>CM062820.1:1321385767-1321998873 GCA_031772625.1 Pinus tabuliformis
ATGAAATCCTATTCCCATCTTTCAAAGGGTTCTATTACAAATTGTGTCTGTAAGGGCCTCTCATCAGCTTGAATTGGGAGACCCATTATCTAAAAACTATCACAACTCCATACATACTTCTTTGCATCTTTAAATATCATGGGCCAATATATAATAGCCCATCTGGAGTATTTTATGCCCAGTTCTATGATCGGTGAAATGTCCACCACATTTCTCATCATGACAAGCCCGAAAAATGTTGTAAATCTCATCTTATCTGATGCATCTATGGATTTGAAGGTCGGACCCTATATGAAAGTGGTAGTTGTTTATCCAAGAGAACTGTATATTGCAATGAACAATAAGTTTCATATCCCAAGGTCAAAAATACGCTGGCAGTTTTCCTATTACTAGATAATTTGCCACATCAGCATACCAAGGAGTCTTTATTGTAGAGGGTCGGTTGTTTTGAGTACTTTAGACAAGAAATCTGCAACAAGATTTTGTTTCCCTAGGCGACCCTTTACAGTAATGTTGAACTCCTACAATAAGAGCAACCATTGAGGCATTTAGCCATTGGTGATAGGTTTATTAGCTAGATATCTAGTGGAAGAATGATCAGTATATAGGAAGACTGGATATCTCATTATATAGTGATGAAATTTATTAATGGAATACACAACAACTAATAAATAATTTTTCATCACTATATAATTTAGCTCTGTCGGTGTGAGATTTTTGCTAATATAATAAATGGAATAAGGATTTTTGTCTTCTTCCTATCCAAGGAAATCTATTATCATTGTGTCTGATGCGTATGATGAAATGTGGAAAGGAAAATTCCAATTTGGCCCTCTTAACATAGGGGTTATTGAGAGCAACTTTTTAAGTTTTGCAAAAACAACATCACAGTTGTCAATCCATTTCAATTCAACATTTCTTATCAAAACATATAATGGTGTTGTTATCCTTGAAAAGTTTGTTATAAATCTGCGATAATAACCCGTGTAGCCAAGGAAACTACTTACCTCAGTGAGTGTACGAGGAGTAGGACATGCAAGAATAACCTCTATCTTTGTTAGAACCACTTGAATGCATGTAGCATAAACATAATTTCCCAGAACTATGCTTGCAGTCATCATCATATGACATTTTTCATGGCTAATGCATAATCTAGTAGCAATGCATCGTTCATGAACTTTTTATAGATTTTGTAAGGCCTGGTCAAACTCATTAGCATATGGAGTAAAATCATCCATGTACAGCTCAAGTCCCACACTAATTAAATCAGAAAAGATACTTAAAATTTCCCTCTGGAAGGTGGCTGGTGCATTGCACAACCCAAATGGAAAAAATCTATATACAAATTTTCCCCAAGGGCAGGTAAATGTGGTGTTATCCTAGTCTTTGACAACAATTTGAATTTGATTATAACCACTAACACTATCCAGAAAGGAGAATATTTTTTTTCCAGCAAGAGTGTCAAGGACATGATCTACAAATGGAAGGGGGAAATGGTCTTTTTGCGTACCTTTGTTCAGTTTTCTATAGTCCAAACAAATTCTCCATTTACCATTTTTCTTAGGGATGATAATTAATGATGAAACCAACTAGATTTTTGAAATGGGGTATATAAATTTAACATCTAGGAACTTTTGCAATTCTTATTTCACTATGTCCCTAAGGTGTGGATTTTACCTTCTCTGAGGTTACTAAATAGCAAGAGAATATTTTTATATATAAATGTGATGGGTACATAGTTGTGGAATGATTCCCTTCATGTCAGAATATTCCGAAGTGAAGGCCTACTTATATTTCTAGAGAATCTGAATCATTTTTTCGTTGTTGATTATCTATATTAGCATTAATATTTAAAGTTTTACTGGGCACAATTTCGATGGGAATTCTATTATGGAAAATAGTTGTAGGTATATGATCATTATTTAAAACCTCTAGCGGATCTTCCTAGGCTTCATTATCAAGCATGGCTTTCAACATTTGACATGTTGGATTCCAAACAATAGGGGTTTGTTAATAAAGCCATTAATTATATCATCCTCGGTTTGAATTTTAAATGTAAGAGTTTGTCCAAGGTAAGACGAGAACGTAGGTTCTCCTCCTGGTATTTGGGTGGGAATAATGGATTATTTTCAATAGGTAGGTTGGGCTTAGCAGGTGGGTATAAGACAAGATTTTTAATAGCTACTCTTTTTGTAATTGTCATATTCCCTGTTCGGCATCCTATGTATGCATCTACAGTTTCCATCCATGGAATTCCTAGTATCAAAGGATGGCCATCTATTACATTTCTAGGATTGATAATGAGAAATTCTACTGGGTATTCCTAGGAATCTATAGAAACGATAACATCTTCCAGAGTGCCCTCCAGTTTGACTACCAATCTTTCAGCTAGTTCTAACAAAGAAGAAGTCGATTTTAAGGTTGTGATCCCAAGGATACCACAAGTTTCTACAGTTAATATGTTTATAGCAGCTCCTAAGTCCACTAGGGTATTTGGAAAATCGCGACCCTGAATTTGAATAGTGACTACTGGATTCCTAGGGTCACTATATTTGACAGGTATTTGTTTCCCTAAAATCAAGTTAGAGAGTGTTCCTAAGACATGGACCTTAGGAGGGTCTTTGGGTTTCCTTCCATGCTTTTTACCACACAAGTCTTTAATTTTTTTAGCATAAATTGGAATATCTCATATAGCATGGAGGAGAGGGATTTTTATGGATAGATTTTTTAATTCCCCTACAAGATCGAAATCATAATCAACTGGTAATTTAATCATTGTTAGTGTTTCGGGGAATGGAGGAGCAACAATTGTAGTTTTAATGGGGTCTTGTTGTTTAGTTAACACATTAGATGTCTCTGTTTCCGAAACAACTACAGTTGGAGAAATATTTTATGCTAAAAGCTTATCTTCGATGGGATTTTCATTATCTTCCTATTCTTGACTGACTTTGTTATCTTATGGGGGAGATAACTCATCTAGATCTCAGTTGCAACTCATTACACTTAAGATATTTTGTTTCACAATCTGAACTTTCAATGATCTCCAAATATTTGACAGGTCTATTGTTCGAATTGGGATTCAGCTTAACAGGTAATTGAGGACACAATAGTGGTTGAGGATTTGGGGGCAATTAAAATGGAATTTGTAATGGTGGCTATGTTTGGGGTAATGCTCCAATGGATGGGTTGATTGGTACTGCTTGACATTTCCAATTTTGCGGCCACATTGGTCCTTGTGAAGATGAATGTTACCATGGCGAAGGATATGGATTGTTTGCTGGATTTTTCCATGAAGGTGTAGAATATTTTTGATTTAGCCACACAGATCTAGTGAATGGTTGGTTTTCACAGGGTGGTGTGGAGTATGGCTGAGATTGTCAAGTGGGATTAAAATATTGTTTTCTGTGCCATGTTGATCCAGGAATCTGTTGTTGAGCATATTGTCCAGAATAAAACAGAGAAGGGTCATGCATCATACTTGAAGGGCGAGTCAGCCATTGACGTCATTGTGTCATGAGAAATGTTGGCTCTGGATCTTCCTCGGTTTCTTTGAATACAAATTTTAATCCAGGGAGTGAAGGATGTTCTGTTGAATGATCTTTAGTGCAAATAGTGCATGTTTCAATCATATCTAGTGGACACTCCCTGCGGCTATGCTTCTTTCGATAACAAGGACATAAAATAGCTAGAGCTTGTTCTACTTCGGCTTGTTTTTGTTTGACCTATAGGAAATCCAACTGTGTAGTTAATGTGCTCAAAATATCAATTTTAAAATCTTCTAATATATTACTGATCTCTGCTCAAGTTACACCTTCACCTGCAGTCATGTTGGTTCAGCTGAGAGGATCTCGAATCACCGATTTGGTTCATGTACTTCCACGTGAGCACCTAATACACAGTTTAACAATATTATCATAATCTTCCTTAGAAATATCACCTTGCCCCATTAAATTCATTGTCTCTATCCACTTGTCTTTCATGCCCTTTATTAAAACAATTTTCAACACTTCTCTGGGTAAAGTGTTGTAAGGTGATCTCTGCGATTTATATTGAAATATTTCAATGCATTCTTCTAAAGTTTCATCATCTTTTGTCGTCATTTCAAAATTTTCCTCTCTTAAGTCCATAGACTAGAAATAATCCTGATATTTGGTAAGGAAAGAATTTTTCATTTAATGCCATGAATTTATAGTACTTCCTCCTAGTTCCATAAACCAACATAGAGCTGCTCCCTTTAGGGTAGAAGGGAACATTTTTATTTATTGTGGGTCGGTAGTGTAATCGTAACCTCAGCATATGACATTGAACTCAAACAGGAATGCATCAGAGTCTTCAAAGGTCATTCCATGAAAATTTGGGATATTTTGTAATGGAATGGATTTCATTGGTGCATTGTCTAGAGGATCGACTATAGGGTATTTTATGGTTAAGGTTTGTGTTTGTGGTGTTGTATTCACCATTTGGTAAAAAATATGCCAGTAGCCTTCATGGATTCCGTGATCAGGGACATTATCTGAGCAGGAGGAATTTGGCTAACAATTGACCCTTGAATGGGTCTCACAACACTATTCAAGTCAAAGATTTCACATTCTTTCCCTGTGATAGGGGTTGCAACAGATTCAGGTTCGATAGATTGTGGTTCTGATTTGGCAGATTGTGGATCTTATCTACGTGTTTCACCTTCCCCCTCTTTTAAATTACAATAATTCCCCTCAAATTTACTAGAAGGAATAAGGTGTCTAATGGATGTATCTTGAAAACTTCATTCAAATCCTTCAATATAATTGTGAATCTTAGCATGATATGCAGTAAATGATCTTGTTACTCGAGGGGAAATAGTAGAAGCCTTCCCGTATATTGTTGAGGGTCCTATCGATGCTTGAGATTCAAATTTCCAGATGATTTCGTCTATGAAGGTCAATATTCCAAGGCCAGAATGACCTTGCATTTTTTGGTTTTTGAAATGGGTTTTGAATCTATAGCTTCCTGATTTACAATCCTATTCTTTTTCCTAGTCATTCACACTAAACAATTCTAAAGGGTACTCACTAAGGGCAGGCATTGGCACAAGATTTTTGCTTGTTACGTGTGTACGTTCTTACCTTTCATATTTAATACCCAGACCCACAGGGATAGATCTACACATTTCTTTGACAACCTCCCTAACAACAACACCAAAATGTTGGGCACTAAGTTTTTCCTAAAGAATCAACTTAAACTTCTACACATTAAATTGTCAACCTGGGATTTCGTCTTTTTATTGCAAGGTTGTCTACACAATTGGTGAAAGAATAGTGTTTATATTACCTTGTTTAAGTGAGACTAATAAGAAGCAAAGACTGAGAAATGAAAGGAACAAAAAAATCTTTTACTAAAATAATACTTTCTTTCTATCTCTAAATCATAACCAAACTGATAACAAAATTAAATCGTTGCGTTCCTATGCAGAAATCATAAAGCAATACAGGTTGTTTCTTAGGAAGCGATGACTATGATAAAGGGATTGAAATGCATCTATCAGGAAAGCATTAAATTATTTAAAGCTAACAATCCTTACTTTATTGCGAGAAACAATAACAAAACATAATGATGTAAAGGAAATTTTATCTAATCGTTATTCACTACAATTGTTGGTAAATACTAACAGTAAATCTTGTGAACAATAATTCAATTGAAGGAACAGTAAATCATTCAAAACTGAGAGTAAGTAGAAATAATGATACAAAAAAGACAGTAAGTGTTCTAGGACTAGGCCCATGGTCTCTGGAATCCAATTGTCTTGAAGTTAACTTAAAACACTAGATTAAAACAAAATCGCCAAAATCTTCATTAATATGCAATAGTAAATTACAAGAAAGTTTGTGAAAAATTAAGACAGTTTGTTTCCTCGGTCACACTTTACAATTGACAAGAATAATTAACCTCCTTTACTATAGTTTAATCATGCTTTTATATTACAACATAATTCTAAATTTAAAATAGTAAAATTATCCTAAGAATCAAAAGATTCTTAGGTTGCTTGATTCAAGCTACAAAATCTTCAACATTCCTTCCAGAATAACAGATTATGCCCCTTTTTTGGTTGTCTCGTGCATATAAGGCGTGAATCCTCAGTCATCTCATTGCAAATAGTCCAAATGGTTTCCTTATGGCTCAGGTTTCCTCAGTGATTCAAGGAACATCAATCAATGTCAAATATTTCCTACCGACATATTAACCCAAATGATGAGTTAATAACATCTTTAGTATTCAAATTGATTCATCAACAAGGAAAAATATCAAAATGGTTATTAAATCCTTTCTAGAACTCCTTAGCATCCAAATTATTATAATATTAGCTCAAAAATCTTGAAAAACTAACTATCAACTAAGGAAATTAGGTGAAGAATGATACCAATTCCAAGGCCCACCAACAGGGTATAAGGTATCAGAAGCTTTGAAAAAATACTAAGAAATACATTGATGCCCAATATGATGGATGGAAAGTGTTAGTCGTAGTTCCATTTTTTTGAAATGACAAAACTCACTCATGTTATTGGATTATCGCTCATTAATTTTATTTCTCTAATACACAATGTTTACTCTCTTCCACAGTGCGCCTCTATACCAAATGGATCAATCCCATTAAATCTCAAGTCATATCTTAGCCCAAGAACCATGACTAATTATCCTACAATTTTAATCACTTATCCTGCATTGAAATGTATATATAATTGATCTAGTACGGTGTCTAACTATCACAATTGTTACACAATTTAAAACAAAAATAGAGCAATTCAAATCAAATGAATTAAAAAAAAGAGGGATGATTGAAAAATATGAAGTAGTGGATACACATTCATTCTCTTGGTCTTCTCCCACCTCTTCAATTTGTCTATCTCCCACTCTCACACTTATGCTTGTCAGGCCCCATAATTGCTTTAATTTCTACCTATGGAACCCCACCTTATACTTTGTTTCACAGCTTAAAAATACCTTTATGCATGCATTTTTAGCCTCTATTAATATATCCATAAAAAAATGGGTAAATGTTTCTCATTATTAAAAGAAGGTTTAATAGATTAATATTTTTATGTATATCTGTTTATATTCATGTTATCCTAAATACTTTTGTTGATATTTTTCCTATACAATATTGTGGAGTGCATTTGGTATAGGCAGCAGTCAATTTCGGGATTCCTACACCATTTTAGGATGACCATTGGATAAGAAGCTTGGATGCTAGTCAATGTGAGCTATCAAGAAAATGTTTTCATGGAAAACAAGGAAGATAATGTGTGCCTTTCACTCCTAGTCTATAGCAAATCAGCTGCAGTTTTGGCCTCTTCCTACTAAATATAGTTTGAGATAAAATAGGAACTAAGAAAACCAGTGGTGGTTTTCTGAGAGGTCTATTGTTAGAGGTTTGTTGTCAATGACCTCCATTTTTGTCCTATAACAAGATGGCTCGATATGGCCAAGTATTATTGTAAAAACTTATATATACTAAGTCATATACAAGTAGGGGTTAGTGATAATGTTCTTTCCATCACACTTCTTTTGTTAAGACTTGTATCTCCGAGATCTATCCTGGAGATGGATTATCATGTATCATATGTACTAAAAAAATACACTTATTAATAAAAGAATCTTTCTTGTCAGGTTGCATTCATTCTTGTATTTAATCTTGTAAATGGTTTACTACATTCTATAAGTTAATCTCTTTCCTTTACAGTGGAACGAGTTGGTTGTCTATGGCCCATCCAACCCGACATGTTATCCCTTAGTTTCATTGTGTTTCTTATATTTTTTTATTGTGGTGTGCGGTTTTTTCTCAATGAATGGTATAAAAAGTGGGTGAATTGTTAATGAAATATTTGGAAGATCACAAAAGGTGTGGCTTTTAAAGAGTGATAAAAATCCAAATCTAGAAGGTCTGTGTGTGATTTCGAGGTATATTATATTTCTGTGTTTCGACCTACCTTTGAAGATCGTTTAGGACCAACAGGATTCTGCCATGTGGCCCCCAAGAGAAGAGAGAAAATGGCCCATCTGCCCTTGGTTTTTCCATGTATTCCTTTGTTAAATAGAATCTGCACCTCCCAAAGCTTTAACACTAAAGCCCAAGTTCTCAGTGATTTTGCACTATCGGCCTGTTTCGACCCTGCAATTCCTTAAGAATATTCCTTTGGGCCTGTTGATTTTTTATTCATCGGTATTGCAGGACTGCGCAAATGCAGGATTATGGGACTGTAGGATGTAGGACTTCAGGATGTGGGACTTTCCCACTGTTGATTGTCGATTGCAATGAACTCCCAGGGCCTACCAATTGCCAATAAGCCTAGTCCTGTTGATATGCCTGATAAGCCTATGGACCCGACCTGCCGATATTCAATTTATGATATCAGTGATCGAGCGATCACAACTTTTGATGTCTTCCTCTTTGGTGCTGCTTCAGTAAGATTTGATTTGAGATCTGCGATTTGCGAGGAGCTCAACCCTTAGCCATTTCTCCTTTGTTTTGTGGCATTGAAAGGTGTATCTTTAGTTTGCTCTAACTTATGATCCAAGAGTCCATTTGTGGACTTCTATATACCATTGGAAAGCTCGTTCAGAGTACTATGCAATGGAGAGGGTCCATTGTGGTCTTGGGTGCTTTTGTGGCCTGGAAGATGGCTTCAAACTTCACTTCTCTTTGGAAACTTTGATCAATTGAAAAGTCATAATGCAGTGAGTGACAACATTGGCTCCAACTGTGAACAGTGCCTTGCTAGCAAGGTGTTGAGAACCTGCAGACCAGTAGCCTTCCTTCCATTGGGCTTGGAGTCATTTTTAAACAAACTATAATTCTGTGCAAATGGACCTTTTCAACACAAACTAAAAAATACATATAACAATTACAATACACACACCAGTATTTACAATGGGTGTATGATAGGTACCTCTAGTTTTGGAAATAGAGTTTAATGAACTGATCATTTAACGGAAGTTACAGAGATTCACCATCTAGATTCTCAAGAATGTATGTGGTATTTCCTCTTTCTTCTACAATCTTGAAAGGGTCGAACCATAGTGGGTCGAATTTTCCATTTTTTCCTTTGTCTTCCCATTGAACGTCCCAGTGGAGAACTAAATCTCCTAATTGAGGTAGTCAATCCTTAGCCTTCTTGTCAAAAGGGATTTCATCCTTTGTTGGTAATTTGACAATTTGGCCGCCACCTGTTCTCTATTCTCATGAAGCTCTATCAGCTGATTTATTCTTCGCGTTAAGGCACTGGGTTCTTCCTCTTCTTATTGTAGTAACCTCACCACTCGCATCGCTAATTGGATCAGGAAGACTACAGCCTTACCATACACTAGCTCAAAAGATGATTTCCCCATGGATCTTTTAGGAGTTACCCGGTTGGCCCATAGGGAAACTTTAGTTGGGAGTCCCATTTCCTCTGATTTTTGGTGATGGTCTTCTTTAGCACCCTCACCATAGTTTTGTTTGAGGACTCAGCCAAGCCATTACCTTAAGGGTAGTATGTAGTGGAGTGCCTAATGATGATGTTGAATTTATAGCAGAAGCTGGCAAGGTTGGCATATTTGAATACCTAAGCATTATCAATGATAATTTTGAAGGGACAATCAAAGCGGTACAGTATGTTCTCCTCCATGAACTTTATCACCACCGAGCCTATAGTATTTCTAGCTAGGATGGCCTCTACCCACTTGGTGAAATAAGTTGTGGTTGTCAATATCCAATTTTGTTTTTCCACTAGATGGAGGGCTTATTTCTCCTTTGAAATCTAGTCCCCACTGTCTAAAAGGTTCTTCCACATGTAATAGAATGAGGGGTAGAGGAGAAAGATTTTGCCTCTCATCAAACACACGGCACTTCTGACATAACCTGACCTAGGAATGAACATTCTCAAATAAAGTAGGCTAGTAGAATCCTGCCTTGAGGATTTTATGTGCTATGTTCTTCTAGTTGTAGTGTCATCCACAAACTCCTCTGTGAAAATCCTCAATCACCCTATGGGTTTCTCCCTCTACCAAACATAGCAGTAATACTCCCACAGGGTCCTTCCAATAGAGTAGACCATTGGATATGAGGTATTTTTTTGCTTGCAATCTCAGATTTTGGTATTTGGATTTATCTAGCCCTAATGGGAACCTTAGTAATAAGAAATAATGAACGATGTTCTTATACCAGCATGATCCCTCATATTTGGCATAGATTTTCTGCTCAACTGTTTTAATCCCACTCTGATGATCCTTTGGTCTGCCTCCCTTTGTGATTAGGTTTATCCCTAAAGCTTAGCAATTAGATTCGGATACAACCTTCACCAACCCCTGGAATTTAATGAGCTTGGTAGGCTTTATTTCTAGTTCATATTCTTGTATTTCTTCTATCCACCTAGCCCTCTTTCCTTCGTTGCCTCCTTGCACCAGGATGTCCTTAACTCACGTCATTGGGACAAATGTCATGATTTCTGATTTTAGCACATACATACGAAATGCTTTCAAAGCCTTGACTAGTGCATAGGCTTGCTTCTCCAAAATGTTATATTTTAGCTCAACATCCCTTAGAACTTGACTGAAGAAGGCGATGGGTTGTTCATAACCATCTTTATTCTTTTGTAGCAGGATTGCTGCAATAGTATGCAGGGAAGCAAAAGAGAAGATGTAGAAAGGCGTTGAATAGTCGGGGCTGACTAGTACTTGGGCTTCAGCCAAAGCTTCTTTAATTCTAATGAAAGAATCTTGGGGCTAGGGATCCACTTGACTTCATTTTCTTTCTTAACCATGTTTGTAATACCCTTGACTATCTATGCATAGTTGGGTATTTGCCTCAAGAAATTTATTCTCCCCAAAAAGGCTTGGACCTATTTCTTATTTATGGGCAAGGGAATATAGCTGATGGCTTTTACTGGTTCGGGATCGATCTTTACTCCTTCCTACACTACTATGTGTCCCAGTAGCTTCCCCTCACTCAAGGTGAACTAAGATTTCTTAGGGTTCATAGAAAGACCATACCTCCTGCGTTTCTCAAAGGTGAGCTTTAAGTGGAGGATGTGCTCTTCAATAGTCTTAGAAAAGACTTTTATGTCATCCAAGTAGACCACCACGAATTTTTCTTTCTCCCCTACAAAAGCTATATCCATAGCTCTTTGAAATGTGGCCCCTTAATTTATCAGGCCAAAAGGCATGCGAGCATACACATGAATGTTCCCCAAGAGGTGGTGAAAGTTGCAATATTTTTCAGATCCTTAGGGTGGATTGCCACTTGTTTGTATCCAGAGAACCCATACATCATGGACATTCTGGTTGAGCCAACCACCTTCTGCAATATATTATCCAACTTGGGCAGTAGGTAGTTGTCATTCAACGATACCCTGTTTAGATTCTAAAATCTACACATAGCCTTATCTCTTAATTTTTTTTCTAGACATGGACCAAATTAGCTACCCACTCAGAGTATCTTAAAGGTACTATGATCTTTGCCTGTAGCAGCTTACTTACCTCCTTTTCAATGGAGGGGAGTAAGAGTGGATTTATCTTCCTAAGTTTTTGTTTGCATGGCTTTATTCTAATCTTCAAAGGAATCTTATGCTGAATGATGTCAGTATCAAAGGCTTTCAAATTCTCATAAGACCAAGCAAATACATCCTTGTAAATTTTTAATAGATTTAAATAAATGTGTCTGTATTTCAAGGGGATTCCTTTTGATAGCTTGGTCATCTAGGGTTCTTCCTCTAAGCCGATGTTGCAATATTCTACTTGATCATCTATCTTCGGGGCCATTGGTTTGGAGACTATGTCGTCCTTATTAAAATCCTTTCTAGTGGGACCAGTCTACGAGAGATGGTATTCCCTTTTAGTTGCAAAATTTTGCACGTAGCCATTGTGTCTTTCCATGAAGTGGCTTCTTGATTTACTTATTCTTCTTCTTGATCAATGGTGGAGTGGGTGAACTCCCCAATGACTTCTATGAATCTTTTCACTTGCTCATATTCCTCGAATACCTGCTAGCTTTTGACATTATCAAGTATTAAAGGTATGTGTGTGACTTCTACCTCATATCTAAGGAGTGGATTTTGAGGGGGCCTGAAACTTCTTGCAGCTACCAAAAGGGAGTCAACGATCCTGTTTTCTTCCCTGGGCAGAAATTGGATATTAAAGGCCAGGAAGAAATTATCAATTAGGTCACACACTTAATTCCGGTACGTCCTCTGTCTAGGGTGTTTTGCCTGGCATTTATTTCTAATCTTCTTTACGACCAACTCAGAGTCTCCATAGACCATTAGGCATTCAATATTCATATTTTTTTTCTATTTGTAACCCAAGGAGAAATGCTTCGTACTCTACCACATTGTTGGTCGCCTCAAATTCTAGCTTCAATGAGAGGGGTATCAGGCAGCCCTCTGGAGATACCAACAATATTCTAGCTCCATTTCCCTCTTTTGAGTTTGCTCCGTCGAAGTACGATTTCCATACTTCATTTTCATTTGCATGCTAGTGCTCTAATTTCCTTGTTAGGTGTACTGATGTTTCCTCTAATAAAGCCTCATCTTCTTCTAGGAATAAGAAGGAGAGGTCACTTTCTTTCCCATGCACTGGGGAATTTTCTGAGCCTTTAGCTAGGGTCACTATTTTTACAAACCTGGATTCTCTATACAGCCTCCTTTGCTCACCTCCTGAAGTGGGAATAGTGGCATAAGTCAGATCTAACTTGATATATCCCCCCACCTTGGGACCCCAAGATCTATATAAGAGCATGCCGAAATAAGGAGGAATATCAGCCACCACTATGTCCATTACCACACTCTTCACAAGGATCTGAGCTAGGTTTACCACCAAATCCTTTATCATCCCTAAGCACTTGAATCTCTTGGAGTCAAAGGAGTAAAGTTCCTTGTATGGTCTGGTGATCTCCAAGCCCAACTATTCCATCACTAATAATGGCACGAGGTTGTGTGAGGCTCTGGAATCCAACATGCAATTGTGTAGTAGGAGGTCGTGGATTACTAGGGTCACATAGAAAGGTGCAGTAGAAGGATCCAACTCTTCCACATGCGGCCAAAATCAATCATTGGCCTCTCCTCTTGGAGGTTTAAACTATCATGGGTTGGTTCTAAGGTAGAGGGGTGCATGAATTGGGAGACTTGAGCTTTATAAGTAGGCTTCTTTAGAAGCTCAATCATAGGAACAAGAATTTTCACCATTTCAAGCTCCTTCTGGAGATTGAATGTTGGTTGGAATTTTTCTATACCTCCTGGCTCTGTTCCTTCTTCCTTACCACTGGCAGTTTTCAATAGAACAGATGCTTCATTTTTTGTGTGTCCCTCAGAATTATTGCTTTCCTTATTTGCAGAGACTTTTATCTTGCAAGGGTCAGGATTTAGCTTACATTTCCCTTATATGGTACTGGAAGAATAACTTGGGGAGAAGTTCCCTCTTGTTTCTCTAGTTCTCTTGACCTCTTCTTTGAAGATCTTATATTATAATTATGTTGGGGTTGTGCTTGCATGAAATATGAAAAACTTTTGCAATAATAATCTATATCTTCCTCTTCTACGGTTGCTTCTTTATCATGACTAACCTCTTTGTGAGCCATATTCTCATGTTCTTCTTCAAAAAAAGCATAATACAAATTTCCCTACATCTCCTGTGTATCCAACGATTTCTCATCGAGATCCTCTTCTAAATATAGAGGATGAGGGATCTGATCGAGTTGTTCCTTTCTTTCCCTTGGAAGTATTTGCAATGGTGGTCCTCTATACTATGGGTTATAACCCCAGTTGTTGACTTGAGCATTTTGTTTGGAGAGATTCTTGTCCTCAAGTTCAAGATTTCCAAACTTATGTGATAAACTCCTGATGAGCTTTTCCATCTCATCCCACTTCGAGTCTGGTGATTCTCTATCTCGACCAGAGGAGGAAGCCTCTTCTTTCCCCCTTTTATTCTTGTCAGGTTCTTACCTTCCCCTTGACTTTCCTGCTGGGGTGAAATTCGCTTCCACCTCAAGTGCATCTATTTGGATTTGATATAGAGTGAGAGAATTCATTTCCCTCAGAGTAAATCCAAAGTCATATTCAAAAGCTCCCAAGAAATATACTCGAGCAGCAGCTAGAGGAGGCTTTATCTTAGCTGGAAGGTTATTGTACTACTTGTTGAATATTTTTATAAATTATGAGATATCCTCTTTTGGCTTCTTATTTATGGCATTAAACTCTGTGAGGAGGTACTCATGATTTCTCTTTTCAGCCCCTTTTCTATGTGAAAGAGTTCTCAAGCTCCTCCTCCCAGGTAGTGACGTAGGCATTGGGTAGGGCCTTGAACAATTTTATGGTTTCTCCATCAAGGGAGTGAACAAAAAGTCTCATGACCACATCCAGTTGTTCTACGTTTAGGTTCTTAGCAAAGGCATAGAAGGCCTCAATGTGCCTCTGTGCAGTGTTGTCATCTTCCCCATTGAACCTAAGTAGAAGCTTTAGGTAGTCTTGGGGCATAGCACTTAGAGGCTGAGGTAAATTAAGAGGTGCATATTTATTTAGAAAAAAACCTGGAAGAGCCATCTGGATTAATGGAGGGGGATTGAGACTTGCTTGAGAAACTTGGCCCAAAAACACAGTGGTAGGAGTGGCTAGATTGAATGCAGGGTATGTAAGGGTTTTAGGAGTAGTTCCTAAGTAGTAAGTAACAGCAGGTTGAGAGTTGGATGAGGAGGCTTCAAAGACTAATGGGACGATAGTGCAGGTACTAAGAGTTTTCTCCTTCCAATTTTTTCTCAAAATTATTTCCTTTGGGTCAGATACAAATGGGACTTTCTACATGGAGGTTGTTATAGCTCTGATACCAATTGTTATAGCTCTGATACCACTTGTTATAGATCTAAACCAGAAATATATGATAATGAAAACAAACCCATAAACAATAAGATAGAAATAGATAGAAATGCTTATTTATTGATCAAACCCTTAAGGTAGGGCAACACCATACATTCACTCCTTAAGGAAGGAGAACACTCCACAAGCCATATGCCTGTTCATACAATAATCCTTGACTATCTCCATGTGGAGTCTCTAGCCTCTATATAGGCCTCATACATACAATACCATGGGTCATTACCATGGTTCCCTCATACCATCAACTAATACCATGGGCCCATTACATTATTATTAACTACTTGTGGTCCCTTACATGATATGGGTTAACCACCTTATTTATTACTATGGCCCATCCCATTATTACATTATTACCTTGGGTACCTCCCTCGGTACCCCATATTATCCCCCCTAGGTATATAACATTCCACCCCCTAAGCATGTTTCATCCCCGAAACATGGGAAGAACACAAATAATAAGATCTACTCAAAAGAGTAGTCCACTGGTACCATGCACGTGCATCTAGCCATCCAAGAGAAAGGTGAACCCTCGATCTCGCTGGTGCCTCGCTCGCTTGAGATGGAAGTTGACCGTGGTAGCTCTTCTGTGTGGATGTGTAGTAGGTGGATCTTTGCTCCTCTCGATCTGTCATGCGGGGGTTGTTGTCCATGTGGCTAATTAGTTGCCATCTTGATGGTTGTCTTGCGGGGTGATGTGGGTGATGATATGTTGAAGTTTTAACCCACGATGGCTTTTTCTTTACTTCACCTTGCTGTGGTGGCTGTTGTGGTGTCTTCTTTTTCAATATGACTTCAACCATTGATCCCTCCTCTGATGTATCATCACCTGTAACATTTTCTTCTTCAGCCTATGTTTGTGTTTGATTTTTGATCATCAAAGGCTCATCATCTGATATGTCAGTCCCTGGAACATCTTCTACTTCAGCCTCCATGTGCTCTACCTGTTTATGGATGGAAATATCCTGTAATGTAATTTTCTTCTTTTTATACCATAGCTTCAGGAATTTCTTCTGCACATTAATATTGATAGTACCCGCAGATTCCATCCAAGGATATCCCAAAACAACATCCATATTATCCATCTCTAAAGTATAAAAATCACCATGCAACACATACTTATCCATAGAAATCTTCAAATCCTTATACACTTGAACATCCTCATCATTCACCTGTGTGTTTTCAATGTGTTTTGCTGGAACTGGCAATTTTTTTGCCAAATTAACATTGATAAAATTATGCTTGCAACTAGGATTTATAGACACAATGATCTTCTCCTTTTGAATCAATCCATGAACCTGCAATAAGGAGACACCAGTAGAAGATAACCCCTTACGTGGCTCATTCTCCTTTTTTCTAGCACGAGACCATTTGTCTAAAAGGACTTTTTCAAATTCTGCATCTGAGAGTTTGGTCAACTGTTTGTCATCAAGTGAGAGATACCATTTGTAAGCCTCATCTTTGAAACCAAACCACACTGAATCCCTCCATTTTTTTTCCCATGCTGACTTTTGTTGTTTTATGTATTCTTCAATAGTAAGACCATTATCTTTCCCTGTAAAATATTGCTTGCTAGAAGCCATGAAAAGGGTTTTGAAAAAATTCACTCACTTGGCGAAAATTTAAAGTGGCCACAGTTTAGTCAATATTGCTCAGAATCTTTATTATGACCTATTTTCGGAAATGGAATGACCATTTTGCATCTGCCCATGCGATAGAAATCCTGATCTAGGCACTAGAATTCCAGATCTGCGCTGCAACTCTCCCGCCGTCACCAAAATTTCTGCAAAAAAGAGCTGATTTTAAATCAGCGATATCTCCCTCATCCGGACTCCGATTCGACTGATTTTTTTTTTGAAATTGGGTAATTTTTCTCAAAAAATTCAGATCTACAATTAGATTTTGTAGATATTTCACCAGGACATCTAGATCTGCGCCACAAACTCACTGCCCTGAAAATTGTCTGCAACCCCACTGATTTTTAAATCAGCGATATCTCCTTCATTCGGACTCCAATTCAACTAATTTTTTTTTTGAAATCGGCTATTTTTTATTACAAAAAATACAGATCTGCAATTAGATTTTGCAGATCTCGCACCAAAATGTATAGATCTGATCTGCAACTCGCCGCCCCTGAAACCCTGCAAAAAGAAAAAAAAAATCTCCACTTTTGTACCCAAGAAAGTGCTCTAATACCACTTGTTGTAGATTTGATCCAAAAATATAAGATAATGCAAATATACCCAGAAATAATAAGAGAGAAATAGATAGAAATGATTCACTTGGATTGGTCAAACCATTTATTGATAAAAATTCTCTACTTTTGTGCCCAAGAAAGTGCTCCGATACCACTTGTTATAGCTCTGATACCACTTGTTATAGATCTAAACCAAAAATATATGATAATGAAAACAAACCCATAAACAATAAGATAGAAATAGATAGAAATGCTTCTTTATTGATCAAACCCTTAAGGTAGGGCAACACCATACATTCACTCCTTAAGGAAGGAGAACACTCCACAAGCCATATGCTTGTTCATATAATAATCCTTGACTATCTCCATGTGGAGTCTCTAGCCTCTATATAGGCCTCATACATACAATACCATGGGTCATTACCATGGTTCCCTCATACCATCAACTAATACCATGGGCCCATTACATTATTATTAACTACTTGTGGTCCCTTACATAATATGGGTTAACCACCTTATTTATTACTATGGCCCATCCCATTATTACATTATTACCTTGGGTACCTCCCTCGGTACCCCATATTATCCCCCCTAGGTATATAACAGAGGTATCTGAGTAAGTGTGAGGCTTCTTAAAAGCCAGGATCATGAATGATGATGGGGTTTGTGTGCAGTCGCCAAGTTGAAGTGGATGCAATCAGAACTTCTTTGCTCATCTACACAAAGAGTGCTCAGTTTGTCATATCCCAGGGGAAAAATCCTTCAATACATTCCCCGACAATGGTGCTAGAAGATGTTGTAGCTCCCAGAGACAACCTTGGATTTCTTACAAGACCAGTGCCTGGGCACATCTAGATTTGGAGTGTATCAAATGATTCTCAGTAATAGGGATACCTCACATATAGTTCATATATATATATATATATATATATATATATATATATATATATATATATATATATATATATATATATATATATATATATATATATATATATATATATGCATATGCATATACATATATATAAGAGAATGGGTTGGTTCATTCATCTAAAGGAGTAATACATGGATTTTAGGTATTTCTTCACATGTACAAATCACAGAAAAATATGCATGAAAATGTGGAGGCTAAGTAGTTCAAGGACTTACAACCTAATAAGATTTTGAGGAGAAAATGAGAGAAGATAAGGAGAAAGAGGAACTCATCACATAGAGCATAAAGCTTCAATAATTCTACACTTAACACATAGAGCTTGAGCCATTAAGACTTTCTATACTTATTTGAGTTACAGGTAGATATAATGGATGAAAGAGAGATTGAATTCTATGATTCATGTAGCACAAATTTAAAGATATAATTTCAGTAATCCTTACATGCACATGCATTAATAATTTTGATACAAATGAATCTGTGAGTAAGTTACAAGAATATGTATTAACATATTAATACAAATGAATCTGTAAGGGAGTTAGAAATATTTATAGCAGATATGATTGCATGAATTCAATAAATAAATATGAACATAAAGGTTTTAACAAAGGAATAACATATTGTAATACTTGAAGGGGGAATCAACACCATTTCCTTGATATTCTGAAATATTTCTATTACAAAGCCATACAATGTGAAAATAACATGTAGTGTTTTCTTTTAAAACTTTTGAACCTTTGTTAAGTGTTGCTTCCCCCTATTTATCTAGAGAGGGGAGCATGGACATTAATTACAAAAAAAATATCTTTGGCCAAGTCTTAGCTATTAGGTTGACTAGTTATCTTGTCCAGCGATGGCTCTGTGGCCCCAAAAAATTACAGAATTAATTGCTTCATTGAATGGAGGCACATTACAGGACAACAAACAAGTCAAAATCGAATGAAAATGATGAGAAGATATCTTCACAACCATCCCTATGATTTTCGTTGCTTTATGTTGTATTATGTTAGTGGTCTGGCCTCTTATGTTACTCAGCTGACTCTCGCCACCTCAGCCTTTACTGCTTGAACTATTCGTCTTTTAAAGCTGGGAGTGGGGCGCCATTAGTTTCATGTAGAATTACTGAAACAAGAGACCCTTGGGCGGTACTTCGTCTTCTGTCTGTATGGGACACCATGCCTGATAATTAAATCCTCCTGAGCTACTAAGTCCCTTTTCACTCCTATTAGCGCCGACCCCGGTTCTGTCATAATGGGCCTTTCTAAATCATCCCATGTTGGGTTTGAATGCACCACCTGTTTTCTTAAAAGCCACAACTGTCAACCCATCACGCTTTTAAAGTTATGCAAAACACTATTAGCGCCCTGATATGCCTGATAATGCACTCAAGTTGTAATATGGAGGATTTTCTTGTGCTGGCCCTTCTCACTAAAACCTCATGAAACAGGCGAGTTTTGATCCCCCTTGGCCCCTTATGATTCAACCCTTTTTACTTCATGTGACTAGGAGCTATGACCAGGTGCTTATTCCTTGGGTGCTAGGGCCATTGAACTACGTGTTGGGGCAGCTTTTTCCTTTGTTAGATGTAATCATGCATATTGGTAATTTCTGACCTTTGTCCTTTATATTTGCTCTAGACTCCTGCGATCGTTGATCTGCAGAGTCGGGCCCACAGAACGCATCGCAATCGCAATATTCAAGAGATAAACCACTTCACCTCTTTCCATAGCAGAGGGCGACTGTCCTAACATGAAGTCTTCATAAGATATGACAAATAAAATATCACATCTGGGAGGGCCCCCCGCATATCGCAATTGCAAGCCTGGAGGGACTACGGTAGAGGAGGGCCTTGAATTGTGTGATCACCGATATGCAATTTGTGATGGGTGACATCATCACTGTCATGTGTCACCCAAAAATGCTCCCATAGGACACCCAAACTGTCGAATCTACATGACACGTGTCTTCTGTACCACTACGTCATTTTCGTACTGCCACATCAACTCTGTACCACCACATCAGCTTTGTATTGCCACATCCACTGCCCCATGGATTCTTAGGACCAATAGGATTCTGCCACGTGGTCCCCAAGAGGAGAGAGAAAAGGGCCCATCTGCCCTTAGTATTTCTATGAATTCCTTTTTTAAATAGAATCAACCCCACCCAGAGCTTTAACACTAAAGCCCAAGTTCTCAGTGATTTTGCACTATTGACCTATTTCGCCCCTGCAATTCCTTAAGAATGGTCCTTTGGGTCTACCGATCATCAATTCGTAGGTATTGCGGGACTGTGAAATTGCAGGATTATGGGATTGTGGGACTATGAGACTGTGGGATGTGGGACTACGGGATGTGAGACTTGCCCATTGTCGATCGCCAATAAGCCTGATCTTGCCAATACACCCGATAAGCCGATGGACCTAACCCACCGATATGAAATTTGTGATATTGGTGATCATCCAATCGCAAATTTTGATGTATTCCTCTTTGGCACTGCTTCAATAAGCCCCGATTTGTGATTTGTGATTTGAAATTTGTGAGGAGCCTGACCCTTAGCCATTTCTCCTTTGTTTTGTGGCCTTGAAAGGGGTATCTTTAGTTTTCTCTAACTTCTGATCCAGGAGTCCATTTTCAGACTTATATATACCATTGGAAAGCTCGCTCAGAGCACTATGCAATGGAGAGGGTCAGATTTGGCCTTGGGTGATTTTGTGGCCTAGAAGATGGCTTCAAAATTCGCTGCTCTTTGGAAAATTTGATCAAATGAAAGCTCATAATGTAGTGAGTGACAACAAACCAAAAGGACGTATCTAATTCCAGAAAAATCACCAATTTTCTCCCTATAGATCAAAATACATCCAATTTTCATAATTGTAGGAGAAGTCCCAAAAACCTAGCCCATACTGGCATAAAGTTAAGTCATTCATGACTTGCATCAAATAGAGGGATCCATCATTTTAGAAGCACCAGGGAGGAATCTATGCTCCAATTCTTTTCTAGCACTAATGAAACAACATCTACCAAACCAAACCTCAACATAAACCTTCCCCGTACCAAAATACTTACCTCCAAGACCTTCATCAGTGTTTTTCCCCATTATTTATTGACCCAAACACATAGAACCTCTGAAGAAAAGTACTAGCCTTTGGGTCACCCTATAAAAACCCTGTTAGATGTGGTCATGAATTCATCAAGTTGAATGTCTTCCCCCAGCACTAAATGTTGTTTCTCATTCTTTACTTTGGTACATTTTCCCTTCTTTCTTTTTCACTTGGTGCAAAATGTCCCCTCGTCTTGTGTTCTAACTCCTTTATCCTCCACCAATTGTGTTTGAACTCTTTCCAAACCCTGAGACATTCTATTTTCCCTTTCCAAAGTGGACATTGTTGGATTTAAACCTACAGGGTTTTCACCAAATTCTCACTATGGGTTGTAGACTAGGGGAAACTTGAGCGAATATGAACCCTTTCCCATCAATAATCCTCTATCATGAACCAAATCCTAAAATATGCCCTCTGAAAGAATACCAAATCCCACAAACAAAAACTCCCTACTTGAGAAACCTCGCTTAATGACCATCCACTAATAGGAAGCCATGAGCACAAGTTGACAGATGAGGGGGAAAGAACATGCCTAAACCCTAGGGCCAACCTAGGGTTTGCAAAACCAACTCCATCCAAATACTTGCACTCCATAATATACCCCCGAACCAAGAGGTTTGGACATCTGGTAGATGAGACAAAGGCACAAGTCTCTATGTAGCAATCCCTAAGCTCAAATGAAGCTATGATTTTCTATGATAACACGTCAGCTAGAAATTGAGCCTCTTCAAAACTCTGTTGAGATGGAATTTCAACCCATGGCAATATAAAATGACTAGGATCAAAACCAAAATCTACCAACTCCTCCATAGTTATTGCAGTAATCCCCAAATTTAACATTGAAGAACACCAAACAACCTAAAAATCTTACCAAACAACAAGATGCTTCCTTAAGCTAAATCATGTATTGTGTCAGCTGCAGTAGGATGCCCGCATCACACACACACACACACACACACACACACACACACACACACACACTTTTAATTTAATTTTAATTATTTAAGAGAATATAATTAGTAAAATAAAAGTATTTCTTGTGAAATTTATTTCATAAATTTATATTTTCAAAGTTTATATTTTTTAAATGATTTATTTAATAATTGATTTTTATTCTTATATTTATATTCATAAAAACTTAATATTAATCAAACCATTTTTTCTATTTTTATTAACACATAAATATAATAATAAAACATATTAGGGTGGTGATTAATGTGAAGATACCATACTATTAATGTATATAAAATTTATGAATTTAATTGATCATATTAATCATGTTTAAGTTTATTGTAAAAATATTCAAGGGTGGCAAGAGGGGGTAGGGGATTTTTATAGCTCTGAGGATAACACAATATTCCGATATGCATGGGGAATCGGTATCATGACCAATAACTAGGTAGATATTCATGGTATTTATCAAAGCCTCCTGGTAGGAAAGGATAACCAGGTGCAAGAGCTCATTATTCTGGGAGATTCTCTCCTCCTTATGCAACACCTACTCAGCGACACACTGCCTAAGGAAAAATACTTAGAGAAAATTATGAAAAGAGTGTGGGAGTTGATGAAATGCATCTCAAAAAAATACTTCTTCCATGTCTTACAAGACTATAATGCTAAACTTGACAGCCTATCCAATGAAGGCTACAAGTTGAATGTGGGAGATTTGTATATTATTGGAGAACTAAGGCCATCATTTATCCCCTAATGAAGGATAAATGCTATAAAAAAATGTGCATATAAGTGTAGGGAAAAGGTTTGGAAATTGGGGGGTGTTCCTCGCAACAATCAATGGTGAACTGAATCATGCATTATCATCATATCCTATCAATTTAATTCAACAAATCATCTCATTCAAGAGGGTTGTAATTGCAAGCATTGAAAAATTAAAATTAACACCTACACTATAGGCTTTAACCCTGTACAGAAATTACCTGCAAACAATTTTTTAAAACAAAAGAATATACAATGGTAAGAACATAAAACAAATATACACAGAGATTTTCCCGTGAATCTCAAAACTAGGACTACCAGATTGATTTTTCCATTATATTCCTTTCAATGTTACAATACATATATATACATGTCGAAGAATTCATAAACCCCAATCCACTAACCCTGATTAGAACATAACCATAGTTCCCTTGATCAAATCTACAAAATACCATGGGAGGAAACCATCATGCCTAAAACCATGTTCAAAACCCATGCACAAAACCATGGGTAGGTCCACCTACCATCCTTGGGTCCACCCAACTATGATTAGGCTTGTATAAAAAAAAAAAATCTCGGGTCGTTGCCATGTACCCCGTGCAGGGAGGATACCGCCCCCCTACAAACCCCCTGACAAGGGTGCAACGTACAACACCTATCACTAGTAGTGGAAATAATATAAATCATACCCAACATTCTCTCACTTGTTGTTTTATTTCCACACAAGGGGTCACAGGAGAACTTAATCATTCGTTCAACCCTACAATGCCCATTGTTTCTATACACCAAGAAAGCTTCTTAGTGCTCACAGACTCTGTCATTGCATCTGCAACATTCTTCAAAGTGTCCACCTTTACCAGCAACACATTTTTGTCCTCAACCATATCCCTCACAAAGTGATAATGAACATAAATGTGCTTTGTCTTTGAATGATAAGTAGGGTTCTTTGCCAAGAAAATTACACTTTGGTTGTCACAGTATATCCTTATAGCTCATTGTACTAATCCCATACTTGAAGAAAATATCTGCAACCAAACTACTTCATTGCTTGCATGAGTGGCTTCCATGTATTATGCCTATGTAGTTGAAAGTGCCACTATAGACTATCTCTTGCTTATCCAACTGACTGCTCCCCCTAATAGGTTAAACACATACTCGCTTGTAGCTCTTCTCTCATCTAGATCTACAACCCAGTCTACATCAACAAAGCAATGAATTTCCAAAAAATTTTCCAATCATGGTCTTCCTTGGTAGCATAAACCATAATCAGTAGTGCCACATAAATACCTAAAAACACGCTTCATTGTTGTCCAATGATCCTTCCCTAGTTTTGACAAAAACCTACTCAATACGCCCACTGCATGTGCAATGTCTGGTCTAGTATAGACCATTGAATACATCATGCTACCAACTACACTCTCATATGGAACATGGGACATGTCCTCTTCCTCTTCTTGTGTCTTGGAACATTGTTCAACGGATAACTTTACACCTACAAGAATAGGAACCTTCACCTATTTACTATCCTGCATATTAAACCTTTGCAATATTGTCTTGACATACTTCTTCAATTTTAACCATAGCTTCCTCTTTTCCCGATCTCATTTAATTTCCATGCCCAAAATATATTTTGCAGCACCAAGATCCTTTATGTCGAATTTGGAGGATAATTGGGTCTTCAAATCCAGGATAATTTCTTTGTTATTTCCAATCAACAACATATCAACCAGATTCAAGACCAAATAAATAATATGATCACCAATTAATTTAAAATACACATAGTGATATACTTTGCTCCTTTTGAATCCAAGTCCCCATATATATGTATCAAATTTATGATACCACATCCTTGGTTATTTTTTTAACCCATACAAAGGTGTTTTTAACCTGCATACAATTTCTTTCTTACCCTTCACTGCAAAGCCTTTAAGTTGCTTCATATAGATCTCTTCATCCAGATCCCCATGAAGAAATTTTGTTTTCACATCCATTTATTCTATGTCAAAATCAAAAGAAGAAACAACAAATAAAAGTAATTCGATAGAAGCTAACTTGGCAATAGGAGAAAAGATATCACCAAAATAAATTCTTGACACATGGGAATAAACTTTTGCTACCAACTGAGATTTGCATTTCTCCACCTTTCCTTCTACATTCATCTTCTTCTTAAACACCCATTTGTTTCCAATGGGTTTCCTTCTAGCCAACAACTCCACCAGATCCCAAGCCTCATTTTTGTCCAAAGATTCCATTTCATCAACCATGGTCTCTTTCCAGAGTTTGTCACCCTCTGAATCCACTGCCTCCCTGACAGTTCTGGGATCATTGTGAGTAATAGATAAAGAAAAATTTGAATAGAATGAAGATGGACTATACCTTTATGGATGCATTCTCTCTTGAACTGATCGTCTCAAAACTGGAGTATGTGGCTCTTCCTCTTCTGATTCTTGTTTTTCTATAGATATTGATTCTTCCTCCTTTAGTTAAAACTCTATATTTTCAGGTTCCTTTGGTATCTTCATGTTTAAAAACATCCTCCACCTCTCTAAACACCACATCTCAACTCTACATAACTCTCTTTGTTTTTGGGTTCCAAATCTTATAACCTTTTAAACCATCCTTATACCCAATAAAGATGCACAATTCATATTTACTATCCAACTTTGTTCTTTCCTCCTTTAGAGCATGTACATATGCATCATAGCCAAATACCATGAGATGTGAAAGAAAGGGTTTCTTATGAATCCATACCTCATGTGGAGTCTTATCCGCCAACGTTGATGAAGGTGATATGTTAACCAGGTAATATGCAATATCCACTCCCTCTGCCCATAATTCTTGCCTTAATCTAGTGTCACTGAGCATGCTTCTTTCCTTTTCCATCAACCTCTTATTCATTCTTTCTGTAGCTCCATTTTTCTAAGGTTTGTATGGAGTAGTCTTTTGTAGTGCTATACCACAATTCTTACAAAAATCTCCACCATTATCTAGCCTCAACACCTTGATCTTCTTCTCTATTTGATTTTGCACTAAAGCCTTAAATTCTTTAAACTTGTCAAATACTTAAGATTTCTTCCTGAGGAAATATATCCATGTATTCTCGAGAAGTCATATATAAATGAGACATAGTACACAGACTTACCCAGTGATGGAATTGACCCAATTCCAAACACATCACTGTGCACGAGCTCTAATATCCCTTTCGTCGTCTTAGCATTAACGGGGAAACTCACCCAATTCTTCTTTTCATATACACAATGCTCAAATAAATCAAAATCCATAGAGAAATTAGACATACCTTCTACCATACCATAACCATGCAGTATTCGAAGGCCCTTCTCTCCAATATGTCCAAGAATTTGATGCCATAACATGGTTTTTTCTCTAGAGACCACTAAATTTTCTGCTCCGCTTTCAAGAACCACAAAACTGTTGCATCCATCAATAATAGTGCTATCCAAAAAGCTTGTATAGAATTCCAATCCAAACTCCATGCATCAATATTGGTGCTCCCCAAATCATCTTGCAGGTATCTTTCTCAAACGTTGTTTTTACACTTGCATCATCCAACTTGCTTATAGAAATCATATTTCTAGTTAATGCATGAATATGCAAAACACCAAGAAGTGTTCTAATCCTCCCCCCTCGTAACTTCAGCTTGACTTTTTCATGTCTCATTATTTTGGCCTTCCTGTCATCCCCTAAGAAGACATCACCACCATCATATTTCTCACAATCGCAAAACCAATCCCTATGGGGAGTGAAGTGAAACGATGCACCTAGGTCGATCAACCATGCCTCATGATCTACACGTGTATTTGAAGAAGAATACAAGTACACATCCCCACCTTCATCTGAGGTGGTTTTCACCTTTGTAGAAGGAGCATCATCATAGCCCTTTCCTTTCTCAGGAGCTCTAGATTTACATTCCTTTTTGTAGTGCTCTTCCTTTTTGCATTTCTAACACACCTTTACAAATTTTCTTGGAGATTTAGAACTCCCTCTAGATTACATCTCCCACTCGTGGACTTATTTTTTTTTTTGTTCTGGGACTTTCCTCTCACAGAGAAGGCATATCCATTCCTGCTCTCCATATGTTTTCATCTCATTTCCTCCAACAACAAGCATGTGACTATTTCATCAAACTTCAAGTTAGTTGTATTGCTACCTATTGCAACAACTAGACTATCCCACGAATCTAGTAGAGAACACAATAAAATGATGCACTTTTCCTCTTCTGAAATTTTTATATCAACAGATAATAACTAGCTTACCACAATATTAAAGGTTTCCATATCCTCTGTCACCAAGTCTCCATCCTTCGTCCTCAAGTTATACAAATTTTTCCACAGGAACAATTTGTTCACAAGAGACTTAGATTGGTACAAAGTCCCTAACTTTTCCCACAAATCCTTCTTCATAGCTTCACCTGATACATTCAACAATACTGAATTTGAGAGACACGATCGTATTTTTCTCTTCGCCTTCTAATCTAACTCTTCTCAGTATTCTGCCGACATTTCTATTGCTATGATGAATGGATCTACAATAGCCCACTGATCTCGGTCCACCAAAAGATCCTCCATCTTGAGCTTCCATAGCTCAAAAGTCAAACCATTAAATTTCTCGATATATATCTTTCCACTATTCACCATCTTCTTTCAGTGCAAGAATCAATCTCGTAGATCTCCCAGCGAACATGGTCTACCACAGGCTTGAGCAAAACCCCTCAACAACAAAGGCGTCACCTTGAAGCCAAAACAATTCTGATACCAAACGTAGGTTTTAACCCTGTACAAAAATTAATTGCAAATGAATTCTTAAAACAAAAGAATATACAATGGTGAGAACATAAAACAAATATACACATAGACTTTCCCCTGGATCCCAAAACCGGGGCTACCAAATTTATTTTTCCATTATATTCCTTTCAATGTTACAATACATATATATACATGCAAAAGCATTCATAAACCCCAATTCACTAACCCTGGATTAGAACATAACCATAGTTCCCTTGAACGGATCTACAAATTACCATGGGTAAAAAACCATCATGCCCAAAACCATGTGTAGAAACCATGCACAAAACCATGGGTAGGTCCACCCACCATCTTTGGGTCTGACCCCATCCTTGTGTCTGCCCAACTATTATTGAGTCTGCATAAAAAAAGAATAATCCGGGGGTGTTTCTCTCGACCCCATGGAGAGGGGCTACCATCCCCTTGCAAACCCCTTGACACGGGGGGATGTCGCCCCCCCGTTGCTCTTGACACAACGTACAATGTCTTACACTAGTCCTGGAAAGAATATAACACATACCCAACATCCACTGTTTGCTTGTGGAACTAAGTATATGTGGAGAGCAATGATGAAGGGATCTTGCATGAAGTAGAAGCATGGATGTGGGATTTTTAGTCTGTGTAAGTAGAAATTGTCATTCATAGGGGCTTCACTGGGGGAGCAATAACCTACCACGTGCATTCATATTGAGGGATATATATTGAGGAAAAAATGACATAATATATTGAATATATAATAGGGGGTAAAGGGTTTTTATATTGGTAGGTATAAAAAAGGAGCTCAATGTTAATGAAAAAATATAAAGGGGTACAAGAAAAGTTAATGAAAAAATGGATACCTACAATATCTAGTGTAAGTAGGGTTTTTTAAAATGGGAAGGTGTATTGGGTTCGTATTGAAGGGGGTTAAATAGTGTGACTTTTAGAGGTATTTTCCAATGTGTAGTCAAATTAGGTGTATTGTTTAGCATGCCACGAACGCACATGATATGTCATAGGTTCATGGAGTGAAGCCCCCATGTACTCTTGGCACCTCAAGGGAGGGAGCACAATAATAAAATAAATTATCCCACTCCTTTAAAGAGGGGAGTAAATTGATGAAGTCATGAAGATCAGTGGTAAACAAGAAACCACCACATTATTAAAATCACGTTGGTTAGTAGTCATCCAAAACTGCCCCATTGTTCAAGACAAAATATTTAGTGGGAAATAAGAAACCACTATATTATTCAAAGAAGATTGGTCAATGATCATCCAAAAACCACCACATTATTCAAATCATATTGGTTAGTCATCATCCATAATACACCACATTATTTAAAGCATAATGGTTAGGAGTAAACCATAAAGTACCAGTATCCATGGAAGATGGATAGTGGTCAACTAGAAAAAGCACCAAATGAAATAAAGATGGTTAGTGATCAACCAGGAAAACCACCACCTAAAGAATCCACATCCCTAGCTCGAATCCTTTTAAGAATGAACTACTGAAAAACTTCTCACCTCGCACCTGACGAAGGGGGATATTATATATCAAGATTCAAGATTTGAATTCAATGAAAATGAAATCAACATTTGGGAATTCCAACATAACAAATAGTCTCATCAACAAAAATCATTTCAATTATTCATTGGGAATGTTTAAATATAGTAGCTATTCACTTTTGGACATTGAAATATTGATATTTTTTCAAGCATATCTTCATTGAAGCTCATTCAACAATTTTAGATCGAAGATGAAAAAAATTATTGGTATAGTAATTCAGTCTTGTGATTGAGGGGGGTAATGCTAGATTGAGTCCTTAGACAATCACAAATTCCAAGATCACATAGACATGATTTGTAAACTTTATTGTTGATGAAATGTTGTCATGATCCATTGATGATTTGTCAGTTTGATATAGATCTAGAATGGTCCAATTGATTTATTGTCAATTCGCATCATGATATCAATATAATGAATATGAATACGCCTTAAGGCCTTTTCCACCACTTTGATTTTCTCGTCTCCCTCTCACGTAATTCTTAACATTTTCTACACCACAATAGATCATAATTTCGAAAAAATTGTCATAATACCAACCTTCCTAACCTTCTATTTTATAAAAGCTATGGTGATCTAGGAATGCTCCCTCAAACCTTTTCAAGCATAGATATAAAATTCTATAGTAAACCAAGTAATTCATTATCTAGGATTTAAACCCAATGGTTAACTCGAGTTGTTAAGTGGCGTGAATCACAAAAAGGAAGTCATCATATCAAGTCCCTAGCCTTTCCTCCTTTATGAATTAGGGCTCATTCATTGTCCTAACTAGATTAGATTGCCAAAATTACAATATATTTGTTTACCCCAAATACCATCCTCAAAATGAGAGGAAGTTATCAAAGAGTTCCCCCAAAATATGTAATTGAAATGATTTTAAATAATATCACTAAAATCATTTCAATTTAAAACAAAACAAATAAAAATAATATCTATATATATATATATATATATATATATATATATATATATATTCCCAAACTATTAATTTGTACTATTATCAATAAATAATAAATAAATAAATATACTGCTTAATTTTAAAATTATATAATATTGTCTAAAAGGTTTTCGATAAATGGTGATCAAATACTTTGTTAAAACACTCTTTGATGTGAAATCATAATTCAATTCCCTACTTTAATCAGAGTGATATATTGAACATAATAAAAATGTGATTTTCCCAAACTAACCATTTCTTTAAATAATATTAAATAGAAATTAAAAACTTAAAAATGATATAAAACATATAAATTCTATAAGCATGTTAACATATTAAAACAATTTTAAAATTATCAAATGATACTGCTCCCTTTTGTCTTCCTAATATATTTGAGGAAGATTATCAAATTATCGAATGATATTACTCTCTTTTGTTTTCCTAATAGATTTGAGGAAGATTAATGTGCCACAAAGATATTCATAGGATTGGCAATAATATTATCAAATGACAGGCCTCTCTTCCTGCCCCTAATAAATTCGAGGAAGTCTTTCTGCAATTCGAGGAAGTCTTTCTGCCCAAAATAAATTAGAGGAAGATTAATGTGGGAAAAAGAAATTCATATGATTTATACTAGTATTTTTTTCCTAAATATAAAAGATTATTTATATTCATAAAAATGTTATTCTAAAATAATAATAATTTAATTTTAAAAAGTGATGTGTAAGATTTCCTTATGATTTTTACTTATAATTGTGTGTGAGAAAAAACAGGTTTACTTAATTTTTTATAAGGAAAAGTATAATTTTTTAACTATTACGCTCATTTAAAATGTATAAATTTATCAAATCTTAATAATAATTAATTTTTTATAATTTAGTTTTATATTTGTATTATTCTAGATCTATCTTAAAAGATGTTTGCATAAAAAAATTTAATCTTGTTTGCTAAATCCCAGATGGATCTAGCTTTTTAAATAGACTATATTCCACACGAATACCATGAGTTCTCAATACCATTGTTCATTTTTACTCTTTTTTTTTTTATGTTATTTTTATAGAGTTAAGAGCATGTGTTTCCTCCTAAGAGGTCATATGTTCAAAACTAGATAGGTAGAGTATGCATGTCTTCATAACTTAACAGTCAAATCATTGTGTAGAGGTGGATCCCTTATCCCACAAACAAAAGGTCCACACACCAATGTGGTGTTTGGCTTGACCTTGACCTTAAAATTAAATAATAACAAGAATTTTTATTTTTATTTTTTATACCTAAACAAAATTAAAATGTGTATATTACATTATGTTATCTTTTTTTTAATACACTTTTATTTTTATGTAAATTAATTTAGTCAAAATATTAAACAAAACATTACTTGCAACATTTCTATCATACTAAACTGAAAAAGATTTTGAACAATTAATTTCATTTTATATTTAAAAATAACCAACTTACTTTTTAAAATTTTTAAATATAAAGTTATATTTTAGTAGTTGATCACGACCCTTCCATACTAAACTATCCATCTCTGTTAAGGAAATAGATATAAATAGTGATAATAATAGTGGTTTCATTCTCTTTCTCTAAATTAATGCGAAGAATCAAATGCTGGGCTGTGGTAGTTGTTCTAAATAACTGCTTGATCTGCACGCGAAAGACTGCTGATGACGGGTCGTTATTGTTCCTGAGCACGAAAATTCCATTCGGAGACTCATAGGGACTGACACCTATGGTGGTTAATAATTATGTACATTTATTTGTATCGATGTTCCGTGATGTGACCTGGGGCTGATATTTTAGGGGCTAATATAGCAATAGGCCCTCGTGGCCCCACCATACGTTCTTCTTCTTGCAGGAGACTGAAAAGTTCGAGGTAGTTGATAGGTGGCCCCTTGTGCTTATCCACATGTGACCACCCCACCATACACCATTCCAATTGGTAGCCCTCATGGATAATGGCCGACCATGTATACCCTTCTTCATAATATGTTCACAAATATTCATTCAAGGATGTACATCACTCGTTTTTAAAAGTAATACCCATGTTCCTTAGGTTGAGTGTCCATTTTGAAAGCTAATATATGAAGTGGCAATAAATATAGAAGTTATAATTACCAAAGTATCAAGTAAAGTAAATACCCAGTACCACCCATCCCAAAGTATCTTCCCCTTGCATTCATGGTATCATTTCACTGGATCCAATAAAATATTAGCATGACTTTAAAATATCTTTGAGTAACAAAATCTTCTTGTTCCATCTTTAAAAGAGTGTGCCATTGATATGGTAATGATCCAATGACAACTCAATGGAGTATCCAAAATCTCTTAGATTTTTCCAAATCAATGGAGTCGGTTACAAGTTCCTCTTCACTCAAGTACGTTTTTAATGATTATTTTAGAATTCAAGTATAGGTTATTCAAAAATAAATTCATAATTATATTTAACTTTATACTATACTTTGTTAATAAACTTTTTCTATGTAGAGTTAAATCTCAACAATTTCCTTATAATTTATTATTAATAATTTTTTTTTTTGAACCAAGAGGCTTATTCTACAATTCAATATGATGTATAACGTTGTCCATCCATCATCAAAGTTGAAATTTTGTCCATTCGTCATTAAAGTTGAAATTTTGCTTGTCCACTAAAATAAAAGCCGTAGTCTTTAACGCGACTTTTTGAAAGCCTTTCCGGCGATTTTTTCAAAATCCGGCAGTAATTTATTGAAATCGAAGTTTGATAACGTTTCTGCACAATGAAAGCGTCCCATTTTCCATCATCAATATGCAGTTGAAAAACCATTTTAACTGCAACAAATCATGATTTCATCTCAATTTCTTGCCGGATTGTCAAATCTCAAAAAGTCGCATTATAGACAACTAAAATAAAAATCTATATAAAAAATAACTATACAAAACATTTAAATAATGTTCACTCATAAAAAAATGTGTAACACTATCCTTCCATCATCAAAATTGAAATTTTACTCATATTCACTAAAAATAAAAATAAAAAAATACAAAACATTTAAATAATATTCACTCATAAAAAAATTGCATGTGAAAAAATTAAATCCCTCTCAACTTATAATAAATCCGTATTTAAAATAAATCTATACTAATATAACACAAAATCCAACCACCTTTAATGATAAGTTTGAGCAAAATCCTTATACATGATTATATTGGTTACCTCGTGAAAGTTGAGTTTGACAAAGGTACCATGTGAAAGTTTAGTTTGACAAAAGGTACGTTTGGTGCTTTTCTTTGGGGTGACTTGAATTTTATCTAGTCCCTAAAAATCCGATTTTTTTTAATATCTTAAACATGATTGAGGTCATCTCTAACTTTTATGGATTATTATATATTTTGAGACATCTTTTCTCACTTTCGTTATAACAAACTTTGTTGAGGTCATCTCTAACCTGGATGGATTATTATATATTTTAAAATATCTCTTCTCATTTTCATTATAACACACTTTAGCCTTTATCCCATAAAATTAGTCATTATTTTATTTCTAAATTTTTTAATGTGATATTGAAATATTTGAAAGGGATGTGTTCATTCATATCTATAGCTTCAAATGAAAATTGCCCATAATATTCATTTTAATTGCCTTTCACATAACTGTGTTTAATCATATTCTTAATGGCTTTATTGGCATCGAAAGGTTTATATTATGAAAATAATTTTGGAAAATAATCTTTTATTATATTCATTTATCATAATCATGGATTTAGAAATATTATATTATAGTATTTTTTATGTTATAGATAAAGGGTAAAATATATATATTTCAATATTTTTTATTTTTTATTTTATGTTAATAGGCATGTTTAATTTGGAATAGCATTTTTATAATTTTGATTTAATTACCAATAATTTTTTTTTTTTCTCAGTAAAAACTAATTTTATTAAGAGAAATTATGATACAATAAGAAGTTACATCCAAGAGAGGCAAGAACACAGGCTGCCGGAAAGGATATGTTATCCACCTCGGCCCCTAAACGAAGAAGAGAAGAGAGCTGAACTGAGCAAGGAAGAAACAAGAAGAACAGGAGAGCGAGAACAAAACAGAGGATTCTACCCAACATGTGTAGAATCAACTATTCGGCATTTTTTCCCTTTCTTTTTCCCAACTTTGACCCAATCAGGGGGAGACTGTTGAACCAGCATGATTTGCAAACTGAGTTGTGCTGTCGGGGAAGGCTCCTTGTCTGAATCCATGGAGGATTCATGATTTCTTTTCTAAGAGATTGGTGGGACAGATAAATCCTTAGGATCAGTCAAAGGCGGATCCTGAGCTGGCTTTGCTTCCATTCCTTCCATTTCCTCTTCCTCTTCATTCGAGCTGAAATCAAAGTCATCCATGGGGGGAGGATCATGAGGCCTCCAGCTTTTGGATTTCTGCTTAGGCTTTACTTTCTTCTTTTGGGCCACCATCATGGGACAAGAACTCTGAAGGTGCCCTGTGAGATGGCAGTTTCGGCAGCGAAAGGCTGTGTTCTCGTAATCCAAGTTCTGAGTCCAATGGAAGTCTCCGATTTTGAGATTGATCTGGTCAGGGAGACCTTTGCTTATATCTATTTCTGCACAGATTCTGGCAAAGGTGTATAGGCCCTTTTCCCCTCTAGAGACGTCTGTGTCTAGAAAGCGTCGTAGAGAATTGTCGATCCCTTGGAATACAGCAAAATGCCATAGGTGTGCTGGGAGATTTGGAAGTCTGACCCAGATAGGGAGCTTGGTGATGATTGTTGTAGCGGGATCGAAATCTGGGAACCAGTGGGTGAGGAATAAACCTGATGAGCCCCAGAACCATGGGCCTGCAGTTAAAGCTTTTTGGTAATCCTCATCAAGAGCAAACACTACGATGAAGAAGCCCTTTGAGCATAACAACACCTGCCAACTGTTGGTCCACTTAGAGTGAAGCCATTGGTAGAGGTCTGCTGTGCGTGGCCATAGCCCATTGAACCTACAAATGATGGCGTGATCTGCAAAATTTTGGGTTAGCTCATCCAGCGATGGGTGCATGATTTCGATGGAAGGGGTTTCCTCCAGTTTGTCCACCAGAAAGGGCTTGGGAGCCTGAGCTGGTGGAGCTGTTTTCTTAGGCATCTGAGCATGGACAGCGTCTTTGTAAGAAAACGACTTAGTTGAGGATGACTGTCCTGCAGCTCCCCCTCTCAGACGAAGGGTAAAAATAATGGATGCATTTCTCTTAATACTGTAAAAAGACATGGGGAGATGATCCTCGAGTTTTTTACCTTCGTGGAGATGTCGTTGAGTTGCAAAGGGTATACCCAGCTTGAGATCCAGGCCATGCTTGAGGTCCAGCATAAGATCCGAAGAGCTCACCCACTGTAGCAGAGTTTTGCCAGAGATGAGCCTGATGAGGATCTGGAATGCGGCCTGATCCGTTTTCTGCTTTCCTCTGCAGATCTGGGATGAGAGGAATCTGGTGCATGCACGGCTTGCTGAGAGCCCAATCTGTCTCTGTTTCTTTTTTCCTTTCGCCGCGCCATCTTTTTCAGGGCCTAGCTGAGCGCAGACGGTGGTTGAACATTGCAACTCACGAAAGTTTCTCAAAGCCTCTTCAGAAAATCCATTCTGCGTGTGGCTTGAGATCAGGCTCCTCCATGAGACCAAATCTCTGTATTGCCTTTCATCAAACACTTGCCGCACATCCTCCCTGCTTCGGCATTTTGCATATTTTTTGAGACTAAGGTTTCCGGGAAATTTTTTTGTCTCCAATCCGCACATCCTAGCATACCGCAGGGACGTGGATTGTTCCAGAGGAAAACATACATGTTCTATAACCCATCTCCCCGCCCATGAACGGTTTGGGAGAGAGCATAGGGTATCCACAGACTTTAAAAGCGATATCTCAGGCAGTGGAAGCTGTTGTTCCCCCTTTAACCAGAAGGCGTACCCATTTGTGTCGTCAAAAATGGTCCTGTGGGGTTCTTGGGAAACACCTTCACTCGTTAAGCAGACCTGAAATAAACCGTGGATACCAAAATCTGCTCTCCCGCTGGAAATGACTTCTGTTGCATCTGAGCTGAGCGGATCCAGAGTGGTGAACAGAGCCACATCGTAACCAGAGCCAGGGAATCCAAGCACAATAGAGATGAGACTTTCCCGGGCTGCGCCGTGCAGGGAAACTTTGGAGCGCAGGGAGAACCTAGCCGAGCACGCCATTTTTTTTTAATTACTAATAATTATTAGGTGGATGGTAGAGATTTAATCCTTGTTAGGCCCCTATACTACTAGTGTAACCCCTTCTTGTTATTAGTACAACCCACTTATTATATTGATGTACCCATGTAGTGCCTATATTGTTACTATTGTGCCACATAGAAGCCCGCTATTGTTACTATTTTGCCCTTACATTATTATTGTTATGTCAGCTCTGATTATGTTATAACCCCTTAGACTCCTATATATAGAAAAGGAGGTATGTATTGCATCTTCATATTTAGAACCGGATCAATTTTTATGGTATGAAGGGCTTTGTTCTCATAAAAAACTTGTTACATGGTCAATTTTCACAGAGGAAATGATAGCACATTATGAGGATACAAAGAGAAACGCCTTCTTTAGAGCAACACCACAACAATTGGAAAGAGTAAAAAGGCTTTGTGACATAGTGGAAAGCAAAATTATGGAAACCAGGAAGCAGACCCCTCACAACTATAAAGATGGAAGTGTTGTTTCTCCCAGCCTTCCACAACCTACAAGGGTTACACCACAACAATTGGAAGGAAAAAGAGAAAAAGGGCTTTGTTAAAATTGTGATAGCAAATGCACTAAAGGTCATAAGTGTGCTGAGAAGAAATTATTTTACATAGAATATGAAGAGGAGGAAGAAAAGGATCAAGAAACATCAAAAGAAGAGGATATACGTCAGGACCCCACCCCAGAGAAAGAAGAAATGAATCAGACCATATCTTGTAAAGCATTGGCAAGAATTACCACTCCTCAAACTCTCAAGATAGAAGGACATATCAAGAAGAAAAAGGTGCAAGAAGTGAAAGATCGCATCGAGAAAGAAGAAATGAATCCAACCATATCTTGTTTTTTATTGGTCGAAATTACCACTCCTCAAACTATCAAGATAGAAGGACATATCAAGAAGAAAAATGTTCAAGAAGTGAAAGATCACATCGAGAATCAAGAAATGAATCCGACCATATCTTGTAAAGGATTGGAAGAAATTACCACTCCTCAAACTCTAGAGATAGAAGGACATATCAAGAATAAAAAGGTTCAAGCAAAGAAAGATCACATCGAGCATCAACAACAAGTTCTCCAACTTTTAAAGGATAACGCCACTTTGGCGCAAAAATCAAATGAAACAAGAGGTAGATCAAAATCGTAGTGAAAAATGTTTTGATGTCGGTGATTGGGTATTTTTACTGTTACATCTCAAGCAAGCTATTTATGAGAAGAAAATGTTGGCAATACTACATGCACTTAAAAAATGGGGACCTTACCGAATGGGAAGACTCTTCAAGGATGAGGATGTGGAAGCATTGTTTTGTGCTTTTTCTATTATCCAACCAGATTGGATAAACGAAGCAAGGGATGAATGGAAGAAGGACGAAGAAGTATGGCCACTTATTGAAAAGTTGCAAAAGGTCCCAATTCAAACAATATTGCCAAAAATTGAAGAGGAAGGAAAAATCATATTGGAACCTGGAGCAGTCACAGAAACAAGAACCTGACAGCTACGAATTCGATCAATTTCAGAGTATCTCATCAAGTGGAAGAACTTACCCGCTGAAGATTCCACATGGGAGGACAATAATTTTATACAGAAGCATCAAGAACTACTCAAGTGTTGAGGACAACGCTTTTTGAAGGAGAGGGGCATGTTAGGCCCCTATACTACTAGTGTAACCCCTTCTTGTTATTAGTACAACCCACTTATTATATTGATGTACCCATGTAGTGCCCATATTGTTACTATTGTGGCACATAGAAGCCCGATATTGTTATTATTGTGCCCTTACATTATTATTGTTATGTCAGCTCTGATTATGTTATAACCCCTTAGACTCCTATATATAGAAAGGAGGTCTTTTCATTTGAATCATCCAAGAATTTTTCATTTATGTAATGTAAAGGAGGTTGCCCCCTCGAAGAGGCTGAATTCTAAGGCGTTGATCTATCTTTTCTATCTTTTCTTGAGCTAGTTTCATAACAATCTCCACCAAATATTTTAGAATATTCTTAATAATAGTCACAAATCAAATATGGAGATTTATCTCAAAAGTATTTTTGCTTTCTCCATTTTTAATGAAATTGATTAATATAGAAGAATGTTCTATGAACAAATGTTACATGAAATAAGTTATGGTTTTTCGGGCATGTGGTATTGATAAGCCATGGTATTGCAATAAAGTCTATTTACAAATTAAGAATCTCCATGGCTAAATCGGGGTGAATTTCCATGTTTAAAAACCTTGTTAGATGTTTTTTTAATTTTACATATGTTTAACTCGTTTATTAATTATTTTTGTAATTAATAACAATAATAATGATTTAAAATAAAGCTATAACTTAGTTAATTTTTATGATTTTTTTGTTTTTCTAAACCTTAGAAATATTAAATTTATCATTGCATGAGTTTTAAATTTATATTAATTATTTTGTGGAGTACCCTTAGCAAAGCCCAAGATCAAACCTTGGAGGGATCACTATGACACCAAGAGTATATCCAATAGCTTGGAAGTGAGACATACCAATAACTTATGTCTTAGAAAGAGTCCAGATGTCGTGACCCCAATGTAGTGGCATATATCCCAATGGTTGCCTACTCTTTTAGCCTAATTTCCAACATTGGGTTAAAGTTATGTGTATTAATCTCCATTTCACTCTCTATTTAAGTTTTACAATGTCTAGTTATTTAAATTGCATCTCGCAGATGGTGTTTCATATAATGATCATTTTTTTTCTACTACTTCAACCTCTTCAAGACAAATATGGTGTTTTTTTTCTTGTTTGAGTGCACTAGAAGGGCCTAGGTATAGTCTTGGTTATTATGAGTTTCACAATCATTTTAGTTTATCCTTATTTGGAAGCAAAAACCCATCTCACTTATGTACATATCTCCACGAGAACATGATATATTGTAAACATGTTCCGAATGGAAAGTGACATCTACCTATGGCATTTACCCATGGTATTGTAACTCAAGAAGGGACAAAAAATACTATAACTAACCGGCCTCACCATGTAAAAGGACATATTACCACATTGTAGCTATAATTGTCTCCTTTATTTTAATAAAGTGTTTCTTTGTGTATCTTCTTCTTCTCTGTCGGTATTCAAGTTTCTTGGATATTGGCCCCCAAGATTTGGATTAGTGGTATTAGAGCCTTAGTTTCTAGCCAACATCTAATTTCCAATTTCGACAACCTCACTGTAAATTTATAACTCCTAGGCCCTATTACCATTCCTCTGGTATGAGGGAACCTTATATAATATTCATAGTCTAAGGGTTGTGGGATGAAAATATCTTCTTCCTGCACTCTGCTTAGCTTGTATTCAAGCTATAACAAAATGAACCATAAGATTGTCTTTGACAATGGGTAGACATGGTTGATGTACAACTTTCTTTCTCTCTATTTTGGTAAGGATATTGGCATCAAAAGGTCTTTCCATGACATTATTTGAATAGCTATAAATCGTATAGTGACAAACAATGAATCTTCTTAGGTTGAGAGGATCTTGGACCATTTCAGTTTGGCTTATCCCATTTTGAATCATGCAAATATGAGCATGGTTCTTAGGATCATATACAAATGGGGGAAAAAGGACAAGAGCCTCCTATTCCCTACATGCACTTGTCCCCAATCTCAGCTACTACAACATAATTAGTGAGCTTGTTGTTGTTGTCAGAGATTCATGTATTATCTAGGAAAGCCCCATTGTTATTACTTGGTATTCCATTAGAGGACTCGAGCCCAAAGACTAAGACATGCAGAGTCAGGTGATCAAGTCCCTGGAACGTAATGTGGGCAACCTGCAACTAATCAACAACTTTACCACTTATTTATATGTGAAATCCATTGGTGAGAGCCAGTATTGCATCAAGAATGCTGCAACTCCTGGGCTACCAACTTTACTTTTATCAACCCAGCAGTTTGTAACAAACTTGGAAACGTCGGTGCTATATGCACAAGTACTAGTTCTCACTGCAGGTTGTCACTTGGTCAACCGGTGCAAGATCACTAGGAGCTCAAGCCAACTTCTATAGATTTTAGAAGAAGCTCTATGTGTGATGAAAGGAAAGAAAGATTACTCTACAAATGTTATTCTGACTGCAGAAAGGAGAAAGATTGGAATGTAAAGCAAAACCTAGTAAACCCTAATTAACAAGCTAATTCTACTTTTGCCAAAAACACTATGAAAACCATAAAATAAATGCCATTACCTACTCAAGGAAGTAAACAACATATAACCATGCTATTTTTGGAAGTAAATAAGCAAAAAACATATTTTTGGATTTTTATGTGTTTTTATGTGAATTTAACATGCATCTAATTTATTGTGTGTGAGTGTGGCAGCGAATAGGTGGCGTTAAAGGGCGGTTTTAGAGTTTGGGAGGATGTAGGATGGTGTGGATGGGTCCTAGGAGGTATTAGGTGGCCTTTTGGAGGCTTTTCCCACACTCGGCCTTCAAAAGAAAGCCTACAGGAAAACCTATAGGAGGACACAGGAAAACTACAGGAGGAAGACAGGGAAACTACAGGAGGCCTACAGGAGGAGGCCGTGAGCAATTTTTGTTTTTTTGAGGGTGTGAGAGTGGGTGGAAAAGGTGGATGAAGGCTGGAATGAGGTGTTAGGTTTCTTAAGGTCTAACCTGAATCACCAGGAGAGAGGAAGGAGTTCTATGAAAAATGAAGGAAACTAGGGCATAATTGAGGTGAGGTTTGGGAGACCTGTAGGGCATGGATCAGATGGAGGGTGTGATTGCTAGTAAGTTGGCCTATTTCTGGAAGAGATCTGCTACATAGAAACTAATAGTCAACCAAGAAAATCAAGCAACCAATGAAATGAGTGCATCCTAGGAAAAACAGAGTTTTGCATTAAAATGGCCTAAACTATGATGTATGGAAGGAAATGTTGGGAAATGCTGTAAAAAAGGAAAGCATGCAAAAGGACTATTTCAAATCAGGAAGTGAACATGATAAAGAAGATCTAAAGCAAAGTAAAATTGGACTATCAGCCTACAAGAGAGCTGCAAACACTAGAAGTCCTAGGAATGAGGAAAATCTGTGTTTTTGGGGCAGCAAGAGAGTCTTTGCCTCAAATCATGGTCCCAAAGGGAGGAAGAGAGGCCAAGGAACTATTGCTAGCCTTTTGAATCTTCTCTGATCACTTCTTAACCTGCTACAAAAAGCACAAATGGAAGTAAGCTACTAAATCATCAAAAGCAACCTATTCTTAACCATAAGAGAAATACATCTAACAACAAACTAATTTACAAACTGAAGTAAAGCATACAAATACAAGTAAAGAGAAGCTTGGCTGCTTGGATTGGGCCCTAACCCAAGAGCTTCAACCCTTTGAGGTAACTTAGTGCTAGCTCAAAAAGGATTCCATCTTCATTATCAAAAAATAGCAAGATTACATAAAACTGTCACAAAATAGTAAGCTTGAAATTTGAGCAGAGTTTACACAAACAAAAAAATTCGACCCTAGTGAGGCCCTAGGCCTCTCTACTTATACATCTGAAGCTACCAACAGCTTCCTTAAAATCAGGGAGGCTTGGCTCCCAAAACTCAAGATAACTATCAATCATCTTCCACTTGCTCGGTTGCCTTCTAGTGCATGATTCAGCTGCTTGTACTCCGAGCTGAATGAAGAGGAATTCGAAGTGAGGAGAAATAAATGAGTGGAATTCCATCCTATAAGTCCTCTCCTCTGTCTACTTCGAGTTATTGCTACAGTTTGACAACTAGATCCTTGACTTTGACCTCGAAATCCATCAATAAACTATATTAAATACATGTTAGACCACATGCCATAATAACTAACTCAACTCACCCTATAAGCATAAATATAATCAGAAAATCATACAATAAGCTAAGATAATGGTTGATTTGACTAGGTTAGGAGGTGAAATGAACCCATATAATTACCCATTTATGAGGCTGATCATCACCCCCTGACTGAAGGTGTTGCTCATCCTCTGAGCAACCTAGTCAATCTCTTAGTATTTCATGGCCCTGGTGGCCTCCCTAGCATTCCAGGCTTCTGATGTGGTCTGCTTATGCTCTCCATAAAATCCTTCCTTTCTGTCCATGTCCTTCCACTACTCCTTCTCTTCTTCTTCTCTTCTGCCTTCCAGCATGCCTAATATGAGTGGAGGACTCAGTTTGAGGCCAATCCAATTGACCTTCAGCCTTTGCATGGAGCACTTGTACATTGGCACTCTTTTCAATGCCTCCTTTAGCCTCATGGGGGAATGGTATTCTCTGATCTGCAAGTTGTGGGGTAGGGTGTTCCATCTTATCATGTATGCATGCACACAGTCATCCCCAAGTAGCCTAAGCATATCTTCAAAGTGTGCAATGGCTTCTTCCTGATTAGATAGATATTTAAGGGCAATCAGAGGGTCATTGGCAAGCGGGTTGTGTGTGCTGATGAGTGCCATAGGATCTGATGGTTCAACTCTTATCATCAATGGTTCATTTTGCTCTTTTATTAACAATCTTTTCATTTTTTCTGCCATCAATTCTTAATGGTTCATCCATGACACCATGGCCATCAATTGCAGATCCCTTAGCTTGGCATTGGGGTCCCACACATTCAGGTCTGTGAGGGCCATGTTGTGTAGATAGAACTCTGCCATCTTTGTATCAAGTAAAGTAAATACCCAGTACCACCCATCCCAAACTATCTTCCCCTTGCATGCATGGTATCATTTCACTGAATCCAATCAAATATTAGCATGACTTTAAAATATCTTTATGAGTAACAAAATCTTCTTGTTCCATCTTTAAAAGAGTGTGCCATTGATATGGTAATGAGCCAATGACAACTCAATGGAGTATCCAAAATCTCTTACATTTTTCCAAATCAATGGAGTTGGTTACAAGTTCCTCTTCACTCAAGTACATTTTTAATGATTATTTTAGAATTCAAGTATATGTTATTTAAATTATAAATTCATAATTATATTTAACTTTATACTATACTTTGATTCTTAATATTTTTTTTTTATTTTTTTATTTTTTTTATGTAGAGTTAAATCTCAACAATTTCTTCATAATTTATTATTAATAAATTTTCTTTTCGAGCCAAGAGGCTTATTCTACAATTCAATATGATGTATAATGTTGTCCATCCGTCATCAAATTTGAAATTTTGTCCATTCATCATTAAAGTTGAAATTTTGCTTCTCCACTAAAATAAAAATCTATATAAAAAAAATAACTATACAAAACATTTAAATAATGTTCACTCATAAAAAAATGTGTAACATTGTCAGTCCATCATCAAAGTTGAAATTTTGCTCATATTCGCTTTAAAAAAAAAAAACTATACAAAACATTTAAATAATGTTCACTCATAAAAAAATCTATAATAAATTTGTATTTAAAATAAATCTATAATGTTCACTCATTTATAATAAATCCGTATTTAAAATAAATCTATACTAATATAACACAAAATCCAACTACTTTTATAATGAGTTTCAGCTAAATCCTTATACATGATTATATTGGTTACCTCGTGAAAGTTGAGTTTGACAAAGGTACCTTGTGAAAGTTTAGTTTGACAAGGTACGTTTGGTGCTTTTCTGTGGGGTGACTTGAATTTTATCTAGTTCCTAAAAATCCGAGTTCTTTTAATATCTTAAACACGATTGAGGTCATCCCTAACTTTTATGGATTATTATATATTTTGAGACATCTTTTCTCACTTTCATTATAACAAACTTTGTTGAGGTCATCTCTAACCTTTATGGATAATTATATATTTTAAAATATCTTTTCTCATTTTCATTATAACACACTTTAGCCTTTATCTCATAAAATTAGTCATTATTTTATTTCTAAATCTTTTTAGTTATGATATTGAAATATTTGAAAGGATGTGTTCATTCATATTTATAACTTAAAATGAAAATTGCCCTTCACATAACCGTGTTTAATAATATTCATTTTAATTGCCTTTCACGTAACTGTGTTTAATCATATTCTTAATGGCTTTATTGGCATCGAAAGGTTTATATTATGAAAAATAATTTTTGTATTATATTCATTTATCATAATCATTGATTTAGAAATATTATATTATGGTATTTTTATGTTATAGATAAAGGGTAGAATATGTATATTTCAATATTTTTTATTTTTTATTTTATGTTAATAGGCATATTTAGTTTGGAATAACATTTTTATAATTTTGATTTAGTTACCAATAATTATTAGGTGGATGGTAGAGATTTAATCTCCACCAAACATTTTAGAATATTCTTAATAATAGTCACAAATCAAATATGGAGATTTATCTCAAAAATATTTTTGCTTTCTCCATTTTTAATGAAATTGATTAATATAGAAAAATGTTATATGAACAAATGTTACATGAAATAAGTTATGGTTTTTCGGGCATGTGGTATTGATAAGCCATGGTATTGCAATACATTCTATTTACAAATTAAGAATCTCCATGGCTAAATCGGGGTGAATTTCCATGTTTAAAAATCTTGTTAGATGTTTTTTTAAACTTACATATGTTTAACTCATTTATTAATTATTTTTGTAATTAATAACAATAATAATAATTTAAAATAAAGCTATAACTTAGTTAATTTTTATGATTTTTTTGTTTTTCTAAACTTTAGAAATGTTAAATTTATCATGAAGTAAGTGTCTTGATGTCTATCTGCAATTACAAACCATTTAATTTATATGGTTACGTGAGTTTTGAATTTATATTAATTATTTTTTCAAGGTGAATTGGTGACTCATTGGAGTACCCTTAGCAAAGCCCAAGATCAGACCTTGGAGGGATCACTATGACACCAAGAGTATATCCAATAGCTTACAAGTGAGACATACCAATAACTTATGTCTTAGAAAGAGTTTGCACGTCCTAACCCCACTGTAGTGGAATATATCCCAATGGTTGCCTAGTCTTTTAGCCTGATTTCCAACATTAGGTTAAAGGGATTTTATGTGTATTAATCTCCATTTCACTCTCTATTTAAGTTTTACAAATGTCTAGTTATTTAAATTGCATCTCGTAGACGGTGTTTCATATAATGATCATTTTTTTTTCTACTACTTCAACCTATTCAAGATGAATATGGTGTTTTTTTCCTTGTTTGAGTGCACTAGAAGGGCCTAGGTATAGTCTTGGTTATTGTGTGTTTCACACTCATTTTAGTTTATCCTTATTTGGAAGCAAAAACCCATCTCACTTATGTACATATATCCATGAGAACATGATATATTTTAAACATGTTCCGAATGGAAAGTGACATCTACCTATGGCATTTACCCATGGTATCCACCCATGGTATTGTAACTCAAGAAGGGACCAGAAATACTATAACTAACCGGCCTCACCATGTAAAAGGACATATTGGTCTACCACAGTGTAGCTATAATTGTCTCCCTTATTTTAATAAAGAGTTTCTTTGTGTATCTTATTCTTCTCTGTTGGTATTCAAGTTTCTCATATATTGGCCCCCAAGACTTGGATTAGTGGTATTAGAGCCTTAGATTCTAGTGAACATCTAATTTCCAATTTTGACAACCTCACTATAAATTTATAACTCCTAGGCCCTATTATCATTCCTCTAGTATGAAGGAGCCTTATATAATGTTCATGGTCAAGGGTTGTGGGATGAAAATATCTTCTTCCTGCACTCTGCTTAGCTTGTACTCAAGCTATCACAACATGAACCATACGATTGTATTTGACAATGGGTAGACATGGTTGATGTACAACTTGCTTCCTCTCTATTTTGGCAAGGATATTGGCATCACAGGGTCTTTCCATGACATTATTTGAATAGCTATAAATCCTATAGTGACAAATAATGAATCTTCTTAGGTTGAGAGGATCCTGGACCATTTCAGTTTGGCTTATCCCATTTTGAATCATGCAAATATGAGCACAGTTATCAGGATCATATACAAATGGGGGAAAAAAGGACAAGAGCCTCCTATTCCCTACATGCACTTGTCCCCAAACTCAATTACTACAAAATAAATGGTGAGCTTGTTGTTGTTGTCAAAGATTCATGTATTATCTAGGAAAGCCCCATTGTTATTACTTGGTATTCCATTAGAGGACTCGAATCGAAAGACGAAGAAGTTCAGAGTCAGGTGATCAAGTCCCTAGAATGTAATGTGGGCAACCTGCAACTAATCAACAACTTGACCACTTACTTATATGCGAAATCCATCACTAGATTTATGAGGCTTGCATTGAATATAGAAAAATTTGTCCATGAAGCACTCATATGTATCATGCAATAGTTTTTGGAGAGATCCATAACTTCATGGATGGAAGGAACTTTGTGAGGAAACGGGCTTATATTTGATGCCAAGTGTGGTATAATCATCAACCGATATGGAACAAATGATTCCACTGTATACTTTGGACTAGGACTTTACAATGATTATCCTTACCATTTCAGATACTTTTGTTGCACCAACACCCTTCTTACCAAGCTTAGTGGTGACTAGGGGAATAGGTATATCACCTTTTGTAGCATTTTCGCCTTTAATGGTGACACTATCCACATGTTTGAGGGGAAATCATTGCAATGGGAGTGTCAACACCTAATTTTCTCTCTGCATAACAAAATCATCAACAATAATAGAGTGGAGTGGGTAGAGTATCAAACCTAGTATTTTTCTTACTCCTATTTGGGAAGACAAAAAATCTACTGCACTAGAATGGGAAATGATTTGCATGGAACTGCACCAAGATATTCAAGAAACCCTCTACCAAGAGATCTAAAACATAGTGGCGATAGGAAAGTGGAGGACAAGGACATTGAAAACATTCCACACCTAAATTCCATGGTGAAGGAGACCCTGCGACAACACCCTCTAGGTTACTTCGTGCTCTCTCACTCAATCACACAAGTCTAGAAGGAAGTTCTACATGACATGAATTTCATTTGACCCAAGAATTTGGCTAGATCCCATGACTTTCAATCCTCGACAGTTCCTCAACTCGAAGAACAAAGTAAAAATAATGGGAAACAAGAAGGTGAATATGATGCCCTTCAATGTGGGGAGGATTTTCCCAACCCTCGAGTTGGGGATGCTGCACATCAATATTATTTTGGGTTGCATGGTGTAGGCTTTTCACTAGTCCTACCAGGATGGTGAGAATCCCAATATCTCAGAGATTTTTTTTTTATTGTCATCATGAAGAATCCACTCCAACCATGCATTAAGAAAACAGGAGCTCATGCTCACCAGTATGGTAGCAACCCTAAATTGCTATCAGTGTTTGTTTCATATATGCTCATATTAGTTATTAATTCATACCATACATTTATATCAATGTATATTTCATTTATGTCATATCTCCAACTTCAGAGCTAGAAGCTTTAGCTGCAACTATAGGTCAAGGTAAAAATAATATTCCATTTGATTTGGTTCAAAAAATGATTTTAGTTAGACCCTAAATTTCCATCAATGTCATGCACGTTAGACCCTAAATTTCTACCCATTTCTATCTCATATATATTTAGATGTATGCTTATAGACAAGGGAAAGCATGATTGGATGACCTTAAGACACCCCCATTCCTCTATGGTACCTTCCAGAAAAATAAAACAACTTTCAAATATACAACCTCCATACACATCTCACCAATCATAAGTGAGACAAGTATCCATTTAGGGTACTCCATTTCAATAGTCAACATCTTCAGGGCAGGCATGTAGACAATTGGTACCGTTGGCACTCCTCGCCTTGGCTCTCAAATAAAACCCTCTAGAGTTTCTTTGGCCATGGTCAACAATGGCCTAGTCAAGTATAATTGAGGTCATAATATCCATCCCAAAACTAGTCTCTAACCTCTCAAAATATGCATGTGCAAAACTTACAAAGAACATTGTTAATGAGGTCAATGAACTCTTAGTTGTATGGTATTTCCCAAGGTGGATAGTTCGATGCAACTTCTAGTGCACTTTCCCATCAAGAAAAATGGATTCCAACTCAAGAAAAATACACACAACCTTCATTCATGCATTTAAATTTTCCCTCCTACCAATCACATCTTAAGAAGCAAGGTTTACCACAACAATAGTGACTTCCATTGGCACCACAACAACAACCCCATTAGTTGTAGGAGATACATTCTCAACATTCTCAAAATCAACATGTACCACAAGCATTATAGTGTATATATATCCTCAAACCATTGTTCATCATGGTTATGGATCAGCCACAAACCCAGGTTTATGGGCCAACCATACAAAATCATTTCCATCAAAGTCCATTTACTAGGCCATACACTATCAATATCATAGTTGGCCCAAAATCATTACAAGGTATCTCTATCCTCATATCTTTGTTTAGCATGGTTGTGGGTCACCCAAAAACCCATGGTTATGGGTCAAGCACAAACAACCATTGCCATCAAAGTCCATTTGCTAGGTCATACACTATCAATATCACCGATGACCCACAAGCATTACAAGGTAACTCTATCCTCATAATTTAATTCATCATGGTTATGGATAACCCAAAAACCCCTGATTAGGGGTCAACCACAAAAAACCCTAACCTTCATTGGCCATATTCAACAAAATCTTCTAAGCAGGGAACTTGACACAATGGGGACCATTCCTTCCTAAGTGGGGAGGATTGATCTGAATGGAAAATGAAATCCATCCATGGTATTTACCCATGGTATTGTAACTCAAGAAGGCATCAGAAATACTATAACTAATGAGCCTCACCTTGTAAAAGGACAGATTGGTATACCAAAATGTAGTTGTAATTATTTCACTTATTTTAATAAAGAGCTTCTTTATGTGTTTTCTTCTTCTCCCTCAACATTCAAGTTTCTCAAATCTTGCCCCCCAATATCTGAATCAAAACAAATTTGCATTGATGCAAATCTTTTTGGTTTTAGATAAATCAAATAATTTTCTTAATGTTATTGCACGGGGGCTTCAGTTAACGAGCCTCTGACATAGCACATGCATTCGTGGCATACTAAAAAATACTCTTACTTTGACTACGTATTGGAAAATACCTATAAAAAGTCACTTTATTTAACCCCCTACCAATATGAACCCAATACACCTTCCCAATTTAAAAAACCCCTACTTTCACTAAGTATTGTAGGTATCCATTTTTTCATTAACATTTTTTATACCCCTTTATATTTATATCCTTAGTATAGTGACATGATGCCTATCTTATGACCTCACATGCATTCTACAATGCACCTTTGTTCTTTTTATGTACATTGTAGATGCATATTAGTTCTCCCACAGTGAAATTACTCAACCCGCGATACTCTCGTTATACTCCCGAGCCTCTATTTCTCCATCTCGCCTGTTTTTGACCTCTGTGCAACCAATGTATTGTATAAACAATATCTTATAATACACACATTTCTATGAAACATATAAAAACTCTTTACCCCCTCTTATATGCTCAATATATTATTTCATTTTTCTGCATTTTTTATGCCCCGATATGAACGCACATGGTATGGTATTTCTTTTTCAGTGAAGCCCCCATGTGTGATTGGAGGCATAAGGAGATAAGGATGTGTCTCTTTCTAAATTTTTTGAATACCTTGCAAGTGATACCATCAATATAAAGTGAGAAGGCCATTTGGTAAACAATTTGTCATCACATAACTATCTTATTTCCTAGTCCAAGGCCTTCTTTATGTAAATACTTTTCAACTACTCTTTATATACGTTGTTCTAAAAGGCCTAAATAATATGTCATTTTAAATCTTTATATATGATATTCATCTCTAAGCCTTTTAATTCTAGGAATTCCAGTCAACATATATTTCTAGGAAGGTCAATCTTTAGAATTTTTCCTATCTATAAATAGTTGGTGAAGCATCCAACGCCCATTATAAAGGATATGAACCCTAGTGTAGAAAGGGTTATTTTACTTTGTAGTAGAACCCTAATTCAAATAGCATAACTTTAAGTAAAACATTGAAAAGTTTGAAATCCTTGGATAACAACATATTATTGAATGTTTAGGGGAGAAGGAAATTACATATGGGTTTCAAGTTTAGATGGTGCAAGTATTTTAGTTTGAAATTATATCATTGTATCTTGTGGTTTTAGTTGTAAGCTTGGAGTTTGTTGAAAAACCTTGCATAAGAATGTAAGAACCTTGGTGGCTAATCTAACATATCCAACCCCCTATATATAATATTGAGGAGATGAGGTAAATTTCCATCGTAAATTCTTCTATGTTACCATCTTGTCATGTACTTGGATGTCTTTATTAGCTATCAAGGTGTTTCATTTAAATTTTATGGTTTAATTTAGCCCCTAAATAATTGTGTACAATGCCTAACCTATTTACTCTTATTGTTAGAACACCTCATCAATTTTTCTTTACACTTGTAAACATTGACACATTAGGGATTTTTGAGATTTAGGGATCTATAAATAGTTGGTGAATCATCCAACCCCCACTATAAAGGATATGAACCGTAGTGTAGAAAGGGTTATTTTGCACAAACTTACTTTGTAGTAGAACCCTAATTCAATTAGCATAACTTTAAGTAAAACATTGAAAATATTGAAATTCTTGGATAAAAACATATTATTGAATGTTTAGGGGAGAAGGAAATTACATATGGGTTTCAAGTTCAGATGGTACAAGTATTTTAGTTTGAAATTATATCACTGTATCTTGTGGTTTTAGTTGTAAGCTTGTAGTTTGTTGAAAACCTTACATAGGATTGTAAGAACCTTGGTGGATAATGTAACATATCCAACCCCCTCAATATAATATTGAGGATATGGGGTAGCTCTATATCTTAAATTCGTCTCTTCTACCATCTTGTCATGTACTTAGATGTTTTTGTTAGGTACCAAGGTGTTGCATTTAAATTTTATGGTTTAATCTAACCCCTAAATAATTATGTACAATGCCTATCCTATTTAGTGTTTTTGTTAGAATACCTCATCCAAATTGTTTTACACTTGTAAACATTGACACATTAGAGATTTTTGAGATTTAAAATGGCCCTCCTAGGTAAAATAATAGAATAATAGCTAAGATAATAAAAAATATCAATCATGAATTTTTAAAGGAAGAGAAATAAAACTACATTTTTCATTATATTTTCATCTTATCTTCTTTTAGGTTTACTCAAATATCAAGTGTAGTTAGCTATAAGAATCCAATGGGAACCAACTCTACATAATTTTGAGTAGATACACACCAAAACAATTTGAAAATACATGAAAAAGTATGTTCCATGAATATGTTTATTTATTTATTTTTTATTTATTCCCCCCCACTCCCACCCTCATTTTCAATTGTATTTTTTACTTATCACCTTATACATTTACTCGAGTGTTAGTGTAAGCACCTGTTAGATGTGAAATTTTAATCCCACATCCAACAAGTACCAACTCTACATAATTTTTTAGTAGACCTGCACTAAAATAAATTAAAATACATGACAAAAAAATGTGTTTCCTTGCCCTTGCCCACCCTCATATATTATGTTTTATCTAATATTTGGGGAAATATTAGAGAAAACATAATATATGAGGGTGGGGTGGGGGGAAGAAACACAATTTTTGTCATGTATTTTCAATTTTTTCTATGAGTCTACTCAAAACTATGTAGAGTGGGTACTTATGGATATGGAATTAAAAGTGCACATCCAACATGTTCATATGCTTGACATTTGAATACATTTATAAGGAGATAAGTCAAAAATACCATTGAAAAGGTAGTTTTATTTATTTTCCTTCCAAAATTATTCAACCCTTAGGATGACCATTTTCTTGAATCTTATTGGTTTTTTCCAAGGTGATTTCATTAGTACATATTTTTTTCCTCAAAATTTACCTAATGCATAGTCTTGTTTCTTTCTTTTTCTCCTTCATTTCCTTTCTCTTTCTTAGAATTAGGCCTCATTATCCTCATAAAACCTTCTATGTAGCATTCTTTAATTGGACAAAAGGATCTAATCGTTTAGGTAAATTCCACACATCATCATGATAGGTGGATCTTAAATCTAATCAATTTTTGATATCTTTGCGACTATGAAAGGGCCTTATCCCTTGGAACAAAAGTGCATACCATGAAGCAATATTAGTGTGCAATGTTCCTGTTTATCACCACCCTTAACAATGCTAAACTCTATCACCTTCATAGTGCATGGAACTGTAGTCATGGATCACAAGATCCATCTATAGACCAAATTAATATGAGTCATAGTACCCCATTCTAGATGGGGCACAGCTTTATAACCTACTTTATCCTCACTATCATCAGCTGTAAATTCTAATTAGTAGCCATCAATACTATAATATCAACCTTTATCATTGATCTAAATCTTGATAAATGGTCGAGATCATTACATGTCTAAAAAACCCCTCTATCTTGGCATTCATGTTTATATCCCATTCCAATAGGATATTGATAATACGCTATATGACCTACCACCTATTACATGCTATCTACTCACCCATTGATCATATCCCCATCATTAATATTGACTCCATCAAATAGTTAGCATATTTGTGTGTTGCAAACGTCCCATATCCCTAGTGCACTATTTTCTTATCCACACCAATAAGAGGATGTAAATTAATTAGGCCCATAGACTACCAATTTTTTTAATCTTACCTGACTACTTCCCTATGGGATAAACCACTACCACAAATATGGATTGAATATAATAGTCTAGATCTATATGAGTGATAAGGACCACTCCTACTCATCACACAATTTTAAAACCCACACAAATGGGTGGGAAACATCATATTTTATGGCTCCCTTTGTATGCTTAACCTATTAGTTTTTGCCTTACAAGTAAACTCATGATCATTGATTTGGATCTCACTCAAAATTCCAAATCATTATAGATCAAGTAGAACACATCTTACAGGGGAAATATTTCATGGCCTTGAATAATGAAAGTGTGTCATGTGACCATCTTCCTCCAAACTTCTTTCCATTGGATAACTTTTTTTTTTTTTTGTGTGTGTGTGAATACATAAGGTCTCAACCATTATGTGGAAGCCCATAAAATCACACCCATTCTCTCTAATAACTTGATTAATCCATTAACCTACAGAATGCATGAACAGATAAAATAAAATACGTTATAAGCAAGTAGACATAAAACGACCATCGCATGGTGGTGATCACCCATATGCATAAACATATTTATAATACAATTCATGGTGCCACACAACTCATATGCATAATTAAGCATTCACTCATAACATGTGAAAAAATATATAACATACCATGATAGAAACAAAAAATTGTCTAATAGCCATGATTAATGAAAGAATAATTATCTTTCGATAGATAAAGGTTCATGAAATTAGTTGTCTGTGAACAACATGCCACTAAATTGTAAGTGTCTAACAAATAAACCACCCCTATGTTGGGATATGAGGCTAATAGAAAAATGAAATTGGTCCTAGGGTTATCTCTCACTCTACCCAATCAATATGCTTCCATGCTCAACTAAATAGATCATCATAAGACACTATAATCCCTCATCTAGAATGTGTACCACCATGACATTCTCCTCTACTACCCCACACAAACTAGAAAGACATACCTCTTTCTTTGCTCCATAATACCTCTAGATATGCTCCCCTTCTATGTTTTTTAGTGTGAAGAGAACAATATGATTTTAATGAAATGTATTTTAGTTATTACCTATGAGGTTATTAATTATCTCTCAAGCATATAAAAAAAAATGACTACACAGTGTATGATGAGTTCCAGTCTTTCCCAATCTCTATTCTCTTCACATCCTTCTATCCTCATTCAATTTCCACATTCTCCTCTCTATCATAGTTCATTTTTTGTTAGGTTCTTAGTTTTGGTTCATAATTCATGGTTCGTGGTTATTACTATTGTGAACTTTTATAAGTGTACATCACTCCCCTTTTCTCCATCACTCTCTAGATGCTCTAGATTATGGTCTACATCCCTCTTTCCAAGAGGGAGGATGCACTATTACACCTCTCCCGATGGTCTCCTAAGTCTCATTCTTTCATAATTACCTAAGAAGACTTGTCAAACAAATTTCATACATGTATTGAATGAATAGTTTAATCAGTCAGTGGAGGTGGTTTGATTCATTAATGTAACATGGTGGAAATATTATGAATTTATAGGCTAACAATTAGAAAAATATGAATCGTTCTCCCATAGATTGCCTTTCCTCCTCCTTTCAGGTGGAATAATAACACCTCCTATTAATATGCACTTGTAGTTAGCATGAGTCTTTTTTAGATTATAATTGAAAAATTACACATAAATCACATATACCATGAAAATCCTATACATGGTTTGTATAAATACATTCACATATGTGCCTAGCGATCCATTAATCAATCCTTGGCCCTAAGCATTATTCTAGAAAATCATACTAACATTTTTACAATTGTTACATAGTCTATTTCAATAAATTCCAATGTTCAAATATTTGGACATTACAATAACCACCCATTTGGAATAATACTATCCTTGGTGCTCCTTCATGTTCAAGCAATGAAGCTATATCATAAATGATTTAATTTCATCTATAGTGTTATCCTTTCTATCACACGCTTGTATAGTTGTTGGCTATAAGGTATGGAATTCTTCCCTATATATATATATCTATATATATATATATATATATATATATATATATATATATATAGATATATATATATATATATATATATATATAGAGAGAGAGAGAGAGAGAGAGAGAGAGAGAGAGAGAGAGAGATAACATTTTTTCACGTGCATACTAGAAGTGAGGTTCCAACTATTGTCCACCTTGACACACCCAAAATATATTTCCTTCTTAATCCATCATTTGTGAAATCAAGTATAATGAATCTCACCTGGTAGTTCATTCAAGTCACCTCTTCCTTGCAACCACTTACCCTTATACTAGGCTCCATTATCCCTTTCTTTGTTAAAAAAAGACCTTAAGTAATCCATAATTTGCAAAGGCCTTCACATGCAAGAAAATGCACGCTTCTAAAATTTTATTACTAGATAATCCCATTGGAAACCTCTAATGTCCAATCAATATCTCATGTCAATCAAGGTAGAACATAAGGTTCAATTTCATCATATTAACATCCTTGCATGCTTTGAAACAATGATAAACTTCATCTATCCTCACTAGACATATGCATCATCTCACATGTATCACTATCACATAGTTACCATGAGATGTTATCATAAAAATTTAATTATAATTTAGATTATAAGAAACAAATTTCATAGTTATGAGAGTCCTCCGAAAATGGGCCTTATATGTCTTAGCAACTAGACTTCGATATGAATTTATTTTCATAGCCATATCCACAATAATTCTACCTACAGCTTGTCCTTATTGAAAGAACTTTCATTCAACTAAGAAAAACATGAGTATTGATTTATATACACTCTATTCATTTAAAAATTCACAACATATCATGAATAACACGTTAAACCTAAAGAGTGAAATAGCACAACCAAAAGCATGCAAATAATGCACACTAGAGATTAAACATAGAAACCCTTACTGAGAAGATCAAAAAAACTAAAGAGAGAAATAACACATAAAAAAGGATGAACATAATTCACATTAGATATCTACCCTAGAAACCCTTAGCAAGGAAAACAAACAAACCCGATGAGATAAATAGCACAATAAAAAGATTTACCCTAGGAACCCTTTGCTTGGGAAACAAACACTTAATAGAAATCTATTAGGTGTTGATTTTTCCAGTTAAGGGTTTTTGGGATAAATCTATAATGTCCATTATGTGCATGCATCTTGTTGTGCTATTTCTCTCTTTAGATTTAACATGTGGTATGAAAGACTTGTAGGCCTAGATTATTTAGTAAGAGTGGATTAGGTGTTTTTTGGATGGTGAATTAAATCTAGGTTGATATGGTCTCTATAGATAGGGTGTTTTGATGCTAATATCTATGGAGGTATAGTGCTATGATATTTTCTAATTTTGAATCTTTTTCTTTATTATCAATCTAAACTTAAAAATTGAAAGTGATAATAGGTTATTTAAACAAGATTTATTTAAGATTTTATGTTTGTAGTGAAAATTATTTGGTGATATTTTTTTTAATGGTGGCTTTTCAAGGTGTTATAGATGACTAAATTTTCCCAAGAAAATCTAGGGTTTTGAGGATATATTGAATATGAATATTGTTAGCTCTGATATGTTCTTTGATACTTGATGGATCAAAATAGGTGTTGAGCAGTGCTGGTTTGGTTGTGCAAGGTTGGCAACAATTTTTCATCCTTTCTCCTTCATTTTCCCTTTTCTCCTTATAACTCCCACACCTCCATTTCCTCCTTCCCCTTAAATTCTCCTCATTCCCCTTTAAGCCCCTTTGTCCTTGTTTTCCTCCCATAACCCCGCATAAACATTTAAATTTTCTTTTGGGTGCTTTTTGTGTTATAATTCTACTAAACCCCTATCAACCCCTTTTCCCCATCCCCGCATGTTCTTTGTTATAATTTTATAAACCCTCGATAATTTTATAAACCCCATATTAACCTATTTTTATTTTACTCCAGCACTATAGTCCTAACCCCTTATAACGCGCACACATAATAAAACAATAACTCAACGTCTTTCCCTGTCACATCACCCCGAAATGTATGTATTAACCTAACGACCATCCGATCCTCTGCTTGATGATGCAACGGTTATCGCTTCCCCTGCTCCGCGAACCTGCACGACTGATAACCCGTGGGGAAGTGGTTTCCAGCCAGCCATGTGTCATGATTTAATAGGATCGCACCTGCCTGTACGTAAATCGCCGAGCCCTGGTAAGTGGTGCGGGGAAACGCCTTACAGCCGCTGTACGCTTTCCCCACTTGTTAAACCGTGTTCACCTTCACTGCCCGATAGTCGTCCGATCATCCATCGTGCAATCGGACGACCCACGATCCTCCTTTTCGCCTACCCGCCCAATAGCCTCTTAGATCGAATCTCCACCGTTCATTCACATGATCCGATGACCCTCATTGCATCTTCTTTGTCATCTCCCGATAGCTCCTCCCGCGCAATCTCCGTCGTTGATTTTTATCATCTGACGGCTGGGATTTGTTCTACTGTTTAATCTGCCTCTGTGTCTTTCATCGTCTCCCGCTAGTTTCCAATGTAATTTTCGTGTTTATAACAGTCTTGTGCACCCGAAGAAAAAAGGAGCTCATGGTTAAATACTCAACACATTTAATCTGCAACCAACTTTATTTAAAGACAAAATGGCCGAAAGACAGAAAGGACACCCTCAAGCAGTTCAACCATTTAGCAGTTATGGAAATGCATTCAAATCATATTTCACGTGTTCAGGAAGGACATCAAAGTATAGAAAGAGCCATTTTGTTAATTAAAAACAGTCAAACTGTATCAGAGACCCATATCTCATTGTAAATGCGGTTGGTGGTCAGTTATGACTCCTCCATGCATGGGTATGTGGAGAAATTTTGTAGTCAACCTCCATATATACCCAAAATAAAATGTAATGGGGTTGATGAGTGTTATTTTGTTGTAAGGTTCAACTTCTGGAGATTGTAACTACTGTGATACCTGCAGCATCTGGTCTTCATTTTCAGCTAATGCAAGCTTCTTTTGCTGTTAATTTCTCATTGTCCACTTCTTCTTCTTGTTCCAGGTTATGCTTGTTTCACATTTATTCATGTGCTATTAATGTTTAGCATTAGAGGGGTTGTCATCCCACCTCTGTGTTAGGGTTTAGCATGTATCATTGAATTTATTTGTAGGTTTATGTTATTTTAATGCCAGGGAGCTGTCATCCTGTTTGTGTATTAGAAAACATATTTACAGACCTTTTTTAACTGGTTGCAGCTAGCCATCACAGGTTCTTGTGCATCTACTGGTGTGATCAGTGTTCTCCATCATCACATTCTTCTTTAAACTATGAGTAATTGGTGGTCTAAAGCCTTATAGTCTAGGGGTGTTCACCCATGTTTGGGGTTAAGCATAGTAGAAGTGGTTATCTGGCTTGAATATGCAGCATTTATTTCATTCATCCACCATTTTCCAATAGTTTTGTTGAGTTTGTAATGTTCCCAAGTATCTCCGATATACAACCTAGGAGATTTTCTTGGGGTGTTAACATAAATTGGCGGCGTTGCCGGGGAGAGGAGAATTGAAGCTCAGCTTCCCTGGGAGAATGACACAGCTTCAAGCTTTGATGATAGACAAGGTTTGGACACATTTTCTGGTTGTAATCATCTATTTGGTGACTCCATAGGAGGAAGACCAACCTTTGGTGACTCCACGTTGAAATTCTGGCTCAGTTTGTGAGACACACTCGAAGAAATCCTTATAAATCAGTAGCTGAACTAGTGCCTAACCCTGAGAGGACTATTAAATCGAAGAAAGCATCATAGAAAGGGTCATCAGCTTCAGGTAAGCCTAAGGAATCTAATGTATCTCTGAAAGATAAAGTTGTAGCTGAAGATTTACAGTTTGAAGATTTAGAAATCAACATTGTTAATCAGGAAACGCGTTCAAAGATTAATTTAGCCCCTTGTTCAGTTAGTTCCCCTTTGAATCCCAGTCCAAAGAAAGCTTCCAATACAGTCCAAAACATCCCTTTATCTCTGCCATCCATCATATTACTCCCTACCATTCAATCTGCTAGTATTCTTCCAATTATTCCAATCATGGCAGGAAAGAAAGCACCTACAAGGATAGAAAGAATTGTAGCTACTAGATATGGACCTTTAGTCTTGCCTGTGCCTTTAAATCCTATGCCTGTGGGGGAATATCAAAAATATATGCCTAAATTCACTGGAACGGAGGGAGTGACAGTAGAAGAACACCCTGAAGCTTTTTACAGTTATGCTGATAATTTAGATATAAGTGAAAATGATGTGTGGATGAGAGTTTTTGTCCAGACCCTTGATGGAGAGGCTAGGAAGTGGTTTAGAGAGTTACCCCAGAGATCTATAACAGATTTTGAAGCATTAGATGATGCATTTTTGAAGCAATGGGGAGATAAAAAAGACTTGTTGTATTATCATATTGAGTTTGGTAATCTGAAGAGGAAAAATGGTGAATCTTTGCCCGATTTTAATAAAAGATTCAATCGAATGTATAGTAAGATACTACCTGAGGTAAAGCCTACTCCTACCTCTGCCAAAATCACTTATTCAAATGCTTTTGACTCTGAATTCTACCTGTTATTGAGAGAAAGGAGATGTGCCTCTCTCGCTGATATGCAGGATGCAACACTGGAGGTGGAATCTAATATCATGGCTGTAGAAAAGCTATAAAATCAAGCTGACAGAAGGAGATAGAGGGGTCAGGATTCTACTTCTTCTACATCATCTTTAGAGCCTAAATTGGACAAAATGACTAAGATGATAGAGTCATTGATTGCTGAAATTTCTAAGCTAAAGGTTGAGCAGAATTCAACAAAAACAAAGCAACAAAACACATTTGCTCGAAGAAATCATAATTCATTTAGAAGAGCAAATGAACAGTTACAAATTATGCAGGGGGGTGAAGAATCAAAGGAAGAACAGAAAGTAAAAGCTCCCTTCCAAAATGTAGTCATGGAGGAGGAACAATTCAAACAAGAGGAGGATGAAATTCAGTGCATGGAAGATAAAGGTAGTGCTGCATTTTTTACTCTGGCTGCTTATGAAGAATCATTGCTGCAAGAACAAAATAGTCAAGAATGGGACAGACAAGCTGTTCTACAAACTGGTGACTACCAGAGATATAATCTGAGATCCAATGTGTTAACACCCAGGTTGTTCCCTATGACTCCCAAGGGAATACGGCCGGGGTAACCACTAACCAATCTTTGGATCACTGTTTCTAGCCAAACTGTGATCAGAGAGGGCTCTCTCTTTATGATTTATAACTGTTTATGATAGGGTTTTAGGCTAGCTATTATGCACAGGTTTTGTTTATGTTTTGGTTGAAGAATATCCTTCAGATCTCTTATGATGTGATATTCAGAGAGTTAAGTATCATTGGGCAATGGAGTCTGTGGCTGTAGGTGTCTAGAAAACTTTGAGATGAACCGGTGAAACTTACAGGGCCATTTGGATGTTTCATAGAACAAATTTTGATTAATAACAGGAAACAGGTAAGACAAACAATGAAAGCATTCAAGAATTTTCACTCGTTGTTAACTGTTTCCACCAAACTGGTTACGAGAAAAGACAGATGTCACAGGGGCAAACTTGAATCCCTGGGAATGTCTATCACAGCGAAAGATATAGATTCAAAGTGCAGCAACTAAGAATTACACTTCTGTTACTATATCTGAGGAAAACATGGATAATAGCTCAGTTTGAGTTCAGGGTAATCATGGATTAAGTCCTGAAACTATTCTTCTACTTTGCTATTAAGTGTAAAATATCTGAACGATAAAAGAGAACAAAAGACTCGAAAACATGTAATACAGAGATTTGAGAAAACTTATTGTTTTATGAAACACTCTGGAATCCTGCAACATTCACCATTCATCACAACGCATCAAAGTACACCAAGCTTTGGAAATTCCATTCTCCTTTTGTATTATTTCTCTGAGAATTTTTTACAGCAAGCGAGAGCTCTTCAAAGGAAAATTACAACAACCCTTGCTCTATCATGCGCAGGGGTTTATATAGAAATAAGTATACAAAATATCTCAGGCATTGAGTCATCTGAGAGAGAGAAAATATCTTCGGTAGTGTTCAGAAAGTACGCAGGGAGTTATTACAACATTAAATGCAGAGTAAATGCCCTTTATGTCTGTCAGATGATTGTTTTGACTTTAAGGAGTCACTGAGTCGGTTACATTACTATGTACCGATCCTGTAGGTACGCATTTACTTTTGCCTGCGCAATGAATTTCATGGCTTTGCCAGCTGCGTTTGTCCTTCCTGCTTTGTTGGCTGCTCCATCTGCTGAGTTGGCTCAGCTTTGACTTTATGATGCCTGCTGATTTTGCTGACTGTTCTTTCTATCAGAATTTATAGAAAAAACAGGAATTAATGCATGGCTTAATGTTTACAAAATTCTCTGGATGGCATCTGTCCACCATTCCTGTGTAGGGAGCTGATGCTTGAGGATGGCCTGCATTGTCTCTTCAGCTTCTGTATACTTGAAAAAATTGGGGGCTACATCAAATAGATGATTCATTTCATTCATTATAAAAATTAGAGGTTCTATCTTACCATAGAAAATCTGTCCTGTGATAGGCCCTGTATCTTCTGAGGTGCTGGCTTTCTCATTTACCTGTGATGAGGCAAAAACATTCACTCTCTTGGCATATTCTTCATGAGTGAATAATCTCCCTCCATTGTTCAGCAAGCTAGGGAGTCCTTTACTTTCCAATACCCGAAACTTCTCAAAGAACCTGTTTACCTCAGTTTGCATATCCTGGGTTCTTCTGTCTAAGGTTTGCATCAGATTTCTAAGAGTAAGAACCCTCTTGATCATTTGGATAGTATCAGTTCTGTTTGCGATCCCCATAATGGTCAACTGAGAACTGGTCTTATGATTGAGCACATTGATCATTTTGGTTGCAATTTCAGGCATGTTCCCCAACAAGGCCCTTGATGTTCTGATTTCCCTCTGCGCTTTAGGAATGAGCTCCAGTTGCTCATGGATTGTCTCAATGTATGACCACTGGTTATTGATAGACTTACCAATATTGGACCATATCATTGCTCTGATTTCGGCTATGATTTTATCTAGCTGTAGCTCTTTCTCAAGCTCCTTGATTTTGTCTTTAAGAGCTTTGATTTCTTTGGCCTTCTCTCCTACTTCTCTTTTTGTTTTGTCATGCCTTTCATTCACCTTGGCCAGCTGCTCCTTAGTTTCATTTAGCTGCATCATTTGTGCTTCTAAAGCTTGTATTTCGCTTTTTAGCTTTTGCATGTCTAAGCTCTGATCTGTGCTGGTGGGTGCTGCTGAAGTAGATGTGGCTGGTTGTTCAACCTGCTGAGGTGGAGGTGCAGTAGTAGGAGCAGTCTCCTCAAGATTAATGACCTGTGGAGGGGGCTGAGATGTTTGCCCCTCTTGCGCTTGTGTTGATGATCCTTTCAGAGGTGCTTGTGTGGCCTCATATTGCCCCAATTTTTCTTGTGCTTGCAAAAGTTCTTTGTAAACAGAAATTAATAGAGCAGTGGAATCCTGCTCATACCTTTGTTTTGCCACTTCATCGGTCTGTGGATGGATAGTGGCTGGAAGTTTGACCTTCTTCCTTAGTGCAGCCATATCAGCATCTCTGATTTTTAAGATCTCTTGTATCCCTTTAATATCATTGGGATTGTGCCCAATCTCTATGATGATTTCTTCCAGGGTTTTGATCCTGTTGTCTTTGGCCTGAGAAGAGGCTCTCTCTAGCTCCAGCTGGGAAGCCGTAGCATTCAGACTGCTTGTTAACTTGTAGTTGTCCAAGGTCTTATCGGCCAATGAAGCATACACCATTTCCCCTGTTTGTTTATGCAACTCAATTTTGTCCATGGGGTGTATGTCTTTGGCAAGGACCTCTAAATTGGTCCTGAGATAATCAGCAGAAGACTGTGGCTTGAGTGCCGTAGGCATAAAATGACTCAATGTCAGTTTGCCCTCACCTACATCAAAAGCAGACATGAGTCTCTGCTGATTGGAAGGAGCCATGTTAAGTAGGTGATTGTATAATTGAACTTTGATTGGGTCACTCCTTCTCTTAATGTCTATGAACTGCTGCTTTATGCTCACTCTTTCCTCTTTCTGCTGGCTGGAGGAGGTGACTTCCCCTCCCATTGTCCTGTCTAGTTCCTGCTGGGAGGAACTTGCTGAAATTTCTTGACTTGGTGGGCCCATGCCCGATGCTTCTCGGATGGCTATATCCTCTTCTGGAAAATCGTTGAGTCTTTGCCTTTTCCCTCCTTGATTGATAGAGGATGTCAAGGGAGTTTCTCTCTCCCTTTTCCTTAAGAGAAATGTGTCCTCCTTTTGAGGGGTTTGGAGGACCGAGGCATCAAATGTAGAGTCTTGCCTTGTAGGTATGACTTGTTCAGTGGTCTGAGGAGTATCCACTGTTTCCTTTTGCTGGGCAGGCGGCTCCTGCCCTTGTTTTTCTTGGTGCTGTTCCTCTTGCTGTTCTATGTCTTCCTGCTGCTGTTCCTGCTGTTGCTCTTGCTCTGCCTCCATTTCCTTTTCCTTTCCTTTTTCTGAGACTTTTCCAGCAACCTTTGTAGTTTGCTGTGGAGTAGTTGAAGAGGAGGCTGCTGCTCCAATTTGTGTGCTTGGCAGTGAGGGGACCTGTGCATAAAACTCAAGGTCAGCCATCTTCTTTTGATTGTTCAGAGCTCTTTGATCAAGCTCTTTTTGAGTTATATCTTCTTCTAGAGTTCCCCTTTTCCACTTGCTTTGATTGGCATATTTTTCAATTTTGGGGAGGCTATGATGACCGTAAGCAGACAGTTTATATTTGAGTCTCCTCATTGTGATGAAGTTGTTGGGGTCATAGGGTTTCCATATAAAACTGTACTTCAAACCAAATCCCACCAGTATTCTATCTGCCTCCTTCCACCCTTCATCCCTTTCATTGTAGACTAAATGGCCAAGTTGGCTCTTGATTTTCAGCTGTGCTTTCTTGCCTCTGCCTGAGAAATGGAACATATCCACATAGCCAAACTGCCTGAAGTATTCTAAGGCAAATAGCCTCATGGGCACAAATTTGGGTAGTCTAAATGGGGGTAACTCACACCCATATATTCTGATAACGGTGTGGTGTTGGTAAAGATACCAGTCCCCAATACTGTATACTTTTGACAAATGTAGGCACCTTTTCATGTCCTCTGTCAGTCTAGGAGGAGGTGAACCAATCAGTAGAGTCAAGGCTGGATGGATGAAGAGATCAATAAACTCACAGTAGGTATATGGAGAGTAGCATGATACATGGAAAACAGATGTCCAATATACTACTGATCTCAGATTGCCCTGTGCATCTACTCTCTTCATTGGGAAGGAGAATTTATCATGCTGGAAGTATATGAGCAGATGATATAGGTAGGAGGTGTACCTAAACACTCTTTCTCTTGGCAAATTCATCAACTGTTCATGCATTTTGTCTGATATGTATGTTGCATAATCATAGTGGATTGGTTTCCTTCCTGGGGAGAACATAAGCATCATTTGTATAACTGTTTCATCAATATGTTCTATTGAATCATATCCCAGGATGGGACTGATCATGTCAACCAGGTCTTGGCCCAATTGATTGAGGTAAACACAGTTGATGGGAGGAATCTGCAAAGTGTCAGCTTTGATGAAGAGCTGGTTGACCTTAGTGATTTGGGCCTCTGTGGTTCTGGCTCCCTGTACTATTAAATCAGCTAGTGACAGAGGGACCAACTTATGCTCTGTCTGGAATTGCAACATCTCCCTGATGGCTTCAGGGGTAATGAGGAACAGGATTGAACCTTCAGCATCTAGCACTGCTCTCTGGGATGCATCATAGTGTTCAGCAACTATGTGCACAAGCTCAGGGAATTGATTAACCTGAGGAAGTTTGAATATTGGGAGGAATGACTCCCAAATTCCCAAGATGTCTGTCCCCCTCTCATGTTTGATCTTTATCTCGTTTAATATTTGCAGATGGAACCTGCTTCTGCTCCTCGTTTCCTCTGTTATCTTGTAGTCCAGGTCTGCCAATGCTCTGGTGTCAAATGTTCTATTAGGGACATTCAGGGGAGCCACATTGAGGGCTATGGGAGCTACAGGGGGGTCCATGATTTTCCTTTGCAAATTTTACTCTTACTCAGGGGCTGTGTTACTATGCAGAGTAACAACAGCACAGTTTCTTTGTAGAGGGATGGAAATGCAAGTGGGAGGTAAATGCCGGGTGTGCAGCAGTTGAAATGCTGTTTTTGTAATTAAGAGCGAAGCTTAGCCCTGTTTTGGCACCTTTCAATGTTAAAAATTGGTTTCAAATGCGCCTGCCACGATTGCGCAGACAGGGCCTGGTTTCTTAGCAAAATGCCACTGGGAAAGGCTCGGCCGGTGTTTTTCGAAGTGATAATTGGAACTTTGAGGCTTTGCTGAGGAATTCAGTGGTGAATTTCTGATTTTCGGCTTTCATTAAGCTCTCTAAGGCGTTAAATAGATAATTGCAGGCGCACAGAGGATGAATGATGAGGAATACCTGGTAAGACAACGCGCAGAGGTCGTGACCGCAGGTTGAACTGGTGCGCTGGAGGCCTTCTGGTCAGTTTAGCAGGTTGGTAGACAATTTGGACGTTGTTTGCATGCAGAGCAGAATAACGACGAACACGCAAAATGACCAAAAAACACGAAATTTTGGGTGAAATAGACCTTTTTACGCTTTTGGCGCGAATATGTGCTGACGTCAGCATGACGTCATAGGGTGGGGTCAAGGTCGGATGACGTCATGCTGACGTCATCAGGTGACGTGGCGCTGTCTGGTTGGTACACGGTGGCGGTGACATGGCAGGACAGGTGGACCAATGGGAGGGACAGGGAGGTCGACGGGGCAGCGTACCTGGGTGACGGGGTGGTGACGCGTTGCTGACGCGGGTAGGCGGGATGAGGAAATCCGGAAACCAGCAGTGGTTTCATATCGCACCGCCTCCTGTACGGGGCGGTATCGGTCAGTAGTACCTCCGACGTATGGTGGTGAGGGCACGTAGCAGTGGAATGACGTCCTCCAAATACGGACGTCGGGAGATATCTATCGGTCATCGGATGGGCTCCGACGTCACGATGATCGTTAGATCTACGGACTTTGATCGGACGGCGGACGCGAGGCAGATGTGACGGGAGGTTAGTACGGGTATCGGTCAGACGTCGGAAGGGGTCCAACGCGATCAGGGCCGTCGGATCTGCAGGCCCTTGATCTAATGGTGGTCGGGGAGGTGACATGTGTGGAGTATACGGATGAGGGCGGAGACAAATAAACCATGCTTTTGAGCGCTTTTCTAATGTATTTCGATAAAAACAATTATATGCGCCAACCTTGGCTAACAGGCGGAAAGTGGGTTTTATGCTGTTTTGGCCCTTTGAAGCGGGTAAGGTGGGTTTTAGGGCCCATTTTAAAGGTTTTATGTGCAAAAAGGGGGTAGAGATAGAGGAACTGGCTTATGAGGAAAAGGGGTATTTGGCATAGGTTTATCAACATGACCTGATGTCATTTGATCCCTGACTTGTAACTTTATTGGCTATAATGCCAAGGGGGTGGGTATTTATAAGAGTTTGGGATTTATACACCTTGGTGTTAGTAATATTAGGGGAATAGGCGATATGAGGATTTATACAATAGAATTAGTGTTAATATGAATGAAGGGAGCAAATGAAGGGGATCTTACTGAGTTTATATGAAAGTGATTTAGTTTTGAGAGTAGATCAAAATGAAAAGATCTTAGACAAGAAATGTGGCTTCTGAATAACTAGAACCACCATAAAACCATGATCTCTCTCCATAAATCTCAGCTGAAAGAAAGGGAGTGTTAGTAATGGAATAAAGGGGAAGAGGGAAGTTAGTCATGCTCCTGCTGTAGTCTTTTACTTTGCTGCCCATCATCACCATTCTTGCAATGATAGGACTCACTTTCTGCGACCCCAACTACCTACCCAGCTATTTCCCTAGCATTTTTTGTTTCTCCTTGGAGGGTGCACTTGGACTTGCAAACCCTTACTTGCCTTTTCTTTTCTTTGGCTTTTTCTTTATTCTTTTCTCTATCTATTTCTACCCTTATCTCTTCCAAGGTCCCAGATTAAACTGGTGGGAACCTTTGTTTCTCTACCTAAACTACTTGTCTGCCAAGATTAGGCTGTTTGGACAGACTTCTTTCTCTATTCTATAACACAAAATTGAAATATGGCATGATCCAGATTAGACTGTTGAATCATCCACAAAATTGAAATAAGGTCCTCAATACTTGAAACACTTTACCCAGCTCTTGCTTTCTAGGAAATATGGGATCTTTGGGATACCAAAGCAGAGCATATTTGGCCTTTCTCTTGCCAATCATGAAATATGAAACCTATTGGTATAGGTATCCAACACAATGCAAAAAATGGCAAGGAGAATCCTGCTCAAAGAGCTGCTGTCCAAATAGAATCAAAGAATGTCAAACAAAGAAGACGAGCAACTGATCCAGTCATCCTCAAAGCTCCAGTTCAAGAGGTAAAAAGTTCTGATAAATCATCTTCTTCTTTCAGCTTTGAGTCAGAAGTTCAGAAATTGAAAATATCTATGCCTCTGGTTGAGTTGGTGAAGAGTGAAGTGTTTAGAAAGCCCATCTTTGAAGCCCTTGAGCTAGAAACAGAACAAACCTCCACTGACTCTGTTAATCTGTAAGATGACAAGCCTACCATTGTGCTCAGCCCTATGATTGAACTTGTTGATAATAATTCTCCATATTTTTATGTCTCCTTGACCATTCATGACAAAATCCTTCACAAATTCCTGCTAGACACAGGGGCCAGCCACAATCTAATCCCTAAAGATGTCATGGAAGAGTTAGGCCTTGATATCACTAGACCTTATCATGATTTATTTTCTTTTGATTCAAGGAAGGTGAAATGTCTTAGATTGATTAAGGATCTGGCCATTACTTGAACTCAGCGACCCATGAAGAGTATGATGATGGATATTGTGGTAGCAGTTATCCCTCCTAAGTTTGGTATGCTGTTGTCTAGAGGATGGATTAAGAGACTAGGCAGGACCTTACAGAATGATCTTTCTTATGCAACTATCCCAGTTTTCAGAGGAGAAAGCAAGAGGTTATATAGAGAAGCATAGTTGGCATATATTATCAGTGATGAGAAGAATTCTACAAATCGTCCTATATATGCAGTGGTTACTGATTTTGGAGCATGTATTTTCCAAATAGAAGAGTCTCAGAAGGTCGTAATGCAGATCAGGAAACCAACAGTTCAGGTCGAGAAAGAGCAAGGAAGTCAGGTTTGGGAGATGTTCTTTGATGGAGCATGTTCCAGGGAGACTGCAGGAGCAGGGGTGGTGCTAGTATCTCCACAACAAGAAAGCATTCAACTATCTTTTAAGCTGGTTTTTCAAGTCACAAACAACATAGAAGAATATGAAGCTCTGCTATTGGGCCTTAATGTAGCAAAAGACAAAGGAATCAAGAATCTGAAAGTGTTTGGAGATGCTGATTTGATTATTCAGCAAGTCAATAAAACATTTCAAGCAAAGCACCCAAGGTTGAAAGCATACAGAGATGAGGTATGGAGAATCAGGGATTCCTTTGATTATTTCTGTATTTCATATATTCCTAGAGCCCAAAATCAGCTTGTTGGTTCCCTTGTTGTTTCTGCTAGTTTATTTATACCTCCCAGATTAATTTATGAAGTCCAAATGAGGTATAGACCTTCCTTGCCTGATAATGTCCACCATTGGAAAGTTTTTGATGATGATGATGAGATAAATAGGTTCCTTCAAGTCATTGATGAGTTCTCTAAAATGAAAATTTACCAAGAAAATGATGTCTTGTTAGAAAACCCCCAATCCCAGCTTAGAAATAAAATTGGTAAAGACAACATTGTTTAGCTTCCTAGTAATCATATTCCCAAGGGTTTAGTTCCTCTTGAAAGACTGTTTGACCAAAATGATGTGCCTTACAAGGCTGCCTAGAAAGAAGACCAATCTGTAGTCTGTAAGCATGATATAGGAAGTCCGGTCAGCCTAGGTATGTGAATTTGTCAACTCATTTGTCTGCTGATCAAAGTGCTGAATACTGCAATTTAATGAGGCAATTTGGTGATGTGTTTTATTGGGAGTATAGTGACCTGAAAACTTATGATAAGAATATAATTCAACATAAAATCCCTCTGGAAAAAGACACTATTCCTTTCAAACAGAAGCTGAGACCAATAAATCCTATGCTTCTTCCACTGATTGAAAAAGAAATTAAAAAGTTGCTGGCAGCCAAGATCATTGTCCCTCTCAGGTATTCAAAATGGGTAGCCAATTTGGTGGTGGTGAGGAAGAAGAGTCGAGAAATCAAATTGTGTGTTGATTTTAGAAATTTAAACAAATGCTCCAAGAAAGCCAACTATCCTCTGCCAAAGATGGAGCACTTGTTGCAAAAGCTCTCAATAGCTAAAGTAATGTCTTTCTTGGATGGATTTTCAGGCTTTAATCAGATTGTTGTGCACCCAGATGATCAAGAAAAGACTGCATTTACCACTTCTTGGGGCACTTTTATGTATGCCAAAATGCCATTTAGATTGATGAATACTGGAGCCACCTTTCAAAGAGCTATGGACATAGCATTTGTGGGAGATAAGGACAAATTTGTGCTTATCTACCTTGATGATATTACAGTTTACTCCAACAGCCATCAAAATCATTTGCAGCATTTGAAAAAGGTGTTTTTGAAGTGCAGAAGGTTTGGAATATCAGTCAATCCCAAAAAATCTCAATTTGCTTTAAATGAAAGCAAGTTGTTAGGACATATTGTGTCTACCATAGGTGTTTAGATTGACCGAGAAAGAGTAAATGCAATACAGACTTTGTCTGTACCTAGATCAAATAAGGATATCCAGTTCTTTTTGGGAAAAATTAATTTTGTCAGGAGGTTTATTCCAAACTTTGCTGAACTAATGAAGCATATTACCTCTATGTTGAGAGAAGGGTCAGAGGTAAGATGGACTGAAATAGCAAGAAAATCATTTGATTCCATCAAAAAAGCTATTATGGAGGCTCCCATTTTAATAAGTCCTGATTATAGCAAGGAGTTTCACATATTTTCAATTGCCTCTGAAGACACCATTGCAACAGTTTTATTGTAGCAAGATGAAGAAGGTTCAGAACGTCCAGTAGCATTTTTCAGCAAGAACTTGAGGGATGCTAAACTAAGGTATGATATTATTGAAAAATAGGGATATGCTCTTATCAAATCCTTGAAGGATTTTAGAGTGTATATCCTTCTTTCCAAAATAATTGCATATGTACCCTCTGCTGCAATAAAAGATGTCTTAACACAACCTGATGCTGATGGAAGAAGGGAAAAATGGATTGCAAAAATGATAGAATTTAATATAGAGTTGAAGCCCACTAAGCTGGTCAGAGGTCAGGGTCTTGCCAAGCTATTGGCTGAAGAAAATTGTATTGTTAGATATTGATTTCCTATATGCAAATGTAGAAAATGGTCAGACAGATAAAGAAGAGGAAGCAGCTGAAACAGAGAAAAAGCAGTTAGTGGCCGAAAATATAGCTTCATGTAACTGGTATGCTGAAATAATTAATTTCTTGCTGAATCTAGAGATCCCTTCAGGATTTACTCAAAGTCAGGTCAGAACTTTAAAACTTAGAGTAGCAAAGTATTGCATTATGGAAAATATGCTCTACTAGAGGGATCCATCTGGAATATTTTTAAGGTGTCTAGACAAAGAATAGTCAAAAGAAGTTATGCAACAATTTCATAACAACATGTGTGGAGGGCACCATTACTGGAAAACTACAGCCCATAAAATTCTCAGAGCTGGGTACTATTGGCCCACTTTATTTTCTGATGTATTCGTTTTTGTTAAATCTTGTGATAGGTGCCAAAGATTTGAAGGAAAACAGTAGTTGAAATCCCTGCCCCTAAAGCCAATTCAGGCAAAAGGACCTTTTCAGCAGTGGGGCTTGGATTTTATTAGAAAAATTAATCCACATTCCAGTGGCCAGCACAGGTGGATATTAGTAGCCACTGATTATTTCACTAAGTGGATTGAAGCAGTCCCTACCAGGAAGGCTGTTCATAATGTGGTCATGAAGTTTTTGACAGAGAATATCTTCAGCAGATTTGGTTGTCCACATAAATTAATAAGAGATAATGCAACAGCCTTCTGGGAAAAAAAATTGGTGGGAATGTGTGCTTCAATGGGTATTGAACTTGTTCATTCCACCTCATATTATCCCCAAGGAAATGGTCTAGTAGAATCCTCTAATAAAAGTCTGATTAGGATAATAAAAAAGTTGTTATAGGACAATAAAAAGAATTGGGATTCAAAGCTCAAGTATGCACCATGGGCTGACAAGGTGACCATTAAAAAATCCACAGGCAATTCTTCTTTCAAGCTGGTATATGGAACTGAGGCTATATTTCCAATTCAATTAATTCTCCTTGTGGCAAAATTCATTCAGGAAGAGCAGGATGAGGAAGAATGCATGGCAAAGAGAATCATTGATTTAGCAGAAATACATCGGATTAGAGAACAACTAGTTGAAAAAGATGCAACACATCAGAAAAAGATCAAGGAATCCTTTGACAAAAAGGCAAAGACAAATAATTTTTAGATTGGTGACTTGGTTTTGAAATGGGATGCACTAAAGGAAAAGAAAGGAAATCATGGGAAATTTGATGCTTTATGGATAGGGCCTTTCATCATTTCACAGGTTCAAGGGAACAACACCTTCATATTGAAAAGTATCGGAGAAGAAGTAGTTTTTGATGGCCCAGTTAATGGGCAGTTTTTGAAAGATTATGTTGTTTAATGTCTTTTGGCCTTAAAGGCTGTAAATATTTTGTTTTTATCAGTTTTGTGCAATCAAAGTAGACTCCATGCCCAATGGAACACTAGGAATTTTGATTAGTTTGCTTTTAGCTGGAAAGACAATGGTCTGCAGGTTCTTGAGACCTCATAGGGAGGATCTCATCCCCAGAAGGAGCTAGTGTTAGCTCTGCTATATTCTTTGATACTTGAAGGATCAAAATAGGCGTTGAGCAGTGCTGGTTTGGTTGTGCAAGGCTGGCAGTAGTTTTTCATGCTTTCTCCTTCATTTTCTCTTTTCTCCTTATAACTCCCACACCTTCATTTCCTCCTTCCCCTTAAATTCTCCTCATTCCCCTTTAAGCCCCTTTGTCCTTGTTTTTCTCCCATAACCCTGCATAAACCTTTAAATTGGCTTTTGGGTGCTTTTTGTGTTATAAATCTATTAAACCCCTATAAATCCTTTTTCCCCATCCCCATGCCTTCTTTGTTATAATTTTCTAAACCCTCGATAATTTTATAAACCCCATATTAATCTATTTTTATTTTACCCCGTCACTATAGTCATAACCCCTTATAATGCGTTCATATAATAAAATCATAACTCGGCGGCTTTACCTATCACATCACCCCAAAACGTATGTATTAACCTGACAACCGTCCGATCCTCTGCTTAATGATCTAATGGTTATTGCTTCCCCCACTCCGCAAACTTACACAACTGATAACCCGTGGGGAAGTGGTTTCTAGCCGGCCACGTGTCATGATTTAACAGGATCGCACCTGCCTATACGTAAACCGCTGAGCCCCAGTAAGTGGTGCGGGGAAACCACTTACTGCTGCCGTACCCTTTCCCCGCTCATTAACCAGCGTTCACCTTCGCTACCCGATAGGCGTCCGATCATCGATCCCGCGATTGGACAGTCCACGATTCTCCTTTTCACCTACTCGCCCGATAACCTCTTAGATCGAATCTCCATCATTCATTCACATGATCCAACGACCCTCATTGCATCTTCTTTGTCATCTCCTGATAGCTCCTCCCACGCAATCTTCGCCATTGATTTTTATCATCCGACGGCTAGGATTTGTTCTGTTGTTTAATCTGCCTCTGTGTCTTTCATCGCCTCTCGCCAGTTTACAATGTAATTTTCATGTTTATAACAGTCATGTGCACCTGAAGAAAAAAGGAGCTCATGGTTAAATACTCAGCACATTTAATCTGCAACCAGATGCATTTAAAGACAGAATGGCCGAAGGACAGAAAGGACACCCTCGAGCAGTTCAACCATTTAGCAGTTATGGAAATGCATTCAAATCATATTTCACCTATTCAGGAAGGACATCAAAGTACAAAAGAGCCATTTTGTTCATTAAAAACAGTCAAACTGTATCAGAGACCCATATCTCATTGTAAATGCGGTTGGTGGTCAATTATGACTCCTCCATGCATGGGTATGTAGAGAAATTTTGTAGTCAACCTCCATATATACCCAAAAGAAAAATGTAATGGGGTTGATGAGTGTTATTTTGCTATAAGGTTCAACTTCTGGAGATTGTAACTGCTGTGATACCTGCATCATCTAGTCTTAATTTTCAGCTAATGCAAGCTTCTTTTTTTGTTAATTACTCACTATTCACTTCTTCTTCTTGTTCCAGGCTGTGCCTGTTTCACATTTATTCATGTGCTATTAATGTTTAGCATTAAAGGGGCTGTCATCCCACCTCTGTGTTAGGATTTAGCATGTATCATTGAATTTGTTTGCAAGTTTCTATTATTTTAATGCCAGAGAGCTGTCATCCTGTCTGTGTATTAGAAAAAAAATTTACAGACCTTTTTTAACTAGTTGCATCTGGCCATCACAGGGTATTGTGCATCTACTGGTGTGATTAGTGTTCTCCATCATCACATTCTTCTTTAAACTGTGATTAATTGGTGGTCTAAAGCCTTGTAGTCTGGGGGTGTTCACCCATGTCTGGGGTTAAGCATAGTAGAAGTGGTTATCTGGCTTGAATATGCAGCATTTCTTTCATTCATCCGCTATTTTTCCAACAGTTTTGTTGAGTTTGTAATGTTCACGAGCATCTCTGATATACAACCTAGGAGAGTTGCTTGGGGTGATAACAAATATCTTATGTGACAATTAGTTTTAAACTTGGGAATTAGTTATGGTGCCACTTGTCAGTTTGTAGTTATCTTTATTTCTTGGTTGAGGGTACCACAAAACCAAGGATGCTCAAATGATGACTAAAATGGCGCAATCACTTAATGTTACTAGCTCTTGATTGGGAAAGAAATTCAAATAGTGGGTGGAAGAGTGTTTCTAGATTATGCAGTAGTATTGGTGTTCCATTTTGATCATGTGGTAAAAACCCCTCATGGAAATCCTATCAGATAAATTTATGTAGGTGTTAGCCTCCTGCTGCAGCAGGTTAATCATCTTTCATGATCGACATTTTTTCATGCCAAATATGTCGTGCTATGCATGCTGCAATGCTCCATATTTTCTACAGATGGCCAAAAGAAGTCTCCATAGGATTGTGCTAGTCTAAGGGCCACTGTTGTGTTCCAATTTTGATAAGAAATCCATTTTTCGGTCCAAGGCAGTTTTTTTTTAGTTGGAGGTACTCAAGCTGGATTTCACTAACATCTCTCTTTTTCTCATCACCCTTATTATATAACTCCCTATTAGTTTTTCCCTTCCCCTATTAAAATCATGTATATAAATCCCCCTATGTAAATACCCCTCCCTGGCATTATAGCCATAATTCTACCAAGTCCGGGAAATCTCAGTCCATCTAGGACTGTTTTTAGCCCATCCGCGTCATTGAGGAACTGGTTTGACATCTGGTCAACTATTAACCTCTCCCTTAACCCCAAAGGCCCCCAAAAAACCCATGATTTCACCTTTCCCAGTGAAAAATTTCACCCCACCGTTGTAAAAACCCACATTCCGCCCCTAACCCAAAGTTCCTGTGCATAAATATTAACCCGCGCCTTTATTTAACCCCGTAAACCCATTTTCCTAAGTTTATAACCCATTCGCCGCACATATTAAATTCGGAATATTCCTGCGAATATTCCCGCCTGTTAACCCCCTATCCCGTCGCGTCCGCCGCCAGCCGTCCGATCCACAGCCCCGCAGATCTACGGCTGGCGGGCATCCTCATCCCTGACGCGCCCGGCCTTTAACGTCCGGGAGTTCGGCGGTTTTACCGCCGTACTCCCGCCACGCGTCAGGCACCGGGCTGTGGCAGAGCCCCTCCCTCCGAAACCGCCATCCCCCATAAGCGGTGCGCCACATACCGCTTACCGCCCCGCCAGGTGACGTCACCACCACGTCACCCCTTGCCTAGTCACCCGATGAGTCACCTGCCTGCGTGGCCTCCTGCCACGTCACTGCCACATGTCCCTGCCACCGTACCTGCCACGTCATCGACCATACGTGATGGCGTCATGCTAACGTCATCCCGCCACGTTGCCATGCTGACGTCATCCGCCGTACAATGCTGACGTCATCAGCACTTTTTTGGGCGCAGAGGCGCAAAAATCGCACTTCGGAGCCCCGAAATCGAATTCTGAGGCAATTTTTGATGAGCGATTTGCGCTCGCTCATCGCAGGATTTTTTAGGCCGAAATGGAGAATCTTCAGGGAATCTTTAAGGAATCTTCGCTCCATGCAGCCCCAGGAAGCTCGAAAAGGCGTAGAAATGAACCGTTTTCTTCACAGAGCATATCAAAAGGATCAGAAGACAAATCCAGATGATACAGAGGCCGAACAACGGCCATTTACTGGTGATTAGACCCACAGCACATCAGATCCGCAGTCTAGATTTTGTCAGAGAGTATCAGTGGAAGAAAAGACGCCAGAGAGAATCAGTCATGATTTTTTAGGGGCTCGAGGCACCTGAACATTGATGAAGCCCCCAGAAAATCAAATCGATAAGCATCAGCCCATCCTTGCCTTCAAATCACCGTCAAGGCATTCAAAGCACCAAGACAGCAAGGAAGCAGAGACCCATACTCATTTATTGCAGAAAACACTGCAGCAGGCCACCAAGGACAGCATCATTTATTCAGTTTTGACACATCGGCCCTGAGCACGACCCGAGATATTTTTGTATTTATTTTAGGATAGGATTAGGTCAAGTAGTCATTTTTTATGACCTAATTAGGTCAAGATGTAATAAAGGAACTCTGCAGAGAGTTTTGCCCTATATATACCACCCTCTGTATAGTTTTAAGGGTTGGTCAATTGATAATTTTCACTAGAGACTCATTGTGTATACCTGAACTTTTCCGTAATCAAAGATTGCTTAAAGCTGGGAGAGCGAACTGTCTGTTGTTGATGAATGTGTTGAAGAGTTGAAGATGGAATTCCTGCGCTGCGGCCTGAAGCAATAAGTTCCTCTTATCTCTGTTTATGTGTTTGCCATTATCTAAATAGCAGGAAGAAAGAATAGCTTAGAATTAGTTTAAATACTCTCTATGCTCAATTCCTGCTGTTTCTTGATGTTTTCTTCTGAATGAATTGGTTATGAACATTGAATTCCTTCTGACTCATGTTTGCCCCAGTTCACCTGTGCTGGCCAATTACCTAGGGATTCTTAACTGCCCCTAGGTAGCACCCTGTTACTTTCTCTGCTAATCTGTTGGAGAGATTCTTAACTGCCTCTCTTTCTTTAGTGTTCAGTTCATCCATTAAACCTGAAAATTGCTAGTTATCTTGCTCTATGTTCCCTCACTGTTATTAAGGAAACACACCAGCAGTTCCCCTCCTCGACTCCACACCCAATGGTTTGAAACATTCAGACTATACTCAGCCTCTCTAGCTGAAAGTGTCAGTTTTACCACCAAAACTCAATCAAAACCCCTGTGCATCATATCTAGCCTAAAATCACCCCCTTCAACAAAGCTAAATCATAAAGAGAGAGCCCTCTCTGACTGCAGGCAAGCTAGTGCCTGCAGTCCAAAGTTGGTTTGTGGTTACCTCGGCCGTATCCCTTTAGGAGTCAAAAGGGACAACTTGAGTGTTAACATATTGGCGACTCCACTAGGGACATGAATCATGTGTTTATTAGTGTGAATCCTCAATTTTGACTAGTTCGCCTCGTTTTCTGGAGAAAGTGTTCCTTTTCTTCAGGGTTTTTCATGTTCAGCTCTAATCTGTGATGGTGGACAGAGATCATGCACTTTAAGGTTGATTCATCCACCTGGCGACTCCACATCATCCTCATAATAAAGACTCCGCTGGAGAAATGAACCCGAAGGAATTATATAAGCAGATCAGGCTCTCGACTTGGACTATCATCCAAGAAATCATATTCTTTCTCTTGCACCAGATTTTGCTGTGCATATTGTACTTTAAAAGCGATTTTATGTTAGATTTTTATGTTTTTCCTTTGGAAAAGGTTGTTGAAAAGCCTCCTTGCACATCAGAGCAGCAGCTTTCAAATGTTGTGGAAGATCATCATACAACCAAGGAGGAACCAAAAATAGAGTCCAGTCTTCTAGTTCTTGTACATACTCCCGTGCCTCGTAAAGTTCTTGAAAGATATAAGCCGCTCATTTTGCCTCCTGTGCTTGGTCCTCTGCCGGCAAATCATCCTGAATATCTCCCTAGATTTGATGGAGAGAATGGCACTACTGCCCAGAAACATATCCAGCCTTTTGAAGATTATCTTAATACATTTGAAGTGGAAAATGAAGATGTCAGTCTTAGACTATTTGCCCTTTCTTTGCAAAGCGAAGCTAGGACTTGGTTTAAAGCGTTGCCTGAGGCGAGCATCTCTAAGTTTCAGCAGTGTGCCAAGCTTTTCCTTGATAGATGGATGATCAGAGGTAATCTATTCTTGCTCATCGAAGAATACAATCATTTAGAAAGGCATCCAGATGAATCTGTTCAGCAGTTTTCAGACAGATTCAATCAAGTTTATCAAGCCATGCCTTTAAATATAAGACCTCCCCTTGATTTAGCTCTATTGCAATATCCTAGAGCATTTGACACAGAAATGGAATTCTGTCTGAGAGAAAGATGCCCGTCCACTTTGAAACAGATGCAGGACATAGCTGTGGACGTAGAGGCAAATATAAAAAGGAGGGAAGAATAGCGCAAAGCAGAGCAAGAAGAAAGATTTCATAGCGTGTTACAAAAGACATAGGAAATGATGCAACTGATCACAATGAAAGTGGAAAGTTCAGAGCACCAGAACAGATCTGTTTCACAACAGGAAAGTAGTGACATTCACGAACAAACCTGCCACAAAACAGATGACATATTCATCCAGCCATACATGATGGAGCAGTCTCCTGATATACTATGTGAACATAATAGCTTCTCTTCTTTCAACTGTCCGCCCAAGTACGATCTGTATGATGATGATTATGAGCCTAACAACCAAATCAGCCTTGCAGAGGAATCAGATCCTATTTTGGCAGAAAGCAATGTTCAGGTTCAGCTACCTGAACCCAATGATCAGTGTGCCCGCCTCAGCTATGAAGAAAAGGAGGAAAACGTAGAGTGTGTTCATTTCAGTGAAGGAACTTTACCCTTTTGTTTTGAATCTTTTCAATTTATCAAGGATAACTATCATGCTATATATGATCAAGTGTCACCATGCGTTGCTATTGACCATCTGGAGGTTAATCAAGATATTGTTCCAAAGGTATCGCCTCTAGTTTTGCAGCCCCAAAGAGCTATTGAATATCAGATTGAGGAGGACCCAGAAGTAGAAGCATATGACCAGATGATCCAAGTGGATCCCCTACCTCTTTGTTTTCAGCCACCTGAGTTATTCAAAGAAGAAGAAGACCAGCAGCCTGCTCAGATCAGTCAAGTCATATTCAAGCTGGATTGTAATAAATTGCAAACACCTCTGCAAGTTCCGAATGACCTATCCGCTGGCAGGCAGAATGATCAAAGAGATCAGTGCACGTCGCCATCAACAGGCTGCAAGGCTCAGTATCGAGTTGTCAATGATCTCCCGACTCCAAGGCATGGTAGTGATCCTGAACCTTTGTACAGTCCTTTAATTCAGCCAAAAAATTGTATATATATGTTGCAGGACAGTTTTGTACAGTATTTAAACACCGCAAAGGAGGTTAGTAGCTTCCTGATCTTATCAAAGATTGACAAAGCCATAAAAAATTGCAAAATCTCAGTTGGTGTCACTAGCAAGCACAAGCAACAAAGCCCACTCATGTTATTATTACTTAAGTGGCTGCATTGGCTATTTCACTTCACCTAACAGCAAAGTAAGTGTTGGTTAGGGTAGGTAGGTAGGATCAATAAGGCAGCCAGCCAAGAGAAATTTGCAGAACACAGCAACAATTGAATACAAGGCAGTCTGACCTGCAGTTCTTGGCTTTTCACAAGGAAAATCCATCCCCAAGTGGAGCCACTATTAGCCTCCTGCTGCAGCAGGTTAATCATCTTTCATGATCCACATTTTTTCATGCCAAATATGTCGTGCTATGCATGCTGCAATGCTCCATATTTTCTACAGATGGCCAAAAAAGTATCCATAGGATTGTGCTAGTCTAAGGGCCACTGCTGTGTTCCAATTTTGATAAGCAATTCATTTTTCGGTCCGAGGCAGTTTTTTTTTAGTTGGAGGTACTCAGGCTGGAGTTCACTAACATCTCTCTTTTTCTCATCACCCTTATTATATAACTCCCTATTAGTTTTTCCCTTCCCCTATTAAAATCATGTATATAAATCCCCCTATGTAAATACCCCTCCCTGGCATTATAGCCATAATTCTACCAAGTCCGGGAAATCTCAGTCCATCTGGGACTGTTTTTAGCCCATCCGCGTCATTGAGGAACTGGTTTGACATCTGGTCAGCTAGTAACCTCTCCCTTAACCCCAAAGACCCCCAAAAAACCCATGATTTCACCTTTCCCCGTGAAAAATTTCACCCCACCGCTGTAAAAACCCACATTCCGCCCCTAACCCAAAGTTCCTATGCGTAAATATTAACCTGCGCCTTTATTTAACCCCGTAAACCCATTTTCTTAAGTTTATAACCCATTCGCCGCGCATATTAAATTCAGAATATTCCTGCGAATATTCCCGCCCGTTAACCCCCTATCCGGTCGCGTCCGCCGCTAGCCATCTGATCCACAGCCCCGCAGATCTACGACTGGCGGGCATCCTCATCCCCGACGTGCCCGGCCTTTAACGTCCGGGAGTTCGGCGGTTTTGCCGCCGTACTCCCGCCACGCGTCAGGCACCGGGCTGTGGCGGAGCCCCTCCCTCCAAAACTGCCATCCCCCATAAGCGGTGCGCCACATACTGCTTACCGCCCCGCCAGGTGACGTCACCACCACGTCACCCCTTGCCCAGTCACCCGATGAGTCACCTGCCTGCGTGGCCTCCTGCCACGTCACTGCCACGTGTCCCCGCCACCGTACCTGCCACGTCATCGACCGTACGTGATGGCGTAATGATGACGTCATCCCGCCACGTCGCCATGCTAACGTCATGTTGACGTCATCCACCGTACAATGATGACGTCATGCTGACGTCATCAACACTTTTTTGGGCGCAGAGGCGCAAAAATCGCACTTCGGAGCCCCGGAATCGAATTCTGAGGCAATTTTTGATGAGCGATTTGTGACTAGCACAAATTGCTCATCGCAGGATTTTTTAGGCCGAAATGGAGAATCTTTAAGGAATCTTCACTCCATGCAGCCCCAGGAAGCCCGAAAAGGCGCAGAAATGATCCGTTTTCTTCACAGAGCATATCAAAAGGATCAGAAGACAATTCCAGATGATACAGAGGCCGAACAACGGCCATTTACTGGTGATTAGACCCGCAACACATCAGATCCGCAGTCCAGATTTTTTTAGAGAGTATCAGTGGAAGAAAAGACGCCAGAGAGAATCAGTCATGATTTTTTAGGGGCTTGAGGCACCTGAACATTGATGAAGCCCCCAGAAAATCAAATCGATAAGCATCAGCCCATCCTTGCCTTCAAATCACCGTGAAGGCATTCAAAGCACCAGGATAGCAAGGAAGCAGAGACCCATACTCATTTATTGCAGAAAACACTACAGCAGGCCACCAAGGACAGCATCATTTATTCAGTTTTGACACATCGGCCCTGAGCACGGCCCGAGATATTTTTGTATTTATTTTAGCATAGGATTAGGTCAAGTAGTCATTTTTTATGACCTAATTAGGTCAAGATGTAATAAAGGAACTCTGCAGAGAGTTTTGCCCTATATATACCACCCTCTGTATAGTTTTAAGGGTTGGTCAATTGATAATTTTCACTAGAGACTCGCTGTGTATACCTGAACTTTTCCGTAATCAAAGATTGCTTAAAGCTGGGAGAGCGAACTGTCTGTTGTTGATGAATGTGTTGAAGAGTTGAAGATGGAATTCCTGCGCTGCGGCCTGAAGCAATAAGTGCCTCTTATCTCTGTTTATGTGTTTGCCATTATCTAAATAGCAGGAAGAAAGAATAGCCTAGAATTAGATTAAATACTCTCTATGCTTAATTCCTGCTGTTTCTTGATGTTTTCTTCTGAATGAATTGGTTATGAACATTGAAATCCTTCTGGCTCATGTTTGCCCTAGTTCACCTGTGCTGGCCAATTACCTAGGGATTCTTAACTGCCCCTAGGTAGCGCCCTGTTACTTTCTCTGCTAATCTGTTGGAGAGATTCTTAACTGCCTCTCTTTCTTTAGCGTTCAGTTCATCCATTAAACCTGAAAATTGCTTCAACCTCAGTTATCTTGCTCCATGTTCCCTCACTATTATTAAAGAAACACACCAGCAGTTCCCCTCCTCGACTCCATGCCCAATGGTTTGAAACATTAAGACTATACTCAGCTTCTCTACCTGAAAGTGTCAGTTTTCCCACCAAAACTGAATCAAAACCCCTATGCATCATATCTAGCCTAAAATCACCCCCTTCAACAAAGCTAAATCATAAAGAGAGAGCCCTCTCTGACTGCAGGCAGGCTAGGGCCTGCAGTCCAAAGTTGGTTTGTGGTTACCTCGGCCGTATCCCTTTAGGAGTCAAAAGGGACAACCTGAGTGTTAACAGTAGGAGGATGAGCTTTATGTAGATAAGGATGAATAATGGCCATGGGGTGGGTATTGCTTAATCACATGGTTTCCAGTGCTACTAGTAATAACTTAGATGATTATGAGAAAGAGTTTTGGAATACTGAGGTTCAAGATTTGGATGATGATAGTGATGAAATAATATTATTGCGTGGGTGGTGAGGTACTTTGTGTAGTATTATATTCAAGCTAAATAAGCAAGTAGATGCAGGATATGAAAGATGACCCCATGTCATTGGAAAATTGAAATGAGTATGGTAATCAATGTATGTGGTTTGATCTACGAAAGAAGATACTAACATTCTAATAGAAAGGATGTTAGATTCCCAAAATGATTTAGATAGTGTGGAAACAAAAAATACATCACAAGGAATGACTTAGAGCATAGGTAGAAGCACATGGAATTAGAGTAAAGCATTGGTGGAAGAAAATAGAGGATAACTTATAAAGGAGTGTTTGGCTAGGGAGTTCTTGATTTGGTTCACTTTATTTAAAAAAGAGAGAAATATAGAAAGGCCAATAGATATATGCTTCAAGAATCATTTGTTAAGGCACAATTGTAATTTTTTTCATGGAGTTGAAATTTTATTACATGTAAAATGGAAATATGATTGTAAGACCTATTTAGGCATACATACCCTTGGTTTGAAATTTCATTGATGTAAAGTCTATATGTAGACTCAAGTGATGGGGGAAGGGTTATTGTATTCCAAAAAAATTGTTTTTATTTTGGTCATTCAAAAGTGATTTCATTAGATTTTCAAAATAGCATGATTACAAAAAAGATCTCAACAATCCCCACTCTCTTGGGATAGGAAAAAAAAATTGTTAGATTGGGGATTGGAGCATACTGGTGAGGACAAATTACATACATTATTTCCAATAAGTGTTGAGGCCTTAGCATACTAACATAGACAAAAAAATAAGTATGAGTTGATAGCAGCATGTCAGGGAGGGGGGTGGGGAGGCATTACAAGAGGAGTTTTGAAATACCCAACACAGTCATGAATGTGGAAGTCAATGCGATCCAATCAAGCTTCCAAGCTTCGAAGATGGTCATTAGTACATCTCTGACTACACCAGAGGTTGTCTAGTTGCTCCAGAATTTCACTCTAACTATACTAAATATCTATTAGATACACCACAATCTCATTGTGGCCCTCAAACCTGTGGTCCCTGAGGAAATCGGTATCAAGTTGAAGGTGGTGCAACTACTCTTGTATAGTTTCCAATGAGGTCGGGGCTACAAGGTTGCCTGGAGAATTGGCTGGAGAAATATCCTCAACATCCTCAGTTTCTCAAAAGCCGAATTAGAGGAAGATGAAGAGTGCTCAAGTTCAGTACGACCAACCTAAGTTGGATGACTCGAACTCCACCCTCGACAAGGATGACCCCTTTGGCGAGGAATGTTAAAATCTATAGTAGATGATGAAAAAAATAGAAGGAAGACATGGAAGACATTGTATCCCACCTAAAAAAGACACAACCAAACCCAAAGCCATAGGGCCACTTCCCTACTCCTATATAGACTTCCAAATTGTGACAAAAACCCAAAGAGGCAAATGAATCTAAGACCTCCCAGACTGAAGCACAAGGCAGAGAAGCCTTTGTAGGCAAATTCAAGGCATACCACTAGCCATGAGCGTAACCCCAATTGGGGGAGGGAAGAGTGAAACTTACTACATGCAAAGGAGTAATGCAAAAACCATGAAGACAAATTATCGAAATTAAAACATGATTCACACACTTGAGAGAAACCAGAGGAACCTGTGTGGATGGGGGGGAGCCAACAATGGCCACTAGTGCAGTAGAATCCTTTGAAGGAAAACCACGACTGTCCAGGTTATAGGGTCCCAAGGGAAGACCAAGAGGCAGTATCAACCCATGCTTGCAGGAAGACCACAACTTCCTTACTCCTCAGCTGAGACCAATGCCCTAATGGGATGCCATGACCTCAGACCCAAGCACCTTCACAAACCTTCAAGCCCAAATTCATATCCCGAATTGCTAAACTAAGATGCACAAGATTTCTACTGTTGAATTTAAAGACTGGTTGTCTGGAGGGACTCATCGTGCTACAGAAATGAATGCAGGTGCGGAGTGCCTAGGCTCTATCAATGCCCACGTGGAGGAGGAGATTGCCCCGAAGACCTCACATGAGATAGATGGGCATTGGGAAGATAACCCCCATCGAGGTCAAAAAAAATTGTTAAAAAAAAATGAATAATGAAAAAAATTGGTTAGGTGAATATCCCAAGTCAAGCTTAAATGGGGGAATGTTGGGTTAATCATTTCTGGTCATAAAATGTTAAGATAACCTTGGGTTAGCGATTGATTGGTCTAACAATGGTGGTTTAGGGTCTGATGGTTTTCATAATACATGGCATTTTTCCATGTTATTTGATATGATGAAGCTTATATAAAGGCTAGAAAAGCTTGATTTGAAAAGTCATCCATGAAAGGGAAATGCTAGCTAATTAAGGCATCTTATAATGGAGTTCTTTTAGTCTTTAAATAATGTTCATCACAACAAATACCATGGTCTACCAAAACCAAAGATTCATAAAATTCCCTTAATAAACACATATATGGCTAACTCAAGGTTATATTAACACTCTATGATCAAGTTAAGATTAATCCAACATTCTCCCCTTTAAGCTTGACTTGAGATATTCACCTATCTAACTACAAATAGTTTTTTTATAACTAGGATTCTAGGAAGACATCATGACCCTTTCCTATCACTTGAGTCTACATCTAGAATTTCAAATCAAGTGTAGGGATGCCTATATATGTCTTACAAGCATATGCCTATTTTAAATATGATGAAACATAAAATTCATGAAAATGAGTACGATTGTGCTTGAGACAATGATCCTTCAAGCATCTACCTACATCTTTTCTTCCATTCTTTTCTACCCAAGTATAATGAACCAAATAAAACACTCCTGAATTGATTTCTTCTTTAGATTCTATCATATATGTTCCTTTACTAGTGCTCCACTCTAAGTCCATGTTCTTTTTCCTATGCTCTAGTTCAATCCTTGTGATGCATTATATTCCCATACTATCTAAACCATTGTTGAAAGCCTAGAATCCTTTCTATTAGCATGAAAAAATAATCGAACCTGGGTCAGCCCAACCTAAGCCAACATCTATGCTTTTCCCTTAGGATGGGCTGAGCATCCATTTGAAATATTTGATGTTTCCCACAAGCCATTTTTATTCTTTGAGAAGCATTTGATAAAAAACATAGATTCAAGATATGGAATCATTCATTCTCAAGGTAGATTCGGGTTTAGAAATATACCCACCTGTATCACCTCAGGAAACCACTGTTAATAATGTCAAATCAATCACCATATATTTATCATTACAAACATGAAAGCTTAGATAAATCTTGTCATTTTAGCTCACCACTACTCTCAATTTTTGGGTTTAGATTCACAACAAAGAGAAAGATTCAATATTAGCAATCCTTCCAGTCAACCCTCCCAGCAAGAATTGTGCAATCTTGCCAGTCAACCCTCCCAGCAGGAATTGCATAATTTTCCCTAGTAGGGTTGCTCAGCCCAAAATTTGTGCAAATATGGGTAGCAATCAGCTGCTCTACCCCAAAATTGTGCAAATCTCTTGGGCAGTCAGCCCAGATCCCAGCCAAAAGTGTGCATTTCCTTCAAGTAGTTGAACAACCTCTTGCATCTGTAGCTGAGTTGACCGGTTCCCCATAGGACCAGGAAAAACTGCCTTGCATGCATGGGCTTCTTCTCCAAGGTAGCATGCAAAGGTGTCCCTTGTTTAAGGGAACTATGTGTAGTAGTTGGAGGTTACATGCAAGGATCATTTCAGAAACCCCCCACCAAGTGTTGCTTTCCCTAGATTTGTGGCATGCGTGTCACAACCTTGATGTTGTCAAAACCCATCAACTAGAGGATGCATAGCTCCTTCCTCACATCAACGTTGCAACTTTGACATCCCACATCACATCTAGGAGCAATGGCGCATTCAGCTCAACTGTTTTGGGGTAAGCCCGCTTCCCATGCCTTGCGTTTCATTTTTGTCGCTTTTTGTGTTTTCGCTTATATGAGTACTGTTTTCTTGTTTTCTTTGAATGATTGCTGTCATTTGCATGTATATTAGCTTATCCTAGACCATTTTTGTTTTCTTCAACATCTCACTATTGTCGCATGCATGAAACTATTTTTCACGAACGGTCATCGATTCGACGACTCGTTTCACTTGCATGGATGTTGTTTCATTTTCTGAATCTGTCATTCACCATTTGCATGCATGATCATTCACGTATGCTTGCACTCAATATCAACATGCATTCGCACTCACAGTCGCTTTCAGTTACCCATCGGTGAGTCAGGTCAACCTTGGCTCGGACTCTGCCTTCACCAAGGCTGTATTGCACAATTTGTGAAGGGAAGGATTTTCCTTCCTCTCCAGAAATGCACATTTTTTACCAGCACTGGCCTCCAAGATTGTTTTGTGCATTTATGGAGGACAATGATTGCTTGGCCCAGGAAATCGCACAAATCAGTCCCTGGGCCTACAGTCCTTTCCAGTCGAAATTGCGCATTGCGCAATCCCAGCAGCCAGTAGTCAGACTGGACTGTGCATTCCATAGTTCAAACAACCAATCAGTCTCCTAGCAGCCCAAACTATGTCTTGCGTAGTCTTGGAAGTCAGTGTCCTGACTTCTCGATTGAAATTGTGCAACCTTCATGGTCAGTCACACAGGTATGTTGCAAATCAGTTCTCAAGTTCATTTTGGTTTTCTACTAACATATTGCTTTCCATGAGTGTTGCCATGTCTCCAGGTACTGCAGGTGGTCATCTTCCTCTCAGCAGTGCAAGTACAATGGTTTCTAGAGGGTAGAGTCGAAGACACTATTCAGAGCACACCTGGAGATGCAGTCGATCAAATGTCTATGAGCTTGCCTACTCACAAAGATATCAGGCTGTTTATAGACAAGGAAATCAAGAGATGACAACAACAACATCACAACAAGAAACATCATGAACAACAGCTGAAGGTAGCATACCGAATGCAGTGAATGCAATGAATGCAGCGAATAAAACGAATGCAGCGAATGTAGCGAATGCAATGAATGAAAGAGGAAGGTTGTTGACAACACATGGGTGGAACAAAGTTTCAAGCCCAAGATGATGAAAGCAACTTTGGGGACTCAGACTGTGAGATGACGGTGCTACATGATGATCATGCGAAGACAGGGAATGGAACAAAGAAGGAGTTGCATGTGCTGAAGTAGCAACTTAAGGAAGAACATGAAGCTGCACAAATGGACAAGTGAGTTGCAGGAGGAATAGGAAGAGCAGTGGGCACAACATGCACTCACGAATGAAACTGCATCCATACAAGTTAAAGATCCATCCCAACAGTTGGCAAGGAGTAGACATGTTGAGCAATGTTGTTGATCACATGCAAGGGATTTAATAGCATGCATGCTATTGTGTGCACGCATGCAACCAAACCCATTCAGCACACTCACCAAGGCGAAGACAAGAAGCAAGTATAACTACATCTAAATATGTACTTTGGCAAGTTGATGCACCTGACCACCAACACACACTTGAAGATCAACATGGACACTATGCATCAGTGTGTTTCCGATTCAGCTGCACCTAAGAAGACCATGCTCATGATAGTAGATGAGTTGGATGAAGGGGCCGAACCAATGCACCGCTACAATTGAGGCAAGAGTTCATCGTAGCAAGATGTCACCATGAGGTGCATGCAAACCATCAAAGACAACTAAGCTTGGCATCATCTCACCTCCTTCACCATCACAAGCATGTCAAAGATTTGATCCCGTCATAGCAGATCAAGTGTTAGTGATGTCTTGCTTGGCTTGCTCAAGCCATGTTGTCTCACATGAGTACATCTGCATTGTAATGTTGAGTCATGTAAAGTGTATGTCAGGTGTCAATAGCTAGATGTAACAGTCATAAAGTAGGTGAAGAGTCATGAGGGTAGTTGAACTGTCACAAAGGGGAATGTCAAGGGTCACCCCACCCTTTGCTATAAATAGTCCCTCATAACTCATTGTAGAGGTTTTTGGTCAGCCAAGTTTCTGATAAGACTATCTTGGAAAGAGCTTGAACGATATTGTATTGCACCTTGGCTTGTCCACTGCACGGAGCTAGTTCATCTCTTTGGAGGAGCAGGCGGATGTGGCTATAACATTCCTTTATTGGGGCTAGGAATTTTATATGGATGTATTGTATGATTGGAACTTACACTACTTTATATAATAAGATCCAACACGTTTTCACACATGTATTGTATCTGTTGTAAGACTGATCTTTAACACTTGTAATTCATGTTGCTTTAACCTGTGCTCTACTTCTGAACTAATTCATTTGTTGTAATGCATAATATACTAATGGAAATGTGTTGTATATGCTATTAATGTTGTCCCATCTGTGTCGACTGCTCTACCGAACATCAGACAAACCTTTCACATGAACCTTGCTATAACAACTATTTCACTCGTTCAAACTAATCCATAAGTGTTGTACGTGTTATCTTACCTTGTATGTTGTGACTACCACATTCGAGTGGATTGCTCCACTGGAAGTTGTGTATGTCCTATGTGTTGTGTGTACTTAGCTGACTTGGGACTAATCCCTTTCAACCTAGAACTCACCTTCAACCTCATCTCACCCACCTGTGTTATAACCTCTCATATGCCTTCCTTGAATCACTGCAATGATCACACCTTTGCTACTGATAGAGTTATCTTACTTTCCTTTGTGGGACATCGTGGTCAAGGCATTACCTTATGACCCACTCCTGGGACTCCTACACCAAATGGTCTAAGTTCTAATTAGGAATTCATACCGGGGAGATCCCCTTACATGTTGGCAGGTCCAGCACCATCAACATTTTCGCATTAGAAATAGGGCCAAATGATAAGTTGAGTCCTCACATATGTTTTGAATCTCTTCACATTTATCATGACTAACTACCAAGTTGCTCTTCTAGGAAATGATTTCATCATTCTGGAAAGGGTCTCGGATAACTTATCTCATAAAAGATTTGATGGTGGAGGCTATGTAGCCTTGGTAAGGCACGTGTTTGGTGTTTTAGGCTCATGCGAAAGACATGGATTCTTTGAGGAATACATGAGCTGCATGCTGCTCATCTCCAATCTTTGAGGAAACCCAATGCACTGGTGTGCCATGCTTCCTGAAAAATCTATTCATTCTCTTGCTCATCTAGTCACAAAGATAGACAGTGCTTTCAATCACTATGACTGTAAAGCACTCGACAAAGAAATTCTACAATTATGAAAAGTACCTGATGAATCCATTGAACAGTGTCACACACACTTTTGTAATCTTACATACCGATTCCCAGAAAATGATATTGACTAGAAATTTCTTGATGGAATATTTGAGTATCTTCTTCACATATTAGAACCCCGCTCAGCACACTTCGGTGATGGAGCTGTGCAATCACAGGTAGGCACAGTCACTGTCACAAGTGACTGTCTACCTTCACCTCATCAAATAGCTACACCACTGTAGAGTGATGTGGGAGATCATGCACATGCCTCTCTTGAACTGTCACACTCTCCCACCCCACATGCTCTTGGGATTTGTGCAGATTTGGCTAGAAATCCTATTGGTTGTCACATGGACTCTTTCCCTCAACCTCCATCATCACATTTTGTTGATCCTCTGGATTGTACTATCTTGTGATTTTCCATTCCGGAGTCCTCACCTATTGTGAACGAGGATCAAGTTTTCAACAGAGTTGGTGTTATGAAGCCAACCTACGCCATCATTCATTATGAGTGTGCACGTGAATCTAAAGAAGAACCTACGTTGAAGGATGACTCCCTTCGAGCCACACCTCATCCGCTTCATCTTGAAATCCCTTGTGATTCTGCCACTCCTTATTTTCCCTATGAAAACTCATTTCTGGATGCTTCTACTTTTGATCATTCACAATACACATTGGATGTCATTTTGTCATTACAGTGTGGAGAGGACACATCTCCCTCGGAAAATCTGTTCAATCTATCACTTAATTTTCTTGAAAACATAGAGGGTGAACATCTTTGCTTCTCATCTACCCCTCTACCCTATTCATCAAATCATGTGGATGCCGATGAACATCTCAAATTTTCTGATCTTGGGTGTCATGATCTATTCACTTCCTCATCCGATCATGATGTTGATTCAACTGTTGTTAATCTTTCCAAGACGCTAGTCTACAATGATCTCTCGGTGAACGAAGTCAAAACCCCCTAGAGTGTCGAGGAACTTCAGCTCAAGATGATGGTTATGTCAGGCCCTCACTGTCCTGAGGTTGGTTTCACTTCCAGTCAGGAAATTTTTGAAACACTCAAGACTCCTCATCACTCTTTGCTTTGCATAGAAGATCACAAAACACCCAGGTTTCACTTCCTCCACTCGGACTACATGATCCTATCGCTCATGCATTGGAGGAATATTATATAGCAAGCACACATGCACAACATAAGTGGTATACCTTTCTCACGTTTTCTTGCATGTCATAGTCAAGAGAATGCATACACTCAACATCTGCATGTGGTGTAGCACAATATCATGGAAACACCCCAGAATGCATGTCATGCACTTTCAACACTCATCTTTATTCTGTGGTCACTTATAAGATCAGAGTGTGTTTGCCTTCACTGTTATATATTTCTTGTTTGCTGTTTTGCACAACTATCTTGTCCGCAAACCATGCCTTCACCAACATGGGTCAACCAATGCGTTGATGGCTACATTGGAAGTATCACTTCACATGTGATGACCCATGCACTGTTAGCTTAGGAGTAGGAGTAGTGTTTTCTTTTGAGTTGTTTGCTTGCATGCTTGTTTTCTTACTTGCTTTGTTTGTTTGTTTATCTGCTTTCTTGTTTTCTTACTTTATTTTCTTTTGCTTTTGCTTTTGCTTTTTCTCTGTTTTGTTGTTTGTTAGTTTTCTTGTTTCATTTCATACGATAGTTTCGCATGAAACTGTGTGTGACTCTTGAAGCAATATGGGTAAAGTACAAGATGACTTGTGCTGTTATCACTATGTGGTTATCTTTCATCCTGCCTCTGTATGAAGAACTTGTTACTTTCATTCCATGATACATCGATGGAAAATATGTACTATTTGAAGTGAACCTTGGTGAAAACACAATGCTTGTGCACTAACTAGTGTCACCTACTCTAGTCAGTTGTTTTTGGGTTAACCCTTGTCAGCTCAGTCAAGTAGAGTAAGGTGAGGGGGTAAACCTTAACAGGCATGTCAGAGGTATAATAAACTAATTCTCTACAGGAACAACCTCTTTTGATCTCAATAAGTCAGGATCCCTCTTCCGCCTATGAAATGAATAGGTGCTATGCATAGTTAAAAAAGGAAAAAATGAAAGTAAAAAAAAAAAATCAAAATGAAAAATGAGTAAGGATAAAGATGAGAAAGGCTTCATACATGGGGAGGTGATGCAAGTAAATCTTCCGGGGTAATAACCAAGCTCACTGGAAATGGAGCCATGCTTGTGTTCCTATGTGACTTCATTGAGGTACTATCTAGGCCTGCTGCCAGCGAGGCAACATAAGAGATGAAACTAATACTTTGATGACTATATTGCTTGTACATCAATATACCCCTCAACCCCAATCGAAACAACTGTGTTTCCTTGGCTTGGAATGTGTGTCAATCAACCAAAATCTTGGAAGACGCTACACCTTATAATCAAGGTAGTGTGGAAACTAAGAGGAGCTGAGAACTGAATAATACTTCCAGAGGTGTTAGAGTTGCTTGTCACGAACAAGGTCCATTCAGAGAGCTAGATTTCTACCAGTGCGTTGCCAAGTGTTGTAGCGGCTACAACCACCCTACAAAATTTTTCCTTAGCTTCATTTTGGAGCCTCCCTTCCAACCTTCACAGCAACTTGCCTTGCTTTTTCAAGTTCACAAGCTTCAGTGTTTTTCTTGCACAAAGTTAGTCTATCGATCACAACTTGATGAATTCCCCTCACAGGTTGTTCACCTGTACTTGGTCCAGCTGCAGGCTGAGTAGCTTCCCCTAGAAAATTACACATTTTTGGAGGGCAACAAGCCTTCCCTCCAAAAATTGTGTAATCGTGTTTCACAGCCTGCTAGGCTCTAGGATTGAGCAATCCTGCCAGTTAACCCTCCTGGCAAGAATTACGCAATTTTCCCTAGAAGGGCTGCTCAACCTAGAACTTGTGTAAATCTGGGTAGAAATCAGCTAATATGCCTGGAAACTACACAAATCTCTTGGGTAGTCAGCCCAACTCCCAGCCAGAAATGGGAATTTCCTTTAAGCAATTGAACATGTTCTTGCATGTGCAACTGAGTTGTCTGATTCCCTTCAGGACCAAGCAAAACGAATTCGCGTGCATGGACTAATTTTCCCAAGGTAGCATGCAGAGACATCCGTTGTTTGAGGGATCTATGTTTAGCAGTTGGAGGTTACATGCAAGGATCATTTCAGAAACTCCCCACCAAGTGTCACTTTCCCTAGATTTGTGGCATGCACGTCACAACCTCAATGTTGTCAAAACTCATCAACCTGAGGCTGTAGAGCTCATTCCTCACATCAACCTTGCATCTCTGACATCCCACATCACATATAGGAGCAGTCGTCATGTTTAACTCAACTATTTTGGGGTAAGCCCACTTCCCATGCCTTGTGCTGCATTTCTGTCGCTTTTTGTGTTTTCGCCTGTATGAGTAATTTTTGCTTGTTTTGTTTGAATGCTTGCTGTCATTTACATGTATATTAGATTTTCCTAGCACCATTTAAATTTTCATCAACATCTCACCATTTTTGCATGCATGAAACTATTTTTTGCGAACGGTCACCGATTCGGCAACTCGCCTCACCCTCATGCATGTTGCTTCATTTTCTGAATCTGTCATTCACCATTTGCATGCATGATGATGAAAGGAACTTTGGATACTTAGGCTATGAGGTGATTGCACTACATGAAGATCGCACAAAGACATGGAATGGAACAAAGAAGGAGTTACATGTGTTGAAGCAGCAACTCAAGGAAGAACATGAAGCTGCACAGACGAACAAGTGAGTTGTAATAGGAAAAGGAACAACAGTGGGCGCAACATGCACTCACGTATGAAACTGCTCCCCTACAAGTTAAAGATCCATACTAACAGTTGACAAGGAGTAGACATGGTGAGCAGTGCTTTTTCTCACATGCAAGGGATTCGGTAGCATGCATGCTATTGTGTGCATGCATGCAACCCAACCCATTCAGCACACTCACCAAGGTGAAGAAAAGAAGAAAGTCCAACTGGTTCTAAACATGTACTTTGGCAAGTTTATGCACCTGACCACCAACACACACTTGAATATTAGCATGGACACTATGCATCAGTGTGTTTCCAATTCAGTAGCACCCAAGAAGACCATGAGCATGATAGTAGATGAGTTGGATGAAGGGGCCGAACCAATGCACTGGTTGCAACGGAGGCAAGAGTTTGCTGCAGCAAGATGTCACCATGAGGTGCATGCATACCATCACGGATGACTAGCTTGGCATCAGCTGACCACCTTCACCATCACAAGCATGTCAAAGAGTTGGTCCGATCACAACGGACTGAGTTTCAGTGATGTCTTGCTTGGCTTGCTCAAGCCATGTTGTTTCACATGAGTACATGTGCATTATAACGTTGAGTCATATAAAGTGTAAGTCAAGTGTCAATAGCTGGATGTAACAGTCATAAAGTAGGTGAAGAGTCATGAGGGTAGTTGAACTGTCACAAAGGGGAATGTCAAGGGTCACCCCACCCTTTGCTATAAATAGTCCCTCATAACTCATTGCACAGGCTTTTGTTCAGCCAAGCTTCTGATAAGACTATCTTGGAAAGAGCTTGGACAATACTGTAATGCACCTTGGATTCTCCACTACACGGAGCTAGTTCATCTCTTTGGAGGAGCAGGAGGATGTGGTTGTAACGTTCCACTATTGGGGCTAGTAGGTTTACATTGATATATTGTATGATTGGAACTTACACTTCTTTATATAATAAGAGCCAACACATTTTCACACATGTATTGTATCTGTTGTAAGACTGATCTTTAACACTTGTAATGCATGTTGGTTTAACCTATTCTCTACATCTGAACTGATTCATTTGTTGTAATGCATAATAAATTAATGGAAATTTGTTGTATATGCTGTTAATGTTGTCTCGTCTATGTAGACTACTCTACCAGACATCAGACAGACCTTTCACATGAACCTTGCTGTAAGAACCATTGCACTCATTTAGACTAATCCGTGAGTGCTGTACGTATTATCTTGCCTTCTATGTTAGGAATACCACATCTCAGTGGACTGCTCCATCGGAAGCTATGTATGTCCTATGTGTTGTGTGTTCCTGGCTGAGTTGGGACTTATCCCTTTCAACCTGAAACTCACCTCCACCCTCATCTCACCCACCTATGTTAGAACCTTTGATACACCTTCCTTGACTCACTGCAATGGTCACATCCTTGCTACTAATAGAGTTATCTTACTTGCCTATGTACAACATCACGGTCAAGGCATTACCTTACGACCCACTGCTGGGACTCCTACACCAAATGGTCTGAGGTCTAATTCAAACTTCTTATCGGGGAGATCCCCTTACATGTTTGTGGGTCCAACACCGTCAACATATACATCTATTTCTTCCTTGGTGAAAATGGCCAAGCCAAACCAACACCAACAAATTGAGGAATCTTATAATGGAATTATTATAGCCTTTGTATAGGCTCACCACATCAAATACCATGGCTTGCCAAAACCATGGGTTCATAACCATCATTAGTAAACTCATCAATTGCTAATATGAGGTGATATTAATACTTTATGATTAAGTCAGGATTAACCCATCATAACCATGGATTCATGACATCAATAATTGAATCACTTTCATCTGTTAATATTTCTTTTAACCACAACAAAAAGTTATTCATCAAAAGCACATTGCTAGCTCAAATTTGCATTCTCATAATGTAATCAAATGTATATGCATAAGAATCATGTATAAAATAGTTACAAGTTTGTCATTTACATAATCTACTTATGCACACTTACATTAACTCATTTATTAATTATTTTTTGTAATTAATAACAATAATAATAATTTAAAATAAATCTATAACTTAGTTAATTTTTATGATTTTTTGTTTTTCTAAACCTTATAAATGTTAAATGTGTCATGAAGTAAGTGTTTTGATGTCTATCTGCATTTACAAACCATTTAATTTATATGATTGCATGAGGTTTAAATTTATATTAATTATTTTTTCAAGGTCAATTGGTGACTCGTTGGAGTACCCTTAACAAAGCCCAAGATCAAACCTTGGAGGGATCACTATGACACCAAGAGTATATCCAATAGCTTGCAAGTGAGATATAAAAATAACTTATGTCTTAGAAATATTTCAGACGTCCTGACCCCACTGTAGTGGCATATATCCCAACAGTTGCCTACTCATTTAGCCTAATTTCCAACATTGGGTTAAAGATATATTATGTGTATTAATCTCCATTTCACTCTCTATTTAAGTTTCATGATGTCTAGTTATTTAAATTGCATCTCATAGATGGTGTTTCATCAAATGATCATTTTTTTTCTACTACTTCAACCTCTTCAAGACAAATATGGTGTTTTTTTCTTGTTTGAGTGCACTAGAAGGGCCTAGGTATAGTCTTGGTTATTGTGTGTTTCACACTCATTTTATTTTATCCTTATTTGGATGAAAACACGCATCTCCCTTATGTACATATCTCCATGAGAACATGATATATTGTAAACATGTTATGAATGGAAAGTGACATCTACCTATGGCATTTACCCATGGTATCCACCCATCGTATTGTAACTCAAGAAGGGACCAAAAATACTATAACTAACAGGCCTCACCATGTAATAGGACATATTGGTCTACCACAATGTAGCTACAATTGTTTCCCTTATTTTAATAAAAATTTTCTTTGTGTATCTTCTTCTTCTCTATCGGTATTCAAGTTTCTCGGATATTGGCCCCCAAGATTTGGATTAGTGGTATTAGAGCCTTAGTTTCTAGCCAACATCTAATTTGCAATTTCGACAACCTCACTGTAAATTTATAACTCCTAGGCCCTATTACCATTCCTCTAGTATGAGGGAGCCTTATATAATGTTCATAGTCAAGGGTTGTGGGATGAAAATATCTTCTTCTTGCACTCTTCTTAGCTTGTATTCAAGATATCACAACATGAACCATAAGATTGTCTTTGACAATTGGTAGACATGGTTGATGTACAACTTGATTCCTCTCTATTTTGGCAAGGATATTGTCCTCATAGGGTTTTTCCATGACATTATTTGAATAGCCATAAATCCTATAGTGACAAACAATGAATCTTCTTAGGTTTAGAGGATCCTGGAGCATTTCAGTTTGGCTTATTCCATTTTGAATCATGCAAATATGAGCATGGTTCTCAGGATCATATACAAATGGGGAAAGAAAGGACAAGAACCTCTTTTTCCCCACATGCACTTGTCCCCAAACTCAACTACTACAACATAAATGGTGAGCTTGTTGTTTTTGTCAGAGATTTAGGTATTATCTAGGAAAGCCCCATTGTTATTATTTGGTATTCCATTAGAGGACTCGAGCCCAAAGACTAAGAAGTGGAGAGTTAGGTGATGAAGTCCCTGGAATGTAATGTGGGGAACCTGCAACTAATCAACAACTTGACCACTTACTTCTATGCGAAATCCATCACTAGATCTATGAGCCTTGCATTGATTGTAGAAAAATTTTGCCATGAAGCACTCATCCCTATCATGCAAGAGCTTTCGGAGAGATCCATAACTTCATGGATGGAAGGAACTTTGTGAGGAAATAGGATTGTATTTGATTCCAAGTGTGGCATAATCATCAACTGATATGGAACAAACGATTCCATTGTATACTTCAGACTAGGCCTTTACAATGATTATCCTTACCATTTCAGATACTTTTGTTGGATCAACACCCTTCTTACCAAGCATAGTGGTGACTCCAGGAAAAGGTATATCACCTTTTGTAGCATTTTCCCCTTTAATGGTGACACTATCCACATGTTGGAGGGGAAATCATTGCAATGGGAGTGTCAACACCTAATTTTCTCTCTACATAAAAAAATCATCTACGATAATAGAGTGGAGTGGGTAGTAGTACATCAGACCTAGTATTTTTCCTACTCATATTTGGGAAGACAAAAACTCTGCTGCACTGGAATGGGAAATGATTTGCATGGAACTACACCAAGATAATCAAGAAACCCTCTACCAAGAGATCTAAAACATAGTGGGTGATAGGAAAGTGGAGGACAAGTACATTGAAAACTTTCCATACCTAAATTCCATGGTGAAGGAGCCCCTGCGACAACACCGTCTAGGTTACTTCGTGCTCTCTCACTCAATCACACAAGTCTAGAAGGAAGTTCTACATGGCATGAATTTCATTTGATCCAAGAATTTGGCTAGATCTTGTGACTTTCAATCCTCGATATTTCTTGAACTCGAAGAACAAAGTATAAATAATGAGAAACAAGAAAGTGAAAATGATGCCCTTCAATGTGGGTAGGAGGAATTTCCCAGCCCTCGAGTTGGGGATGTTGCACATCAATCTTATTTTGGGATGCATGGTGTAGGACTTTCACTAGGCTTACCAGGATGGTGAGACTCCCAATATTTTTGAGAAATTTTCTTATATTGTCATCATGAATAATCCACTCCAGGCATGCATTAAGAAAAGAGGAGCTCATACTCACCAATAGGTTAGCAACCCTAAATTTCTATGAGTGTTTGTTTCATATATGTTCATATTAGTTAGTAATTCATATCATACATTTATATCATTGTATATTTCATTTATGTTATATCTCCAACTTCAGAGCTAGAAGCTTTAGCTACAACTATAGGTCAAGGTCAAAATAATATTCCATTTCATTTGGTTCGAAAAATGATTTTAGTTTAGACCCTAAATTTCCATCAATGTCATGCAGGTTAGACCCTAAATTTCTACCCATTTCTATCTCATATATATTAGATGTATGCTTATAGACAAGGGAAAGCATGATTGGACAACCTCAAGGAACCCACATTCCTCTATGGTACCTTCTAGACAAATAAACCAACTTTCAAATATACAACCTCCATACACATCTCACTAATCATAAGAGAGACACGTATCCATTTAGGGTACTCCATTTCAATAGTCAACATCTTTAGGGCAGACACGTAGAGAATTGGTAACGTTGGCACTCCTCCCCTTGGCTCTCAAATCAAATCCTCTTGAGTTTCTTTTGCCATGGTTAACAATGTCCTACTCAAGTATAATTGAGGTCATAATATCCATCCCAACACCAGTCTCTAACCTCTCAAAAGATGCATGTGCTAAACTTACAAAGAACATTGTTAATGAGGACAATGAACTCTCAATTTTATGGTATTTCCCAAGGTGGACAGTTCGATGCAACTTGTAGTGCACTTTCCCATCAAGAACAATGGATTCCAACTCAAGAAAAACACATGCAACCTTCATTCATGCATTTAAATTTTTCCTCGTACCAATCGCATCTTAAGAAGCAAGGTTTACCACAAAAATAGTGACTTCCATTGGTACCACAACAACAACCCCATTAGTTGTAGGAGAAACATTTTCAAAAATATCAACATCAACATGTACCACAAGCATTACAGTGTATATCTATCCTGAAACCTTTGTTCATAATGGTTATGGATCACCCACAAACCTAGGTTTATGTGCCAACCATACAAATCCCTTTCCATCAAAGTCCATTTACTAGGCCATACACTATCAATATCATAGTTGGCCCAAGATCATTACAAGGTATCTCTATCCTCATATCTTTGTTTAGAATGGTTATGGGTCACCTAGAAACCCATGGTTATGGGTCAACCACAAAAAACCATTACCATCGAAGTCCATTTGCTAGGTCATACACTATCAATATCACAGATGACCCACAAGCATTACAAGGTAACTCTATCCTCATAACTTTATTCATCATGGTTATGGATAACCTAGAAACCCCCGATTATGGGTCAACCACAAAAACCCCTAACCTTCATTGGCCATATCCAACAAAAGATTCTAAGAAGGGAACTTGACAGAATGGGGACCATTGCTTCCTAAGTGGGGAAGATTGATCTGAATGGAAAATGACATCCATCCATGGTATTTACCCATGGTATTGTAACTTAAGAAGGCATCAGAAATAATATAACTAGTGAGCCTCACCTTATAAAAGGAAAGATTGGTATATCAAAATGTAGTTGTAATTGTTTCCCTTATTTTAATAAAGAGTTTCTTTATGTGTTTTCTTATTCTCTCTCAACATTCAAGTTTCTTAATCTTGGCCCCCAATATATGGATCAAAACAAATTTGCATTGATGCAAATATTTTTTGGTTTTAGATAAATCAAATAATTTTCCTAATGTCATTGCATGGGGGCTTCAGTTAATGAACCTCTGACAAAGCACATGCATTTGTGGCATACTAAAAAATACTCTTAATTTGCCTACATATTGGAAAATACCTATAAACACACCTTCCCAATTTAAAAAACCCCTACTTTCACTAAATATTGTAGGCATCCATTTTTTCATTAACAGTTTTTATACCCCTTTATATTTATATCCTTAGTATAGTGACATTATGCCTATCTTATGACCCCACATGCATCCTACAATGCACCTTTGTTCTTTTTATATACATTGTAGATGCATATTAGTTCTCCCATAGTGAAATTACTCAACCCATGATACTCCTGTGATACTCTTGAACCTCTATTTCACCATCTCACTTGTTTTTCACCTTTGCATGGCCAATGTATTGTATAAACAATACCTTATAATACACATATTTTTATGAAACATATAAAAACCCTTTACCCCCTCTTATGTGCTCAGGATATTATTTCATTTTTTCTGCATTATTTATTCCCTGATATGAACGCACATGGTATGGTATTTCTTTGTCTGTGAAGCCCCGTTTGTTATTGGAGGCACACAGAGATAAGGATGTGTCTCTTTCTAATTTTTTTGAATACCTTATAAGTGATACCATCAATATAAGGTGAGAAGGCCATTTGGTAAATAATTTTTCATCACATAACTATCATATTTCCTAGTCCAAGGCCTTCTTTATGTAAATACTTTTCAACTACTCTTTATATATGTTGTTCTAAAAGGCCTAAATAATATGTCATTTTAAATATTTATATATGATATTCATCTCTAAGCCTTTTAGTTATAGTAATTCTAGTCAACATATCTTTCTAGGAAGGTCAATCTTTACAATTTTTTGTATCTATAAATAGTTGGTGAATCATCCAACCCCCACTATAAAGGATATAAACCCTAGTGTAGAAAGGGTTATTTTAATTTTCAGTAGAACCCTAATTTGATTAGCATAACTTTAAGTAAAACATTGAAAATATTGAAATCCTTGGATAACAACATATTATTGAGTCTTTAGGGGAGAACGAAATTACATATGAGTTTCAAGTTTAGATGGTGCAAGTATTTTAGTTTGAAATTATATGACTGTATATTGTGGGTTTAGTTGTAAGTTTGGAGTTTGTTGAAAACCTTGCACAAGAATGTAACATTGGTGCCTAATGTAAGATATCCAACTGCCTCTATATAATATTAAGGAGATGAGATAACTTTCCATATTAAATTCCTCTATGCTACCATCCTATCATGCACTTGGATGTCTTTATTAGCTATCAAGGTGTTTCATTTAAATTTTATGGTTTAATTTAGTCCCTAAATAATTGTGTACAATTCCTAACCTATTTACTCTTGTTGTTAGAAAACCTCGTCAATTTTTCTTTACACTTGTAAACATTGACACATTAGGGATTTTTTAGATTTTTTAGATTTAGGGATCTATAAATAGTTGGTGAATCATCCAACCCATACTATAAAGGATATGAACCCTAGTGTGGAAAGGGTTATTTTGCACAAAATTACTTTGTAGTAGAACCCTAATTCGATTAGCATAACTTTAAGTAAAACATTGAAAATATTGAAATCCTTGGGTAACAACATATTATTGAATGTTTAGGGGAGAAGGAAATTACATATGGGTTTCAACTTAAGATGGTACAAGTATTTTAGTTTGAATTTATATCACTGTATCTTGTGGGTTTAGTTGTAATCTTGGAGTTTGTTGAAAACCTTGCATAGGACTGTAAGAACCTTGGTGGCTAATTTAACGTATCCAACCCCCTCTCTATAATATTGAGGACATGGGGTAACTTTCGATCTGAAATTCATCTCTTCTACCATCTTGTCATGTACTTAGATGTCTTTGTCAGCTACCAAGGTGTTGCATTTAAATTTTATGGTTTAATTGAGCCCCTAAATAATTATGTACAATGCCTAACCTATTTAATGCTGTTGTTAGAATACCTTGTCAAATTTGTTTTACACTTGTATTTTTGAGATTTAAAATGGTCCTCCTAAGTAAAATAATAGAATAATAGCTAAGATAATAAAAAATATCAGTTACAAATTTTTAAAGGAATAGAAATAAAACTACATTATTTTATTATATTTTCATCTTATCTTCTTTTAGGTTTACTCAAATATCAAGTGTAGGCAGTTGTAAGAATCCAATGGGAATCCACTCTACATACTTTTGAGTAGATACACACCGAAACAATTTGAAAATAAATGAAAAAAATATGTTCCATGAATATGTTTTTTTTTTTTTTTTTTTATTATTATTATTCCCCCCCACTCCCACCCTCATTTTCAATTGTATTTTTTAATTATAACCTTATACATTTACTGAAATGTCAATATAAGCACCCATTAGATGTGAAGTTTTAATCCCACATCCAACAAGTACCCACTCTACATACTTTTTGAGTACACCTGTACTAAAATAAATTAAAAATACATGACAAAAATGTGTTTCCTTGCCCTATCCCACCCTCATATATTATGTTTTATCTAATGTTAGGAGAAATATTAGAGAAAATATAATATATGAGGGTGGGGTGGGAGGAAGAAACACATTTTTTGTCATGTATTTTCATTTTTTTCTATGAGTCTGCTCAAAACTATGTAGAGTGGGTACCTACTACTGATGGATATGGAATTAAAATTGGACATCCAACATGTTCATATGCTTGATATTTGAATACATTTATAAGGAGATAAGTCAAAAATACCATTGAAAAAGTAGTTTTATTTTTTTTCCTTCCAAAAGTATTCAACCCTTAGGATGACCATTTTCTTTAATCTTATTGGTTTTTTCCAAGTTGATTTTATTAGTACATATTTTTTTAGGCTTATTTCTTTCCTCAAAATTTCCCTAAGTCTTGTTTCTCTCTTTTTCTCCTTCATTTCCTTTCTCTTTCTTAGAATTAGGCCTCATTATCCTTAGAAAACCTTCTATGTAGCATTCTTTAATTGGACAAAAGTATCTAATCCTTTAGGTAAAGCCCACACATCACCATGGTAGGTGGATCTTAAACGTAATCAATTTTTGATATCTTTGTGAGTTTGAAAGGGCCTTTTCCCTTGGAACAAAAGTGCATAACATGCAGCAATATTATTGTGCAATGTTACTGTTTATTACCACCCTTAACAATGCTAAACTCTACCACCTTCATAGTGCATGGAACTGTAGTCATGGATCACAAGATCCATCTATAGACCAAATTAATATGAGTCATAATACCCCATTCTTGATGAGGCACAACTTTATAACCTACTTTATCCTCACTACCATTAGCTGAAAATTCTAATTCTTAGCCATCAATACTATACTATCAACCTTTACCATTGATCTAAATCTTAATAAATGTTCAAGATAATTAAACGTCTAAAAATCCCCTCTATCTTTGCATGCATATTTATATTCCATTCCAATAGGATATTGATAATACCATATATGACCAACCACCTATTACATGCTATCTACTCACCCATTGATCAGATCCTTGTTATGGCCTAAATATACCTCAGGCTGAGAAAGGCAGGTCTAGGGTAACATCAAACCACGCCTAACCTGGTAGCTAGCCCTACCAAGTCAGGAGAGGGCTCTCTCCTTATCAATATCAAGAAAATATAGCAAATGATACTTGAGATTATTGATGTAAAGACTAATTTTAGGCTAGGTATATTCTCAGAGGAGTTTGATTGAGTTTTATGTTGGTTTGCTAGATCAAAAGTGAAAGGCAGTTTTGGGTCTAGGGAATGGACTTAATCTTGCAGAGGTTTCTGTGGGGCGAGGTAGGAAAATGCTTTAGTACTTTGAAATTAAGTGAAATGGAGAGTCTTAATACTGGTGAGGAGCTGGATAGGGCATGAAAGTGTCATGAGTTGTCTTCAAATAGTAGAAAACATGTAAAGCTAAACAAACCCCAGGTAGAGCACTGTAACATCAATGATTTCTACCTTTATCCTTGATTCATTTAGTTAAGTAGAAAAGAGAGAGATAATGGTACACATAAACACATGATAACTTGAATCTTAGAAGGAAAAACAATACTAAATCACCTTGCCACAAGAATCCCACAAAATGCTGCAAACCCTGGTCTATTTCCCTGCCAAACTGTAGAGATGAATGTACAATAATGCTCAAAGCATTCACAAGAGTCCAACCTTGACAAATGACTAAGAAAGTACAATAAATAAGCAACAAACCACCCATGATAGCCTTTAGGCGTCAAATCCATGAGTCTAGGAGTTGTTTCAACTAGATCTAAACTAGGAATTGAAAAATAGGCAATGGAACAACTTGCCTCTAAAACTATGGAAACTGATTCATTCAGTTCAAAACCACCTATACATGATGTATCTACCTCCTTGAGTTGATTTTCATCATTTTTACATCAAAGTACACTAATTTACATCAATTTACATCATGAGTTTGACCATGAGAGAGGAAAAGTCAAACTGAGAAAAAACTAGGCAAAAATTTTGAGTTTTGGGCAAAATTGAGCAAATTGTGCCTGATGCGCAGTTCCTTTTCCCAGATAAATTTGGAAGCCTTCCCCTTCTCCAAATTTGCTCCAAGTTGGCTTGTTGGAAAGGTCTGTCTATATAATTTCTAGGACAAGTGGAATTTTTGAATCTGGTGCCAATTTTCCCCTCGAAAAATTAGTTCTCCCAACACTGCTTCCTGTGGGTCCAAAAAGTAGCAGAAAGGGCAATTTTGAGGTGTTTTTTACCCTTTTGGTCACCCAAAACTCCTCCAAAATTCATTAAATTTTTTGGGTTTTCATATTTTTTCATGAAAACTCCAAAAATGTAATCCGTTCCTCAAAATTCCTTACCAGCTCAATTGCAATTAAAAATTGGAAAATGACAAAAATTTCTCCAAAATTCTTCAAAATTGACATGAGGCCAGCTGATCAACTACTTTGCTGAGCCAAGGAAGCTTCAACCAAGATCCTAAGTTTGTCTTGCTCCTTTTTGGCCTTTAAGGCTCTCCCTAGCTTGGCTTTTAGTCTTCTTATTCTTGCCTTAAAAATTTTGTTCCAGGCCAAATAGTGATAAGCCATGTGTCGCAAAATTTTCTTCTCCTTATTACCCTTTTCAAGGAGCTTCTCAAGGTGGACATTCAATCTTTCCAACCATGACTCTCGGTCGGCCTCTATATCATTCTCTAGTGGAGTCAGCTTGGCTTTCCTCCTTTTTTCCATCTGTTAGTTTTCCCTAATAGTTTGCAGCTCCATGATCATCTGTTTATCCTCCAATTGCTTGTTTTGTTGCTCAAGGTGTTTAATAATCGACTTAGCCCTCTCAAGGTTGATGGATAAGTCATGGATATCAGCTTCTTGTTCTCTAATGACCTCCTTGAGCCTTGAGTTTTGGAGATCAAATTAGTATCCTCCTCCCGAATCAAAACAAAGTCTCTCTCTTGACCTTTAGAAGGCCCTTCAACATGCAATGGTTTCTTTCCTCTATCCTGTACCTACTTTGCTAAAGAAGAAGGCAAAGCCCCTTTCACCCTGGGTGAAGATAACATTTACCTATTGTCCAGTGAGGAGAATGAGACCCCTTCCACCCCTGGTGGAGATAATACTCGTTTTGCAGCTGCAAAAGGTCTTCTTGTCCCCTTTTCATAATTGACAAACATAGGAATGTGAGCCTTTTCAGTTTTTCTTTCACGCTCTGTTTGTTTCACGGAAGGTCCAGCTTCCTCTTGAGGTTCTGCAAACATTTGAGGTCCCTTGAAAATCTCATGGGCAATGAAGGTTTCCCATGGCACTCCAAACTGAGTCAATTGATACAAAAAAACAATTTTGATGACAACAAAGTGATATATGCTATTGAGTTGCTGTGGGTAGGGTTTCCTCTTTGCAATTACAGTCATCCTATCTATGTTTTTGCAAATGAAGTATGGTATGCTCATCATTTAAACCCTAGTAAAATGCATAAGAAACCTGATATTATAAGCATAGAGTCGGGAGAACCTTCCCTCACATGTGAAGTATTTAATGATGAGTTTCATTAATGGCATATATCTGTCCTCCAAAAACTTGAAAGGAAACACCCTTCCCAATTGGCTATGATATCTAGCTTTAATGTAGGGTTCATAGTTTTGTTTGCTGATATTTTGTCTCTTGTTCCATCTTTCCCCCACATCTGGCATCTTAGTTGCTTCTACAATAATGGCTGGTGAAAGAGTGAAGTTGATGCCAGCAAGCTGTACCATATTGTCCTCCATGTTGATGACAAATTGCCTAGCCAATTCATGATGATACTTAACCCTCTCTACCATCTCACAAAACTCAAAGCAAGATTGTTATTTGAAACAAGTGATGGCAAGAGGACAAGTAATAAGTTAAACGATACTAATAGGCTCCTCTCTGATGATCTTCCCACCCTTGTGAGGTCTCCTAGGCTATAAATTTCTATCTCCTAAACTGTCACTTTGTGTTTCTTGCTCATAGCTTGAGTCACTATTTCTTGCCATTGTGCTTGTTTTAGGGAAAATGATGAAATGAAGGTATGATGAAAAATGGTGATGAAAGAGGACAATAGTGATGAGTATGAAGAGATTTTACTCTTGGGAGATGAAGTTGGGGAGTGAAGGAAATGATTTTGGGAAATTAGGGTTTAGTGAGGGATTTAGGGTTTGGTGAGGGAAATAATTGCTTTAGGGGAGTGGGGTATGGGAAAATGAGATGAATGAAGTGTATTAGGGTAAATAAAGAGTGAAAATAGGTTTGATGAAGTTTTTTTGAAGGTGGGATGAAAATTGCACAATTGGATGGCAAACAATGGAGAGAAACTAAGGTTTCATTCTTCACATGCAAGATCTATGGAAAACACCAATGTGATTTCAATTTCAACCTTAGGAGGATGAGTATTTACTTGTAGAGGAAAAATGTAGCAAATTTTGATGTTTGTTGAGCAATTTGGCACGATTTGGGATGATTTGGAGCAAATTGCACTGATGCGCAGTGCACTGAACCCAATGCGCAACGCCCTCCTAATGCGCAGTGCCAATTCAATTTTATATTGTAGTTCTACATCTAATGCACAGTGCCTGCTTGATGTGCAGCACACTACCTCTGATGCGCAGCGCCGGGCCAAGTTGCCTTGAAAACAGGGTTTTTCGCTTCTTTAACTCCCAAATCACGATTTTGGTGCTCCAAGAGTAAATTTGCATAATGAAATGACCAAGAGGACCATTTTCACTTTAAATATGAATGACTTTAATTTTTACTCATCTCAAACCCAATTTTCTAATGTTAAAGTCATTTTTGGTTTTGAACTCTGTTTTTCTATTGAAATTGACTTTTCTTAATCATTTGACAAACTGATGCTTTGATGCTTGTGTTTTTTCTTGCCATGGATGGAGTTGGCAAGGTGACCAGGTCAACAATTCTGAACTTATTACATATAGGAAAATTAAAATTACATGAAATTTTTATACATAGAACATAAAAACTCTGTTTTACCTCAAAACAAGGTTTTGAGGAAAAAATCACTTATTGAGTATCTCATTATTGAAATTTTGATCTTGAGACCTTATTAGACCTCCTCATGTGCCTACTAACCATTATTGAGGTTTTACATGACTATGGTGGTAAACCCTAGACCTAATGAGACCTACAACCCTAAAAATGGCTTTTGCAAATGTAATGACAAAAGATGATTGTAAATGACTTGAACTTGTTAATCTAGGCCAGCAGGTAAAGACCATGAGGGAAATTTTGATAATGAACCACTACCATTAGATGATCCATGATCCTAATGGAATGCAGTTGATCAGATGGGATACCTATTGTGCATGCAAAAGGAGAAATTTTGATCACTGATGGAGGGATGAAGATATCGACACTAACATTGGCTCCAATGGGGATGGTAGCTCTTGGGAGGTGCCAAGAACTACAGATATCTAGAAAGCAGATAGTGCCTCTTCCATTGGGTTAAGTGGAGTCAATAACTTCAGCAAACTAAAACAAATATGCTGACTCAAAAATGACTCAGTTACAAGACTTAAAACTAACTGAAAACTGGCTCAAATAACCCACACTAAATAACCAAAAACTGACATCAGACCTTCAATTTTATAGCCTTCACTTCGGGCCCCAAACTGAATGGATGATGATAGTACACACCTACAATGAAGGAAATAAAATGGTATGTATAGTGACAAATTGTGACAAAAGAAAATTTCTCAAAGATAATACTGTTTCAGTAGCCGACCATTGATCGGCCCTCTAGGACAATCTTCCCCGCTCATTTCTTTCAGTAGAAAGGCATTTTGACCCCGATATGCAGCAATTCTGAATGGTCCCTTCCAAATATTCTCGAACTTGCCATGCTTGCCTTTGTCCTCATTTCTAGCATCCCATTTTAGCACTATTTCATAAATCTGAAACTTATCTGTCTTTGCCTTCCGATCATAGATTTTCTTGATTCTCTCTTGTAGCCTAAAGGTATTCTAAAAAAATTCCTCTCTCATTTGCTGTAAATGGATCATTTGGTTTATTCTTTGCTGTAAATGATCTTCCTCCCTGCCAATTTCCTGTAGAAGTTTAACAACCGGGACTGCAAGAGATGTCGGGAACACCATGTCAGCACCATATACAATCTCGAAAGGAGACATGCCTATTGATTTCTTCTGACTTACTCTATCCGACCATAGTGCATTAACTAGCTTCTTTTGCCAGCTCTTTTTTTTGTTTCTAGTAGCCTTTTGATGACGTTGACCAATGATTTGTTTGAAGATTCCGCCAATCTGTTACCTTGTGGATAGTATGCAGTAGAATGTCCCAAGGTAATGTTGTATTTGCTACAAAAGTCAATCATCCTTTTGGACTTGAAAGATGCTGCATTATCTGTAATCAATTTGTTAGGACAGCCAAAGCATGACAAAATATTGTTTTCAAGAAACTGAATTATCACCAAGTCGGTGGCTTGCTGAGTGGGAATTGCCTCAATCCATTTTGTGAAATAAATTGTCACTATTAAGATCCACTTGTGCTGAGCTGAGGATGTAGGATGGATCTCACCAATAAAATCTAGGCCCCACTGCTGAAACAGAGCACTTACTTCAACTGGCTTGAGAGGTAGTGGCTGTAATTTTCTCCTTCCCTGAAAAATTTGACATTCATGACAGCTTGTGACAGTTTTATACACATCAGAAAAAAGGGTAGGCCAATAATACCCTGCTCTCAAAATTTTGTTTGCTATCGTCTTCCAAAATAGGTGACCTCCACAATCTCCCTTTTGAAAATCATCCATGACCTGTTTTGCTTCCTCCTCAACCAAACAATTCAGCAAAATCCCGACGGGATCTTTCCAATAAAGTGCATTGATCATAATACAAAATTTAGCAGCCTTCAATTTCAACGTTCTACCTTTATTTTTGGCCATCCCTGGTGGTGGTGAAAGAAACAAAAAGTAGGAGTCATAAAAAACCCTAGCTACCAGAGCTTCAAGAATCTCTGACCTTGATCATTTAGAAGAAGAACTTAACCATCTCTACAAGGTCTTCATCAACAATGGCTATCAGAAAAACATTATCCAAAAAATATTCAAAGAATCCTCAACCAACCCCCAAAAAAGGAAGACTCTGGAAAACCCTAGAATCTCCTTACCCTATATTAAAGGAACCACTAACAAAATCGCTAGAATTCTCACCAAGCATAACATTATAGTTGCCTTCACCCCCCCCAACACCATAAAAAACATGCTAGATTCTGCCAAGGACCATATTGACCCAAAAAATCACAAAGGTGTATACTCAATTCCTTGTTCGTGTGGCAAAGTATATATAGGTGAAACAGGAAGATCCTTTGGCATTAGGCTAAAAGAGCATATTAGTGATATCACAAGAAATAGGTTAGAAAAATCTGGGCTAGCTAAGCATGCTTGTTCCTCCTCACATTATATTTGCATGGAACAAGCAAAATTAATCCATAAAGAAGACCATTATTTAAAAAGAAGAGTTAAAGAAGCAATTGAAATCGAAAAATCCTCCAATAATATGAATAGAGACGAGGGACTAAAGTTAAGTGACTCCCGGAAACCCCTATTATATAAAATAAAAAAGAAATAAAGATAATAATAACTGAATATATAATAATAATAATAATAATAATAATAATAGATTTATTTTATTTGAAATTTAAATAATAAGTTATATATATATATATATATATATATATATATATATATATATATATATATATATATATATATATATATATAAGATAATAAAATTATAACCAAATAAATGAATAATAATACTTAATAAATATAATAAATACCTATCTAAATAAATAGGTATTTATTAATTTATTTTTTTATAATAAATAATGAATAATAAGTTAATTAACAATTAATAATATTAATAATAATAATAATAATAATAGATTTATTTTATTTGTAATTTAAATAATAAACTATATATATATATATATAGATATATATAAACAATAATATAATAAAATTATAACTAAATAAATAAATAATAATAATATAGAATAAATATAATAAATACCTATCTAAACAAATAGGTTCTTATTAAAAATAATAAGTTATATATATATATATATATATATATATATATATATATATATATATATATATAAACAATAATATAATAAAATTACAAACAAATAAATAAACAATAACAATTTTTAGTAAATATAATAAATAGCTATCTAAATAAATAGGTATTTACTAATTTATTTTATTATAATAAATAAATAACAATATACCTATCTAAACAAATAATATATAATAAATACGTATCTAAACAAATAGGTACTTATTAAAAATAATAATAAATAAATAATAGTTTTTCTTCATTTGAAATATAAATAATAAATTATATATATATATATATATAAATAAACAATAATATAATAAAATTATAACCAAATAAATAAACAATAATAATATATAATAAACATAATAAATTCCTATCTAAGTAAATAGGTATTTATTAAGTTTACAAATTTTTTTTTGGCGAAGATCACATGAGACATCATTTGTCGATGCGTTTCGAACCAACCAGTGTGGTTCATCGTCAGGACAACTTGTCCTGACGATGAACCACACTGGTTGGTTCGAAACGCGTCGACAAATGATGTCTCATGTGATCTTCGCCGAATTTTTTTTTGTAAACTTGATATGGACCACAGAAGCCTAAACTCTACTAGGTATTTATTAAATTATTTTTATTTATTTATAATAAATAAATAAAAATAAATCAGTAAATAATAATGATAATAAAAATAATAAAAATATTAATAAATAGATAATAAATTTATTTTATTTGAAATTCAAATAATAAATTATATACATATAAATAAACAATTATATAACTAAATTATAACTAAATAAATAAATAATAATAAATATAATAAATACCTATGTAAATAAATAAATTAAATAAGTATTAATTAATGTACCATTTATAAGCCGACTACTAATGAAGACAACAACAATGCTTTTCAAATAAATATTAATAAGCTCAGTAATTTTCATGCTCTCTCTTCTCAAAACAAATCACATTGCCCTGATGATGGACTCACTAAGCTAGTCCGAAACGTTGGTTTCAAAACTGTTCACAGGTTCTTCCTCAAAATAAAAATGTATTCATCTTCTTCGGACATAGCAGAAATTGGATTTATGTCCAAGGCATGCAAATTAGACTCCGCCATCAATTTCGCTAGACCCTGGCCCTTGATTGGCTTTGTTCACTTTATCTCCAAGTCATATTCTAGCAAAGATGCAATCCATTTGCCTCGTCTCCCTTCCGGATCTGTTTGTACTAAGACATCTTCAATGGTTGCATAAGGGATATAAGCAAGAATATGAGAATGCAGAATATATACCCGAAAACCTTTCAAAGCTTTTACCAAGGCAAGAGCTTGCTTTTATATAATGTTATACTTTAAGATTGCATCTCTTATTGTTCTGCTGAAAAAGGTGATTAGTTTTTCAAGTTGTTCTCTTTTCTGCATTAGCATTGCTGCCATAGTATGATCGGAAGCAAATGAAAATAATATGAAATCCTGGGAATAATCTGAGCTGATTAAAATCGGAGTTGAAGAAAGAGCCAAATTTACCAGGTTGAAAGACTTCATGGCTTCTTCAGTCTACTTGACCACAGTCTACTTCTTCAACATATTTGTAATCTCCCTCAAATGTTCAGCTAGATTTGGCACAAAACGATGTAAGAAGTTCATCTTATCGTTAAATGCTTGGATTTCTTTCTTACTACGAGGAAAATCAATTTTATGAATAGCTTCTACTCAATCAGGATCAATGTGGATGCCTTCCTTGGATATTATGTGACCAAGAAGCTTTCCCTCGTCCATGGAAAACAAGCTCTTTTTGGGATTGAGAGATATGCCATATTTTCTGCAACGCTGAAAGACAATTTTCAGATGGTAAAGATGCTCCTCATCTGAATTGGAAAAAATTGTCAAATCATTAAGAAAGACTACTAAAAATACATCTTTCTCATTTGCAAAGGTGATATCCATAGCCCGCTGAAAAGTTGCACCAGCATTCTTTAATCCAAATGGCATCTTGGCATAATGGAAATTCCCCCATGGAGTGGTGAATGTTGTTTTGTCCCTGTCATCCTCATGGACCAGAATTTGATTGTAGCCATAATACCCATCGAGCAGTGACATATGAGATGTCCCAACTACTCTTTGGAGTATGTGGTCCATTTCTGGTAACAGATACTCATCTTTCAAGGACACCTTATTCAAATTTCTGAAATCAATGCATAATCTAATCTCACCTATCTTCTTCCACACAGGCACCAAGTTAGAGATCCAATCTGAAAATATTATAGGAATGATTATACCAGCTTTGTACAATCAATTCACCTCTTGCTCTATTGATGGCAGCAACTTCAGATTTATCCTTCACAACTTTTGATGAAATGGCTTATGGTTTGGCTTGATCGGAATGATACGCTGAATTATACTCTTATCATACTCCTTCAAATCTGTATAGTCCCATGTAAATACATCAGAAAATGAAGACAATAAACTAATGTATTTTTCTTTTACTTGAGGAGGTAATGCCTTTGACAACTTCACCATCTTTGGATTTTATGTTGTTCCAATATTCACATCCTCAACTCCCTTTTTGGTCGGCATAAAGCTTGGTTTTAAGGCCACATCATCTTGATCAAACAACTCCTCTAAAGGTATTAGGCCTTTAGGAATGACATTGTCCTTCAATTGCAAAACTTCCATCTGATTTACCTCCATATCTAGTTCGCCATCATCTTTCTCACCATCGATAGAAGTATCTTTGTATTTGCCTTCATTTTGCAGAAATTCTTCAATCTCTTTGTCATCTTGAAACACCTGCCAATATCTTTGATTATCAGGGATAGTTTGGTGTTGTTTCACATGAATTTCAAACTTATTGTTTGAATTCATTGGAATCTTTAAATTACTTGCAGCTGTAGCAAGGGAATATGCAATAACATTTTGTACACGAGGGACACATGTCAAAGCATAATCTGGAAACAATTTCAAAATATATAAAACTGCATTCCGATAAGCCCGCATTCGAGGATGTTTGGTTTGGTATTCACCCTTGACTTAGTTGATTACTAATTTGGAGTCGCCATAAACTAAAATTCTTTTTGCATTCAACTTATTGAGAATTTTCAAACCAACAATTAAAGCCTCATATTCAACTTCATTATTAGAATAATCAAATGCCAATTTATATGAACAAACTTTTACATTACTTGGGACTTTATTTGGTAGCAAAACAGGGTTGTGTATCCAAATACCAATTCCCACACCATCCTTACCTACTGTTCCATCAAAGTCCATACTCCACAAACTGGCTTCGTCCTCCAAGTGCTGAAATTCTACCTACTCTTCTACCTTTGGTTGTTTTCCATTCATTTTCTGTTGCTGGTGGAATGTTGACTGTTCAACGGCACTGTCAAGCCTTTGTCTCTCTTGATCAAGTACGACTCTGAAATTTTCTATGATCTCTAGAATATCTTCAACTTCAGCTAATTGACTATTTACATCTACCTCAGGTTCAGAAAGGCAGGTCTAGGGTAACATCAAACTATGTTTAACCTAGTAGCTAGCCCTATCAAGTCGGGAGAGGGCTCTCTCCTTGTCAATCTCAGGAAGATGCCAAATAAAGCTTGATATGGCTGATATAAAAAGTAATTTTAGGCTAGGTATATGCTAAGAAAAGTTTGATTGATTTTAATAATGGTTTGCTAGATTAGATGTGAAAGGCAGTTTTGGGTTCGGGGAATGAGCTTAGTTTTGCAGAGGGCTATGTGGGGCGAGGTAGGCAAGTGCATTATTACTTTGAAATTAAGTGAAATGGAGAGTCTTAAGACTAGTGAGGAGCTGGAGAGGGCATGAAAGTGTCATGAGTCCTCTTCAAACAGTAGAAAACATGTAAAGCTAAACAAACCCTAGGTAGAGCACTGCAACATCAATGATTTCTACCTTTATCCTTGATTCATTTAGTTAAGCAGAAAAGAGAGAGATAATGGTACACATAAACACATGATAACTTGAATCACAAAAGGAAAAACAATACTAAATCACCTTGCCACAAGAATCCCACAAAATGCTGCAAACCCTGGTCTATTTCCTTGCCAAACTGTAGAGATGAATGTACAATAATGCTCAAAGAATTCAAAAGAGTCCAACCTTGACAAATTACTAAAAAAGTACAAGATATAGGCAACAAACCACCCATTCTAGCCTTTAGGGGTTGAATCCATGAGTCTAGGAGTTGTTTCAACTAGATCTAAACTAGGAACTAAAAAATAGGCAGTGGAACAACTTTCCTCTAAAACTATGGAAACTGATTCATTTAGTTCAAAACCACCTATACATGATGTATCTACCTCCTTGAGTATATTTTCATCATTTTTACATCAAAGGACATTAATTTACATCAATTTACATCATTAAAACTATCAGAATAAAGAACAAAAGATTCTAAATATGTATGTACATAATTGATTGGATGATTCAAAGGTTTCTCCTTGCTTGTGATCATATACTTCATCTTTTTCTCCCAATATAATTTCCTCAACTGACCAAACACAGGAATAGTGGCATAGGAGAAATCTAATTGCAATGTCCCTTTGAGTTTTGTGCCCCACGATCTAGATAGAAGCATGTCAAATCTAGGGGGAATGTCAGCCATAACCACATCCATGAGAACATTCTTTACTAGAATCTGATCTAAAGTGACAACCAAATATTTATTGAGACCAATAAATCTGACCCTACCAGAATCAAAGGAATAAAGATCATGGTACTTGCGAGTGATGTCTAAACCCAATTTTTCCATAATTGCCTTTGGCATTAGATTATGAGATGCTCCTGAATCAAACATTGCGTTGTGAAAAACATAATCATGCAATCTAAGGCTAATGTAAAAATGAGCTACATCACTGTCCTCAGATTGACCTTCTAATTCCGGACCAAAGATACACTCGGGCTGGTCATCCTCCACATTAACCATATCAGATAACGGATCTATATTCAAAATATTTGACACTTGGCTTTTATAGCTGCTATTCTTCATTAATTTAGTCAAAGGTATTGACACTTTTAACTTAGCAATCTCATTCTCTAAGTTAAATGCTGTAGTTTTCTCTACCGGTTTGAGTGGAGCATCTTTCTCTTCAGTCTTCTCCTTTGATTCATTTGGTTGATTTGATTTCTCATTTGCTGATTTTGTTTTTCTAGTGGTAGGATCTGCTGGCTCCTTTCCCTTTTTCTGCACATTTGGAGAATCATTATTTGGTGGTGTTGCTTCCTTCTGCTTTTGAATTTGATTTATGGGTACATCCCTGCTCCTGAGTGAATATTGTCATTGTTGGGCTGTCAATGCATTCATGTATCCCCTATGATATTCATCAGATTCTTCTTCTAGTACTGTTTCATTTGCTAAGATAAAATCATCATCTTTTTGTATAGTTGGGCTTTCTAAATACTCTTCATCCTCCGTGATATATATTGGAAAACCATCAGGTGTAAAGAAGTGATTCTCTTCTCATATTATATTATCATCATCATCTGATTTTGGACCATGTATAAAATTCTGCTGTAACGGTGTTTTAAGTTGCTACTGTGCTGTTTGGTCTTGAGCTCTTTGCTCCCGTTGTTTAATTCTAAATTGTGGTTGCTGCTGACCACGTAAATTTGGATTTCAGATCTATGTCTCAAGATGATCTGCAATAGTTAATCTATCAAACATCTTTTCAATCTTACGAAGAAAGTGATCTGAGGAAGAAGCTTCCTCCTTTATGGTCACCTTCTTCTCGGTCTTCGTTCTATCTCTCTTAGCTAACAGATTTTCTTCCACACTCATTGCAATTTTCTGCATATCTTCCAAGGTAGCTGGGTCTCTTTCTCTCAATTGATATGCCATGTCGAGATCAATTCCATCAGGAAATTTAATCAAATCCATCCCCATTCGTGGCTTTATATCAGCTGGAATTTCATTATAAACAATATTGAATCTAACATAGTAATCATGGACACTTTCACCAACATTCCTCTTTATGTTTTCATATTTGGAAAGAATTTGAAGTGGATTTTTCTTTACCTCCCAATGATCCAGAAATTGTCTATGAAGAATCGCTAATGAATTGATAGTCCCAGCTGGTAATTCTCTGAACCACTTCCACACTTCACCTCCAAAAGTTTGCACAAATAATCTCATGGTCACATTTTCTTCATCTATCTCATGAAGGTCAAAGAAATCGTTCATCTTATCAACATGTTATTGTGCTGTGATACCTTGGGTACCATCAAACAATGGAATTTTTCTTTGGTAATCAGTAGGCATAGCATCCAAGTTTTGTGGCAAAACAAGAGGTGCATATCAGGCAGCCATTGCTCTAGGTGGATTTGAAACTGGCCTTGGGGATGTAGGAGGAGTCAGAACAACAATAGCAGTTGATGTAATGGGTGTATGAGGTGTAGAAGGAGGGGAGGAAATATGAGATGCTTGAGGTGTTGAAGGGGTTGATGGGGGAGAAGAGACAGGGGGTCTCTGATCAGATATGGTGGGCTGCACGGGAATGGTGGGGATAAAAGGAGTTTCAGTAGGAATTTCTGAACCAGATACAACAATAGATGAACCAAGAGTTGCAGATGCAGATTCTAAGAACTCGGGAATGTTTGTAGCCACAATGGAAGTTTGAAGATTCAAGATGTAATCATCAATTGATCTATTAGCCTTTTCAGTTTCAAGATCTTTGACAAATTCTGGATTTAGAACAGTAGAACCAACTACACTTTTAGATTTAGTTTCAAACAATGATAGATCAAAATGTTCATCAAACTCAAGATCTTCAAGGTATTCAAAAACAACTAGACATGAATGAGATCTGAAAACGGGAATCACAGAACTTGATTGCCGGAGAATTCTTGGAATGAGATTTGGGTTTTCATACACGGGAGGAGGATCAAGATCAAGATTGGCCCTTGTGTATTGTCTGGAAGCCAGTGTGTTGAATTATTCCCAAAAATCAAATGGACATCATCAATTAGTCAGCCTATCAAATTCTAAATTCATCATCCAAAAGTCTAGAATTGTTTAATGCACTGGAGCAATAGTTTTCATTTCAGATGTTCAATTCATAAAAAAAACTGAAGATTTACTGAAGCAACATTCATCTACTTATGCACTTGCAAAGCAAGAGCAGTTCGAAGGCTACTTCGCTAACTTCAGGCTCCATCTATAGTCTATAAAGCAAACAACAATAACAACAAACGTTTATTCCCCAGTATGGTTGCCAATATGTTATGGCCTAAATCTACCTCAGGCTGAGAAACACAGGTCTAGGGTAACATCAAACCATGCTTAACCTGGTAGCTAGCCCTACCAGGTCATAAGAGGGCTCTCCCCTTGTCAATCTCAGGACAATATAGCAAATGAGACTTGAGATGACTGATGTAAAGACTAATTTTAGGCTAGGTATATGCTCAGAGGAGTTTGATTAAGTTTTATGTTGTTTTGCTGGATCAAAAGTGCAAGGTAGTTTTGGGTCCGGGGAATGGACTCAGTCTTGCAGAGGTTTCTATGGGGCGAGTTAGGAAAATGCTTTAGTACTTTGAAATTAAGTGAAATGGAGAGTCTTAAGACTAGTGAGGAGCTGGATAGGGCATGAAAGTGTCATGAGTCCTCTTGAAAGAGTAGAAAACATGTAAAGCTAAACAAACCCTAGGTAGAGCACTGTAACATCAATGATTTCTACCTTTATCCTTGATTCATTTAGTTAAGCAAAAAATATAGAGATAATGGTACACATAAACACATGATAACTTGAATCACAAAAGGAAAAACAGTACTAAATCACCTTGCCACAAGAATCCCACAAAATGTTGCAAACCCTAGTCTATTTCCTTGCCAAACTGCAGAGATGAATGTACAATAATTCTCAAAGCATTCACAAGAGTCCAACCTTGACAAATGACTAAGAAAGTACAAGATATAGGAAAAAAATCACCCATGCTAGCCTTTAGGGGTTAAATCCATGAGTCTAGGAGCTGTTTCAGCTAGATCTAAACTAAGAACTGAAAAATAGGAGTGGAACAACGCACCTCTAAAACTATGGAAACTATTTCATTCAGTTCAAAACGACCTATAAATGATGTATCTACCACCTTGAGTTAACTTTCATAATTTTTACATCAAAGTACATTAATTTACATCAATTTACATCATGAGTTTGACCATGAGAGAGAAAAATTCAAACTGAGAAAAAACTAGGAATTTTTTTTGAGTTTTGGGCAAAATTGAGCAAATTGTGCCTGATGCGCAGCACCATGTGCCTTATGTGTAGTGCCTTTTCCTAGCTGAATTTGGAAGCCTTCCCCTTCACCAAATTTTCTCCAAGTTGTCTTGTTGGAAAGGTCTATCTGTCTAATTTTTAAAACAAGTGGAATTTTTGAATTTGGTGTCCATTTGCCCCTCCAAAAATCAGTTCTCCCAACACTGCTTCCTGTGGGTCCAAAAAGTGGTAGAAAGGGAAATTTTGAGGTGTTTTTTACCCTTTTGGTCACCCAAAACTCCTCCAAAATTCATGAAATTTTCTAGGTTTTCATATTTTTTCATGAAAAATCCAAAAATGTAAGCCATTCCTCAAAATTCCTTACCATCTCAATGCGCAGTGCTAGTGGCGCTGCGCATCAGAGGAAAATCCCTGTGTATTGCAATTAAAAATTTGAAAATGACAAAAAGTTCTCCAAACTTCTTCAAAATTGGCATGAGGCCAACTGATCAACTACTTTTCTGAGCCAAGGAAGCTTCAGCGAAGATTCTAAGTTTGTCTTGCTCCTTTTTGGCCTTTAAGGCTCTCCCTAGCTTGGCTTTTAGTCTTCTTATTCTTGCCTTACAAATTTTGTTCCGGGCCAAATAGTGATAGGCCATGTGTTGCAACATTTTCTTCTCCTTATTAGCCTTGTCAAGTAGCTTCTCAAGGTGAACATTCACTCTTTCCAACCATGATTCTCGGTCAGCCTCTATTTCTTGCTCTAGTGGAGTCAGCTTGACTTTCCTCATTTTTGTCATCTGTCGATTTTCCCTAATATTTTGCAGATCCATGATCATCTGTTTATCCTCCAATTAATTGTTTTGTTGCTCAAGGTGTTTAATAATCCACTTAGCCCTCTCAAGGGTGATGGATAAGGCATGGATATCAGCTTCTTGTTCTCTAATGACCTCTTTGAGCCTTGAGTTTTGGGAGATCAAATCAGTATCCTCCTCCTGAATCAAAACAAAGTCTCTCTCTCGACCTTCAAAAGGCCCTTCATCATGCAATGGTTTCTTTCCTCTATCCTATACCTACTCTACTGAAGAAGAAGGCAAAGCCCCTTTCACCTCAGTTGAAGATAACATTTGCCTATTGTCTAGTGAAGAGAACGAGACTCCTTCCACCCCTGGTGGAGATAATACTCATTTTGCAGTTGCAAAAAGTCTTCTTGTCCCCTTTTCATAAGTGATAAACACAGGAATGTGAGCGTATTTAGTTTTTCTTTCATGCTCTCTTTGTTGCCCGAAAGGTCCAGCTTCCTCTTGAGGTTCTGCAAACATTTAAGGTCCCTTGAGAATCTCATGGGAAATGAAGGTTTCCCATAGCACTCCCAACTGAGTCAACTGATGCAAAACAAAAATTTTGATGACAACAAAGTGATATATGCTATTGAGCTACTGTGGGTAGGGTTTCCTCTTTGCAATTATAGTCATCCTCTCTATGTTTTTTCAAATTAAGTATGGTATGCTCATCATTTTAACCCTTGTAAAATGCATAAGCAACCTGATATGATAAGCATATAGTCAGGATAACCTTCCCTCACATGTGAAGTATTTAATGATGAGTTTCATTAATGGCACATACCGATCCTCCAAAAACTTGAAAGGAAACACCCTGCCCAATTGGATATGATATCTAGCTTTAATGTAGGGTTCATAGTTTTGTTTGCTGATATTTTGTCTCTTGTTCCATCTTTCCCCCACATCTGGCATCTTAGTTGCTTCTGTAATAATGGCCAGTGAAAGAGTGAAGTTGATGCCAACTAGCTGTACCATATTGTCCTCCATGTTGATGACAAATTGCCTAGCCAATTCATGATGATACTTAAACCTCTCTACCATCTCACAAAACTCAAAGCAAGATTGGTATCTGAAACAAGTGACAGCAAGAGGACAAGAAAGAAGTTCAACAATACTAATAGGCTCCTCTCTGATGATCTTCCCACCCTTGTGAGGTCTCCTAGCCTGTAAATTTCTGTCTCTTGATATGTCACTTTCTGTTTCTTGCTCATAGATTGAGTCACTGTTTCTTGCCATTGTTCTTGTTTTAGGGAAAATGATGAAATGAAGGTATGATGAAAAATGGTGATGAAAGAGGACAATAGCGATGAGTATGAAGAGATTTTACTCTTGGGAGATGAAGTTGGGGAGTGAAGGAAATGATTTTGGAAAATTAGGGTTTAGTGAGGGATTTAGGGTTTGGTGAGGGAAATAATTTCTTTAGGGGAGTGGGGTATGGGAAAATGAGATGAATGAAGTGAATTAGGGTAAATAAAGAGTGAAAATAGGTTTGATGAAGTTTTTGTGAAGGTGGGATGAAAATTGCATAATTGGATGGCAAACAATGGAGAGAAACTAGGGTTTCATTCTTCACACGCAAGATCTATGGAAAACACTAATGTGATTTCAATTTCAACCTTAGGAGGATGAGTACTTACTTGTAGAGGTCAAATGTAGCAACTTTTGAGGTTTGTTGAGCAATTTGGCATGATTTGGAGCAAACTGGACTGATGCGCAACACCCTCCTGATGCGCAGCGCCATTTCAATTTTACACAACAGTTCTGCCTCTGATGCGCAGTGCTTGCCTGATGCGGAGCGCACTGCCTCTAATGTGCACCGCCAGGCCAATTTACCTTGGAAACAGGGCTTTTTGCTTCTTTGACTCCCAAATCATGATTTTGGTGCTCCGAGAGTAAATTTGCATAATGAAATGACAAAGAGGACCCTTTTCACTTTAAATATGAATGACTTTAATTTTTAACTCATCTCAAACCCACTTTTCTAATGTTAAAGTCACTTTTGGTTTTGAACTCTATTTTTCCATTGAAATTGACTTTTCTTAATCATTTGACAAACTGATGCTTTGATGCTTGTGTTTTTGCTTGCAATGGTTGGAGTTGGCAAGGTGACCAAGGGAAGCAATTCTGAACTTATTACATATAGGAAAATTAAAATTACATGAAATTCTTATACATAGAACATAAAAACTCTATTTTAAAAAATCACTTATTGAGTATCTCATTATTGAAATTTTGATCTTGAGACCTTATTAGACCTCCTCATGTGCCTGCTGACCATTATTGAGCTTTTACATGACTGTGGTGGTAAACCCTAGACCTATTGAGACCTAAAACCCTAAAAATGGCTTTTGAAAATGTAATGACAAAAGATGACTGTAAATGACCTGAACTTGTTAAACTAGGCCAACAGGTAAAGACCATGAGGGAAATTTTGATAATGAACCACTAGCATCAGATGATCCATGATCCTAATGGAATCAAACTCATCAAATGGGACACCTATTATGCATGCAAAAAGAGAAGTTTTGATCATTGATGGAGGGATGAAGATACCAACACTAACAATCCCCATTATTAATATTGACTCCATCAAATAGTTAGCATATTTGTGGGCTGCAAAGGTCCCATCTCCCTATTGCATTGCTTTATTATCCACACCAATAAGAGGATGTAAATTAATTAGGCCCATAGAATACCATTTTTTTTTTTTATCTTACCTGACTACTTCCCTATGGGATAAACCACTACCACAAATATGGATTGAATATAATAGTCTAGATCTATATGAGTGGTAAGGACCACTCCTACCCATCACACAAATTTAAAACCCACACAAATGGGTGGGAAACATCATATTTTATGGCTCCCTTTGTATGCTTAATCTATTAGATTTTTTCCTTACAAGTAAATTCATGATCATTGATTTGGATCTCACTCAAAATTCCAAATCATTATGGATCAAGTAGAACACATCTTACAGGGGAAAAATTTCATGGCCTTGAATAATGAAAGTGTGCCATGTGACCATCTTCCTCCAAACTTCTTTCCATTGGATAAATTTATTTTTTTGGTAGACCTTATGTGGAAGCCCATAAATTCATACCCATTCTCTCTAATAACTCGATTAATCCATTAACCTACGGAATGCATGAACAGATAAAATAAAATATGTTGTAAGCAAGTAGACATGAAACAACCATCCCATGGTGGTGATCACCCATATGCATAAACATATTTATAATATAATTCATGGTGCCACACCACTCATATGCATAATTAGGCATTCACTCATAACATGTGAAAAAATATATAACATACCATGATAGAAACAAAACATTTTCTAATAGCCATGATTAATGAAAGAATAATTATCTTTTGATAGATAAGGGTTCATGAAATTAGTTGTTTGTGAACAACACTTCACTAAATTTTAAGTGCCTAACAAATATACAACCCCTACGTTGGGATACGAGGCTACTAGAAAAATGAGATTGGTCCTAGGGTTATCTCTCACTCTACCCAATCAATATGCTCTCATGCTCAACCAAATAGATTATCATAAGACACTATAATCCCTCATCTAGAATGTGTACCACCATGGCTTTCTCCTCTACTACCCCACACAAACTAGAAAGACATACCTCTTTCTTAGCTCCTTAATACCTCTAGATATGCTCCCCTTCTATGTTTTTTAGTGTGAATAGGACAATATGATTTTAATGAAATGTATTCTAGTTATTGCATATGAGGTTATTAATTAGCTCTCAAGCATATAAAGAAAAATGACTACATAGTATATGATGAGTTCCAATCTTTCCCAATCTCTATTCTCTTCACATCCTTCTATCCTAATTCAATTTCCACATTCTCCTCTCTGTCATAGTTCATTGTTTGTTAGGTTCTTATTTTTGGTTCACAATTCATGGTTCATGGTTATTACTATTGTGAATGATGATAAGTGTACATGGCTCCACTTTTCTCCATCAGTCTCTAGATGCTCTAGATTATGATTTACATCCCTCTTTCCAAGAGGAAGGATGCAATATTACACCTCTCTTGATGGTCTCCTATGTGTCATTCTTTCATAATTACCTGAGACGACTTGCCAAAAAAATTTCATACACCTATTGGATGATTAGTTTAATCAGTCAATGGAGGTGGTTTTATTCATTAATGTTACATGGTGGCAATATGATGAATTTATAGGCTAACAATTAGAAAAATATGAATCGTTCTCCCATAGATTGCCTTTCCTCTTCCTTTCAGGTGGGATAATAACCCCTCCTATTAATATGAAATTGTAGTTACCATGAGTACTTTTATATTATATTTGAAGCATTACACATAAATCACATATACCATGAAAATCCTATACATGGTTTGTATAAATACATTCACATATGTGCCTTGCGATTCATTAATCAATCCTTGGCCGTAAGCATTATTCTAGAAAACCATACTAACATTTTTACAATTGTTATATAGTCTATTTCAATAAATTCTAATGTTAAAATATTTGGACATTACAATGACCACCCATTTGGAATAATACTATCCTTGGTGCCCCTTCATGTTCAAGCAATGAAGTTATATCTTCAATTATTTAATTTCATCTATAGTGTTATCCTTTCTCTCACACGCTTGTATAGTTATTGGCTATCTTTGAAACAATGCTTTCAAACTATTTTCATTGCCTTAGGATTCTTCTAATTATAAATAAAGCATATTTATTAACATCATAGGATAAGGTATGGAATTCTTCCATATATATATATATATATATATATATATATATATATATATATATATATATATATATATATATATATATATATATAGATATAACATTTTTTCACATGCATCCTATAAGTGAGGTTCCACATATTGTCCACCTTGACACACCCAAAATATATTTCCTTCTTAATCCATCATTTGAGAAATCAAGTATAATGAATCTCACCTGGTAGTTCATTCAGGTCACCTCTTCCTTGCAACCACTTACCCTTATACTAGGCTCCATTATCCCCTTATTTGTTAAGAAAAGACTTTAAGTAATCCATCATTTGCAAAGGCCTTCACATGCAAGAAAAATGCATGCTTCTAAAATTTTATTACTAGAGAATCTCATTGGAAACCTCTAATGTCCAATCAATATCTCAAGCCAATCAAGGTAGAACATAAGGTTTCAATTTCATCATATTAACATTCTTGCATGCTTTGAAACAATAATAACCTTCATCTATCCTCACTAGACATATGCATCATCTCACATGTATCACAATCATATAGTTACCCTGAGATGTTATCATCAAAATTTTATTATAATTTAGATTATAAGAAACAAATTTCACAGTTATGAGAGTCCTCCCAAAATGGGACTTATATGTCTTAGCAACTAGACTTTGATATGAATTTATTTTCATAGCCATATGCAAGATAATTCTACCTACAACTTGTCCTTATTGAAATAAGTTTCATTCAACTAAGAAAAACATGAGTATTGATTTATATACGTTCTATTCATTGCAATATTAACAACATATCATGAATAACATGTTACACCTAAAGAGTGAAATACCACAACCAAAAGCATGCAAATAATGCACACTAGAGATTTACCATAGAAACCATTACTGAGAATGTTGGGTCCCTATAATACTAGTGATTACTCCATTACTATTGTAGTTGTATCCCTTATTAATATTTTTGTGCCCCTATTGTGCCCATATTGTTATTACTGTGCCCCATAGAATCCCTCTATTGTTATTTCTGTGGCTTTATATTATTATTGTTAGCTCGGCTGGGTTATATTGTGACTCATTAGACTCCTATATATAGAAAGGAGGTTTTGAATCATCCAAGAATTGTTCATTTGTGTAATGTAAAGGAGGTTTCCCCCTCAAAGAGGCTGAATTATAAGGCGTTGATCTCTCTTTTCTATCATTTTGTGAGCTGGTTTCATAACATTTGGTATCAGAACTTTGGATTCTAGAGTTTCGCTGCTCCAAATAGGTCATCATGGAATTTTCACTATAACGTTTTTTTCTATGATGTTTCAAAAGCTAAAAAATAACCCATTTGAGAAGAAATCGCGCTGAATCTTGAGTCCGAATTTCAGAACTTTTTGCGCTATATTTGCGGAGATATGATCTGAGGAAGTTGGTTTTTTTGCAGACTCCTGAATTACAATCCAAATAGGTGACCTGGGGAAAATCGTCATAACTTTCTCTCTGAGCATCGGATTGAAATTTTGTAAGAAGGTACAGAAAGAGGACAGACTATACTTTCTTGTTTATATTTTTCAAAGCCAAAGGTCAAAACAGTGACTCGTGGCATGTCGTACAAGTTCACTCTATTGAACTAGTCTATAATCAGGTCATCTTGGGAGATTGTGCATAACTCTCCCTTGGAGAATCCAATTTGGATGAGACTGGTGGCATTGGAAATAGGACACAGAGGGCTACTGTAGATCGCAATTTCAGAACTGGATGATCCAAAATTACAGAGATACATCAGATTCAATATCAAGCTTCTGTAAAGTGAAAAAAGGTGTGTAGTTTTTTTTTATATTTTTTCATAAGCTTGGTTTGAAAAATTAGTTGGAATCGGTAATTGATGCCCTGAGGAAAGAAAATGCAAACACCTAGTAAGCAACCTAAAAGCTCTAGCATGACTCATGAGGAAGAGGAAGAAATTCAACATGATATATCAAAATTATGAGACCAAGTGCAACAAGTGTCACTTGCACACAAAGCAACAAAATCTAAGATGGATGGTTTAAGGAAAGATGTAGAAGCTAAGATGGATGGTTTAAAGAAAGGTGTAGAAGCTAAGATGGATTATTTAAAGAAAGGCATATAAGCTAAGATGGATGGAATGGAAGCTAATATGAATTGCATGGACGCTAAAATTGATGGCATGGATGATAAGATGGAAGAATTGAAGATAAATATGAATAAGTTGCTACAAGAAATGGTCACTAATGGTGAAAGGGTAGTAAAGGAAACTCATGATGAGAACAAAAGAAATGTTAATCATGATTCCATAGACTCTAATGTTGGATCGAAGACCCACCATATTCCAAAAATCGATATGAGGAAGTTTGATGGCAAGGATCCCACAACATGGATATTATAGATGGAGCAATTTTTCAATCTCAATAATGTGCAAAACACACAGAAGGTACGTATTGCAACTTTATATTTGGAACAAAATCAGTTTGTATGGTATCAATGGCTTTTCTCTCGTAAACAAATTACCACTTGGGCAATTTTTACGCAAGAATTAACAACATATTATGAGGATACAAAAAGAAACACTTTTTTTAGCCAATTGATAAGTCTCAAACAAAAGGGTTCAATAATGGAGGACATTGAGGAGTTCCAAAAATTGAACATAAGGGTAAAAAGTATTCCAGAGGAGCATAGGATTGATGTGTCCATAGGGAATTTAAAGGATAATATCCAACATGATGTTCGCCTTTGGGAACCTGATTCAATAGAGAAGGCATTCAGGTTAGCAAGAAAAATGGAAAGCAAAATTATGGCAACCAAGAAGCATCGCACTCACAACTATAAAGATGGAAGTGTTTTTTCTCCTAGTCTTCCACAACCTATAAGGTTGACACCACACAATTGGAAGAAAAAAGAGCAAATGGGCTTTGTTACAGTTGTGATAAAAAATACACTAAAGGTCATAAGTGTGCTGAGAAGAAATTATTCTACATAGATTGTGAAGAGGAAGAAGAAAAGGAGCAAGAAAGGTCAAAAGAAGAGGATATACTGCAGGAACAAAGCCTAGATAAAGAAGAAATGAAAACCGACCATATCTTGTAATGCATTGGCGGGAATTACCACTCCTCAAACCATCAAGATAGAAGGACAAATTAAGAAGAAAAAGGTAATAGTGTTGATTGATTCAAGAAGCACCCACAATTTTATTCATTGTAAGGTAGCAAAAGAATTGAATAGCTTCTTATATCCAGCACTAGAGTGTCAAGTGTTGGTTTCAAATGGAGGAACAATAAATTGCTCTAGAAAGTACCATAATATCAAGCTATCCATGGGAGAATATTTATTGACTAACCCAATGCATTCCATTCCAATGGGAGGTGTTGATGTTGTACTAGGAGTCTAATGGCTACAACCCTTGGGTAGAATAGCTTTTAATTTTCAAGAAATTTTCATGAAATTTTCTGTGGAAGGAAAGGAAGTTGAATTAAGGGGTATTGCAGGGAAACCGAGAAAGATAATCAGCTCTAACGGTATGAAAAAGCTTCTAAAAAACAAACAAAGAGGTGTAATTGCACAATTATGTTCGCTAGATGTTTCCACGTTGGAATCATCTATTTCTCTAGATCTCCAAAAAGTCTTGGACAATCATTCCAAGGTATTTGAGACTCCCAAAGGTATCCCACCTATTCATGATCATGATCATGCTATTCATCTGATTCCAGGAAGTGTTCCTCCAAACATCAGGCCGTACAGATATCCCTATGCCCAAAAGAGTGAAATTGAACGTATGGTTGCAGAAATGCTAGAGGATGGTATAATTCAACCGAGTCAAAGTTCTTTCTCTGTTCCAGTAGTATTGGTGCACAAGAAGGATGGATCATGGTGTATGTGTCTGGATTATAGAGAGATCAACAAGCTCACTATTAAAGATAAGTTTCCCATTCTTGTCATTGATGAATTACTGGATGAATTTCGTGGATCAATTTACTTCACCAAGTTGGATCTTCGTTCAGGATATCATCAAATCAGCATGAAGACTGAAGACATTCTGAAAACAACATTTAGAACTCATGAGGGTCATTATGAATTTTTGGTCATGCGTTTTGGCCTTACCAATGCACCTTCAACATTTCAAGGTTTGATGAATTCCCTTTTCAAACCATTCCTTAGAAAAATTTTGTTAGTATTTTTTGATGATATACTAATCCACAGCAAGTCTTGGAACGATCATGTTGAACATGTTGACAGGGTGCTACAACTATTGGAGGAGAAACAATTATATGCAAAAAGATCCAAATGTTTTTTTGGAGTATAAGAGGTGGAATATCTGAGTCATAATGTATCTCATGAAGGAGTTAAGGTAGACCCTAGCAAAATTAAAGCCATTAAGGAATGGAAAATCCCCACATCCATAAAGCACCTGTGAGGATTTCTCGGTTTGACAAGGTATTATTGCAAGTTTGTTAAGAATTATGGGAGAATAGCAACACCCCTAACAACATTATTGAAGAAAGATGCATTTTCATGGACTCCAGAAGCAACAAAGGCCTTCAAGCATCTTAAAGAGGCAATGTGCCAAGCACCAGTCTTAGCTACACCAAACTTCACAAAAACCTTTATTATGGAATGTAATGCTTCAGGAAATGGAATTGGTGCTGTTTTAATGCAAGATGAAAGACCCATTGCTTTTGAAAGTTGTCCAATCAAGGGAAAGTTTTTACACAAAGCTATTTATGAGAAGGAAATGTTGGAAATACTCCATGCACTTAAGAAATGGTAACCCTACCTAATGGCAAGACACTTCAAGGTAAAAACAGATCATGATAGCCTTAAATAATTTTTAGAACAAAGATTATCCTCTTAAGAGAAACAAAAGTGGGTCACAAAGATGCTGGGTTATGACTTTGAAATCATCTACAAAAAAGGGAAGCAAAATGTGGTGTCAGATGCACTCTCAAGAAAGGATGAGGATGCGGAAGCATTGTTGTGCGCCATCTCTATTATCCAGCCAGATTGGATAAATGAAGCAAGGGAGGAATGGAAGAATGACGAAGAAGTGTGGGCACTTATTTGAAAGTTACAACAAGACTCCAGTACGTCTGATACATTTAGCTGGAAAAATGATTCGTTATGGTACAAAGATCGCTTATACCTCTGTAAGAATTCCCAGCTAAAACAAAATATTCTTATGGAATTGCACACTTCTCCCTTAATAGGGCACTCAGGATTTTTAAAAACTTACCACAGGGTTAAGAAGGACTTTTTTGGGAGGGCCTTAAATCAGATATTCAAAAGTTTGTGGCGGAATGTTTGGTTTTCCAGCAAAATAAAGTTGAAACAATTAAGACATCGGGTCTATTACAACCTTTATCCATTCCAAGCCAACGTTGGGAGGAGGTTTCAATGGATTTTATCACAGGTTTGCCCAAGTCTGAGGGAAAGAGTGTCATCATGGTGGTAGTTGACGAACTTACCAAGTATGCACACTTTTGTGCATTATCACATCCATTTAAAGCTAGTATAGTTTCTATTAAATTTATGGAAACAATTCAAAAGCTACATGGAAACCCAAAGATTATTGTAAGTGACAAAGATCCCATTTTCACTGGAAATTTTTGGACAGAATTATTTTCTTGTCTTAGTACTCAGTTAGCTCATAGCTCATCTTATCATCCTCAATATAATGGGCTAACTGAGATAGTAAACAAATGTTTGGAAGGATATATTTGTTGCTTTGTATCTAATAAACAGACACAATGGGTCAAATGGTTGCCTCTGGCTGAATGGTGGTATAACACTTCCTTCCATACAGCAACAAAACGACCCCATTTATGGCACTTTATGGATATCAGCCACCATCCATCACATCATATTTAAGAGAAAATTCTAAGTTTCAAGCAGTGGAACATCACATCGAACATCAACAACAAGTCCTCCAACTCTTAAAGGATAACCTCGTGTTGGCACAGAATAGAATGAAACAATAGGCAGATAAACATCGCAGCGAAAGATGTTTTGATGTAGGTGATTGGGTATTCCTACGGCTACAACCATATAAGCAAATTTCCCTCAAGCAAGCTAAGAAGGATAATAAATTATCACCAAAGTATTATGGTCCGTACAAGGTGTTGCAAAAGATTGGTACTATGGCATACAAATTGGAACTTCTTGCAGCTTCTCGATTACACCCAGTTTTCAATGTTTTATGTTTAAAGAAGGATATAGGCAACAAGCTCGTAGTTCAAACAATATTGCCAGAACTTGACGAAGAAGGAAAAATTATATTTGAACTAGAAGCAGTCATAGAAACAAGAACTCGACAGTTACGAAATCGATCAATTTCGGAGTATCTTATCAAGTGGAAGAACTTATCCGCTAAAGATTCCACATGGGAGGATGAGAATTTTATACAAAAGCATCCAGAACTACTCAAGCATTGAGGAAAACAATTTTTTGAAGGAGAGGGGCATGTTGGGTCCCTATAATACTAGTGATTACCCCATTACTATTGTAGTTGTATCCCTTATTAATATTGTTGTGCCCCTATTGTCCCCATATCGTTATTACTGTGCCCCATAGAATCCCTCTATTGTTATTTTTGTGGCTTTATATTGTTATTGTTAGGTCGGTTGGGTTATATTGTGACTCCTTAGACTCCTATATATATAGAAAGGAGGTTTTGTCATTTGAATCATCCAAGAATTGTTCATTTGTGTAATGTAAAGGAGGTTGCCCCCTCGAAGAGGCTGAATTCTAAGGTGTTGATCTCTCTTTTCTATATTTTTGTGAGCCAGTTTCATAACAGAGAAGATCAACAAAACTAAAGAGAGAAATAACACATAAAAAAGGATGCACATAATTCACATCAGATATCTACCCTAGAAACCCTTAGCAAGGAAAACAAGCAAACCCAATGAGAAAAATAGCAAAATAAAATGATTTACCCTAGGAACCCTTAGCTTGGGAAACCAACACCTAATAGATATCTATTAGGTGTTCAATTTTTTAGTTAAGGGGTTTTGGGATAAATCTATAATGTCCATTATGTGCATGCATCATGTTTTTCTATTTCTCTCTTTGTATTTAACATGTGGTATGAAAGCCTTGTAGGCCTAGATTCTCTAGTAAGAGTGGATTAGGTGTTTTTTTGATGGTGAATTAAATCTGGGTTGATATGGTCTCTACAAATAGGGTGTTTTGATGCTAATATATATGAAATTATAGTGCTATGATATTTTCTAATTTTGAATCTTTTTCTTTATTATCGATCTAAACTTAAAAATTGAAAGTGATAATAGGTTATTTAAACAAGATTTATTTAAGATTTTATGTTTGTAGCGACAATTATTTGGTGATATTTTTTTTAATGGTGGATTTTCAAGGTGTTATAGGTGGGTAGATTGTTATGACTAAATTTTCCCAAGAAAATCTAGGGTTTTGAGGATATATTGAATATGAATATCTTATGGGACTATTAGTTTTAAACTTGGGAATTAATTATGGTGCCACTTGTCAGTTTGTAGTTATCTTTCTTTCTTGGTCGATGGTACCACAAAATCAAAGATTCTCAAATGATGACTAAAATGGCGCTATCACTTAAGGTTACTAGCTCATGATTGGGAGATAAATTCAAATAGTGGGTGGAAGAGTGTTTCTAGATTATGTAATAGTATTGGTGTTCCATTTTGATCATGTGGTAAAAACCCCTCATGGAACTCCTATCAAATGAATTTATGTAGGAGGATGAGGAGGATGAGCTTTATGTAGAGAAGGATGAATAATGGCCATGGCGTGGGTATTGCTTAATCACATGGTTTCCAATGCTACTAGTAATAACTTAGATGATTATCAGAAAGAGTTGTGGAATACTGAGGTTCAATATTTTGATGATGATAGTGATGAAATAATATTATTGCATGGGTGGTGATGTACTTTGTGTAGTATTCTATGCAAGCTAAATAATAAGGTAGATGTAGGATATGAAAGATGACCCCATGTCATTGGAAAATTGCAATGAGTATGGTAATCAAGGTATGTGGTTTGATCTAGGAAAGAAGCTACTAACATTCTAATAGAAAGGATGTCAGATTCTAAACAATGATTTAGATAGTGTGGAAACAAAAAATACATCACAAGGAATGACTTAGAGCATAGGTAGAAGCACATAGAATTAGAGTAAAGCATTGGTGGAAGAAAATAGAGGATAACTTATAAAGGAGTATTTGGCTAGGAAGTGCTTGATTTTGTTCACTTCATTTTAAAGAAAGAGAAATATAAAAAAGCCAATAGATATATGCTTCAAGCATCATTTGTTAAGGCATAATTGTAATTATTTTTATGGAGTTGAATTTTTATTACATGTAAAATGGAAATATGATTGTAAGACCTATTTAGGCATACATACCCTTGGTTTGAAATTGCACTGATGTAAAGTCTATATGTAGACTCAGGTGATGGGGGGAAGGGTTATTGTATACCAATTTTTTTTTTTTGGTCATTCAAAAGTGCTTTCATTAGATTTTCAAAATAGCATAGCTTACAAAAAAGATCTCAACGGTCCTTAATCTCTTGGTATAGACAAACATTGTTAGATTGGAGACTGAGCATACCGGTGAGGACAAATTACATACATTATCTCCAATAAGTTTTTAGGTCTTAGCCTACTAACGTAGACACAAAAAGAAGTCCGAGTTAACAGCAACATGTCGGGGAGGGGGGTGGAGAGGCCTTACAGGAGGAGTTAGGAAATACCCAACACAATCATGAATGCGGAATACTTGAGCTTCCAAGCTGCGAAGATGGTCATTGGTACATCTATGACTACACCGAAGGTTGTCGAGTTGCTCTATAATTTCACTATGACTATACTGAATATCTGTCAGATACGCCACAATCTCATTGTGGCGCTCAAACCTATGGTCCTTGAGGATATCAATATTAAGCTGAAGGTAGCACAACTACTCTTCTATAGTGTCCAATGAGGTTGGGGCTACAAGGTTGCTTGCAGAATTGGCTGGAGAAATAGCCTCAATGTCCTCAGTTTCTAGAAAGTCAAATTAGAGGAAGATGAAGAGTGCTCAGGTTCGGGATGACCAGCTTGAGTTGGCTAGCCCCTCCCTCAACGAGGATGACCCTGTTGGCAGGGAATGTTAAAATCAATAGTAGACGACAAAAACAAATAGGAGGAAGACACAAAGGACGTTGTATCCCACGTACAAAAGACACAACCAAACCCAAAGCCACAAGACCACTTCCCTACTCCCATATAAACTTCCAAATTTTGAAAAAAACCCAAAGATGAAAATGAATCTAAGACCTCCTAGGCTGAAGCACAAGGCAGAGAAGCCTTTGCAGGAAAATTCAAGGCATACCACTAGCCATGAGCATAACCCCAATTGGGGGAGGGGAGAGTGAAACTTACTACTCACAAAGGAGTAATGCCAAAACCATGAAGATAAATTCTCAAAATTAAAACATGATTCACACACCTGAGAGAAACAAGAGGAGCCTGTGTGGATGAGGGGGGAGCCAATAATGGCCACCAGTGTTGTAGAAACCTTTTAAGGCGAGCCACAACTGTCCAGGTTCTAGGGTCCCAAGGGAAGACCAAGAGATAGTATCAACCTACACTTAGAGGAAGACCACAACTTCCTTACTCTTTAGCCGAGACCAATGCCCCAATAGGATGCCATGTCCCCAAATCCAAGCACCTTCACAAACATTCAAACAAAAATTCATATCCTGAATTCCTGAATTGAGATGCACAAGCTGCCTACCATTGAATTTAAAGATTGGTTGTAGGGAGGGACTCATTGTGTTGCGGAAATGAATGCAGGTGCAGAGTGCCCAGGCTCTATCAATGCCCGCGTGGAGGAGGAGATGGCCCCAAAGGCCTCACACGAGATAGATGGGCATTGGGAAGAGAACCCCCATTGTGGGAAAAAAATATTGTTAAAAATAAATGAAAAATGAAAAAAATTGGTTAGGTGAATATTCCAAATCAAGCTTAAATGGGGGAATGCTGGGTTAATCATTCTCTAGTTATAAAGTGTGAAGATAATCTTGGGTTAGCCATTGATGGGTCTAACAATGGTGGTTTAGTGTCACATGGTTTTGGTAATCCATGGCATTTTTCCATGTTATTTGATATGATGCAGCTTATATAAAGGCTAGAAAAACTTGATTGGACAAATCATCCATGAATGGGAAACACTAGCTAATTAAGGCATCTTATAATGGAATTCTTTTAGTCTTTAAATAATGTTCATCACATCAAATACCATGGTTTACCAATACCATAGACTCATAAAATGCCCTTAATAATCACATCAATGCCTAACTCAAGGTTATATTAACACTCTATGATCAAGTCAAGGTTAATCCAACATTCTCCCTTTTAAGCTTGACTTGAGATATTCACCTATCTAACTACAAATAGTTTTTTTATAATTATGATTTTAGGAAGACATCATGCCCCTTTCCTATCACTTGAGTTTACATCTAGAATTTCAAACCAAGTGTAGGGATGCCTATATATGTCTTACAACCATATTCCTATTCTACATGTGATGAAACATCAAATCCATGAAAATGAGTATGATTGTGCTTGAGACAATGATCCTTCAAGCATCTACCTACATCTTTTCATGCATTCTTTTTTACCCAAGTATAATGAACCAAATAAAACACTCCTAAATTGTTTTCTTCTTTAGATTCTATCATGTATGTTCCTTTACTAGTGCTCCACTCTAAGTCCATGTGCTTTTTCCTATGCTCTAGTTCAATACTTGTGAAGCATTATATTCCCATACTATCTAAACCATTATTGAAAACCTAGAATCCTTTCCATTAGCATGAGAAAATAATCGAACCTGGTCAGCCCAACCTAAGCCAACATCTATGCTTTTCCCTTAGGATGGGTGGAGCATCCACTTGAAACCTCTGACATTTCCCACATGCCATTTTTTTTCTTTGAGAAGCATTTGATCTAAAACATAGATTCAAGCTATGGAAAACTTCATTCTCAAGGTAGATTCAGGTTTAGAAATATACCCACCTGTATCACCTCAAAAACCCACCATTAATAATGTCAAATCAATTACCATATATTTATCATTACAAACATGAAAGATAGGATAAATCTTGCCATTGTAACTCACCACTACTCTCAATTTTTGGGTTTAGATTCACAACAAAGAAAAAGATTCAATATTAGAAACTAGAAGAACACCATGCTTTCACAACTTTTGGCATCATACCACTCTATCTAGAGATTATAGGTCAACCTGGATTTTATCCACCATCTAGGAAATTCCTAGACAACTGTCACTAGAAATTATAGGCCTACTAGGCTTTGATATCACATGTTAAACTTAAAGAGAGGAATAACACAAAAAAATAATGCACATAATGGAAACTATATATTCACCTTATAAACCCTTAACTTGGAAAACTAGCACCTAATATACTGTTGTAGCGGCTACAACCACCCTCCAAAATTTTGCCTTAGCTTCATTTTGGAGCCTCCCTTCCAACCTTCACAAGAGCTTGCCTTGCTTCGTCAAGTTCACCAGCTTCAGTGTTTTGCTTGCACAAAGGCAGCTTGTCGATCACAGCTTGATGAATTCCCCTCACAGGTTGTTCAATTGGACTTGGTCCAGCTATAGGCGGACTAGCTTTCCCTAGAAAATTGCACATTTCTAGAGGGAAACCAGACTTCCCTCCAAAAATTGTGCAATCCTGTCTAGCAGCCTACTAGGTTCCAAGATTGCGCAATCCTGCCAGTCAACCCTCCCAGTAGAAATTGTCAATTTTCCCCAATAGGGCTGCTCAACCTAGAATTTGCACAAATCTGGGCAGTAGTAAGCTGCTATGCCCAGAAATTGTGCAAATCTCCTAAGTAGTCAGCGTTGCTCCCAGCCAGAAACGTGCGTTTCGTTCAAGCAGTCGAACAACCTGTTGCATGTGTAGCTAAGTTGACTGGTTTCCTTCGGGACTGGGAAAAATGGACTTGCATGAATGGGCTGTGTAGCATGCAAAGGCATCCCTTGTTTCATGGATCTATGTGTAGCAGTTGGAGGTTACATGCAAGGATCATTTCAGAAACCCCCCACCAAGTGTTGCTTTCCCTAGATTTGTGGTACGTGTCTCACAACCTTGATGTTGTCAGAACTCATCAACTGGAGACTGCAGAGCTCATTCCTCACATCAGCCTTGTAGCTCTCACATCCCACATCACACCTAGGAGAAATGGCACATTTAGCTCAGCTGTTTTGGGGTAAGTCCGCTTCCCATGCCTTTGTTGCATTTATGTTGCTTTTTATGCTTTCGGTTCTATGAGTACTGTTTCCTTGTTTTCTTTGAATTCTTGCTTTCATTTACGTGTATATTAACTTTTCCTAGCACCGTTTCATTTTTTGTCAACATCTCACTATTGTCGCATGCATGAAACTATTTTTTGAGAACGGTCGCCGATTCGGCGACTCCCCTCACCCTCATTTATGTTGTTTCATTTTCATAATCTTTCATTCACCATTTGCATGCATGATCATTCACTTATGCTTGCACTCAGTATCAACATGAATTCGTACTCACAGTCACTTTCAGTTTCCCATCAGCGAGTTGGGCCAACCTTGGCCCGGACTCTACCTTCACTAAGGCTGCATTGCGCAATTTGTGGAGGGAAGGCTCTGCCTTCCTCTCCATAAATGTACATTTTTGCCCAACATTGGCCTCCAAGACTGTTTTATGCATTTCTGGAGACTACCTAGCCCAGGAAATCAGGCAAATTAGTCCTTGGGCCTACTGTCCTTCCCAACTGGAATTGCACATTGCGTAATCCCAACAACCAACATCCAGAATGGACTGTGCATTGCATAGTTCTAGCAACCATTCAGTCTCTCACCAGCCTAGACTGTGCCTTGCCTAGTATTGGTAGTCAGTTTCCCTACCTCCCAGCCGAAATTGGGCAACCTTCATGGTTAGTCACATAGGTATGTTGCAAGTTAGTTCTCAAGTTCATTTTGGTTTTCGACTGACAAATTGATCTCCATGAGTGTTGCCATGTCTCCAAATATTGCAAGTGTTCATCTTCCTCTCAATAGTGTAGGTACAATGATTTCTAGAGGGCAGATTCGAGGACACCGTTCAGAGCACACCTGGAGATGCAGTCGATCAAATGTCTATGAGCTTGCCTACTCACAAAGCTATTAGGCTGTTCGTAGACAAGGACATCAAGATATGACAGCAACAACATCACAACAAGAAACGTCATGAACAACAACTGAAGGTAGCATACCGAATGCAGCGAACACAATGAATGCAGTGAACACAACGAATGAAGCAAACACAGCGAATGCGATGCATGCAAGAGGAAGGTTATTGACAATGTAGGGGTGGAACAAAGTTTTAAGCTCAAGATGACGAAAGAAACTTTGGAGGCTCAGGCTATGAGGTGACAATTCTACATGATGATCGCATGAAGACAGGGAATGGAATAAAGAAGGAGTTGCATGTACTGAAGCAGCAACTCAAGGAAGAACATTAAGTTGCACAAATGGACAAGTGAGTTGCAGTAGGAACAAGAAAAACAGTGGGCACAACATGCACTCACGGATGAAACTATGCCCATACAAGTTAAGGATCCATCCTAGCAGCTCGCAAGGAGCAGACATGTTGGGCAATGTTTTTGATCACATGAAAGGGATTCAGTAGCATGCATGCTATTGTGCACATGCATGCAACCCAACCCATTCAACACACTCACCAAGGCGAAGACAAGAAGCAAGTCAAACTAGAGCTGAACATGTACTTTGGCAAGTTGATGCGCATGACCACTAGTACACACTTGAAGATTAGCAAGGACACTATGCATCAGTGTGTTGCCGGTTCCACCTCACCTAAGAAGACCATGGTCATGATAGCAGATGATTTAGATGAAGGGGTCGAACCAATGGACTGTTGCAATGGAGGCAAGAGTTTGTTGTAGTAAGATGTCACCATGAGGTGCATGCACACCATCACATATGACCAAGCTTGGCATCAACTCACCACCTTCACCATCATAAGAATTTCAAAGAGTTGGTCTCGTCACAGTGGACCGAGTGTCAGTGATGTCTTTCTTGGCTTTCTCAAGCCATGTTGTCTCAAATGAGTACATGTACATCGTAACCTTGAGTCATGTCAAGTGTAAGTCACGTGTCAATAGTTGGATGTAACAGTCATAGAGTAGGTGAATAATCATGAGGGTTGTTGAACTGTCATAAAGGGGAATGTCAAGGGTTACCCCACACTTTGCTACAAATAGTCCCTCATAACTTATCGTAGAGGGTTTTGGTCAGCCAAGCTTCTAATAAGACTATCTTGGAAAGAACTTGAACAATATTGTAATGCCCCTTGGCTTCTCCACTACACGGAGCAAGTTCATCTCTTTGGAGGAGCAGGTGGATGTCTTTGCAACATTCCATTGTTGGGGCTAGCAGGTTTACATGGATGTATTGTATGATTGGAACTTACACTTCTTTATATAATAAGAGCCAACACATTTTCACACATGTATTGTATCTGTTGTAAGACTGATTTTTAACACTTGTAATGCATGTTTCTTTGACCTATGCTCTACATATGGACTGATTCATTTGTTGTAATGCATAATCTATTAATGGAAATGTGTTGTATATGTTGTTAATTCTGTCATGTCCGTGTCGACTACTCTACTGGACATCAGACAAATATTTCACATGATCCTTGCTATAACAACCATTACACTTGTTCAGACTAATCCATGATTGCTGTATGTGTTATCCTACCTTGTATGTTGTGACTACAGCATCCGAGTGGACTGCTTCACTAGAAGTTGTGTATGTTCTGTGTACTTAGCCAACTTGGGACTAATCCCTTTCAACCTGGAACTCACCTTCACCCTCATTTCACCCACCTATGTTAGAACCTCTCATACACCTTCCTTGACTCACTGCAGCAATCAAACCCTTGCTATTGACAGAGTTATCTTACTTGCCTCTATGCGACATCACTGTCAATGCATTACCTTATGACCCAATGCTAGGACTCCTACACCAAACGGTTTGAGGTCTAATTGGGACTTATTACTAGGAAGATCCCCTTACATGTTGGTGGGTCAAGCACCATCAAAATTTTGGCGCCAGAAGGAGGGCTAGATAAAATGCTGAGTCCTCAAATCTATTTTGAATCTCTTCACATTTATCATGACTAAGTACCGATTTGCTCTTCTAGAATGCATGTCTTATGGAAACGATTGCATCATTCTAAAAAGGCTCTAAGATAACTTGTCGCATATTACATTTGATGATGGAGGCTACATAGCCTTGTTAAGACACATGGTTGGCATTGTAGGCTCATGCAAAAGACATGGATTCTTTGAGGAGTACATGAGCTACATGCTGTTCATCTCCATTCTTCGAGGGAACCCAATGCACTATTGTGCCACGCTTCCCAAAAAATCTATTCATTCTCTTGCTCAGCTAGTTGGAATGTTAGACTATGCTTTCAATCACTATGACTGTAAAGCACTCAACAAAGAAATTCTAAAATTACGAAAAGCACCCGATGAATTTGTTGAATAGTTTCACACACGCTTTTGTAAACTTGTATACCGATTCATGGAATATGATATTGATTTGGAATTTCTTGATGGAAGATTTCACTATCTTCTTCACATATCTGAACCCCGCTCAACACACTTCAGTGATGGAGCTGCACAATCACAGGTAGGCATAGTCACTGTCACAAGTGACTGTCTGCCTTCACCTCATCAAACAGCTCCACCACCGTGAAGTGATGTGGGAGATCATGCACATGCCTCTGTTGAACTGTCACACTCTCCCACCCCACCTGCTCTTGAGATTTGCACAAATTTGGATAGCATGCCTATTGGTTGTCATGTGGAGTCTTTCCCTAGACCTTTGTCATTACATTCTGTTGATCCTCCAGATTGTACTGTCTTGTGTTCTCCCATTCCGAAGTCCTCACCTGTTGTGAACGAGGATCAAGTTGTCGACGGAGTTGGTGTTATGCAGCCACTATGCTCCATCATTCATGATGAGTGTGTGTAGGAATCTAAAGAAGAACCTGTGTAGAAGGATGAATCCCTTCCATCTGTGCCTCATCCACTTCATCCCGACATCCCTTGTGATTCTGCCACTCTTGATTTCCCTTGTGAAAACTCATTTCCAGATGCTTCTCCTTTTGATCATACATAGGTCATGTTGGATGTCATTCTTTCATTACAGTGCAAAGAGGAAACAACTCCCTCAGAAAATCCATTCAATCTGTCATTTATCTTTCTTGAAGACACAGAGGGTGAACATCTTTGCTTCTCATCTACCCCTCTACTTGATTAATCAAATCATGAGGATGCCAACGAACATCTCAAATTTTCTGATCTTGGTTGTCGTGATCTATTCACTTCCTCATATGATCATGGTGTTGATTCAACCACTGTTAATATATCCAAGACACTGGTCTACAATGATCTATATGTCAACAAAGTCAAAGCCCACCAGACTGTCGAGGCACTTTAGCCTGAGCTAATGGTTATGTCAAGCCCTCACTGTCCTGAGGTTGGTTTCACTTCGGGTCAGGAAATTGTTGAAACACTCAAGATTCCTCATCACTCTCTGCTTTGCATAGAAGATCAAATAAACACCCAAATTTTTCTTCCTCCACTTAGACTACAGGATCCCATTGCTCATGCATTGGAGAAATATTACATAGCAATCACACATGCACAACGCAGCGGTCTGCCTTTCTAACATATGCTTGCATGTCACATTCAAGAAAATGCATACACTAAACATCTGCACGTGGTGTAGCACAACATCATGGCAGCACCACAGAATCCATGTCATGAACTTTCACTCATTGTTGGGCATGGGATCCCCAAAGGAAATTTCTGGGGCTTTAGAGCCCAAGTTTTGACTAAGTCCAATGCAAAGACTCTACGATGCGAGCATGCAGAGCGTGAAGATTGTAAAAGAGCCATAGGGTTTTCTGCCCTCATTTTTTCAATGTAATGTCAGGTTGAGAGATCTACCCATGGTCTGCGGACCATGGGATTGTATAAATAGAGTGAGGTTCTAAGTTGTAAAAGAGACAAGAATGAATGAAATAGATGAATGACAATGAATTAGGTCTGATCTAAGTATAGGGTGAGTCATTGGGTTGTAGAGTAGGAGAAGGCTCTGCAGCTGAGTGCGCAGAGGCCTAGTAGACTGCAGATGAGTGCACAGACCCCTACAGTTAAGTGCACAGGGTAGGTTGAGTCTGTAATTGATTGAAGCACTAATAAAGAGAAGTTTTACATTATTTCTGTTTATTGTTTCCTATTTTATGCTTTGAACTATATTGGGCATGAATGGTAAGGTTACTATTTATTTGCTGCGTGAACTTATATGAATATGTTGAATAAGTAGGCCATGGGGCTTTGGATTGACGGTGAATGTGTCCACTGTTGAGGCACTCCTTGCGATAGGTCACTAGTTCAAATACCTTGTGGGTGCTTACCTACCAAAAAAAAGAATATGCTGAATAAGTGAATATAAGATAAAGTATTGGTTTACGCGAAGATAACTAATTATTATAAGAAGATAAGTAAGATTTGTAGTGTAACTTGGGGAAATAGCATAGATCACTACTCTAGCAGTGCGAAAGCTCCACAACCCTAGGTTAGGGCTGCGTGAGGGTGAATACAACAGGGCACAAAGGCCTCGTAGGTCAGGAAAGTGCGTGGAGTAACCTGTGTGAAGGTATTCATAGTTGGACTACATCAACCCGTCAGACATCTCAAGGGTGTGGAAACCTAGTTCCAGCATCCCCCCATATTGCTTTGAGTGAGTCCTAATTCTACGCTCCGCAGGCTGTTGCCGAAAGGGCTAGTAGTATAGGGATTTGTTTGGCTAAATAACTCTAAACCTGGGTTAGGCCCCATCAAGCCAAAAAATGGTTTTATTGCTGGGAATAGAATCTGCATAGAGATATCTAATGTTGTATCATTGGAATCCAACTAAGAAGGAAATTGAAGGTTGGTTGGATAGGAGAATCCACGAGTTCACGGCGTAGGAGAGTAGGAATCCACGACTAACAAAAGAAGAGTGGTTAGACTGCTACCTTTACATAGAGACCCACGAAATTTGCTTCGCATCCTTCCTTACTAAGCTGTACTAGTGGATCACGAAGCTAACAGATAGCCAAGGAAGGTGCAAGATCGACAATCCTATCATTTGGACTCCAGAGTTGGTGCACGGATTGGAAGCATCAGAGGATAAGATCACACACACTATTGATCATTGGCTTGATTGGATTATAGGAGGATTCGTTACTGATTTCACACTAGACACTACGATAAGCTACATCAAGGCCAAGTGATGCTTTCTTAAAGGACTACGAGGTAAGTACGTTAAGTCTTTGAACACTTGGATTAAAATACCACTATGTGAAAATTAGATTATGCGAATACATTGATGTTTGGGGCTACGTGAAGTGGGAGAATTTATAGAAACAAAGGTAGTGCAGAACTAGAAACTAGCCCCTTGATTTCACCTCTGCGAGGGGATGAGGAAGAGCTCGTAAAGGTCTCACCAAGAAGTGCGATCAATTTGATAAGGCGGAGGATCCTGCGCATACCATCCCCACCCACACCACCACCAACTTCATTTCCTTCACCCCCATCTTCACCTGTACCACCTCTACCAGCCCCGCATTTTAATATGGCGAGCTTAATAAAGTTGCTCGTGTTCAAAGGAGTGGGAAATGAAGATCTAGACCAATTTTGGTTCATGGTAAAACTTGTATGGGAAGCATAGGGAGTGACGAATGATAATATCAAGAAGGCAACATTGGTTAGCGCTCTGCAGGACCACATGCTGACCTGGTACATTAAGCACTCTAGTGATCACCCGAATGCGAGAATTGTGCCTATCCAAGTTGTGCTAACTAGGGAGTTTAGCAGACCAAAGTTAGAAGTGTAGTCAGTCATTGGGTTAAAAGAAATTACAATGCTACTAGGTGAGACTCCTTGGGAGTTGGATCAAAGGCTGAAGTGCACAATTCATGAAGCTAATATGACCTTGACAGATGGACAATACCACGAATGGTTTGTAGCATCACTATTTCCGCATTTGAGGAATGTGCTGTCACAGCAAAGGTTGACAACTCGGGCCAAAGCCTTAGAGACTGCGATGAGACTGCATTAGACCCCCATATGGGATCTTAACCTGGGAGTTCAACAAATCCACGCACAGTTGAAGAACCTATGCCTTGAGATTTAGAGTCTGAAATAGGATAGGACAGTTCGACCAGAAGTGTGCGAAGAAGTGTGGTGCATGAAATGTAAGGATCGGGGACATGACAAGGACCATTGCTCAGTATTCGCGAATTATCTCACAAGAGGATGACCAATGTAGGTAAGGCTAGAAGCGCAAGTAGGACCAAGTGCAATGCCTGATTTTTGGTGTGTGATTTGTCAAATAGGAGAAATCATGTTACGGACAACTATCATCTGTTGCAGAACTACACGCAGAATTCGCAACAGTTGTTCTGTAATTTTTGTAGATCAGCTGGACATGATGAGTGCACCTGCAGAAGTTATGAGCTAATGATGGATAGAACTCCTACCTATAGAGTTCAGGCCGAAATGCGGCCCCTAGACCACGGCGCAGGGATGGCGCAGGCCAGCTTCTAAGGGTGCGAACAAGGCCGATGTGGAGGAGGACCTGGGAGAGGTCGCAGATAGCTGATATGCTACAATTACGGAGGGCCAAGACATTATTCCCATGATTGTATGAATCCAACGCGTCCATCATGTCTGTATTGTACCTTGTTTGATCATGAGAGGGAGGATTTTCCCATGCTGATAGCTAAGCTGAGCGATAAGGGAGTGCTCCAACCTCCCTCGACTTAGAACCTCCAAATGATGAGGTATGAGCTATGCTAGGAAGATCCAAATGTAAACATTATTCTATGAAGTGGGATTACGATAGGAGAGGATAAAGGAAAACTACCTGAAGACAGTACTTGGGTTCACAAGGCTCTGACGAAAGAACTAGAATTTGATTTGGAGTGCGCTAAGGAAACCTTCACGGAATCTAGGGAGAGCTTCGCTGATGCCTCCACTTTAGGAAGCAAAGATAGATCGGAGCCAGAAATGGACCCATATATGCCTAGGACATTCTTAGAAACATGTATGAAGTTACTGTGCAATAGTAAGGCAGTAAAGGGACTATAGGAACTCATTAATAGATGCACTAGGACCACACCAGGAAAGCTGCACATGGTTCAGAAGATATGGAAAACACAAGGCAAGAACAGAAAGAGAAATGAGGCTAACTATGCAAATTGGCGAATATGAGATGGACCAAGTAATTTTGGATCTAAGATCAGACTTTAACGTTCTACCAAAGTAAACATGGGAGCACATGGGGAGGCCTACGCTACAATGCTCTTCTATTCAGCTGCATATGGTGAACCAATAAAAGATAATACCCCTAGAAAAATTGCAGGGAATCACAGTGGATATTGAAGGAGCGGACATGCTAGCCAACTTTGAGGTGACAGAAATTGTCGATGACAGCAATCCCTACCCTACACTCTTAGTAATCGATTGGGCCACTGACATGAATGGGGTGATTAACTTGAAAAAGTGCAAGATGATTTTTGAGAAGAAGTCTCTATGCGTAGTGATACCTTCGGCCCCTGCTGAGGGATCACGTTACACTGAGCTAGTGTGCGACTATGAAAGAGACAATGAATTAGAATGCATCTATAAGATAACCATGCGAGAGCAAGACTAGGTAAGTCCTACCACGGATGGATGAATCTCATGGGTGCACGAAAGCTCCTGTGCGTCAGATTCAGATGAAGAAATAGAGCGATGACAGAATCGGTTACACGAGGTAACCACACTGAACTGTAGCATGATGAAAAAATTGCTACGTTGTGTATCAACAAAAGTAAGGGATCTACCTACGTATGATGGGTTAAGCGAGGTAGATGTTTTCTTGAATAGATTTGAAAGGGAGGTGCCAGAACAAAAACATTCCATGGCTTTGAAGTGGGTACTGCGCGCCCCACCTATGAGGTGGTGGGGTACATGCCAAGGAAGCTTTGAGGACTGGCGAGGATGTAGGAGAACGATGCGCATGCATTTCAGGAAGCCTCAGACCAGACTAAAAGATAAATATAATGTATGGGATGGTCCACGCACACATCTGTTGAAGTGGGTACAGGTATATGGTAAACAACTTGCGCGGTTGCACATGGACTTCACGTTGAGGAACATGGCCAATAAGCATGTGTTGGGGGGGAAATTGCATGAATGGTCCCTCGAGTTGGAACGACAAACGGTGAAAAAAATGAGTGCATAGAAGGCTACCCATGCAAAAGCATTTAATGAAGTAGGTGAAGCACTGAATAGGGTATATAATGCGCAGCAAAGTGATTGGGACCTGTGCGTACCAGCAGTTTTGTGGGCTTATAGGACAATGTGCAAGAAACTGATGGGACAAACACCTTCTGGGCTGGCCTATGGAGCAAACACTGTAGTCCGAATAGAGTATAATGTGCCTAGTCCACACATAGTAACACTGGTGGATATGATGGTTCACGAAGCCTTGGAAGAAGGGATCACGTAGCCGAACGAGGAAGAACATTTGGGACTTGAGGAAGAAATCTGATAGGGTCATCTTAGGCTCCAAGAACTCATGAAGGAAAGAGTGTAGTTAAGAGAGAAAAGCGCTCTGGTGGAAGCCAAAGTCAAGAAGCTTGAGGAAGAAATAAAGAATTATTGTCTCGATAAGAAAATCGTGGTGATAAAACAAGGTGCACACAATTACGTTGACAGATTTGGGGACTACTGCTTAGAATTAATCAACATGATGCCTTGGATTAGACCGTATATTACTAGAGGGATCACCCATGGTAGCACAATGCAGATGGTAAAGTGCACGACGCAGACACTAAAAATAAAAGCAAATTTTTTCCAGGAAAAATGATGGATGATCGGTTGAGACCCTATATAGGTGGTGCGGCCACCTAACTAGCCATAGGAAACACAGTCTCAGTGCTCTAGGCAGTTGAAAGGAGGCATGAGACTATAGACAACTCTACCCGAGAACTACGTGATGTCAGGGCTGTGTGTAGGAGAGAAGTGTCACAGGGTCCGCGACAGTGCAAGGGTAGCTGCGCTGCTGCGTGGGTCGCTGGAAAGTGACCGTTATAGTCACTATTCACAATCTGATGGTTGGTTTGAGACCAAATAGAGTGGGTGGTAGGCATTTAAGGCAAGTTTTATGGGCAAGATTTTGGAAAAATATCTACCGCTAAGGGAGCATTAATGGACTGGATTTGGGGGGAATGGTCAAATTCAAATTCGAAAGGCGCTATAAATTGCAAAGGACTGCCCAACACACAACACTTGGTCATTTGAGAACTCAGTTGTCCTACGCCCTGAGTATTCTGAACCGAGACCTGTTTTCCCTGTGGAGAGCGTTGTTTCAGCACTTGATTGAATAGTTGAGATATTTCTAGATGAACAATATGGCAACGTCTGAAGAATTCAGGGAAATCACAGAAATGACCGCCGAAGAAGCCGCGCAAGCCATGACCATAGAAGATGCCCGTCAGAGTGTCGGGGTTGTTTCAGAAATCCCTAAATCACCACACATGCTGAGACCAAAGAAAGATTCTAGTGCATGTGTCCCCTTGAAACTCGTTGCGAACTAGATTAACAATGGAGGAAAAACAGAAAGCGGTTAACCTGGAAACCGATGAGGAGGAAGAAGACCTTGAGGATACCATAATTGAAGAGGACGAGGACGAGGGCATGGAGGAAGAAGCCAAAGGTGTGGTCCCTCTAACCAAGCTGCCTGCATATGTCCCTCTGCGGGAGGGGAAGGAAAAGGTGCCCAAGGACCTAGACAATAGTAAAAGCCCTCTGCAGACTCCGCTGTTACCTAATGATATCATTTTCGAAGGAGTGTGCTTAGGAAGGGTGTCAAGCTTAAAGTTCAAATATTGGGATCTTTCTAACCATGATAAATTCCCTCACTTGGTGACCGCGCACCTCGTGAAGCCAAAGAAACACACTGCGGTGGTAGTTATAGAGTTGGAGCCATGCAAATGGTTGTGTAGGGTTGAAAAGGAATGGTTTTTGAACCTGCTCCAGGTATCGAACTACCATTGCGCCCCAGTAACTATCTTCGACATCAGGCAACTACTCTGCCTAGTGCATGATGGGTGTTTGTGGCTAGAGGAGCTCCTCCCCATCACGGACCACGTAATCCATTGAATTACATGACTGTCGTGTAAAGGAGAAGACTCCACAAACATTTTGGAGGATAAAAGCAGTGATTTAGTCATCGCAGAGGCCATGAAAAAAAACACAAGCTGGAGAAGAAAAAAATAGGGGTTACGCAATCTCTAGTATCAACAACAAGGCAGTCAGAGTTGCAACTCAGATACTGGCAGGTAAGGTCATGTGGAAATGCTTCACGGATGAGGTGCCTATGCCAGTAGTTGCACTTTCCGAACAGTACGCAGACGGGGTCCAATTTAAATGGTCCAGATTCTTGTGCAAGGAGTTCCTAGAGAATTTCCGTGAGCATGGGAAGAAGGGAAAACCTTCCACTATGCATGGCTTTTGCTGTCCATATTGCTAGTGGTTGGGGAATCACCTGAGGACAACCAGTTCCCCACAATTGCAAGGGATCTGCTGGAGGCCACAAAGTACGCTTCGCTGTGGGATACTAAAGACGTGCATCACATTTTTGACAGTAAAATATTCTAGTTGTTTATGGAAATGAACATCAAGATGGGGATTAGCCGCAAGCCGCAGTTATCACCCACTGTCTACAACATCCTACAAAGTTTCGCAGATTTTAAAGTGAACATTCATCACATCTACCTCAGGGCATGCAAGGACCCTACAAAGAAGTGGAACAAACTGCCATATATGGCCATAGATGCTGTGATCTTTGATGTACTTGAGACACAGTCGTCGGAATGGCGCGCTCCAAACATCTCCGTGGTGGAAAAGTCTAATGCACAAAAAAAGAAGAAGGAGGCAAAACTACGCATGGCACAATTGGCGAAAAAGAGAAGAAAAGAAGCAACAATAACAAAGGCACAGGAGGTGCGTGATGTTGCGTAGACATCAAAAAAATAACAGAAGGCTGCAACAAAAGTACAAAAGGCAGCAACAACAGAGTGCAAGGGCTAGAAGTTGCTTTCTCCTGAGCAGGAGCAAGAGATGGAAACAAAGATAGAGGAGGGTGGCGCAGAACCATAGATAGCATTAACGCAATTGAAGCATCAGTCCCCAAGAGAGCAAATGGGGTCGAGGAAGAAGGTAAAAGCATTTAAGATGCTTGTTGACCTGATCACCATTACTGAGGGGGATCTGCATGATATAGGAGAGATGGTGCGTGACGTCACCATAGAGGCCCTCCAGAACTTTGTGGAGGAGAATGAGTTTGTGTTTGGGGCCCTCTTAGTACAGATTCAGGAGTTGCAGGTGCACACTCCTCAGTCTGGTACTCTCTCGACCAGCCTCACAGTAGGAACAACCACAGCCAAGGAAATGCTACGTGCTCATACAACCAACACAATAGTGTTGCCAGAGGGGGAATTGGTTACAACAAATGGGGCTAACAAGTGTTAAGTTATGGTATGTTCTATGCTTATAACAGTTTACTTCTTTTTATTATTATATTCCACTGATTAGCAATCACATGTACATAAAGTAAAGTGCAGATAGAACATTAAACGATCGACAGAAAACAAGCCAAGACAAGAGAAACAAGATGTGGCAGCTAGCCAGGGACAAACCCCACAATGTGTGGGGAAACCCTTTGATCAAATCTTATTTTATCTTCAATAATTTAGTAGAGAGAAATAGTACAATAAGTCTGATTCATATCAGCAGTAGCAAACCCTAGATCAGTAGCATCAACATTAGCGACTTCATTATCAAACTAGGGCAGACGATATCTCACAAACTGACCGTCGAATTGACTTCATTCCACCACCAAAAGTTTCGGCTTCCAGAGGAGGTTTAGATGAACCTACAATGCAGTTCAGATGAGGAGATCTTCTAGGCCACGCAAGTCAATCTTTACTTCTGCAGTTGCAGCTTCAGTTTCAGCAGTTTCCGGCTTCAAGCTAGGGCAGTCGATATCTTGCAAACCATTCGTCGGATTGACTTCATTCCACCACCAAAATTTGCGGCTTTCAAAGGAGATTTAGATGAACCTACAACGTAGTTCCAAAGAGGAGATCTTCTAGGCCACGCAAGTCAATCTTTATTTCTATAGTTGCAACTTCAAATTCAACAGCTTCCAGCTTCACATGTGTGAGAGAGAGAGACCCATTTCAGCGCAGTAGAGAAGAGACTCATATCTGCGCAGTAGAGAGAGAGAGATGTGATGAGATGAGTGAGTCCAAATGAGGAAAATTCCTCTTATATTTATACACAACGTTGGTGGGTGAATAGATGCGACTGTTGGGCTTCTGAGCCTACATGAGTTGTAGATTGGCTTGATAATAATTCCATAATCAAAATAAATTCATATCTCCATGAATACTTATCGGAATCGGATGATATTTATATCAATCCTACACCTCTCGACGAGAGGAATCTAATAAAAATATTATCAGCCATGAATAAGATGACCCACATGAAGTTTTTCCCTGGTTGCCAATTTTAACACTCCCTCTCAAACATGGAGAACTTCATCTGCAATCTGTCTATCGGTCGTTACTATTCATCCATTAAATGCACCGCCCTGTACAGCTTGACCCTTGCCCTGCTCTGCACTATTCTGCCTATTCTGCTTTGTCTTGTTCTGCCTGCACTGATCTGTACTATTTTGCTCTGTTCTGCTCTGCTCTTGCATTGTTCTGTTCTGCTCTGCTTTTGTCCGAATTATGAAGAAGAAGAAATGATCGAGGATGTATCATACTGACTCAAAGTCAGTCTCTGAGTATGTACCACTAGTCCCAGACCAGTCTCAACCAACCCAAAGTCAGCGTCATAGTGAGTACAACTCCAATGGTCCCAGACCAATATCATCCTCCATTGACTCAAAGTCAGTCTCAAAGTATGTACCACTGATCCCAGACCAGTCTCAACTGACCCGAAGTCAGCGTCATAGTATGGTACAACTCCTACCACTGGTCCCAGACCAGTATCATTGATCCCAGATCAATGGAGGTCATCCTAGCGTAGGGAGTACGATAGTTACAACGATGCATCCATCGGTCTTACTATGGTCCCTAACTTCATTTCCCTGCTCAGTGTTCAGATGAGAGGTACTTCCCATGAGTCCCAGACTGCATGGGTAGGATGCCTCGACAGGAGAACTAATCAATCATGTCCTCACAGGAGAACACATCAATCCTGCTACAATTTCCATGGAGAACACATCAATCCAGGCCTCACAGGAGAACACATCAATCCTGCTACAATCGCCGTGAAGAACACATCAATCCAGGCTGCCATGGAGAACACATCAATCCAGGCCTCACAGGAGAACTAATCATCCTGCTACATAGGAGAGCGAATCATCCTGTTCCACAAGAGAGTGAATCATCTTGTACCATAAGAGAGCGAATCATCTTGTTCCAGTGTGCACCACCAGGGGAGGGTGAGTCACCCTGTGGTCATATGTTGCTCCATTAGGAACCACAAGCTCTTAGAGCTCCCAGAGCTCAATGTATGCAACATGCAGGACCCTTGTACAAGGGTTTCTTGCCGACTCCAAGTCGTTTTGGAAAATCACAGATTAGATCTTTCCTCGAGGCTCTGACAAGGTGTATCAACCTGTACATCATCTTAATGTGATGGAGCTTCCTTGCTCATCAACTTACCATATCCCAGATGATGTCTATCTGCTAGAGCAATTGACGAATACAGGATTCCTCAATAATCGAATCCCACCTCTGGTTGTTACAGAGAATCACAGTGGTATCCAATGTAAATCCAAATAGCTCACTGAAGAGCTTTTGCAACCAGACTGCCTCACACGAGGTTATGCTAGCAACAATATATCCTGCTTCGGCGGTGCTCAAAGCTACCGACTTCTTCTTCCTGCTCATCCAGGATATCGAAGAAGATCCCAAGGTGAAACAATACCCGGAAGTGCTCTTACGGTCCACCACACTGCCTGCCCAATCAACATCAGTATATCCAAGTAGTCTCACATCTCCGGCAGTGTATCTTAATCCATGAGAGATTGTGTCCTGAAGACATCTCAGAAGATTCTTGGCATCAATCCAGTGAGGCTCAACCAAATATGAGCTCATAATGCTAACTGAAAAACATATGTTCGGACGGAGGTTCACCAAGAACATCAATGCGAATGAGTTTTTGAAACTCAGAGGTATTTCCCAAGTCTGGTCCGACATCACTACCATATAACTTCTAAAAGTTAAGATCCTCGGGTAGTCACAGGCTTGCAGTCCATCATACCGAATCTTTCCAATATATTTACCACATATTTTCCTTGAGATAGGAAAATTTCCCCTGGCTTCTGCCACACTTCAAGTCCTTGGTCCTTCATTTCAAATTCAAAAGCCATCTCCCTCTAACATTTGTGAATGAGAGGGTTTGCACCTATTAGAAATAGGTCATCCACATACAACACCAGTATGAGAGGCTTGTCATCTTCAACCTTAAAGTAAAGGTTAGGATCAGCTTCACTCCTAGCGAATCCCAGCTTCATCAAGTAGCTATCGATCCTCTCATACCATGTTCGGGGTGCTTGCTTCAGCCTATAGAGAGCCTTCTTCAACCTGCATACATGAGATTTTCAATCATAAATCTCAAATCCTTGAAGTTGCTCCACATAGACCTCTTCTTTGATAGAACCATGCAAGAACGCGGTCTTAACATCCATCTGATGTAGGTTCCATCCTTGTGAAGCCACAAGGGCTATGATCAAGCGGATGGTCGTATATCTGGCAACAGGTGCAAATATCATAGTCTATACCTCCCTTCTGGGATAAACCACGAGAAACAAAATGAACCTTATACTTTTCCATACTTCCATTTCCTGCATTGCTTTATCTTGTAAAGCCATTTTGAAGTAACAATTGTCTTGTCCAGGGTCTGGGAACTACTTCCCAGACATCATTCTCCATAATAGACTCATATTCTATGGTCATAGCATCCTTCCATAGTTAATGCTTGATGACATCTGACAATGATGAAGGTTCATTTTTTATGATCGTGCTCATGATGGTCAGGTATCCCTGATACCTGTTAAGTTTCTTACTTTGATGGAACGTTCCTCAGGGTGCAGCATGTCCTTCAACATCATCAAGCATCCCCCTAAGCCATGAAGGCCTCTTCCTAGAAGAGGAAGGCTCATGTGGATGAGGATCAATCAGATCCATGGGTTCTTCTAAATCAGGCATTGATTCATCATCCTTTTCTTTCGGTTCCCTGGTGTCGGCTTGTTGAGAGCTACTCAAAGTCAGCAGATTGTCCACCTTGCTGAGAGCCATATCTTTGTCAAAGGTGACATAATGACTAATCACGACTTCCCTTTGACCGGTGGTGAACATTTCTTTAGGAGTTTAGGAATGCAATGCTTGATGAGGGCATCGATTTTGTACATATACGGCGGTGATTGTAGTTTCAGCCCATAGAAACTTTGGAAGTCTTTGATCATGTAGCATGGCTCGGACAAATTCCATCATCGTGTGGTTCTTCCTTCCTGCCACACCATTCTGCTCAAGATTATGTGGTGTAGTAGTCTCCCTCTTAATGCCAACCTCAGGTATGCCTGAGTAAACCAATTGTAATAAATCGGAGGTATTGCTTTGGCTTGAGGGTAATGGTCCCCTTTTGAGCTTTCCTTTGGCACATCCCGGAGATACACCTTCTTTCTCTACTTGGAATTCGGGCATCCAAATTACCATCTGTCTTACATCGGGTAGAGCTTTGTAATGAAGGTGGGCAAACCTCCGATGCCAAAGTTCGGACTAAAGAGTTGTGTCACAAGACATGACACCTAGCGGACTTCCATCGACCTGATATAATGAATCAACACTAAACCCAAGAGTAAATGCATCTTTAACATTATTTTTCCATATACATACCTTGTCATTGCTGAAAGTTACCTTGTAGCCTCTGTCTTCCATTGCCAAGATGGACACTAGGTTCCTTTTGAGGTCAGGTGCATTTAATACATCCTAGAATTTCTAGCCTTCTTGAATGCTTGTCCTCTTCCTTGATTCCCAACTCTCCTCTTACCTTTGCTATTGAATTTGTCATTCCTTTGATTTGCCATCAGAGGGATTTTGATCGTTGTCCCGGTGTGAGTCCTTTCTATCAGGGCACTCCCTTGCATAGTGACCTGCTTTATCGCAGATGTAACATCATCATTTTCTTCCACCCTTAGGTCCAGCCTTTCCTTTTGATTTAGACCTAGAATTATTTCTTTTCTTAGCATGAGAAGAAAAAATAGTAGGAGGACCTTTAGGCAAGGGAATTTCCTGCTCTTCTACCCTTGTTTGTTCTTGAATGCATCTAGCCATTAATTCCTCGAAATTAGTAACTACATTATTGTTCAGAAGAGTAGTCCTGAACACATACCATTCAGATGGTAATCGTCCGAGAGTTGTGAGTGCCATTTCTCTATCAGTAATGGTTTCCCCAATAGATAGGAGATCGTTCTTGATCTCGGTGATTCTTAAGAAGTATGCTTGCATACTTTCATCTTTACCCTTCTTGATTTCCCTCAACTTATTTCTAAGAAACAAAACTTGATTTACATCATTAACTTTAAATAAACTCACCAGTCTATCGTAGATTTCCTTGGAGGTGTCTAGATCAGAGATGTAGGCCACCAAGCGCTTGTCGATAGAGTCCCGGATGATCTTCTTTGTTTTGACTTCTCCATTTTTCCATTTGTTCCAGGCAGCAACAAATGCATTTGATGAAGGCTCAACAATATTGCCTCTTACATGGTCCAGCACTCCTTGATTCTCAAGGGTTAGATCGATAGACATCTTCCATCCGTGATAGTCAGCTTTCTCACGGAGCTTGTCTTCAGCAGGAAAGAGTGTTGAGGACCCCATAGTTCTTTTAGGATAGCCTTGCCAATCTTCTCTTCAATGATTGCTCTTGCTCTTGCTTGGGCTTTGTCTTCACCTCGGCTCCGATACCATGTTAAGTTATGGTATGTTCTATGCTTATAACAGTTTACTTATTTTTCTTATTATATTCCACCGATTAGCAATCACATGTACATAAAGTAAAGTGCAGATATAACATTAAACGATCGACAAAAAACAAGCCAAGACAAGAGACACAAGATGTGGCGGCTAGCCAGGGACAAACCCCACAATGTGTGGGGAAACCCTTTGATCAAATCTTCTTTTATCTTTGATAATTCAGCAGAGAGAAATAGTACAATAAATCTGATTCATATCAGCAGTAGCAAACCCTAGATCAGCAGCATCAACATTAGCAGCTTCATTATCAAACTAGGGCAGACGATATCTCACAAACCGACCGTCGGATTGACTTCATTCCACCACCAAAAGTTTCGGCTTCCAGAGGACGTTCAGATGAACCTACAACACAGTTCAGATGAGGAGATCTTCTAGGCCACGCAAGTCAATCTTTACTTCTGCAGTTTCAGCTTCAGTTTCAGTAGTTTCCGGCTTCAAACTAGGGCAGTCGATATCTTGCAAACTGTTCGTCGGATTGACTTCATTCCACCACCAAAAGTTGCGGATTTCAAAGGAGATTCAGATGAACCTATAGAGCAGTTCCAAAGAGGAGATCTTCTAGGCCACACAAGTCAATCTTTACTTCTGCAGTTGCAGCTTCAAATTCAACAGCTTCCGGCTTCACATCTGTGAGAGAGAGAGACCCATTTCAGCGCAGTAGAGAAGAGACTCATATCTGCGCAGTAGAGAGAGAGATGTGATGAGATGAGTGAGTCCAAATGAGGAAAAGTCCTCTTATATTTATACACAACGTTGGTGGGTGAATAGATGCGACTGTTGGGCTTCTAAGCCTACATGAGTTGTAGGTCGGCTTGATAATAATTCCATAATCAAAATAAATTCATATCTCCATGAATACTTATCGAAATCGGATGATCTTTATATCAATCCTACACCTCTCGATGAGAGGAATCTAATAAAAATAGTATTAGCCATGAATAAGATGACCCACGTGAAGTTTTTCCCTGGTTGCCAATTTTAACAACAAGCCTATGGTTGGTGCATTGAAAGGCATATGGATCAACATGGCTACTCTCCCTTGGGAGATTCTCTATGTTCTGCAGGATGGGATTACTATAGAACTGTGGGCTAGGGAGAGCCGTGCGCTACAGGTATTGAGTGAACAGAGGATCAACATGGAGTAGTTGAGCTTGTAGTGCGACAAGGTCATGTCTCGGAATAGGTAGATGGTACAGGTAATTTTCGAAGCCTGCGAGATGGTCCCTGAGCTGGCCATCCCAATAGAAGCACCAACAGAGGCACACAGGCGTGTACGAGACGCGATAAGAAATGGCCAAGGTTCAACTGTAGTTGAACCTTCAGATAACAGAGCTGTGGTTGAAGGTGCAACCTTCAACTCCTCTAGAGATAAGAGAATAGTGCACCAACACCATTACATCGGAGATGTAGGAGATCAGCAGTGCAGTAAAAGACTGAACCAAAATGTTGGAAGAATCACTTGAGGTCCTCACCACTCTTCAAGAGGACCCAAACATATAGTGCTTAGAAACAGAGGTGCATGAGCTACAACAACAGTATGACAATGTTAAAGGGACTGCACAGATGGTGGCCCTTACATAGAGACTCACACCGATGCAACAGGCCAAAGCTCTTAAGGAGCAAGTAGATGCAGGGTGACACAGAGAAGCGGTTTTGAAGGAACATGTACAACCTTGGATCGATGAGGACTTTTTTATCACAACAACAATTGAAGGCAAGCTCGTGTAGATGCAGAGGACGTAGGAGCAGCTACGGGGAAGTAGTTCAGATACCGTGGTCTCCGAATAGCGCATCCAAGAGATACAACAGGTAGCCACTCAGTGCATTGCCGACCTTGTAGCCGTTCAAGTAGAGTTGGGAGGTTGATGAGCCCCAAAAATGGATAATTATATGGGCTCATTTAACCTCCCAATTCGACTTAATCCACCATTCTCTTTAGTTTACTGCATGTTTTTTATTATATTTATGCTAATAGAGTGAATTGGGTTAGTCATTATGCCAACAAGTCTAATGGGTGCTTTGTGCAGATTGTTAGTCACTTTTGAGACAAAATCAAAGGTTTTAATAAGCACTTGGCAACCAAATTCGTGGGAGAGAAAGGGAGAGGATTTGTAGGAAGGTGTACCCTTCATTTATGGGCCCTTGCCTCAAATTCTCTACCATTAGCTCGGAGTTCAAGAGCCACCAAATCAATTATCACAAGGGCAGCCGAGCAAGTGCTAGTAAAAGTGTTGTTAACTACAAGTTTTGGCAGCTGAGTTCCTAAAGTTTAGGAGGGCTATTTGGGTCCTCAATTTGTATAAATAAGAGGTCTTAGGGCCTCATTTCAGTTAGTCACTTTGTAGGCAGAAGTTAGCTAGTTTGTAGTTTGATTTTAGTCATTTTTTAGGCAGTAGGTTAGCTCTGCGTTTTAGCACATTTTCAAGTTTTCCTTGTGGACAGTTTTTGGAATGTAACTATTCTTCTGATCAATAAAGATGAATCTAGCTTTGCACCAGTTCTAAATCTCTCTTAGGAGGCTGTAGATATTGGGGTTGGGCCCATCTCAAGTGCCCAGTACCTCCTTTGTTTACTTTCATGTATCTTTGCTGCATTCTTAGAATAAAACCTGTTATTTATATTTAAATCTTGTTTTGTTATTTAGGTTGCTTTTGATGATTAAAATATCTTTTTATGTTCAGATTGAGTTGATAGGTTATTAACAGGGAAGAGCTTTAGAAAAAAGGCCATCAAGCACCTCTGATTTCACCTCTCCCTCAGTGGGATTAGGAGCTGGGATCAAGGTGACCTTGCTGCCACAAAAACACAGTCTTTGCTTCGCCATGCAATCATTATTGTTCGATTCTTATTTGCAGAAGTTGGTTATATGTTCATATTCTTGATTGCTCCATTGCGTAAGTTATTTCACATGGTTTAATTGCAAATAAACTTCTGTTCATTCTCTTTACTATTATCTAGGTCAGAATAGACTAACGTAACTAGGTCTTTGCTTTTCCAAATCCTTGTTTGTTTCGTTTGAGAAACAACTAGTAGAGAACCTGATATCCTTCTTTAACTGCCCATTCTCCATCAATCCCACCTGCTTCATCCTCTACTTAGAATCCTTGCCTTACATTTTTCATTTGCTCACTCTGCCCTAAATTCCCATATTGTTGTGCAACATTTCTCTACCTCTCCTTGAACAAATCCAACCATCCTCGCCACTTCTCAGCTCCATTACCCAAGTCCTGGACCTCCTCACACCCTTATCTCACCTCCATACACACTCCTTAATCTTCCTTCCTCCATCCATCCTCCAAAATCCCATTTCTGAACATCCTGTAGAAAAATTATAGACATCCTGTAGAAATTCCAGAACATCCTGTAGAACCCCTGCAGACTTCCTGTAGAAGCTCACGAATGAGGTTTCTTGATAGAAAAACTCTGTGAAACTCCCTGGAAGGGTGTTAGGGACCCCTTAGGCCCTCTCTGAACCTTCCCGACCTCCTCCAAGCATTTCATCTCACCAATCCACCTCTGCACAGTCAAAAACAGCTAAATCGCATGAATGATAATTCTGCCAACTTACTCAAAAATACAAAAAGATGTTTCTTTTTAGATTTCACTTCAGAAGTAGCTTAGTCACATGCATTTTACCTTTCTAAGAGTCAATGACATTCCTTTCTGTAGCTTGCATCATTTTTCTTGCACCAGTAGGGTTAATCGGTAAAACTAGGGTTTGCTAGGGTTTGCATTTCCTTTCCGCTTTTAGTTTCTTTCTGCAAGTAGATTAGCCTCCTTTGAGTTAGCTTTCATCCATCAGTTAAAAAGCTTCTTATAAGAGCTCATACAAGTTGGATTAAGCCCCTAGCGGACTTGTGCCAGCTGATCAAGTGATAGCCGCGGCAAGAGCTAGTACTTGTGCATACAACATAGTCTCTTCCAAGTTTGTTATGAACTACTGGGTTGATAAAATTAAAGAAGGGAGTTCCAGGAGTTGCAGAATTATTGCTGCAATAATGGGGCTCACCACTCTTTTTGGCGCTGTTGCCGGGGAAGCGTCAGAGTATTGGTGATTGCTGCTTTTCTTCTATTTTCCACTACAACCTTCTGCTAAGTAGTTTATTTCATTTCCGTTATGCAATTTCGTTTCTGCAAAAGTAGATTAGCATTTCCCGCTTTCATAGATTAGCATTTTAATTCCGCAATTTCATTTCTGCAAGCGTAGATTAGAATTTCAATTCTGCAAGCATAGCCTAGCATTTCATTCCTGCAATTTCATTTGAGCAAAATAGATTAGTCCTTTCCTGCTTTCATTTCAATTCCGCATTTTCATTTCAACAAGATAGTTAGTTGTAATTCAATCTATTTTAGTTTTTGCAGGTACAAGCAGGAAAAAAAAAATCAACCAAAAAGATTTCCTTTCATGTCTTGAAGGAGTAGAGATAAGTTAGAAAAATGTTTGCACAACACCCCCACTGCTTCACATAGCCAACCTTCTCTCTTCTTCGATGGCTATAATTAAAGAACCCTTAGGTGGACAACAAGACATATTTGAAGAACCTCTAGGGGAGAAGAAGAAGAAAACATTCCTCTGGAGCAAATGGCTGCAAGAAGAAATGTTGGGAGCAGTACCTTATCCAAAAACGAATTTTCAAATCAGATGCAAGATTTCAAGAGCGATATGAGGCAGTTTATTGCCATGCAACTGGATACCTTGCAGATCCAAAGGAAGCAAGAGGAAGCCAAGAGGGCTTTGGATATCTTTTGTCCAAGGTGCACTAGAAAGCATCCTAGGGACAAATGTCTAATGCACTCCCTAGAAGTGTGTTTCGTCTGTGAAGAATACCATCCTATGAATCAGTGCCCTTCCTTGCCTAGACTTAAAGCTGCATATGAGAGGGTAAAAGGAGCCACTGAACCACTCTATTATCTGAACCAAAGGAGGCCACATGGACCCATACCTCACCAGCAGGGAATGCAAGGGACATCCCAGACCTATTACGACCCCTATCCCGCCACTTCCATGCCTTCTTGGGGCCCCCCTGCTCATCATTCCTAGTCCACGCCCCCTCCTTGGTCGGATCCATCTCCACATTATGCCCAACCAGCTGCTCATTCATTTCAATCTTATGCTCTACCACAGCCTCAGTGGAATGCACCTCATCAGAGGTGGATGCCCGAGTACAACTCTCATCCTACTCCTTTGCCTCCACCACCTGCTCAACCACAACCATCGCCTCCTACTCCACCACCTGCCCAACCACAACCCCATCCACATCCATCTCAAATATACACCCCCACTCAACTACCCGTACCACCATTTCCAAACCTGCACATTGGAGTAGCTCAACCTAATTTCAAAGTCGAGGCACAATATGTCCAAATGACTCCTCTTGAGCTCAATGATCTTCACCATAGCTCAGGAAAAGCATTGAAAAAAGAGATTATCTTGAAAGCATTGAAGGACCACATCCAGCAAAAGAAGATTCAAGAGAGGATATCAAAGAACCATGGGCTGCACTTGATGAAGAGAAGGCATAAAAATCAGAGATCAAGAGAGTTCCCTCATGGTTACCATCATATCCTCCATGTATTCAAGAGAAAGATCAGCAAAAAGAGGAAGATGATAAAGTCATGGTAGAAGGTGACATGAAACATGATCCAGATCAACAAAAGGACCAAGGATATCAAAGCTATATTGAGACACAGTTCCGAATGGTCACTAAGTTGCAACAGTACTCTCTTCTTCAGCCATGTTTGATCCCTTCAAAGTCAAATCATTTGGTCTCTAAAATCAGGATAGCTGTCAAAGCATGCATTTCAAGCCTCCACATCATTTTGTCTCTAATCTCAATGTGCACATGGCTCCATTGGAAGTATTCTTATACTTGAAAATGATTTTGTTTTTCAAGTAGGGTAGGGTAGAGAAGAAAAAAAAAAAAAAAAAAGAGAGAGAAAAAAATGAAAATAAGAGGAAAATAAAAATCTAAGGTGAAAACCTCCTCAGAGGCGCCTTAGATTGGCTCATTGATTGAAAACCTCCATGAGGCAGTCAATGGGTTGGAAAAAAGAGAAAAGAAAAAGAGAATAAGATCCCAGGGTAAAAACCTCCCTTGGAGGCACCCAAGGTAGGCAATTAGGATGAAAACCTCCATGAGGCGCCCTAGTTGTTTTCAAAAAAAGAAAAAAGAAAAAAAAAAAAAAAAAAAAGCAGGACTAATCTCTGTGAAAAATTGGAGGCTGCAGTGAATACTTTGCAGGAAAAGAGGGGCGCATAAAATGAGGACACGAGTCCATACCAGGCTCCAGGACATCCCTTCAGACACTCCCTCCATGGGCACTCACCTCTCCTAGGATTTGGTCACATTCAGGTCAGGATTTGGCTTTCTACAGGAAGTTCCAGGCTTTTCTACAGGATGTTCCTGGCATTTCTACAGGAAGTTCTGAAACATCCTGTAGAATCTTCAAACGAACCAAATTCAATTTTAAAAGGGAATCTGATGGTTGGAATCTGTTGGTTAGGCCTGCAAGCACCCCTGTTTCCATCCCTCACCTTTCTCCAACATTTTTTTCCACCTCATTGTGCTTCTACACGAAGTTCCTATAGAAATTAAAGGAAGCTAGAAATGGATTTCAAAAAGGTAGTTTGGCGAACATGATAACTTCCTCAAGGGTTTAGAAGTCCTCCTGCAATCTTCAATCTCCTTCTCCATCATCTCCATGCCTGCATCACAGCCCAAGCTCAGTTTTTTTTACCATGCAAAAACTTGCAGAATGCTTTGAAGAAAAAATACATAGAACATAATTTTTTTTCCCTAACTTGAAAACTGTGCATCCATTTACAAAACCATTACAATGGAAGTTGTACAGGAACGATGGCAACATGCCCGAGCAATTTCAGCCAATTCTGGTGCACAGTTTCCAAGAAATCCGCCTCCATCACCGTCAACCATTTTTTCATTTTCTCCATATTCGTGCATCCATTTCAAAACCTGTTTCATGGGGAGATGCATATGGGTGATAGTAACCTACCCAAGCAGTTTCAGCTGATTCCGATGCACAGTTTCCGAGAAATTGATCTTTGTAATCTTCAGCCATTTTCCTTTTTTCTCGAAATTTGTGCATCCATTGATCACAATTTTTCTATGAGAGGTGCATAAAGATGATAGGAACATGCTCAGCAAGTTTCAGATCGATCCAGTCTATCGTTCGGGAGCAATGGTAAAAACAAGTTTCTGTCCTGTGAAAATTCAACATCAGCAGCTTGAGGATGCAGATCTGAACGTGGAAGCCAGCTCCTGCAGTGTGGATCCGCCCAGAGGATACCTGCACAAGAACACAGCCATGAATCAATATCCAAGCCATCATGCAACCACAGAAACCAATGCATGCAGCAAATGAAAGGCCACAACACCTCACAACAACCATTCGACTTCCAGGTACGTGACTAAAAATCATTCCTCTGATTGCATGAATTTAATTTGGAAACTGCATGAGCAATGAGATGGTTGGGATTAAAAAAATTGGTGGCCAACTAACTAGCCACCCTCATCCAGTTCAACAGTGCTCGGTGGGTGAATAAGACACGTGCGCTCAGCCATCTCAGGAGGAAATTGGGAAACAGGTAATGGTGACTGTTTGACCTTCAACGTAATTGATGGAGTGATCATAGGTAGGAAACAGGATGTTTCATGAAAGCATTGCCGTCTGCATGGGCCAACACACATTTTTTCCACCTCACCACAAATCACGCAGCAATTAAAGAACGCTCGGCTGAAACTCACAAACCGCTGTTCATTTGCACTTACAACATCCTCAACTGAAGTATGCACAAAATGATTAACTAGTCATCCTCCACCGGTTTTTCTACCTGTCTTCGAGATTCTGCTCTGTATCGGGCTTGCTCAGAGGCATAGGGGTCTTCTACAGGAAGTACGACATATCCATCCGAAGCAGGGATCCTGAACTTTTCTTCATCAAGATTGGAGTTCTGAGAAAGGTAGGCTCGAAACACACTCTCCCAGGAATAATACTTTTGAAAGGTGGTGAATTAAACTGTTTTGAATAGAGACAAGTCTGCCTGTGAGTTGAAAACCGCAGTTGCCTGTGCATAGCACGAATTTTTTTCAGTTGGTTCTGCGTCACATTCTCCTCCATGGTTCCTGTTAACAAATTCCTTCTGTAGAAACGATAAACCACTATAAGGGCTAACCTATGCATAAAGAATGTCACTTTTATGTGGTTGGGGAAAAAAGTTAAGCGCTGCACTCTGTCTATGAGAGCCTAATTCCCTTTTGACAATTGATTTTTGGGCAGCAATAGCATTATAACCCAAGAATTGGTGCAAAGTAAGATACAAACATCTGAGAAACCCTATCCTGAGAATCAAAGGAGGAAACCATAGACAAAATTCCCTTTCTGATCAGAGCACAAACCAGAATAGGGCACTCTCACCATGCCAAGAGGGTTTATCAGAAAGGAACCCTCAGATTCTAGAAAATTTCATGAAACTCCCAAGGTGGTGAACCTATTCACCCGTGCCAATTGGATGACCTTTTGTGACAGAATTTAAGATCATGATGATGAGGTAACAAAAGAGTTCTTAAGGTCCCTGCAGCCTAAATCAAAGACACTGGCCACTGTGGTTTTCAGAGGGTTGTCTCTAAAGATTACCCCACCACTCATTAGAAGAGAAAGCTAGTGGAAAAGAAACACAGGACAGACCACCACAGAGAGAACAAGAAGAGAAACGAGGAAAAGGCCCAGTTTCAAAGCCTAAAGATGTGGGAAGAACAATGGCACAAAAACCAAGGGAGAAACTATTGCAAATAAAGGCAGAGAGGATTGAAAAAGTCCAAGCAAGTGAGGACACACTCAAGGCAACCACAGAAAATTTAAAAGGGAAGGAACCCCCAGCCAAGTAGACCAAAACAATGAAGACAGTTCCTACAGGAAGCCGGAAAATCATTTCTACAGGAAGCCAGAAAACCGTTTCTACAGGAAGCCTGAAAACAGTCAGCACAGGACTTTCTACAGGAAGTCTAGAAACAGGGCAACAGAAGGACTTAGGGCCTCATTTCAGTTAGTCACTTTGTAGGTAGAAGTTAGCTCTGCATTTCAACACATTTTCAAGTTTTCCTTGTGGACAGTTTTTGGAATGTAACTATTCTTTTGATCAATAAAGATGAATCCAGCTTTGCACCAGCTCTAAATCTCTCTTAGGAGGCTGTAGCTCTTGCGGTTGGGCCCATATCAAGTGCCCAGTACCTCCTTTGTTTACTTTCATGTGTCTTTGCTGCATTCTTAGAATAAAATCTGCTATTTAGATTTAAATCTTGTTTTGTTATTTAGGTTGTTTTTGATGATTAAAATAGATTTTTATGTTCAGATTGAGTTGATAGGTTATTAACAGGAAAGAGCTTCAGGAAAAAGGTCATCAAGCACCTCTGATTTCACCTCTCCCTCAGTGGGATCAGGAGCTGGGATCAAGGTGACCTTGCTACCACAAAAACACAGTCTTTGCTTCGCCATGCAATCATTATTGTTCGATTCTTATTTGCAGAAGTTGGTTATATGTTAAAATTCTTGATTGCTTCGTTGCACAAGTTATTTCACATGGTTTCATTGCAACTAAAATTCATTTCATTCTCTTTACTGTTATCTAGGTCAGAATAGACTAACGTAACTAGGTCTTTGATTTTCCAAATCCTTGTTTGTTTCGTTTGAAAAACAACTTGCAGAGCACCTGCTATCCTTCTTTATCTGCCCATTCTCCATCAATCCCACCAGCTTCATCCTCTACTTAGAATCCTTGCCTTACATTTTCCATTTTCTCACTCTGCCCTAAATTCCCATATTGTTGTGCAACATTTCTCTACCTCTCCTTCAACAAATCCAACCATCCTCGCCACTTCTCAGCTCCATTCACCAAATCCTGGACCTCCACACACCCTTATCTCACCTCCATACCCACTCCTTCATCTTCCTTCCTCCATCCATCCTCCAAAATCCCATTTTTGAACATCCTGTAGAAAAATTACAAACATCTTGTAGAAATTCTAGAACATCCTATAGAACCCCTGCAGACTTCCTGTAGAAGCTCATGAATGAGGTTTCTTGATATCCAAACTCTGTGAAACTCTCTAGAAGGGTGTTAGGGACCCCTTAGGCCCTCTCTGAACCTTCCTGACCTCCTCCAAGCATTTCCTCTCGCCAATCCACGTCTGCACAGTCAAAAACAGTTAAATCGCATGAATGATAATTCTGCCAACTTACTCAAAAATACAAGAAGATGTTTCTTTTTAGATTTCACTTCAGAAGTAGCTTAGTCACATTTTACCTTTCTAAGAGTCAATGGAATTGCTTTTTGTAGCTTGCATCATTTTTCTTGCACCAGTAGGGTTAATCGGGAAAACTAGGGTTTGCATTTCCTTTCCGCTTTCAGTTTCTTTCTGCAAGTAGATTAGCCTCCTTTGAGTTAGCTTTCATCCATCAGTTAAAAATATTCTTCTAAGAGCTCATAGAAGTTGGCTTAAGCCCCTAGCGGCCTTGTGCCAGCTGATCAAGTGATAGTCGTGGCAAGAGCTAGTACTTGTGCATACAGCACCGTCGCTTCCAAGTTTGTTATGAACTACCAGGTTGATAAAATTAAAGAAGGGAGTTCCAGGAGTTGCAGCATTATTGCTGCAATACTGGGGCTCACCAGAGGTCTCCGTGTGAAGATCTTCACACTGATAGAGTGACTCGAGGGTATGTCATGATGTTTGTGTTGGGGGCCTATTGGGCACGAGATCCCCCAAGGAAAGCTTTCGGGCTTAAAGCCCAAGTTTTTACTAAGTCTAATGTAAAGACTCCACGATGTGTGGGCACAGAGCACGAAGATTGTAAAGGAGTTAGAGGGTTGTCTACCCTCATTTTTGTAATGTAATGTTGGCTTGAGAGATCCACCCATGGTCTGCGGACCATGGGATTGTATACATAGAGCAAGGCTCTAAGTTGTAAAAGAGACAAGAATGAATGAAATAGATGAATGACAATGAATTGGGTCTGATCTACGTATAGGGTGAGTTGTTGGGTCGTAGAGTAGGAGAAGGATCTGAAGCTGAATGCACAGACCCCTACAGCTGAGTGCACAGTTCAGGTTGAGTCTATAGCCGATTGAAGCAATAATAAAGAGAATTTTACATTATTTCTGTGTATTGTTTCCTATTTTACGCTTTGAAGTATATTGGGCATGAATTGTAAGGTTACTATTTATTTGTTGCATGAACTTATATGAATATGTTGAAAAGTGAATATAAGATAAAGTATCAGTTTATGTGAAGATAACTAATTATTATAAGAAGACAAGTAAGATCCGTAGTGTAACTTGGGGAAATAGTGCAGATTGTTGCTCTAGTAGCACGAAAGCTCCACAACCCCGGGTTAGGGCTGCGTGAAGGCAAATACAATAGGGCACAAATGCCTCGTAGGTCAGGAAAGTACGTGGAGTAACCTATGCGAAGGTATTCACAGTTGGACTACATCAACCCCTCAGACATCTCAAGGGTGTAGAAAACTTGTTCCAGCATCCCCCCATACTGTTTCGGGTGAGACCTCAGTCCGCGCTCCGTGGGCTATTGCCGAAAGGGCCAGTAGTACAGGGATTTGTTTGGCTAAATAACTCTGAACCTAGGTTAGGCTCCATTAAGCCAACACTCATCTTTGTTCTGTTGTCACTTATAAGATCGGAGTGTGTTTGTGTTAGGCCCATATACTACTAGTGTAACCCCTTATTGTTATTAGTAAAACCCACTTATTATATTGATGTACCCATGTAGTGCCCATATTGTTACTATTGTGCCACATAAAAGCCCACTATTGTTATTATTGTTCCCTTACATTATTATTGTTATGTCAGCTCTGATTATGTTATGACCCCTTAGACTCCTATATATAGAAAGGAGGTTTTTTCATTTGTATCATCCAAGAATTGTTCATTTATGTAATTTAAAGGAGGTTGCACCCTTGAAGAGGTTGAATTCTAAGGCGTTGATCTCTCTTTTCTATTTTTTTGTGAGCTGGTTTCATAACATTTGGTATCAGAGCTTTGGATTCTAGGGTTCCGCTGCTCCAAACAGGTGATTGTGACATTTTCTCTATAACTTTTTTTATGCAATGTTTCAGAAGATAAAAAAAAACCCATTTTAGAAGACATCACGCTGAATCTCAGGTTCGAATTTCAATTCCTTTAGCGCTAAATTTGTTGAGATATGAACTAAGGAAGTTGATCTTTTTGCAAACTCCTGAATTACATTCCAAACAGGTGACCTGGGGAAAATTTTCATAACTTTCTCTCTGAGCATCGGATTTAAATTTCATAAGAAGGTAAAGAAAGAGGATGGAATGTAGTTTCTTGTATATATTTTTCAGAGCCAAAGGTTGAACAGCGACACATGGCATGTTGTACAAGTTCACTCTACTGAACTAGTCTATAATCAGGTCACTGTGGGAGATTTGGCATAAATTGTTCTTAGAGAATCCAATTTGGATCAGACTGGTGGCATTGGAAAGACGACACAGAGGGCTACTACAGGTCGCAATTTAAAAACTTAAAGATCTGAAAGTATAGAGTTACAGTTGTTTCAAGATCGAGCTCCTAAAATCAAGAAAAAGAAATATGAGGAAGTTTGATGGCAAGGATCCAGTAAATTGGATACTTCAGATGGAGCAATATTTTGATCTACGTGGTGTACCACTGTTACGAAAGGTATGTATTTCATCTTCATATTTAGAACTGGATCAATTTTTATGGTATGAAGGGCTTTGTTCTCATAAACAACTTGTTACGTGGTCAATTTTCATGGAGGAAATGATAGCACATTATGATGATACAAAGAGCAACACCTTCTTTAGAGAAACACCACAACAATTGGAAATATTAAAAGGGCTTTGTGACATAGTGGAAAGAAAAATTATGGAAACCAGGAAGTATACCCCTCACAACTATAAAGATGGAAGTGCTGTTTCTCCGAGCCTTCCACAACCTACAAGGGTTACACCACAACAATTGGAAGAAAAAGAGAAAAAGGGCTTTGTTACAATTGTGATAGAAAATGCACTAAAGGTCATAAGTGTGATGAGAAGAAATTATTTTACATAGAATATGAAGAGGAGGAAGAAAAGGATCAAGAAACATCAAAAGAAGAGGATATACACTAGGACCCCACTCTAGAGAAAGAAGAAATGAATCAAACCATATCTTGTAAAGAATTAGCAAGAATTACCACTCCTCAAACTCTCAAGATAGAAGGACATATCAAGAAGAAAAAGGTGCAAGAAGTGAAAGATCACGTCGAGAAAGAAGAAATGAATCCAACCATATCTTGTAATTCATTGGTCGAAATTACCACTCCTCAAACTATCAAGATAGAAGGACATATCAAAAAGAAAAATGTTCAAGAAGTGAAAGATCACATCGAGCATCAAGAAATGAATCCGACCATATCTTGTAAAAGATTGGAAGAAATTACCACTCCTCAAACTCTAGGGATAGAAGGAAATATCAAGAAGAAAAAGGTTCAAGCAGAGAAATATCACATCGAGCATCAACAACAAGTTCTCCAACTTTTAAAGGATAATGCCACTTCAGCGCAAAATCAAACAAAACAATAGGTAGATCAACATCGTAGTGAAAAATGTTTTGATGTAGGTGATTGGGTATTTTTACTGCTACATCTCAAGCAAGCTATTTATGAGAAGGAAATGTTGGCAATACTACATGCACTTAAAAAATGGTGACCTCACCAAATGGGAAGACTCTTCAAGGATGAGGATGTGAAAGCATTATTTTGTGTTATTTCTACTATCCAACTAGAATGGATAAATGAAGCAAGGGATGAATGGAAGAAGGACGAAGAAGTATGGCCACTTATTCAAAAGTTGCAAAAGATCCCAATTTAAACAATATTGCTAGAAATTGAATAGGAAGGAAAAATCATATTGGAACCTGGAGCAGTCACAGAAATAAGAACCTAACAACTACGAGATCAATCAATTTCAGAGTATCTCATCAAGTGCAAGAACTTACCCACTGAAGATTCCACATGGGAGGATAAGAATTTTATACAGAAGCATCAAGAACTACTCAAGCATTGAGGACAATGCTTTTTGAAGGAGAGGGGCATGTTAGACCCCTATACTACTAGTGTAACCCCTTATTGTTATTAGTACAACCCACTTATTATATTGATGTACCCATGTAGTGCCCATATAATTACTATTGTGCCATATAGAAGCCCACTATTGTTATTATTGTGCCCTTACATTATTATTGTTATGTCGGCTTTGATTATGTTATGACCCCTTAGACTCCTATATGTATAAAGGAGGTCTTTTCATTTGTATCATCCAATAATTGTTCATTTATGTAATGTAAAGGAGGTTGCCCCCTCGAAGAGGCTGAATTCTAAGGCGTTGATCTCTCTGTTCTATCTTTTTGTGAGCCGGTTTCATAACATTTGGTATCAGAGCTTTGGATTCTAGGGTTTCGCTGCTCCAAACAGGTCATCATGGCATTTTCGCTATAACTTTTTTTCTGCGACGTTTCAGAAGCTAAAAAGAAACCCATTTGAGCCGAAATCATTCTAAACTTCGGGTCCGAATGCATGACATGCATGACCTACGTCCATTTGGACTACATGATCCCATTGCTCATGCATTGGAGGAATATTATATAGCAAGCACACATGCACAACATAAGTGGTATACCTTTCTCACGTTTTCTTGCATGTCATAGTCAAGAGAATGCATACACTCAACATCTGCATGTGGGGTAGCACAACATCATGGCAACACCCCAGAATGCATGTCATGCACTTCCACTCATCTTTATTCTGTGGTCACTTATAAGATCAGAGTGTGTTTTCCTTCACTGTTATATCTTTCTTGTTTGCTGGTTCGCACAACTATCTTGTCTGTGAACCATGCCTTCGCCAACATGGGTCAACCAATGTGCTGGTGGCTACATTGGAAGTATCACTTCCCGTGAGATGACCCATGCACTGTTAGCTTAGGATTAGGAGTCGTGTTTGCTTTTGAGTTGTTTGATTGCATGCTTGTTTGCTTGCATGCTTGTTTGCTTACTTGCTTTGTTTGTTTGCTTGTCTGCTTTCTTATTTGCTTACTTTGCTTTTGCTTTTGCTTCTACTTTTGCTCTGCTTTGTTGTTTTTTAGTTTTCTTGTTTCGTTTCATAGGATAGTTTCACATGAAACTATGTATGACTCTTGAAGCAAGGTGGGTAAAGTACAAGAAGCCTTGTGCTATTATCACTACTTGGTTATCTGTCATCCTACCTCTATATGAAGAACTTGTTACTTTCATTCCATGATACGTCAATGAAAAATATGTAGTGTCTGAAGTGAACCTTGGTGAAAACAAAATGCTTGTGCGCTAACCAGTGTCACCTACTCTAGTAAGTTGTTTTTGGGTTAACCCTTGTCAGCTTAGTTAAGTAGAGTAAGGTGAGGGGGGAAACCTTAACAAGCATGTCAGAGGTATAATAAACTACTTCTCTGTAGGAACAACATCTTTTGATATCAATAAGTTGGGATCCCTCTTCCGCCTATGAAATGAATAGGTGTTATGCATAGTTAAAAAAATTAAAAAATGAAAGTAAAAGGAAAAAAAAAAATCAAAATGAAAAATGAGTAAGGTGAAAGAAGAGAAAGGCTTCCTATGCAGGGAGGTGATACAAGTAACTCTGTCGGGGTACTGACCAGGCTCGCTGGTAGCGAAGCCATGCTTGTGTTCCTATGTGATTCTGTTAGGGTACTGTCCAGACCTACTGGCAGCGAGGCAACACCAGAGATGAAACTAAGACTCTGATGACTATACTACTTGTGCAACTATATACCCCTCAACCCCAATTGAAACAATTATGTTTCCTTGGATTGGAATGTGTGTTAATCGACCAAGAGCTTGGCATATGCTACACCTTACAATCAGGCTAGTGTGGAAACCAAGAGGAGCTGAGAACTAAACAATACTTCTGGAGGTGTTAGACTTACTTTTCACGAACAAGGTCCATTCAGAGAGCTGGATTTCTACCAGTGTGTCACCAAGTGTTGTAGTGGCTACAACCAACCTCCAACATTTTGGAGCCTCCCTTCCAACCTTCACAACAGCTTGCCTTACTTTGTCAAGTTCACCATATTTAGTGTTTCTCTTGCACAAAGGCAGCCTGTCGATCACAACTTGATGAATTCCCCTCATAGGTTGTTCACCCAGACTAGGTCCAGCTGCAAGTTGAGTAGCTTCCCCTAGAAAACTACACATTTCTGTAGGGAAACTAGCCTTCCCTCTAGAAATTGTACAATCCTGTTTGGCAACCTGTTGGGCTCCAGGATTGCGCAATGCTGCCAGTCAACCCTCCTGGTAAGAATTGCACAATTTTCCCTAACAGGGCTGCTTAGCCTAGAATTTGCATAAATCTTAGCAACAATCAGCTACTCTGCCCAGAGATTGTGCAAATCCCTTGGGTAGTCAACCTAGCTCCTAGCCATAAATGTGCATTTCCTTCAAGCAGTTGAACAACCTCTTCCATGTGCAGCTGAGTTGACCAATTCCCTCTGGGACCGAGAAAAATAGACTTGTATGTATGGGCTACTTCTCCCAAGGTAGCATGCAGAGGAATCCCTTGTTTCAGGGATCTATGTTTAGCAGTTGGAGGTTACATGCAAGGATCATTTCAGAAACTCCCCACCAAGTGTCGCTTTCCCTAGATTTGTGGCATGCGCGTCACAACCTTGATGTTGTCAAAAATCATCAATGGGAGCCCTCAGAGCTCATTCCTCACATCAACCTTGTAGCTCTGACATCCCACATCACATCTAGGAGCAGTCAGCACATTCAACTCAACTGTTTTGGGGTAAGCTTGATTCCCATGCCTTCTGTTGCATTTTTGTTACTTTTTGTGTTTTTGCTTATATGAGTATTGTTTGCTTGTTTTCTTTGAACGCTTGCAGCATTTACATGTATATTAGCTTTTCCTATCACCATTTCAAATTTCATCAACATCTCACTGTTGTCACATGCATGAAACTGTTTTTCGCGAATGGTCGTTGGTTCGGTGACTCGACTTACCCTCATGCATGTTGTTTCATTTTCTGAATCTGTCATTCAAAATTTGCATGCATGATCATTCACTTATGCTTGCACTAAGTATCAGCATGCATTTGCACTCATAGTCACTTTCAATTTCCCGTTGGCGAGTCAGGCCAACCTTTGCCCAGACTCTGCCTTCACCAAGGCTACATTGCACAAATGGGGAGGGAAGGCTCTGTCTTCCTCTCCATAAATGTGCATTTTTTCCTAGCACTAGCCTCCAGGATTGTTTTGCACATTTCTGGAGGATAGTGATTACTTGGCCTAGGAACTTATGCAAATCAGTCCCTGGTCATGTATTCCTTCCCAGCTGAAAATGTGCATTATGAAATCCCAGAAGCCAATAACCAGATTGGACTATGCATTGCACAGTTCCAACAACCAGTTAGTCTCCCAGTAGCCCAGATTGTGCCTTGCACAGTCTTGGTAGGCAGTCTCCCAACATCTCAGCCGAAATTGCGCAACCTTCATGGTCAGTCACACAGGTATGTTGCAAGTTAGTTCTCAAGTTCATTTTGGTTTTCGACTGACAGATTGCTTTCCATGAGTGTTTCCATGTCTCTACGTACTACAGGTGTTCATCTGCCTCTTAGTAGTGCAAGTACAATGATTTCTAGAGGCCAGAGTCAAAGACACCATTCAGAGCACACCTGGAGATGAAATCGATCAAATTTCTATGAGCTTGCCTACTCACAAAGATATCAGGTTAATCGTAGACAAGGACATCAAGATATGAAAACAACATAATCACAACAAGCAACATCATGAAAAATAGATGAAGGCAACAAACACATCGAATGCAGTGAACACAACGAATGCGATGAATGCAAGAGGAAGGTTGTTGACAACATAGGGGCATAACAAAGTTGCAAGCTCAAGATGATGAAAGCAACTTTGGAGACTCAAGCTATGAGGTGATGACACTAAATGAAGATCACATGAAGACAGTGAGTGGAACAAAGAAGTAGTTACATGTGCTGAAGTAGCAATTCAAGGAAGAACATGAAGCTGCACAGATGGACAAGTGAGTTGCAGTAGGTAAAGGAAAAACAGTGGGCATAACATGCACTCAGGGATGAAACTGTGCCTGTACAAGTTAAAGATCCATCCTAGCAGCTGGAAAGGAGTAGACATGATGAGCAGTGTTGTTGATCACATGCAAGAGATTCAAAAAAATGCATGTTATTGTGTGCACACATGCAAGCCAACCCATTCAACACACTCACCAAGGCGAAGACAAGAAGAAATTCCAACTAGATCTGAACATGTACCTCGATAATTTTATGCGCATAACCATTAGCACTCACTTTAAGATTAGCATATACACTATGCATCAGTGCGTTGCCAGTTCAACCGCACCCAAGAAGACCATGTGCATGATAGCAGACAAGTTGGATGAAGGGGCCGAACCAATGCATCAGTTGCAATGGATGCAAGAGTTCGCTACAACAAGATGTCACCATGAGGTGCATGCATACCATCATGAGTGACTAAGCTTGGCATCAGCTCACCACCTTCACCATCACAAAAATGTCAAAGAGTTGGTCCCATCAGAGTGTACCGAGTGTCAATGATGTCTTGTTTGTCTTGCTGAAGCCATGTTGTGTCACATGAGTAGATGTGCATTGTAACGTTGAGTCATGTCAAGTGTAAGTCAAGTGTCAATAGTTGGATGTAACAGTCATAGAGTAGATTAAGACTCATGAGAGTAGTTGAACTGTCACAAAGGTTAATGTCAAGGGTCACCCCACCCTTTGCTATAAATAGTCCCTCATAACTCATTGTAGAGGCTTTTGGTTAGCCAAGATTCTAATAAGACTATCTTGGAAAGAGCTTGGACAGTATTGTAATGCGCCTTGGCTTCTCCACTGCACGGAGCTAGTTCATCTCTTTTGAGGACCAGGCGGATGTGGCTGTAACGTTCCACTGTTGGGGCTAGTAGGTTTACATGGATGTATTGTATGATTAGAACTTACACTTATTTATATAATAAGAGCCAACATGTTTTCGCACATGTATTGTATCCATTGTAAGACTGATCTTTAACACTTATAATGCATGTTGCTTTAACTTGTGCTCTGTATTTGAATTGATTCATTTGTTGTAATACATAATCTATTAGTGGAAATGTGTTGTATATGCTATTAATGTTGTCTCGTCCGTGTTGACTGCTCTGCCGGACATCAGGCAGTGCTTTCACATGAACCTTGTTGTAAGAACCATTGCAGCTGTTCGGACTAGTCCATGAGTGTTGTACATGTTATCTTACCTTGGATGTTGTCACTACCACATCAGAGTGGACTGCTCCGGTAGAAGCTGTGTATGTCCTATGTGTTATGTGCTCCTAGCCAATTTGGGACTGATCCTTTTCAACCTGGAACTCACGTTCACCCTCATCTCACCCACCTGTGTTAGAACCTCTCATACACCTCCCTTGACTCACTAGAGTGGTCACACCCTTGCTATTGATAGAGTTATCTTACTTGCCTTTGTACGACATCGCGGTCAAGGCATTACCTTACGACCCACTGCTTGGACTCCTATACTAAACAGTCTGAGGTCTAATTTGGAATTCTTACCGAGGAGATTCCCTTACATGTTAGTGGGTCTAGCACTGTCAACATATACATATATTACTTCCTTGGTGAAAATGGCCAAGCCAAACCAACACAAACAAATTGAGGAATCTTATAATGGAATTATTGTAGCCTTTGTATAGGCTCACCACATCAAATACCATGGCTTGCCAAAACCATGGGCTCATAACCATGATTAGTAAACTCATCAACTATTAATACGAGGTGATCTTAATAATTTATGATTAATTCAAGATTAACCCATCATAACCATGGATTCATGACATCAATAATTGGATCATTTTCATCTGTTAATATTTCTTTTAACCACAACAAAAATTATTCATCAAAAGCACATTGCTAGCTCAAATGTGCATTCTCATAATGCAATCAAATGTATATGCATAAGAATAATGTATAAAATAGTTACAAGTCTATCATTTACATATTCTACTTATGGACACTTACATTACATCGAACACCATATTGTGTTTTCATGTGAATGACCATGACACGAAGGAGGCTTTGGCCATCACCTCAATATATCATCTAACATCATCCCTAACACTTACAGAATCATCTCAATTCCCACCTTTTTAGCCATACACAACACAAAGGAAGGCCTTCTGTTTACCTACTTAATAATCCATGGGAACCCTTCCCCTTCAATTCCCTTTAGAGTAGGAAAGAAGGTTATTCTCTAAGACAACGATACAAGTAGTAAAACCATTATATACTTGTATAGTGCTATAATTGTTTCCCAAAAGAAACAACAAAATTCTATTTATCTTCATAATAGGAACATAGGTCCTCACTTTCTCTTATTTTTACCTCATAAAAAAATTAATACAATCATTCTATCATATGAACACATTGGAAGGATTTTAGACAATCTTCACATGTTAGCTCCCTTACCTTTATGAAACACACATATGCATGTAGACAACTATCTAAAACAACCCAAACATGATATTAAGAATTATTAAAGGTACTCTTACCTTGCTCTTTTTAGCACACATGAAATATTTGAATGACCTATTTCACATCTGTATGGTTTCCATCAACATCTCTAATGTTATATGTCTAGTTTGTGTCTCATGGAATCTCACAACATTTATTCTATAGATATTGACAAACATCTTATTGTATCATTTTTCCTCTTTTTTTTACAACTATAATACAACTTAATTACTCATCACGCCACATTCATTGTGTACATATCGTGTTTATCCAACATGAAAAATCATGGCCATGCATATATTGTTGGAAGCATGGTGTTGGAATTACTGTCAATAGGGAATCAATCAATTGTGCATTGATGTTAATATCTACAGAGAGTTTGTACATAATACTAATGAGTTGCTGGTGCTACAATTGATTGAGCTGATCCCTTGTATTGGGATGATGATGGTGTTGAAGTTGGAAGTAGATCTAGGTAGTGAACCTTTGATATTTCTAATTTTACAGTCCGTTGTAAGCTTGTCACAATATCCATGTGGCACTGGCGTAGTCTTGTCATAATAACCTAGCGAAACTACCATTGGCTTCCCAATTTGTCTCAGTGGAACTACCTATAGGTAAAGAAAATAAAAAACATGGGCTTAACCCAACAAATTTCCCAAGTTTGAATTTGTCTCGAAAGAAGTAGTGCATTGATATTAATGTAAGTGAACTAGCGGATTCAATCTACAATGTTCACTAGTAGGTCTAGTCCATGATGTATGAACACATTAGAAGTGGATTGTCATTAAGAATTTGGTTTGGTCATTGTTAAAAACTTTTATTTGGTATTTGAGGAGTATATGGAATGAAATTCAACATCTATTGGAATGGTCCCCAAGCATTATGAACATATTGAAGTTGTTGTAGTTGTATTAGTCATTAATCTAGTCTCCTCCAAAAAGGTGTGAATGTATAGATGTTCTAGTCATGAACTAACTTGCTAACGTAGTTGATTTGATCCCACAAAGGTGTAGATTCATTAAAATGACTGAGTAATTATTGATTTAGTCCAAAATTTTCACATTGCTTTTGTCCAACATAGCCACTCAGTGAATAGCTAAAATGCATATCTTGTGACCATTGCAAGGTTTGATGGAGTGAGTGTTAGAATCAACAAATATTTTTGTGCACATTGATGACAAGAGAAGGATCAATTTGAATATAGAGCGATGAACAATGTGATTGGGATGAGTGGTGCTTATCCCCTGTAGCTGAGCATGATGGTTTCAACATGATTTGGAGGATGGATCAAGATCAATTTAGATGTTGAGCGATAAATATAATATATACTTATTCACTATAATGAATGTATGTTGGAATGCAAAGTTGAATAGAATGGAAATGGTGGACCTATACATTGATTATAGTGAGAGTATGAAGCCACATAGATATTGACATACTTATGGTGTGATCAGAGGTTAAGATTTCTTCAGTGCGCTTATGTTCCTCTAGTGGAGTGGACCATGGAAACCAAAGATAAAAACACATATAACAGTGTATTATTGATCCTATGATAAAAATCTTGTGACAATGTTCTTTTGATCTAGCTGATGTTAATATATATATTCATGATTTTTATGTTGTCATGTATTGTCATTATCATGAGGGTTGAGTTTATCAAGTTGGGAAGATATTTTGATGTACTATTGGGTGATTTGTATTGGTGAGGGATCATGTATTTTGGTGTTTTTTAGTGTGATTCTATTGCCATTAATTTTTGTCATTAAATTAGAGCATGTGTGATTTTATGCTACTAAAGAATGATGGGTTGATGTATTGTTGTTTGTTGGAGTTGATGAGAGTATTTATGCTGGAGTTTTTATGTCAGAGTATGCTTGTTCGGGTGATGAGAGAGATGTAATTTGTTGTCGATTCATGAGAAAATTTGTTTGTATAGCATAGTTTGTATTGTTGTTGCTAAGAGTGCATTTCCATTAGGGTTTGATGATATAATTTGTTGTTGAATGTGAGATATGTATGTATGTTTCTACTGAGTTGATGTACTAATTTCTAAGTGAGGGAATGTTGGTTTATTGAGTGTATGATATTGTTAGAAGTATGTTGCAGATTATGTGAGCTAATGTATTTTTAGAGGAGTACAGATTTTTTATGGGTCTAATGTGAAAATAGATGAAATGAGGCCTACAATTGATTGAGTTGATGTTCATGGATCTAATATTAAAATGTAAGAAATGTGGTACAAAAGGGTTTGAAGGTTGGGGCCTCCAATGTTACAAGTGGTGGCTGGAGAAACTATTGGAGGTAGGGGCCTCCAACAGGTTGGCGCATACAATAGGTTGGGGCATACAATAGGTTGGGACTTTCATAATTGAGGAAGTGGTGGCTTTTGTCAGGAAGTGGCCTAGAGTGAGTGGTTTCTCATGTGCATCACAAGTCAGGCTTGCATACTAGTGGTGTACAATGGATAATGTAAAAGAATATTTGACTAATAAGAAGAAGAGACACGAAGTATATGATGGCTTTTCACCCGGAAGGGTTTCCATCTAACATCTTGTGTCCCTATGTGTTTTATGATGTGTTATGTGCTTTAATATTTATGTTCTACTCTTATAGTTGTTTATACATATGTTATCTGTTGATATGTTATATTATGTTGGTAATTGCTAATGGTTCAGTAAACTATTGAAAGAAAAGTAAAAAATTGGTATTTGGTGATCCATTGAGTACAATGATTATTCATCCCCCCCTCTCAGTATTTCCAAGAACCCAACATATCTACATGAACTTTACCACATATTATCATTAATATCTTCACTTATGCATGGACATTCTAGCTTAATATTTTTATTATATATTTTTACCTTCTCCTTTTTTCATTGTTATTATTATATTATATCTCCCTTGTTTTTCATGTTCACCCTTTACTATTGAGTAAATTTTCAAGTATCTTCTAACTACTTTTATTAATTTAGAACAACTTTTCTTTCTAATCAGTTTTTACACTTCTCCTTTTTCCTTGTGCAAATCCAACCAATTCTAGCTTCATCTTTCTTTATTATTATAATACATCGCTAACAATATTGAGTGGTGAGTGATAATTCCTACTCCACAAATTTGTAGCTCTCAAGATATCTTGACTACGCCCAAATTTTGCATCCTTTCCCTTATCTTAGGTCCAATTTAAGCTTCATTAAGAATTTCCTCTTTATCAAGATCTATAAATTCTAAGAAAAGTTTCACTTTTTTTCAGAGATAGTTCTACATAGTGGAGTGCTTCATTCCTTCAATGATAGTGTCCAACTAAGTTGAAGCTCACCATTTAATATATGTTACCTTGAGATGCTCATATAATTCCTCTTATATTTTGCAACTTACCCTACATTTCCGTGGAAAATATAAACCCAAGCATAACCTAGTCCTTTATTATTTTTTTCCTCTTAGGAAAGTGAAGTTCATTTGTTCATCACATCTAAGTTGTCAATTCATATCCTACAATCCTTCTAACAGTACACATAGCTTATCCACTAGCATAGATCACCCATCACATGCATGAAAACAAAGTTACCAACTTAACGAGAACTGTACCCTAAAAATGAGAACTCTAGCCCAAAAAGTCATATTTTCACACACAAAATAAGAAAACAAATCCCAAAATCAAAAGTATTGATGATACATCAATTTTTTTTTATTTTTTTATTTTAAATTGGATTTTTTTTAGCAACGACATTAAAAGCCATTTTTTTTGCAATAAACATGAAAAAAAACCCCAAAATAAAAAGTGTTGTTGCTGCATCAACACCTTTTTTAATTAAAATTCCATTTTTTTTTACGGTGGCATTAAAAACTAAAATTTTCATGCAATACACATTTAAAAACAACCCGAAACTGAAAGCTGTTGATGCTCCATCAATTTTTGTTTGATTATAATTCCAACATTTTTTAGCAATGGCATTTTAAAGAAAAAAATATCATGACTTCATAAAACCTTAAAATTCCAATAGTTTTCAAATATAAAATGCCACATCTCTAATAAAACTAAAAATTACAACACTTTTCAACTATGGTAGTAAATATAAATATGATGACTCCGAAAAACCTTAAAATTTTGACATTTTTCAACCATTACATTAAAGATAAAAGTGTTAAAGATATAGTATTATGTCTCCGAAAAATCTTAAAATTTTGACATTTTTCAGACATGAAATTAAAACCAAATATCATGATTAAAACAATATTTAAAAATGAATACTGAAATCAAAGAGTCATTAAACCAAGAGTTATTTTTTTAAATGCTAAAAGTATAGCTCTTTTAAAATCTTATCCTAAGACAACTTGACTCATTGCAACAAAAATTAAAAATCAACCACCAAATCATCAAATTGGGCCATTTTCCTACATGCTCCACATCAATTTGAATCTCCAATAAGGATTTTGGAGCTGAATTGTCATGGATGAACCAATCGTACATGCAATTGCATTAAGGAAGAAAAGCAAAGTTCGTGAAGGCAAATTTAGTCTCGACAATAGGACCCCCCAAGACTATATTCGCTGCATAAGTTTAGATATCAACTTCCAGGCCTATAATCATGCAATATATTGTTCTAGATAAGAAGCGGTAAACATAGCTAACATCTGCAAGTAAGTGTTCACGTTCTGTAAGTTTGCCATGGAGAATGTGGGCTCCTCTTCCTGTGGTATTGCAAACGTTGACGTCAATGAAATTATTGACAAGGTTCTTGAGGCTATTGAATGCATGTTGAACACCTTCATGCAACGAAACAAGGCTGAAGAAAAAACTCACAAAACCCTCCAGCTATTAACCAACTCCAAGATGGAATTGATGAAAACCAAAATCAACCATTTGCAGTATGAATTTAGGATCGAGATGGTATCCATCCACTACAAAATGGTAGAGATGGAGGACATGTTCATTGTAGGATTGAAACTAGCTCCAACAGAGGTTGAAGCCACTTAAGATGCAACATGAACAAAAGGGAAGAGGGTTCAAGATCTAGAGCAAGAAAATTTATCTATGAGCTCCAAATTTGAAGATGTGTCTCGCTTGGGAGGCTAGTTCTTGGATAGTTATTTCTCTATTTTAGTTTATGTTGTTATGCAAGTACTATACTAGACATTTGAAAGTAAAATTATGGTGGAATTGCATGAACAATGTAAAGGTTTTGGCACGAAAACCAAATTTTGTTTTTAATAAAAAACTCCTAATTGCCCCTTTGAAAAAAATAGAATATTTTTAACTTTTCTTTTTAATTTGTTTTATGTGTGTTTTTTTTTAATTTATTAATTAGTTAATTTGAACTTTATTTTTATTTTTTTAATAACATTAATTGTTTTTTAAACATATAGTTTTATTTATTTTTATATATATTTTAATTTTTTTATAATTAATGTTTTTACTTTTTCTTATTCTAATTTTAAAAAAATATTTTAATTGGTATATACTGTTTTCGTTTTTTTCCCTTTTTTTCCTCAATCTTTTTGTCCTTTTTGTCCAATTTTTGTTTTAATTTTTTTTGAATTTTTGTTTTAAATTATTTTCTTGTCATTGTTTTTTTTTTAAACATTTTTATTATGTTATTTTATTTCTTTGTTAAAGTTGCTTTTAATTTTTTTTTAAACATTTTATTTTTAAGTTAAAATCCCGTGGATCATTATTTTTGAAAAAAAAAATTCAACTGTTATCATCTTTGGACATTAAATTCATACATTTCATTATTTTTTCAACTTTTTTTATTCAATTTTTTCCATAAAAATCATTTATTTGACAAGTCATTTTTAGAAAAAAGGTCCCAAAATGTGTATTTTTTTGTCAAATATATATATATATATATATATATATATATATATATATATATATATATATATATATATATATATATATATATATATATATATATATATATATAGTGACAATTATTTTATGTGTATTGAAGTATTAATTAACGATACATAAATATATAAAAAGTCCTAACTTCAAAATATTAACTTTATTATTTTTTTAAACTTTGTAAAAAAAATTGAAAATTTCACTACAAAAAAACATTGCATAGAAAAATGAAAAATAGAAACTTTAAAATCCCTTAAAAACAAACATCTCCTGAAGGATAGAAGAAGACGTAGAAGAAAACTTGAAAAATGGTTAAATAAACAACACTTAAAAAAATGTGCATAGTTAAGACAAAATAAAATTTAAAGTGTCAAAAATATGTCCCTGAAAAAGAAATGTTGATGTTGCATCAATGCTTTTCAAAATCAACATGAAACTCACCAACATTTTAAATATTTTTTGTCCATACTTAATACATAAGAAAATTTATCTCCCTAGTGCCAACAACTTGTGGAGAGAGGCCTTCATTCCCTGGACTCGAGTGCCCACATGAACGAAGCCACTTGCTCCAGAGAAGATTGGAAACACCCTCCACTTGGTAGTAGCCATCCCCCTTGCCTCACAAGTGTTATCAATGCTCATTAGTATCAACAACTACTGAAGCCTGCCATCACACACCTAACCCTCTAGCTCACTTGTCTCCTCCCGACGTATAAGTCACTGCATCATGGGATATATGTGCTACATTCCCCTTTCCGTTTTGCTCAAAGCTTGGTATATCAGGTTTTCCATCTCCTCCTTTATGACCTTTGCTCCCCTTAAGCCTCATTCCCCATCCAAAACTTCCCACTACTCCACCATGAGATCAGAGAGAAGCATAGGGCACCGCCCAAGTAGGAGGAGGGGAAGGGGCCACCCCCCAAATACCTTTAAGGATAGTACTACAACTTCCATATTTGATTTTGACATCTCTCCCTACATCAGATGCCAAGTGCTTGAGTCTGAAGAGGCTGAGACTTGTCGTGGCATGCCCATGTTATGGTATCTCTGGAATCTCCTTATCCATGAGCTCAAGGAGAGAGAGAACGATAAATTGAGAGCTATTGGATGGATTGTATAGCTTCCATATTACCATAATCATGCCTACTCCTCCATCAAATAACTAGCCCATGACCTAAACATTGACTTCCCTCCTAATGTTTTGTGTCTGTTAGAGTCGGTCTTTTCAGTCCTCCATTAGAGATAAAAACTCTTTCTGCATTTCATTTTTAGGTGTCTCGCTCCATTCACTCAGCTGCATTCCACTAGGGGCATGCCATAATCTAACAGAAGGGTCTTGTCAGTCATTACCCCTCATGCTTTGTACCTGTTGGCTCAGGTCTGTTCATCAATGTTCATTAAATGACAATCAATATTTGGTCTTTTGATGGACAAAAAATCATGTCAGTCACAGGTCTACGGTTTCATAAGTCGTGTCATCAAAGTACCTAATAATTCCAGCAGGCTATAGGGAGGTTCAACAACTTTCATCTCCAGATTTTCATCATCCATAATGCTCAAGAGTGATTCCTCATAAAAACTCTTCTTTGAAGAGGAAATCGTCAAATTAATGTTTATGATAAATATGTAAAGTTTTCCACCATGAATTACTTCAAAAGTAGATTCTGACCATCCTTTGCCAAAATCCATGTCAGCTACCCCTGCAAAAAATTGCCAAAAATTTCATCATTTTAGTCAAAAATCCAAAAAGGAAATGTGAAATACAAAGTTGCATTAAATTATGGAAAAAGTGCCAAAACAAAACATTGCAAAAGTGGGTTTTGAAGAAACAAAAATCAAAACCATGTCTCCATGTCTTTATATAGATTTTCTCATAAGGATCAAGGTCAATTTAAATGCCAAGGTCGAAGAGAAGCATTTCAAAGTGAATTGGGTGAGCCAGCGCACGTTTTGGGTAAAGTTGGAGGTGTCTTGACAGGCGCGACGCATACAGTAGGTGGCGCGGTGCACTGGGCCAGCGCGACGCATTGGGCGTGATCCTCCAATGCAATTTTGAAAGGGTGCGGTGCACCAGTAGCGCGCGACGCATAGAACAGGCAGTGCAGCGCATACAGTCTAACACCCAAAAAACGCCCGAAATTCCTTCGAATCGCCATTGAATTGCTTGGACGTGCTAGGTAGGGTTGACATCTCGGTGGTTCATCCATTTTTGTGTTTTGTGTGATGGTGGTTTATGGTTCCAAATGTTTGAAACAAAATTTCCAAACCCTACCTCTAAAAATCCTTATGTCAATTGTTGTTAAGGGTTGCATATTCATAATTTTGTTACCAAGGTTCCCCTTCCATCCCATCTATCCCTTTTTCCTTCATTCTGTTAGCCTCCTGTTGCAACAGGTGTTCATCTTTCATGATTGACATTTTTACATGCCAAATATGTCATACTTTGCATGCTGCAATGCTCCATATTTCCTAAAAGAGGCCAAAGAAGAGGCCATGAAAGTGTGCCAGTCTAAGTGCCACTACTATATTCCAATTTTGATAAATTAACCATTCTTGAAGAATTTTGGTTAAGGGAAGTCCAAACAGCCTAATCTTGGCTTCCCTAGGTTTCAATTTCTTGTTTTAGAATATAGAGAATCATTATCTGTCCAAACAGTTTAATCTTGGCAGATTTGTAGATAGGTAGAGAAACAAAGAAGCCCAACTGCTTAATCTGGGCCTTTGGAAGAAACAAGTGTAGATTTAGAGAGAAGGACAACAAAAAGAAAAAAGGATAATCTGGGTCTACAAGTCCAAGTGCACCTATGCAAAAAGAAGAAAAAATGTTAGGTAAGTAGGCTGGGTAAGTAGTTTCGTGGTTGTAGAATCATGTTGTGTGATACATTTCATCTTTTCAAGTGTTATATCTATTCAGATCACAAGGTAAGGCAATTCACCTCTGGAGGAGCTCAAGTAAGGCATGTCTAACTCCCCCTTCTTCTCATTCCCCAAATCACTCACTAACATCCCCTTGAGGGCCTTGGGATCTTCCCAACAAGTCCTGATTTCACTTCATTTTGTGAAACATCAAGTCAAAGTTTTGGTTTTCTCCATGAAAAGAAAGCCACATTTCTTGTGTAAAATCATGTCTCCACAGTCCATTCACTTCCTATGTCTAAGTTTTAGTTCACAAACTTAGCCTCCCCCCTACATTTCACCACAGTTTCATATTAACTCCTAACTCTATTATCTAGCTCCCTGTATCATTTCCTTATCCCTTAGTATACAAAAAAGCTATAAAATTCCTCAAAAAATATTAAATAACCCCTCCCTTTGGCACTATAGCCATATTTCCTAAGTCCGGGGAATGCTGAGTTCATCTGGGGCTTGGCATTAGCCCTTCCGCGTCCAAACCTGGGATTAATTTAACCCCTGTTAAATTAATAGCCAACCCCTGTTTAGTGTTTATCTAGACGCTGCCTGCGCATACCCATAAACACACATTTCTAATGTTTAACCCCCCCACTGTATGAAAAAAAAAATAAAAACAGAGCGGGCCCCGTCCCTAACCTTCCGCCGTGTTATCAGTGCCACTGACCGTTATATCTGGCGCGCCCGAGATCTATGGTGGGTGGGCCTTTTTGTGCCCTGACATGCCAAGGGTTAACGCCCGGGAGATGGGTGATTTTCCCATTGTACTCCCTCCACGCGTCACCCTCTCGTCTGTGGTGGAGCCCCCTCCTCTGAAACTACCTGCGCACAAAAGCGGTGCGACACGAAACTAGATAGCGCTCTCTCCTGCCTGATGTCACCGCCACGTCGTGCTCACATCATCATCCTACATCGGCCTCCTGCCACCGTGTCCTTGCCATGTAGCTGTTACCGTACTGCCACATCATCAACCTTACCGTACCGCCACGTCACCTGGTTGTACTGCTGACGTCACCCTGCTGACATCACCCTGCCATGTCACCACCGTACTAGGACCCACCGCTGACGTCATGCTGACGCCACCGTCAAAAAGCGCAAAAGGTGCAAATCGCAGCCTAGGAAGCCCGGAATCAAAATATGAGGCAGTTCTTGATGCACGATTAGCACCTAGCGCTAATCGTGCATCACTATGGGAAATAGGCGAAAATGGAAAGCCATTTCGTGGCTTGGCCTCAAGCAGGCCCGAAAGTCACAAAATGACATAAATTTGTTCGCAAAGATTTAGGAAAGGGGTAAAGAAAGTTTTTAAAGCAATAGAGGGCTGAACAACAGCCATCAAAGGTCCATGCAATAGGTTAAAGAGTATCAGAAATGAGAAAGGCACACATTCAGTGCCAAAGCATATCAAGGAAGCGGCAAAGAGTATCAGTCGAATGTTTTTAATGAAAAACATTATTTCCCGATGCAGGTGAACATTAAATGACCTCCAAAAAAAGTAAAAGAAAACAGTGGAGCTTTAATCAAGGCTCTCCCATCACAGTTAATGCACCTCAGAACCACTCAGGAGCATGGATCAAAACCCAAAGCACAATTATGGCTAAGTGATCAGCACAGAGCCATAAAGACAACACATTAAATTCTTTTTTGATACAGCTGCACCCAGCGCAGCTCGAGGATATTTTCCCGCATTTATTTCAGACATGTGTTAGGTTAAAGACACTTATTACAACAGATCTGACTGGGATCTGATTTTGTAGATATTTTATCTATAAAACAACCCTAATTCACTATTTAAAGGGTTGGTTGGTTGTATGGCTCCAAGAGAGACTTGCTCTGTATACATGATGTTTTACTTAATCAAAGACTGCTGAAAAGCTTGGAGAAATGACTGTGTGCTGTGTATTAATGTTTTGAAGAATTGAATGTGCAATTCTTGTGCTGCAACATGACTCAATAAGTGTTTCTTACCTTTGTTTTCCATTGATGTACCATCTAAATAGCAGAAAGAAAGGTTAGCTTAGAACTTGTTTAACTGCACTCTATGCTCAATTTCTATTGTTTCTTTATGTTTTCATCTGAATTAGCAATGAATATGAATTCCCTGTGGCTCATATTTCCCCTAATTCACTCATGTTTGACAGTTATCTAGGGATTCTTCACTACTCCTAGATAGAGCTCATTCACATTCCCTCTACTAAGCTGAACGAGAGATTCTTAACTGCCTCTCATTCCTAGCCCTCATTCCATCCATTTAGCTTGAATCATTGTTTCATGTGCAGCGAGCTTGCTCCATATTCCCTCTTGTGACCAAGAAAACACACCAGTAGTCATACTCCTTGACTCCATGCCCAATGGTTCTAAAACTTTCATGCTATCCCTGCCTCTTTACTTGAAAGCATCATCCATACCACCAAAACTAAAACAAAACCTCTTGTACTCAATAACTAGCCTAAAATCATCATCAACAAAGCTAAATCTTAAAGAGAGAGCCCTCTCTGGCTGCTGGTGGGCTAGCACCTGCAGTCCAAAGATTGGTTTGTGGTTGCCTCGGCCGTATCCCTCAAGGAGCTAAGGGACAACCTGAGTGATAACATAATGGCGACCCCACTGGGGAGCATCCTCAGTTAAATATCACAAATCAAGTTGGAAACCTCCACTGGGGAAAAGCAATGAATTTTCCAATTGCTGCATATTCGTTAAAACTACAGATGAAGCCTGAATGTCAGCCAGGAAGCCTTTGAAACTGTTCTTGCTTTTCATTTACAGGAGTAAACAAATGTTGCTTCAGTCAAACTTCGTGCTAGTTTTAAGTTATAGATAGCTATTTCAAAATTTGATCAGTTCCTTGCTAATTCTAAAAAGGGCATTCACAGAAAATACTAAAACAAGTTCAGAATGTATACAAGATCAAATCCAGACCAAAACCCCCCAGCTATTTTTGAAAATCCCAATTTAATCCCAAGGAACCTCAGGAAGCTAGAGCAAAGAGAAGATTTTGTTGACTTTAGCCCTTAGGCAGTTCAGCCAAGCTGTGTTCCAACCCCTGTCAAAGGTTTTATTTTGTTCAACCCCCACTTCCCCTTGTTCATCATCCACCTCTCAAAGCACTCCTTCCACACCTCCATTTACTGCACATACTCCCATTACCCCTGTTGTTAGAGCTGTTTCAGCTGTTCCTGTTGTTCCACTTATCCCCGTAAACATGGATAATAGATATGCACCCCTGCAATTACTTGCTAATCCAGGGGCTATGCCTCAGGATTATCAGACTAAAATCACATATTTTGATGGAACTGGTTCTTGCACAGCCCTTCAACATACAAAGAAGATGCAAGACTATTTTGAGAACTACGAGATAGATGACGATAGCGTGAGAATGAAGAATTTTGTCCAAAATTTGACAGGTGATGTCAGAACTTGGTTTAGAGCACTCACAGGCAATTCCATAGCAGACCCAGAAGCCTTATACCAGTCATTTATCAACAGATGGGACAAAAAGAAAGACCCCTTGCACATATTATCTGAATATGACACCATCAAAAGAGGCCCTCAAGAATCTGTCTTGGACTATTGTGCAAGATTTAATAATGTTTATAATGCAATACCACAAAACTTAAGACCTCCACCTGATCTTGCTTTGTATAAATTCCCTGATGGTTTTGACACTGACATGGCTTATCAGTTAAGGGAAAGAGCCCCTCAAATCCTTGCAGACATGAAAAATGTTGCTGTTAGCGTAGAGGCATATCTAATTGCCAAAAGAAACAGAGCTAGAACTGAGAGAAGAACCACCTTTAAAGAGGAACCCTCAACCTTAGATCAAAAGCTGGATGCTATTATCAGTGGCATGCACAGGCTGGGAGACAGAGTAGAGAGTGTTGAGAGGAAATCATCATGGGAAGGACAACAACCTAATACCATAAGGAACCCAAATTTCTGGAAAACTCAGAATACAAATGCTGGTAGGTCTAGCCCAGACCATGATGTAATGTCTCCTTTTCATGAAAATTACGCTGAAGCGTCTACATCCAGTGAACAGACGGAAGAAACTCACATGAAATTGGTGTATTTGAAGGCTGAGCAACAAATTTTCCTAACTCAACAAGACCAAGATGAGCATGACTTTAATCAATTTCAAACTAAATCTGGTGATTCTTTTGATTTTAAACAAGGCTATGATACTACTGTGTATGAGGTCCACAAACAATATAAGCTGAGGACAAGAACCATAGATGTGCCTGAAAAGGTTAAACCAAATGATACCAAGCAGCCGAAGAAGATTAAAGAAAAGGTTGCCCTCATAGAAACTGCTGTTAAAATAGTCCCTAATCCAAAGGATGTCACCATAGAGGATGTCACACACATGGAATCCTCTAATGATTAGCCTCTGCGACCTTCTTCCTCGAAAGAAAATTTGAACAGCGTTCCAAAAAGCCCTCCTAAAACTGAAAAACCGCAAGCAATATTACTTCCCTTAACGCTGATAAACAAGACCAAATTGCCGATACTCCAATAGAAAAAGGGAAGCCTACCTCCCAAAATACTAAAACCCAACTTGAAAAATCATTTGACTTAGAGGCAGAAATAGGTAAACTGAAGATTTCCATCCCCTTATCTGAACTTGAAAAACATGATGTGTATAGGCAACAAATTCAAAGATCACTTCAAATGCCAGAGGTTAAGGATGATGTGAATGTTCTTGATGATCAGCCTGAATTGCTGTTCAGTCCAGAAGTTAATGGAAAATCAACATATGGTTCTGTTCTACCTTTTTATGTCAGTTTTCACATACATGACAAAGTCTTTCACAATGCTATGTTTGACTCAGGTGCCTCACACAACCTTATGCCCAAAGCTGTAATGGAAAAACTGAACCTTGATGTTACAAGACCCTACAAAGATCTATTCTCCTTTGACTCAAGTCAAGTCAAGTGTTTAGGCCTTATCAAAGACTTGTGTGTCTCCTTAGTCCAATATCCCAACAAGACTATCCTCATGGATGTGGTGGTTGCTGACATTCCACCAAAGTATGGCATGCTATTATCAAGATCTTGGGGAGAAAAACTCCAAGGATCCCTCCAATTAGACCTCTCTTATGCCACTATATCTGTCTTTGGGCAACCAAAGAGACTATATAGAGAAACACTGATGAAGTATGTGGTAACTAGTGAGGACAAGCCCCAAAATTTTCCTATTCACTCAATCCATTCTGATATGGATTCTTTTATTCTATTTAATGATGAAACTGTCAAAACAAACAAGGCAACTAGCATACAAGAAAAACCTCCCCAAACAGAAATTTCAAGTCTGCCCAATCCTAAAGTGACTGAAACTCTTGATACTAACCACAAGCAATAAATCACATGGTATTTAGAGTTTGATGGTTTTGTTAACAAGTTAGGAGCAGGGGCAGGTGTCTGGATTCACAATACACATAACAGTCATGCAAAAGGTCATGCCTATAGACTAAATTTCAAATGCACCAATAACATGGCAGAGTATGAGGCTCTCCTTTTAGGCCTTAAACTGCTCAAAGCTCTAGGAGTTGCAAAAGTATCTATTCTAGGTGACTCTGATTTAATCATACAACAAATGAAAGGCAACTTTGTTACCAATGACAATAGAATGAGGGACTATATGACTACTGCTACTAATATACTCAATGCATTCACTGAATCCAAGCTTGCCAAGATTTCAAGAGATCATAACATTCATGCACACAGCCTAGCCACTTTTGCTAGTACATGCAAGCTCCCCTTTGAGCCAAATCACCATTTTATTGTTGAGATAAAACATAGGCCTGCTATCCCAAATAATGTTAAAGATTGGCAAGTGTTTGAAACTGATGCCCAGATTAACAACTTCCTCACTCTTGAGCATGAGTTTTCAAATATTAACATTTACATGGATGCTATTATGGATGAACAACAACAAACAAATGAAAATCAGCAAGCTGTAACTGCTGTAACAGCCAAGAAAATCCTAAACCCAACTGTTTTTGACAGTGTAAACATAGAAGAGCTGAAACAGATGCATTTGGAGGAAATAGCAGAAACAGAGGCCGAGATTGTTGATTTGAAAGATAACTTTCTCCCTACTGGCCTCACTCCATTAGAAGATATGTTTGATGCCAATGATGTTCCCAAAAAGCCAAAAATACAGCCCCTAAGCACTGCTATAGAAGAACACAACATTGGGACAGCAGACAAGCCCAAAATGATCAAACTATCTCAATCTTTACCACCCGATCAAAAATCCAAATATGTTGATTTGTTCAAAGAATTCCAAGATGTATTTGCTTGGAGTTATGAGGACTTGAAGTCCTATGACACATCAGTCATCCAACACACCATTCCCTTAAAGCCAAACCAAAAGCCTTTCAAACAGAAACTTAGAAGAATCAATCCTGTACTCCTTCCCTTGATTGAAAAGGAAGTGAAAAGGATGTTTGAAGCAGGTATCATAGCACCCATCAGATTCTCTGAATGGGTATCCAATCTTGTTCCCATAAGAAAAAAGACAGGTGAGATTAGGCTATGTGTAGACCTAAGAAATTTAAACCAAGTCTCCCTAAAAGACCACTACCCCTTGCCAAAAATGGACCACATTCTATAAAGAGCAGTGGGGTCATCTAGAATACCTTTGCTAGATGGCTTTTCAGGTTTTAATCAAATACTGGTTCACCCGGATGACCAAGACAAGACAGCTTTTACCACACCGTGGGGAACATTTAAGTATGTAAAGATGCCTTTTAGACTTAAAAATGCTGGTGCTACCTTTCAAAGGGGAATGGATATTGCATTTGCCAAGGAAATACATGACTTCCTAGTTGTCTACCTTGATGACTTAACCCCTTTCTCCAAATTTGATCAAGAGAACCTCAAACACCTAAGGCAAATATTCATGAAATGTAGGAAATATGGCATTTCCTTGAACCCCAAGAAATCCCTCTTTGGCCTTGAAGAAGGCAAACTCCTTGGCCATATCATCTCAAAAGATGGTATTAGAATAGATCCGGAAAGGATCCAAGCCATCCTCCAAATCCCATATCCAAGAAACATAAAAGAGTTGCAAGCATTCCTTGGAAAAATCAACTTCCTAAGGAGATTTATTCCAAATCTAGCCGAGCTAATAAGACTATTAAGAAACATGTTAAAAAAGGATGCTAAGGTAAAATGGTCTCTTGAGACCAAGCAAGCCTTTGAGAGTATCAAAACTGCCTTAACCCAAGCCCCTGTCCTCACCAGTCCACAATTTGACAAAGGTTTCATCATATTTTCATTTGCATCTGAGCACACCATAGCTGCTATCCTTTTGCAAAAGGATGATCAGGGAGCTGAAAATCCAATTGCATTTTTCAGTCGAGCCTTAAGAGATGCCCCTTTGAAATACCAAATCATGGAGAAGCAGGCCTATTCCCTTGTTAAAGCAATCAAAGATTTCCAAGTTTATATTTTATATTCACATGTGATTGCCTATGTCCCAAATGCTGTTGTAAAAGACATATTAACCCAAGAGGCGTTAGAGGGCAAAAGAGGCAAGTGGATTGCTAACATCCTTGAGTATGGCATTGAAATAAAACGAACCAAGCTGATAAAGGGACAAGGTTTAGCCAAACTGATGTCCGAAACAAACTTTCAAGCCTTAGACATCAACCAACTGGACAATGAATAGGAGTTGGCGACTCCACAGATCAGTGAAACCTTTTTGCAATCCCCATGGTATGCTGATATATGCTTTGTATTGTTAAACCTGCTTACTCCCCCAGGATTGTCCAGAACCAAGAAAAGATTTTTAAAAATGAAGGCTTCAAAGTTTTGTGTCATAGATGGTGCATTATTTTGGAAAAATCATGAAGGTATATTACTTAATTATTTAACCATGAATGAAACTAACAATGTCATGAAAGAATTCCATGCAGGGGACTGTGGAGGACATCTATATTGGAAGTCCACTGCTAATAAAATTTTAAGGGCTGGTTTCTATTGGCCCTCTTTATTTGCAGATATAAAGAAGTTTGCTATCTCATGTCATAAATGCCAAATCTTTGAGGGAAAAATAAAGTTGTCACCCTTGCCCCTTAAGCCCATCTCAACCACGAAACCTTTTCAACAATGGGGTCTTGACTTCATTGGAGAGATCCACCCCTCTTCCTCAGTCCAGCACAAGGAAATTTTTCAGTCCACAGCAACAATAGAAGATCAAGGAAGTCTGACCTGCTGTTCTTGGCTTTTCACAAGGAAAATCGATCCCCAAGTGGAGCCACTGTTAGCCTCCTGTTGCAACAGGTGTTCATCTTTCATGATTGACATTTTTACATGCCAAATATGTCATACTTTGCATGTTGCAATGCTCCATATTTCCCAAAAGAGGCCAAAGAAGAGGCCATGAAAGTGTGCCAGTCTAAGTGTCACTACTGTATTCCAATTTTGATAAATTAACCATTCTTGAAGAATTTTGTTTAAGGGAAGTCCAAACAGCCTAATCTTGGCTTCCCTAGGTTTCAATTTCTTGTTTTAGAATATAGAGAATCATTATCTGTCCAAGCAGTTTAATCTTGGTAGATAGGTATAGAAACAAAGGAGCCCAACTGCTTAATCTGGGCCCTTGGAAGAAATAAGTGTAGATTTAGAGAGAAGGACAACAAAAAGAAAAAAGGATAATCTGGGTCTGCAAGTCCAAGTGCACCTATGCAAAAAGAAGAAAAAATGTTAGGTAAGTAGGCTGGGTAAGTAGTTTCGTGGTTGCAGAATCATGTTGTGTGATACATTTCATCTTTTCAAGTGTTATATCTATTCAGATCACAAGGTAAGGCAATTCCCCTTTGGAGGAGCTCAAGTAAGGCATGTCTAACTCCCCCTTCTTCTCATTCCCCAAATCACTCACTAACATCCCCTTGAGGACCTTGGGATCTGCCCAACAAGTCCTGATTTCACTTCATTTTGTGAAACATCAAGTCAAAGTTTTGGTTTTCTCCATGAAAAGAAAGCCACATTTCTTGTGTAAAATCATGTCTCCACAGTCCATTCACTTCCTATGTCTAAGTTTTAGTTCACAAACTTAGCCTCCCCGCTACATTTCACAGCAGTTTCATATTAACTCCTAACTCTATTATCTAGCTCCTTGTATCATTTCCTTATCCCCTAGTATACAAAAAAGCTATAAAATTCCTCAAAAAATATTAAATAACCCCTCCCTTTGGCACTATAGCCATATTTCCTAAGTCCGAGAAATGCTGAGTTCATCTGGGCTTGGCATTAGCCCTTCCGCGTCCAAACTTGGGATTAATTTAACCCCTGTTAAATTAATAGCCAACCCCTGTTTAGCGTTTATCTAGACGCTGCCTGCGCATACCCATAAACCCACATTTCTAATGTTTAACCCCACCGTCGTATGAAAAACAAATAAAAATAGAGCGGGCCCCGTCCCTAACCTTCTGTCGCATTATCAGTGCCACCAACCGTCAGATCTGGTGCGCCCGAGATCTACAGTGGGCGGGCCTTTTTATGCCCCGACATGCCGAGGGTTAACGCCCAGGATATGGTCGGTTTTCCCGTCATACTCCCGCCATGCGTCACCCTCTTGGTTGTGGCGAAGCCCCCTCCTTCGAAACCGCATGTGCACAAAAGCGGTGCGACACGAAACCAGATACCGCCCTCCCCTACCTGACGTCACCGCCACGTCGTGCTCACGTCATCATCCTACGTCGACCTCCTGCCACCATGTCCTTGCCACGTAGCTACTACCGTACTGCCACATCATCAACCCTACCGTACCACCACGTCACTCGGCCGTACTACTGATGTCACCCTGCCACGTCACCACCGTACTGGGACCCACCACTGACGTCATGCTGACATCACCGTCAAAAAGTGCGAAAGGCGCAAATCGTAGCCTAGGAATCCCGTAATCAAAATCTGAGGCAGTTATTGATGCGCGATTAGCGCCTAGCGCTAATTGCGCATCGCTACAGGAAATAGGCCAAAATGGAAAGCCCTTTTGTGGCTCGGCCTCTAGCAGGCCCGAAAGTCGCAAAATGACATAAATTTCTTCGCAGAGATTCAGGAAAGGGGCAAAGACAGTTTTTAAAGCAACATAGGGCCGAAGAGCAACCATCAAAGGTCCATGCAACAGGTTAAAGAGTATCAGAAATGAGAAAGGCTCACATTGAGTGACAAAGCATATCAAGGAAGCAGCAAAGAGTATCAGTCGAATGTTTTTAATGAAAAAATTTATTTCCTGATGCAGGTGAACATTGAATGACCTCCAAAAAAAGTCAAAGAAAATGGTGGAGCTTTAATCAAGGCTCTCCCATCACATTTAATGCACCTCAGAACCACTCAGGAGCATGGATCAAAACCCAAAGCACAATTATGGCTAAATGATCAGCACAGAGCCATAAAGACAACACATTAAATTCGTTTTTGATACAGCTGCACTCAGCGCAGCTCGAGGATATTTTCCCACATTTATTTCAGACATGTGTTAGGTTAAAGACACTTATTACAGCAGATCTGACTGGGATCTGATTTTGTAGATATTTTAACTATAAAACAACCCTAGTTCACTATTTAAAGGGTTGGTTTGTTGTATGGCTCCAAGAGAGACTCGCTCTGTATACATGATGTTTTACTTAATCAGAGACTGCTGAAAAGCTTGGAGAAATGACTGTGTGTTGTGTATTAATGTTTTGAAGAATTGAATGTGGAATTCGTGTGCTGCAACATGACTCAATAAGTGTTTCTTACCTTTGTTTTCCATTGATGTACCATCTAAATAGCAGAAAGAAAGGTTAGCTTAGAACTTGTTTAACTGCACTCTATGCTCAATTTCTACTATTTCTTTATGTTTTCATCTGAATTAGCAATGAATATGAATTCCTTGTGGCTCATATTTCCCCTAATTCACTCATGTTTGACAGTTATCTAGGGATTCTTCACTGCTCCTAGATAGAGCTCATTCACCTTCCCTCTGCTAAGCTGAACGAGAGATTCTTAACTGCCTCTCATTCCTAGCCCTCATTCCATCCTTTTAGATTGAATAATTGTTTCATGTGCAGCTAGCTTGCTCCATATTCCCTCTTGTGAACAAGAAAACGCACCAGCAGTCCTACTCCTTGACTCCATGCCCAATGGTTCTAAAACTTTCATGCTATCCCTGCCTCTTTACTTGAAAGCATCATCCATCCCACCAAAACTAAATCAAAACCCCTTGTACTCAATAACTAGCCTAAAATCATCATCAACAAAGCTAAATCCTAAAGAGAGAGCCCTCTCTGACTGCTGGTGGGCTAGCACCTGCAATCCAAAGATTGTTTTGTGGTTACCTCGGTCGTATCCCTCAAGGAGCTAGGGGACAACCTGAGTGATAACACATTCCCTTTTTCCTTATACCATATCCCTTTGAATGTCATTGTTCCCTATCCCTTAAAATTACTAAACCCTTATGCCCAATTACCTTTCACCCATTGCCCAATGTAAAACCCCAAACCCTACCCTATGCAAAGTTCCCAAACCGTCCTACATTTCCGTAAATAAAATCTATCCTAATACTCCTAGTCCCTTCATATTTTCCCTCCCTAACTGTCCCTTGTTACATTGCTACCTTGGTGACAGATTTCAAACATATTACAACAGCAGTCCAACACAGTCTTGTGACCAGTGGTCATTTCTCCAAGCAGTTTTCATAGCATCAATTATGTCATCTCATCATTCATCTGACTATGAGGTGGAAACTCAAAGTGACTCACCCATGGAAAAACATGCACCCCAGAGGCCTCATAAAAGTGTTAGGCATGTTAGAGAAGAACCGACTAGCCTCACAGAATTGCAGGCCTGCCCTCTTGCAGTCTCTTGTTTTCAGTTTCAGTCGTGCTATGAGTTTTGTGAAAAGGTTGCAAATGTTCAACTTCACCATGAGTTGGCTCGCCTATTTGTTCTAAATTTACATGGTGCTCAAGTTACTTTGGCTGGTGTTACTTTCACACTTACACCGAACTCTATGTCATTAGCTACCGACATGCCTAATATTGAAGAGCCATGGAACAAGAGACAAAAAGTTGAGCGACAACATTATGAGCCATATGTTAAACCTAGTTTCTTGAGGCAACTTAAGAGGGTGTTTCCCTTCCGATATCTTAAAGATGAATATGCCCCTCTAATGAAGTTAATTATGAAGTATTTCAGTTGTGAAGGCTGTTTCTCCCGATTATATGCTTATCACATCAGGTTGCTCATGCATTTTCACCCAGGTGTGCATGATGAACATCCCATATTTCATATGCCGAAACATAGAGAGGATGACCACCCTTGTGCAACATAAGACCCCTGAGCAGCAGTCCAACAGCATTTGTCATTTTGCTCTCATCAAGATTTTGGTGGTGCATCAACTTGATTTACAAGGTATCACATGGGATGATTTCATCTCTTGTGACTTCTTCCGAGCTTCACCGGGACCTTCAGAGACTAGATTTGAGATGGGGGGACCTTCTCATCAGTATGAGTGCCATGAGACCGCTAGTGTGCCGGTATTCATCACATATCAGAGGGGTGCTAGACATTTGTTTGCAGCAGCAAAGTGAGTGTTATCTCTACCCAGGGTGGAAGGGGCCTCGCTTCCGACATCAGCACTACAGGCACAAGATAGGGGTAAGGGGCAAATGCATAATGAGGGGCCATCAAGTGAACGAGAGACCGACTTCATTCTCCTTCATGAGGATGATCTAGATATGGGTCCACAAAGTGCACAGCTTAAAGAGATCATCCAGGAGTAGAAAACAGAGATCCAAGCCTTATCGCTTGACTTGGAGAGAGATAAATGCAATATGAAATACCTAGAGTAGAGGAACAAACAACTTGAGGATCGACAAGCTAAGATAGAGTTGCAACTGATCAAGGAAAACTGGCAACACATCATGGCAGCACAAGGTAGACCTATGGAGCAAAGAGATGAGGACATGGAGTATGTTTTAGAGAAAGTGAACATTCACTTGGAGATGTTGTTGGAGAAGGCTAATAGGAAAAAAAATGCTGAGGTGCATGACTTACCATTACATGGCCCGAAACATGAGCTCCAAAGAGAAAATCAGGAGCCTAAAGGCAAAATTGAGGAAGGTGAAGAAAAGACAAAAGAGGAAAAAAGAGCAAGATCGGCTCCGAATCTTGGCCGAGGCCTCTTTGGCCCAACATGACATGTGATGGAGAAGGTACAGCCCAAATTTCAAGAAATTTGGAGCACATTTTTGCATTTTGAAATTTTTTGCACAAAAAACAGGGTTTTTCTCCCTGTGCGCCGCGCCACCTGGCGCGCGCTTTTGATAGGGAGCTCCAAATCACAAAAATTTTATATTTTTGGATTTTTCATGAAAAATCATGACTGTTGGTGCATGGCCAAGAATTTTGGGCAAGTTTTGAGTCCTCAGGAGGTCAAAAACACCCAAAAAATGACCTCTCTGCCCCTATTTTGACACACAGGAAGCAGTCTTGGGAGATTGCAGTTTTGTAGGGGCAAATGACATAAAAATTGAAAATTTTCACTTGGGTTGGAAAGTAGACAGGCATGGATTTCTAGCAAGCACACTTGGGCTCAATTTGGACTTCAGGAAGTGCCTCAAAACCATCTCCAAAGTGGTGCGACATCTTTTGGCGCAACGCACAGAGACCCAAAGGCCAAATCACTTCTGCTCTGCGAGAATACGATTTGTTTCAGTGCGATTTTCTCCAAGTTTTTCAAAGCCGGTTCAACAATTTTTTGGCTATGGTAATGTGGTTTAGAAGCGAAGACAGTTGAAAGTGAATATTGGCGTGTGGGTGAGGTTAAACGAAAATTGCAGGTGGGCCCATTCATTAATAATATATGTCTTCTCTTCATTAAAATGATAGTTGTTATTCAAACGGCCAAAAGTAAGGCGAACAGTCGCCCCAGGAGATCTACGCCACATTTTTATTTTTTTAAATTGGTCATCAGAGAAATTAAATGTAATGCTGCTCCTGTTACTGATGGTTGGCTTTTCATTTCCGCTTGTAATGATTAAACAATCCCTCAACTTTGGTTCGATCCACTTTCTCATAGCAAAGCTTATTTATTGTATTGAAATTAATTTGTAAAGGATTGGAGTTTCTCGGAATAGTGCGGAGAAAAACTCAGCACTGTCATTGTATAGTTTTGGCTTGGAAATTAATAGAATGATGCAGCTCTGATTCATGAGATCCCTGTGGTGTGAGTTTAGAAAATGTGTCTTTCTTTCTATGTTTCATATGTATTCTGTTATGTTTACCATCCATTCATAATCATTTATAGAAATTTTGAATAATTTAACACATATTCACAGAGTTTATCTTGATCATACAATTATAAGCGGAACATGTATAATACATAATCTCCTCTACGTTGATCATCAATTTACAGAAGCAAAAACATTCACAGGCACACATAGAAGCATCAATCAAACTCATTAACACAGTATGTATCCCGGGGAAAGCATCTCGCTAAAAACCCCACACTGTCTGTATATTATATTGATTAAATCATGTAACAATACAAAGTACAATGCTTATCACAAGCAATCCAGTACCAGCTCCACCTGTTACACACAATACAACTCAGATCTGATCTCCAAATGTATTCCACTACTTGCCTGCCTCTCCAGCTCAATACCTGCTCAAGAATTGATGAGAATGGCTTACGAAACTCGTATTTGACCTGCAAATAATCACTCACACTCTATTCGACGTGAGCACAGGCTACAATTCTTGATATTTGCCAATGAATTGGGATACTCAATCCCTCTGATTGTGCAAATCATCATGCACAACTATAGTCACAACTGATAGCAATCTGATCCTCTAACACCTGTCCCTGCTGAACTGAACATGCACTGACATGCAACTAAGTTAACTGATGTATTCTATAGTTGCATTATGAGTTAATAACTTGTGAACTAATTAATAACTAATTCACCCAACTCATCTCTAGTCTATTGACCAGTTAGACTAAATACAACCAATTTAACAAAGTTAAACTGAACACAACTCTATCAACAGCACCTCCAGTCCACTAAAGTCAACTCACTTGAGTTCTAACTAAAGTATTGCATGCAAATACTAGTCATCCCATAGGTAACCACGTATTTCCTTCTGGGATCTCCATGTACCACATCCGTAGCTCTTCCTGAAGTGCTCCAAGAGAATAAGATCAAGTTTATAGTCCAAATATTATTATGAGACAATAATATTTGACTTTTCTATTTTTGACAGCCAGTCTAAAAATAGACTTTGATCACTCATACTATGATCACTCATACTGTGGTCACCCATACTGTGGTCACCCATACTGTGATCACTCATACTGTGACCACTCATACTATGATCATCCCTGCTGGGATCAAAAATAGAACTTGCGCCATAATTTGCCTATGGGCCCACTTAGTGAAGGCAACTCTTTTCACTAAGCCCCATCATCTTTTTGCATTCTCAACAAGCATTTCTTGTTGCACACTTTTCAACACTCCCTCTCAACAAGAAAGGCTTCCTCTCAAACCTGATCCTGTAACTCTGGAATGTTCTCCATGCAACACATCTGGCCAGTCCACTTGCTCTGTCATCAAAGTCTCTGACTGCTATTACCTCTGTCGACTGAAAACTCTGCATATCTGTGCTCTTCAGTATCTGACTGCTCTAGCCTCTGTCACTTTGATCTCTGACTGCATCTGTGTTGCTGCTAGTTCTATCTCCCAGCATTACATCCGCACTGCACCTCCCAACTGACCTCCCTGTTGGGCTAGAAACACCCTCTGATGCTGAAGCTCTACCTGCTGCTGACAAGTGCTCCCTCTCTGACATCTGTGCTACTGCAACATCTCCATGCATCTCACACCATTGCACACCTCTCTGTGCCACCTAGCACTGTGCAAAACACTTGTGCCTCTCGCATTGCTGCAGCCTGCTAGCTATGCGTTGTCCTGGGATTCCCTGCACTGTCACTCTGTCTACCGCTCCATCCACATCTGTCTCTACCCAATCAGTCAGTTCCTGCTACTACACATTGGGGCTCCCGTAGCAAGGTCTCATCCAAGAGGTTGGGTACCTCAAGGATCCTGCCCCTCCTCCTTGGGACAATCAATCCACATCACCCCACCTCCTACCTGGAGGTATGGCTGCATGTGATCCCTCAGCCCACCTGGCTTGAAGTTTCCCCCTACTCGAGGTCTCTGGATGAGTAGATGTCTCTACTTGATCTCCTCTTAGCTTCCCTTGTTGTGGCTCCTCCACAACCTCTTGAAGCTGTTGCACCAATCGTGGCTTTTCCACAATCGTCTGAGACTTCTTCTGGCTCTGCATGTTGAGAGGTAATATACGCTTCCTCTCAACCACCAAGTCTCCATGACAATGAAAGCATCTCACTTTCAATTTTTCAACCTTCTTCCCATCATTGGAAGGATTGGATTTGAAAAGAGAAACCTTCTCCTTCCCCTCCTTCACCTTACTCACTAAGGCACAGTTCTTCTCATCATGCATAGATGAAGAATTGTCTCTGGTGCTCCGTCTAATCTCCTCCTGCATCAAATCCGACCATAGTCGTTCCCAATTTGGCAGTTTCTCCCTTCCATTCACCAAGTCCTGGTAGCTATGCCAACTCTTAGGAAGGTCAAGGAGTGATAGACTCACCATCCTCATCCGACAGTCACCCCCACACTTCCCAGCTCATCCCGGCATTGGGTGAACTTTGTGAGATACTGGGGCATACTGTCTCCATTCTCACACTGAATGTTTCTGAGTTTCGCTCTTGCTTTGGAATTAAATTCGAATTCCACCAGCACAAAAAATCAACCACTTCCGATCTAGAATTCGTGAGAACAAAGTATTTCTTGTACAGAGATCGACTGTATGGGCATTCACCGGATATCTCACCTTCCAAAAGAAGGATGAATGTAGAGGCTACCTGGCCCAATTACAGACTCTGCCTGAAGAAATAAGATTTAAACACTTCCTGAATAATAGATTTGATGATCAACACACGCTTGATATCCTGTAAAAATCTCTTCTACAAATCAAGCAGCTCCGATACCATGTAGAAACTTTTTCTACAAATCATCAAGCTCTGATAACATGTAGAAATTTGAATAATTTAACACATATTCACAGAGATTATCCTGATCATACAATTATAATCGGAACATGTATAATACATAATCTCCTCTACGTTGATCATCAATATACAGAAGCAGAAACATTCACAGGCACACATAGAAGCATCAATCAAACTCATTAACACAATATGTATCGCGGGGAAAGAATCTCGCTAAAAACCCCACACTATCTGTATATTATATTGATTGAATCATGTAACAATACAAAGTACAATGCTTATCACAAGCAATCTAGTACCAACTCCACCTGTTACACACAATACAGCTCAGATCTGATCTCCAAATCTATTCCACTGCTTACCTGCCTCTCCAACTCAATACCTGCTCAAGAATTGATGAGAATGGCTTACCAAACTCGTATTTGACCTGCAAATAATCACTCACACTCTGTTGGACGTGAGAACAGGCTACAATTCATGATATTGGCCAATTCATTGGCATACTCAATCCCTCTGATTGTGCAAATCATCATGCACAACTATAGTCACAACTGATAGCAATCTGATCCTCTAACACGTGTCCCTACTGAACTGAACATGCATTGACATGCAACTGAGTTAACTGATGTATTCTATAGTTGCATTATGAGTTAATAACTTGTGAATTAATTAATAACTAATTCACCCAACTCATCTCTAGTCTATTGATCAGTTAGACTAAATACAACCAATTTAACAAAGTAAAACTGAACACAACTCCATCAACTGCACCTCCAGTCCACTAAACTCAACTCACTTGAGTTCTAACTGAAGTCCTGCATGAAAATATTAGTCATTCCATAGGTAACCACATATTTCCTTCTGGGATCTGCAGGTACCACATCCGTAGCTCATCCTGAAGTGCTCCAAGAGAATAAGATCAAGTTTATAGTCCAAATATTATTATGAGACAATAATATTCGACTTTTCTATTTTTGATATCCAGTCTAAAAATAGACTTTTATCATTCATACTATGATCACTCATACTGTGGTCACCCATACTGTGGTCACCCATACTGTGATCACTCATACTGTGATCACCCATACTGTGATCATCCCTACTGGGATCAAAAATAGAACTTGCGCCATAATTTTCCTGCGGGCCCACTTAGTGAAGGCGACTCTTTTCACTATGCTCCATCATCTTGTTGCATTCTCAACAAGCATTTCTTGTTTCACACTTTTCAACATCATTTCTGATTGAATGCTCTTTAGTAGAAGAGGTAGAATTCAGTTTATGCTCTGCCTTGTAAAGCATTCATATTTTGTGTATCTTCTTCTGTCTAAAAAGGATTCATGCGTATGCCATTTTTAGCTTTTCTCAACAATATTTCCACTCCATTTTATTTAAATCTGATTACTAAACCTCCCACCTATCTTGCCTCACGAAATATCATGTGTCTTTGATTTAATTTCCTAGCTCATGCAGTTCTTTGGTCCCACACAGCTCAGAAAATTTAGTTATTCAAAAATCGCCTTTTTCCATATCTATTTACTAGCCTAAAATCAATATTTAGTTTAAGTCATCTCAGACCATATTGTTTATTCCTCACTGAGCGTGACCCGGAGAGAGCCCTCTCCTGTTCTGGTAGGGCTAGCTACCAGACTGAGCGTGACTTGTGGTTACCCTGAATTTTGCCTTCTTTCAGCCTAAGGTAGATTTAGGCACTAGCAGTGTCCTTCCTCCCTTCCTCCCTCCCCTTCTCATTCTCCTCCCATGCACGTGTCCTCCCCCTCAATTCTCATAACTACAGCTCATCATCCCTTTGTCATTCGTAGTGATGCCGACCCTACTCCTCCTCCTTCCTTTGTGTGTGCCCTAGTTCCTTCTTCCTCTACTCCATGGCTCATTCCCTACAACTACTACATCTTTGAGGAAAGTCTAGGTTAGTGAGCAATGTTCTGGTCTAGTGCAACTCCAATGTGGCTCTAGTTCATCTTTCAAATGTGGACTCTTCCACTGGTTCGTGTTAATTTTTCAGGTTTTATGGCTCAATCCAGGTTGGTCTATCCTGGCCTCTTGACCCACCTGTTTTGTCTTTTCGGAAGACAACCTAGCACCGTTCAGATACAATTTGGAATTTTTTGTATTTTGATGACTTCCTATATTTTTTTAATCTTAATTTCCACCTCTGGTTTCCCCTTCCATAGGAAGAGGAAACTCTATGAATCAATCTCTAGTTTCCCTGCTCCAGGGTAGTGTTCTCTGATGCGTGAAAGGCTCAGTCCTCCCATGCTCTTTAGATTATACATGATGTAGTTTTCAATGTTAATATAATGTGAATATCTGTGCTTACAAAAAAAATACACAAGAAAATTTTAAGTGTCAAAAATAAGTTCCAAAAGAAAATGGTTTGATGTTGCATTAACCCTTTTCAAAATCGACATGAAAATCACTATAAAACAAATTTCCATACTAAATACATAAGAAAATTTAAAATGTCAAAAATATGCTCCCCAAAAAAAATGTTGATGCTACATCGACACTTTTCAAAATCGACATGAAAATCATGATTTTTGCGACCTCTAAAAAAACGAGAACTCGATGCAATTTTTGTTAAGTTGGTCACTTTGCTTGAAGTGCATGTTTTTGTCTATTTGCATATTTTCTCTACCATCCCAGGCATCCCAATGACTCTTTCTTATGAAATCATGATCATGATAATGATGCTCATCATACTTAGAAAAGTTCTTACTTTAGAGCAATTTCTTAGGTTCAAGGGGTTCAAGAACTTGTGTTCCCCTTTTATGCATGAAGATGATATTTTCTATAAACTAGTATCTTCCATACCTATACTAGACATTCACTTGTTATATTTAATGATAATTTCTTTGGTAACCAAGAACACCACAACTCTTTTCTAGAATTAAGCTATATTCATTGGTTGTAGTTAATGCCTTGCATGCATTCTTTCTATTTTTTTTAATGGTTTTATTCTCAACACCAATAACATTCACAATTATCCTTAGTTGTAAGAATGTATACACATTTATATTGTAACACATTCTTCATAATGTAGAACTAAGAAACTAGCTCCTTGTCTCTTTCTCATGATTTTGATCCTTAAGAAAGATAAGGCACATCTACCTAACATTCCTTTTCTTGATGTCATTTAGATTGCTTGTTATTGATAATTAATCCCTTTCATGTATTATGGTTCATTTTAAAGAACCTCCTTATTGGGATCGTATCAATAGATTGATGCATTTTGGATCCATAAGATTACATGCTCATGGATTTATCTCTATTTTCTAATTTAGTGATAAAGACAGAATATGCCACATGTTTGAGTGATTTAATTGTATGCTATTGTAATGTTTAAAAGCTACAAATTTGTATATGAAATATTGTGTTATAGGTTAGCGTATAATTGGATGTAAATTATTCAAATGCATGGTATAGATTCCCAATGATGTTCAATACTCATGAAAGTTAGAAAGAACATAGGAGAGTTCACTCAGTTTTAAGGCATGGGGGCTTCACTCAATGAACTTCTGACATATATGAACCTCTAACATATCATATTCATTTGTGGCATACTAAAAAATACCCTTAATTTGACTGCATATTGGAAAATACCTCTTAAAATCACATTATATAACCCCCTATCAATATGAACTAAATACACCTTCCCAATTTAAAAAACCATTACTTTCATTATATATTGTAAGTATCAATTTTTTCATTAACAATTTTTATACCCCTTTATATATTTTCATTAATTTTGAGCTCCATTTTTTATACCTACCAATATAACAACCATTTACCCCTACTACATGCTCAATATATTATGTCATTTTTTCTTCAATATATATCCCCCAATATAAATGCACATGGTATGGTATTGCTTCCCTAGTGAAGCCCCTGTGTTTTAAGAGAACAATATACAATGGGATGAACACTTTGTCAAGATTACATTTATACTTTGCATGTTTTGAAATGGACTTCTTCCCTTTTTACTTACGTTTTCACAATAAGTCAAATGCACAACTTAGAACTTGGTATATGATGACTCAAATTTCTTTGAAGAAAATATATTTTTATGTATTGTATTGCCATATTCATTGTGAATATGGTTCCATTGTGCTATTGTTTTCATTGTGAATATGTTTCCATTTTTCTATTGTTTGGTATGAGAAATGGTTGACGACGTCTTCAACATGATTGGATCCCTAAAACATTGTCATAATTTTCATCTCATCCTAAACTTCGTTTTGGATAATATTGAATCGAGTGAATCCTTTGAAAATGTGATTTTTTAAATGAGCTTGACCATATCCATTATCACTATTTCAGCTATGAGGTCAAGTTAATGATTGTTATTAAAAGATTTAAGAGGCTTTATGCATATTTTTATTGTTAATACTATATTATAGTTTTTTATGAAGATTTATTCCTAGTCATTATTGATGGCATGCCTTTGTGTTTGTAGAGTGAATTCCAACACAAATTATTGAGAGAATTTGTGGTATTCCTTCCTCCTATGTTCCTAGAAAAATATGTATTTTGTAAATTCTTTCTCTTTATCATTATTCAAATAGCCATCTAATCAGATAGAAATATAGAAAGCATTCTTTTGCATTCAATATAAGTTAATTAGAGAATGAATGATGGTACAAAGGCCAAATTGGGATTTTCTATAGCCAATTTGTCTTCTTTATTCAAATTCCATTATTGCTTCAAATGCCATTATTTATGAAACTACTACATTTTAAAAGAAATCAACATCTTAAACATATGTGTTAGCTTATTGCACTAAATGTAAGAAAGTTACATCATGGCCCAACTTAACTAAGCACCAGATAGAAGGAGGTCTAGGTCTCTGGGACCCCTATACCCTGAATCAAATAATGGGAGCTAAACATTGGTGGAATTGGATAGGAGGTGACCCTAACCTTTGGAAACACATTTGGACTCGAAAATACAACATGCCAACTTGAACAAAAGATATCCTTATATATTGTGACCCTCCAAAGGATCGGCTATTTGGAACATGACAACCCAAAATGGAGACCTCATACAACAACATGTCTTCTAGGAAATCATAAACAAGAAAATGACCTTGTCTTGGAAAGATTCATGGTAGCAGTGGGATAAAATTCTTGGAAGGCAAGACTTAAGTGACTTCTTTCTGTACACAAATGGCAAGAAATTCCACACAATAGATCAATTTTGGAAAGAAGAATCATCTAGTGAAGGACAAAGGAAATGGATGGAGCACATGGATTGGCCCCAAGCCCCTGAGTTGGAACAACGGAGCTAGGTGGACAGGGAATTAGATTCTAGAAATATTTCTATCCTAAATGAACCAGATATCCTCAGATGGGGATATACCACAAAAGGAACATTTACTATCAAGGAGGCATATGATCTAAGGACAAGTTGCGAATAGGGCCATCACAATCTCATATGGAAGAAGATTTGGAAAGGAGGCTGGTGGACGAAGGTTGCCTACTTCCTATGGCTAGTGTGCACGGGTCACATTCTTACCTGGGATCAACTTCAACGAAGGGGTATCTATGGTCCATCATATTGCATCCTATGTAAACAAAAAAATTAGGATCTAGAACACATGCTCAACTCCTACCCCTTTGCTAAACAAAAGTGGCGATAGGTGGGGGATCTCTTTGGAAGAAAGGATCAGGATAGCCAAATAATTCGTGAAACTGTCCTCCTCTGGTGGACATGCATCTTTTCCAGTCCTACCCTCAACAGAGCTTGGGGGCTTTCCTTGGGGCTAACTCTATGGGCCATATGGAAAGAGAGGAATCACAGAATATTTAAGAGCCACCTTCTTCCCCAAGAGGTTGTTTAGGAAGAGATCATCCAAAACATTTTGGAAACAATCTTACCAGATAAAAGACATCCTAAGGACTGGAAAGTGACCCCACACGAGGCTATAATTCTACACCATCTGAACTTATCACCGATGATGATTGCCCCAACCTACTACTCATCATGCAGGGAATAGACTCACTCCTCACATCCCCCCAGGAGGGATTCATCCAGTTGATCTTTGATGGATCATCGAAGGGAAACTTGAGTCCCATAGGACTGAGAGGCCTCTTCCGAGACCCTAGGAGTCAAACATGCCAAATCTATGTTGATTATTGTGGTTATGCTAGTAACAATGAAGCCAAATTTGTTGTTTTCAAACAAGGCCTCCACAAAGATATCAAATTGGGATATAGGAATATTGTAGTGGAAGGCGAATCCAGATTAGTAGTCAACATGGTGAAAAAACTAAGTTGGGGAGCCAAATGGGACAAACTCAGCTGCAATTGGAGAACTACAAGATTAGTCAAAGAGATATGAGATCTTCTTCACAAATTTGACTATATTATTACCATCCATGTAAGGAGAGAGGGCAATACAGCGACGTGATTCATGGAAAATTGGGGGTGTGCCCATTAAAATGACCCTCTCGAGAAAATTTGGCTGATTCAACCCACGGATGGGAGGTTCAAGCCCTTGGAGAATATCTTAGAGCATGATAGAAGACAAAGCTCTCAGTGCCTCCGAACACTAGAGTAGAACACCGATTAGGGTGAAAGCCAAAGGGAAACCTCATCAAGGCAATTTTAATGTCAAGTACATCGAGGTACACTACCACCACCACCAACATGCTCAAGAAAATGGGTGACGTGGCTTTCTATATGCATAAGAATATCATCATAGAGGAAGGAGGAAAATTTATTTTGTTAAGTTGTCAGTCCGGTGGAAAGTGTTCCAAGAGGGTTGTAGGTTGTTTCCATTCCTAAACGATAATAGTGTAGTGACTTTGGTGAAGGGACTTTGCGAACAATGAAGCACAGCGTCTCCATAAGCAACATTGGATTCTTCAGCTCCAGGCAAGGATAATATGGTATGTAACCTGCTTCCCCCCCTCCTCCATGCATCCGTGTGTCTAGTTATGGAATTGCATTCTACATGGGGGAATTTTCCTGCGGATGGGGGTAAATTGGGCTGATGGAAATGTCTGGTGCTGGTAGTTTGGTATCAGGATTTCTTCCTCACCGAAATAACCTCAGTGTTGATTAGCTATGAAATTATCCTCTCTCAAATGGGGTTAATTGGGCTTTAGGGCAAGGGTGTTAACCCTGGGGAATGTTGCATTTTGGCTTGGTTCAAATACCAAGGGGTCTAGGATTAGGTTGTTGTCAGTTTATGTTTTACTTTTAGGGTTTTCTTTACTGTGGTATATGGTAATGACTTGGCTGGTTGTCTTTTGGGGCTTCACACCAATGGCTTGTTTCGAAGCATTTGTGAGGTCGCTGTTGAGGTATTGTGTCACCCGGCATGTCGAAATTGTCATAATGGTGCTGGAGCTGGCTATGATAGGCTCATAATTTTCATTTTTGGTCGTTATGTAAATGGGTTTGTGGCTAGCTAGATTTCGGGGCTTCACAACCATGGCCTGTTTCGAAGTGTCTGCGAGGTTGCTGTCGAGGTGCTACAACACCCAAGCATCCGTGAGATCCCTGTTGAGGTGCTACATCACCCGAGGTATAGGAATTGTCATAATAGTGTTGGAGCTGGCTATGAGGGGCTCATAATTTTTTTTTTTGGTTTTTATGCAAATGGATCGGTGGTTGGTTGGCTTTTAGGCCTTCGCACCCAAGGCCACTGTCAAGGTGTTGCATCATCCAGGGTATGGGAATTGTCATAATGATGCAGTAGCTGGCTATGATGGACTCTGAATTTTTGTTTCTGGTTGTTATGCAAATGGGACTAGGGGTCATGGGATTGAATGCCTGGGTGGGTTGGCGAACATCAAGTGGCTGTAGGGTTTGCGAGTGGTAGAGAGATAATACATAATTTTAAGTCAATTACAATTTTAAGTGTAGAGAGATAGGCTCTCCTGGGCATGGAAGGCTTCTAGGCTCGGACCCTCACCTACACAGAGATTTTTCAATTCCTATCTGATTACCAAGCATTGAGATTGTGTTGTAATGGAAATAGAAGTGAAGGCTAGGGGCCGAGGAAGGAGGCCTCAGGCGACCGAGCAAGAGGATAAGCCTAGCTCTTCGAGTGGGAGATGTGGTAGAAGAATGGTCGCGAACCTCATTAATAAAGAAACCAAAGCATACCTGGAGGGGACCAATGAAGAGATTAGAAGTTTGATTGAGGAATGGGTAGCCGACCTAAATCGTGAGGTGAGCACGAAAGAGATAAAGATGGAGGATTGGCACATAATGGTGCTAGTCGCTGGGAATACTCAAGGTTGGGTGATACAGTTCAAGCTGACCCTGTATCTGTATTGGATTATGAAAAGCCTCCTCAAAAAGGCCATGGAGAAAATTTTAGTGAGCATGGTGACAATAGTGTAGGAATTTCCAAACTACAAACAAAATTTTTAGAAGCTTCAATTCCAAATGAAAAAATAGGATGGACGCCTCAGCCGCATTGAGAAACATTTCCCTTATTTCTTTTCACAAACAATGTTGTCTGGTTCCAATGCCAAGGATCCATCTCTGGTTGATTCCACCTCTACTGAGTAGGATTATTAGAATGTTAGCTAGTTTTTAGTTTTGATTAGTATACATGCGGCTAGCTTTTACTTTTCAGTTTGAAGTCATATATGTTTATAGTAAAATAGAGTATGGGCAAGGACACGATATAAAAACTTATATAGCTTGGATAAAGAGACTTATTAATTTTTGTTACTAGGTGGCTTATAATGCAGTTAGGTGGCCAATAGAATTCGTTTCCTGCCGAGCAAGTTGAGCCCCCCTAACTTGTTTTATGTGGTTGTAAATTGCTTATTTATTAATCAAAATGGAAGGATATACTAAGCTTACAAAAAAAAAATGTGGAAAAGTTACACAAGAAAAAGGAATTTTCCATTGAAAATAACACTTATGCTTTTTTGCAAATTTGTTTTTTGAATTAAAGTTTTTTTGAATCTTTCTCAAAAGAAAAAGTGGAAAATACAATGATAGTGTCATTACCATTATGAACCATGTTTTTAATAAAAATACATACTTTCACAATTAGCATACGCATAAATTTATATATGTTTTGAATAGTTTCAAAATGTGTATTACCTTTATTCTCTTTGATGTGTCTCTCTTTTCCCTATCATCATGAAAACTCATGTTTTCAAATATATTACTTCAAATGGTGTAATGTGATCAATGTTTTCTTTGTTCAATTATTTTCCCAAAGTATGTTTATAGTGGTGCAATTATTCAACATTGCCCTTTTTAGATCTAGATTTGTTTTTAGGTTGTAAGTTTCATTAAATGAGTGATGCAAGAGCATTAGACTAAGTTAGTGATGAAGAGATGGAGGGGGATTGACAATTTGGTGGAATGGACACATGTTGAGGTAGAAAATAGATTTTGTTTCCTTTGAAAAATATTTAACATATTTAATGTAAATATAGAGTTCTAATAAATTGTAGAGTGTAGGAAATGAAGAGTCAATTCTGTTGTGTCTTTTCAACTTCCCTTAATTAGAGAGATGGGGAAGCGAATCAGTTGCCAATTTTGTGCATAAATGGAGTATAAATTGGAGAGAAGAAGAGCTTCTTTTCCTACATCGAACATGTACTTGTGAAATAAATAAAAAGACATTATGCGCAACACATTCATTCATCTGTGTTATAATCTTTGATTTGAACTATGCGTGTAGTTGATTACATTTCAGAATTCCAGTTATCAGAACCCATAGTATTATATGGTTTATAAAACTTGATTTATGATGCCAATGGTTGTTTATACATCTATTTTTCTTTTTTGTGTGACCAAAACCATATTTTACAGTGCGTTGTTTTGTAGGCAGTGACACGTTTTTGTTGATGAGTGTACCCAATGAATAGATGAGGGGATGATTGATGTGGAAGAGGTAGGAGGATATTTTTCTCTGAGTAGGATAGCATGGAGAAACTGAGTAACTTGAGTGTTGGGAAAAGCCTTTGGTTTGGATGCTGTCACGATTTTGTTGGGACCCTGCATGTAATCGTTGGTAACGGAGACAAGGAAAGCCATTGCTAAGCATGTAGGACAATATTAGATGGTGCAAAGTCAAGTATGTAGAGAGTGCAAGTCATTCTACCTTCCAAGAGTCAAAAATAGAATTTTTGGAAGCATTACAAAATATTTCACAATTCCTAAAGGCTTTGAAAAAAGGTGCTACAAAAATATTTCACAACACCTACAACCAATCTTCTTTAGGTTGTGTTGAGCCATTCATTATTTCTTTCAGTCAGCATTGTCCCATCAATTTTTGGTATCAAAGAAGGTTGCAGGTAGAGCTACATTTGAGGTGGAGCTACGTTTGACACTAGTGGTGATGTCTATGGTAAAGAGAGATGGAAATGCATGCAAGAAGATCGCAAGGTCATGGAGGGAGGACCATAGATAATGCAGAACTCCAAGAGGAGATAAAAGGGTGGAAATCCATTTAGAGGCCATGGAGACCAACGGGAAGCGAGAACCTCAGGTTGGATATGATACTGGATTTTAGGAATACGCTAAAGCAGAAAGAGCAAAGCCTATGGATGAAGCTCAAGTTCGAGACCAAAATATGAATTGTCTACCTATGATGGCAGTCTAGTAGTTGAGACTTTGATGGAATGGATTAGTGAACTAGATAAGTATTTTAAGTATGCGGAGATTGAAGAAGATAACCAAGTAAAATTTTCTATAACTAGGTTGAAAGGCCATGTTGCATCGTGGTGGGACAATGTGCAGGTTGAAAGAATAAAGGAGGGGAAACCATTGATAAAAAGTTGGGACAAGATGATAGCAAAGATGAAGTGGAAGTTTTTGATGAAAGACTATCAGATATCCCTTTATAGATAGGTGCATAAACTCAACCAAAGGCTACTCACAGTTAGAGAGTATAAAAAGGAGTTTTACAGGGTGAATTTAAGGGTAGGTTATGTAGAATACACCCTAGAAAATATAGAAAGGTATATTAATGGATCGAATATGGAAATCCAACATGAAATCAAGCTTCTTTCTCCCAGGACGATGGAAGAAGCATACCCGTTTTCCTTGAAGGCAGAAGAGAAGATAACGAGGAAGCATAATTCAAGAAGAGGTCATGGTTTTACAAGAGGAAGAAGGCAGACAACTAGAAGAGGGAATACTTCAACTCAAAATAATGATGCAAATAATCCAAAATAGTAAGGACAACAAGAGAAAGAAGGTGACTCGAGAGGACGGAAATATTACTGTGAGGTAGAGGTAGAGGAAGAGGAAAAAATACTATCTACTAGTGCTATAAATGTGGACAATTAGGTCACATTTATTTTAAGTGTCATGAGAATGAAAAAGGAGGACAAAGAGATTCATATGTAGCTCAACTGAAAGGAACAAATGCATAGGCACCTACGATAGAAAATGCACTAGAGACAAGAGAAGCTTTAATGGTCAATAAGGCCTTATTGAAACTAGCTAAGGAGACTATTGAACCAGTGCAGAGGAAGTTCTTGTTTAGGATTGTTTGAAAGGTCATAGGAAAATGCTGCAAAGTGGTGATTGGAAATAGGAGCACTGACAATCTCGTTTCCACAAAAATGGTGGACAATATTGGACTGAAAAGGTTGAAGCATCCAACACCATATAAAGTTTCATGGCTGCAGAAAGGTCACCAGTTTCTGGTAAGTGAGCAGAGTGAAGTAGAGTTATAGATAGGCCAATATCAAGATAAGATAGTTTATGAAATCATGCCAATAGATGTCTGCCACCTTCTTTTGGGATGACCTTGACAATTTGATAGGAAAATGGTGCATGATGGAGAGAGTAACACCTATAAGTTTTAAAAGGATGGTATCAGGCACACTTTCATACCCTTATATGAAGAAGGTACAACTGGGACAAGTAGCTCAAAAGCATTGTTGCTGGGAGGAAAGGAATTTCTACAAAAAATGAGGAGAGAAGAGATCAACTATGCAGTGGTCTATAAGCCAAAGGTAATACTCATGCACACTGAAATTGCAGGTTTACCTATTGCGATTCAAGAGATGTTGCATGAGCTTAGTGGTATCATGGTAGATGACTTTCCAAATGAGTTTCCACCTAAGAGAAGTATCAACCATGACATAGACTTGATACCAAGAGCAAGCCTTTCGAACAGAGTTGCTTACTAAATGACACCCAATGAAAATGAGAGGATAAGGAAGAAGGTTCAAGGGATATATTGAAAAGGATTGATAAGGGAGAGCTTGAGTCCATTCACTATTCATTTGGTGCTTAGCCCGAAGAAAGATGGAGAATCGAGGATGTGCACAAATTCTAGAGAAATTAACAAAATTACAATCAGGTATAGATTTCCATTGCCACGGATGGATTACATGATGGACTATTTGAGTGGGGAAACTTACTTTTCAAATGTTGACTTGAAGAGTGGTTACCATTAGAGCCATATCAAAGAAGGGGATGAGTGGAAGACAACTTTCAAGACCAATAAGAGACTATATGAATGGCTGGTCATGCCATTTAGACTTACAAATGCACCAAGTACCTTCATGCGGTTGATGAAGGAGGTCTTGAATGAGTTCACTGATAAGTTTGTTATTGTTTATTTAGATGATATTTTTATTTTTAGACAAACAAAGGAAGAACACGTTAGGCATGTAAGGTATGTTCTAGAAAAGTTACAATAAGAAAAACAATCGATTAACCTGAAGAAGTATACTTTCATGTATTCTAAATTGGTATACTTGAGCTTTTTCATTTCAAAGGATGGGTTGAAAATGGATCCAGAGAAAATAGAAGTGATTGTAAGTTGGTCTTCACCCAATAACATTTTTTAGGTAAGGCTTTTTCATGGTTTAGTTAGCTTTTATTAGAAGTTCATCAAGAATTTCAATGGTATTTATGTACCCATCATTGAGACTGTCAAGAAGGATATACAACCATTTTGTTGGACAACAACAACAAAGACAAGTTTCCGTCTCTTGAATAAAAATATCATTAAGAAGTGAGTGATGAAGCTACCTGACTTCAACAAGCTTTTCCAAGTCATATGTGATGCTAGTGGTACAACCATTGGAGTAGAATTTAGTTAAGAGGGAAGGCCTATTTCATATTTCAGTGAGAAGTTGAATGAATCCAAGTAGAAATACTCCTCTTATGACAAAGAATTTTATGCGGTGATTCAAGCCTTAAAGCATTCGAAAGACTCTTTGATTCCTAGGGAGTTTGTTTTATTCTTTGACAACTCTGCACTATAGTATATAATGCAGCAGAAAAACTTGAACCATAAGCATTCCATGTTGGTGGAATTCCTAATAAGTTTCACCTTTGTTATTAAACATGTGAGTGGACAAGAGAACAAGGTAGCCAATGCTTTGAGCAGGAGGAGCTTGATCGTGTAGGAGGGCCAAGTGCAGATTTTGGGCTTTGAATATCTGAAGGACTTGTACAAGGATGATGTTAATTTCCAAGAAGCCTTTGAAACATGAAGGAACCCCATGAGTAGAGATAGAATCCCATGGAGGGAGTTTATGTTGTAGGATATTTTGCTATTCAAGAACAATTAGTTATGTATTCCCAGTTATTCAATGAGGGAGAATTTGATGCGGGAAGATCATAATGGAGGATTGGCAGGGAATTTTGGTGTGGAAAAGACACTTGAACAACTGGAACACTTCTATTTTTGGCCAAAGATGAAAGATGATGTGCAGAAATATGTAGGTCAATGCATTGTATGCTAGCATGCAAAAGGGAGGATTCAAAATGCTGGGTTGTATATTCTTCTACCCATTCCTAGTAGACCATGGGACTTGGTGAGTATGGACTTTGTTATGGGTTTTCCGAGAACACAAAAATGTAAGGATTCTATACTTGTAGTTTTGGATAGATTTTCAAAGATGGCTCACTTTATCCCATGTTGTAAGACTAATGATGCTACACATGTGGCTCATTTTTTTTTCAATGAGATTGTATGATTTCTTGGCTTTCCAAACAGTATAATATTTGGCAGGGACACCAGGTTCACAAAACACTTTTGGAGGACTTTATGGAAGAATCTTAGAACAAAATAAATCTTTTCCATAGCCTATCATCCACAATCTGATGGGAAAACTGAAGTTTTGAACATGAGTCTCGGGAACATATTGAGGAGCCTCGTGGGGTAGAATCCTAAGCAGTGGGATCATGTATTAGTTGAAGCTGATTTTGCATACAATGATTCACAAAATAGGAGCATTGGGAAGATTACATTTCAAATATTGTATATAATGCATCCTAGAGGAATCTGTGAGCTGAGATATTTGGGTAAACTTGAGCAGCGAAGTACTGATGGGGATGATTTTTTAGAAACAATAAGTGACTTACATGTGGAGGTCAAACATAAGCTAGAAGAAAAAATACACAAGTAAAAATAAGGAGTATATTTTAGAAGAAGAGAGGTAATCTATGAGGCAGGAGACATGGTCTTAGCACATCTAAGAAAAGAGAGAATTCTAAGAGGAGAGTATAACAAGCTCAAAATGAAGAAAACAGGATATTCCAGAATCCTAAGATTTTTTTTGCAAATCCCCATGAACTGGAGCTACCTATGGGTCTAGGTATCTCACCTATCATTAATGTGGCTAATTTGTATCCCTATCAAGGTAGTGTTGAAGGTGCCACTACTACATATGAGAGCAGTGGAGATTTCATTAAGCAGAGTTAGAGGAAGCAGATGCCTATGGCATGGAAACCCAAAGTTGAAATCATTTTGGACACCAAGATTGTAAAGCACACCAAAGGAAAATAGTATCTATATTTTTTGGTGAAGTGGAAGGACCATATGATGGAGGATTCTACATGGATGAGTGTTGCAGCTCTACAGAAGGAAGGTTTCTTTGTAGAGGACCTTATGAGCAGGAGCTCATGAGTTTTCCTTCCTAGGGAGTCTAATGTAGGAGAATTATACTAAGTTCATGATGAAGAGATGGAGGGGGCTTGACAATGTGGTGGATTGGCCACATGTCAAGATGGAAAATAGATTTTGTTTCCTTTAAAAAATATTTTACACATTTAATGTAAATCAAGAGTTCGAATATGTTGTAGAGTCTAGGAAATGAAGAATAATTTATGTTGTGTCTCTTCAAGTTCCCTCAATTATAGAGAAGGCGAAGTGACTCAGTTGCCAAGGTTGTGCATAAATGGAGTATCAATTGGAGAAGAGAAGAGCTTCTTCTCCTGCCTCGATGCTGTACATGTGAAATAAATAAAGATAAGTGTGTAACACATTCATTCATACGCGTTATAATCTCTTATTTGAATTCTGTGTGCGGTTCATTACATTCTTGAATTCGTGTGATAAGAACCTATAGTATTATATGGTTTTTAAGACTTGATTTACGATGCTAGTGGTTGTTTATACATGGTTTTTTCTCTATGACCCAAACCATATTTTGTAGGGCCTTGTTTTGCAGGAAATGACACCTTTGTTGATTTGAGTGTGCCAAATGAATCAATGAGGGGATACTAGATGCGGAACACGCAGGAGGAGATCATTATTTGAGTAAGACAATGTGGAGATCCTGAGTAACTTGAGCGATGGAAAAATCCTTTGGTTTAGATGTTGTCATAGTTTTGCTGGGAGCTTGCATATAAAAATCAATAAGGGAGACAAAGGAGGCCATTACTGAGCATGGATGATGTGCTCATACAGTGGAGAGTCAAGATTCTAGAGATCACAAGTCGTTCTGCTTTCTACGGGCCGAAAACAAAATTTCTAGAAGCGCTACAAAAATATTTCACAACCCCTACTGGTTTTGAAAAAGGGGGCTACGAAAATATTTCGTAACGCCTACAACCAGTCTTATTTGGGTTGCGTTGATCTTTTTTTTTTTTTATTTCTTTCATCCAGTCTTGTCCCATAAATGAGTTTTTAGTCTCTTGAAACTTTGCTCTCTAGTTTCTTAAGACAATTATTCTCTTGCAATCAAAAAGAAAATTTCACTAGTAGTTCCATTAGAATTATTCTGAAAATTCTTATTTTAGTGTCAACATAAGTATTTTGGTAAGTGACAAGTACATATTATAAATCTAAGATAAATAACTATTAATATTTGTGATCTTTTATTTTTCTTAAATTACAACTATGCAATAAATAAATTCTAATATTGTAGCATTTTATTTTTGACATATAATTTGTTACTTTTAGTTGAGTAAATATAATGTTAATGGGAACAAATGATATTTTAACTTTTCATTTTTCATCTACTTAACATCAAATCCCACCATTAGGAATTTTTTTTTAAACTAATAGTAATAATTTAACCCTTTCATTGCACTCTTTTATGAAACTAACTCTTCATAGAAGGAAGCCTATTCTTTGAATTATATCTATGAATACTCTATCATAATTAGTTTCTCAATATTTTAATATCCCCTACACCACAATACATCAACTGGAAAGAAACTAGAAAAGAGTTAACCTCTCTAACCTATATGTAAGATATATACTTGGAAATACACAAGGAGAGTTAATATGTGTAATGTATATGTAAGTTACACTATTGTGCATATTTATAGGTATATTTCATTCATTCGCACTCAATAAATTTCCATTTATTGAGATCACTTTAGGGATCACCAAGCTTTGATAAAATGCCTTCTATGTCACCAAATATGGTTACACATTCCTTCTAGGTTTCAAATTATGGCAAAATCTCCCCTACAGGATCATGCTCTACAAAACAAACATAGTTAATATATGTATGTATGAGAGGAATTGTATTATTATTATTATTATTTTTACTAGGCGAATTTCTTTTTTATTATTTTTTAATTTAATATTATCCAACACTAACATGACAACATCTTCCCCATATTGAGCTATACATGTTTTTCACTTCTAGAGATTTAATCCGTTTTGATACTTCCATACTAGGTTTCTACTTCGAGATATTTGATTGCTCTAGACATTTCATAAATATGTATTAAGATGGATTTATAATACTTTATATATTTAACTATAGTCTTTTATAATGTTCATTACTGTTTTCTTTTATTTTTCTTAAATTACAACTATCTAATAAATTATATTTAAAATATTATTTTATACTTTTAAAGGTAGTAAAACAAATGTCCATAGGAGTAAAAGATATTTTATCTTTTCTTTTTTATCTATTTAATATCAAATCCCAATATTAAAATAAATTTTTAAAGACATAGTTTCTTTGTAATAATAAGAATTCAAACCTTTCATTATTCTATGTTGTGTGATTAATTGTACATGTAGAAAGGCTACTCAAGGGATGATATCTATCGATATTCTAATATCATTATTCTCTTAATGTTTGAATATCAATCTACTCAAAATTTATGTCGAAATAAATCCTAAAATAATTAACATATATATTTTACATGGACAAGGTTATTCAACCACTTTCCTATTTGTAGAGAAGATCATTCATAACTTGAAAAGAGAAACCCAAAGAAAGCTAACTTGTGCAATGTAAATGTAAGATACATAGTCATATTGGAGCATTTAAATAATCTTATATATATAGAGGTATATTTCATTCCTTCAAAATCAACAACATTTCGTTTTATAAGCCCACTTTAGTGATCCCCAAGATCTCTCCAAATTCCTTCTACGTCATGCAAATGAGTATATATAAATAAAAAGGAGAATTTTTTTATTTTTTTATTGAACCCACTTTACTTTTAATTATTTTTAATGTAATATTATTTAACACACGTAACAAAATATTCCTAAAACTAAGCTCTAAGAAACTATGATGTGGTAATTTCATATAAATCTTAAATTAATATTAATTTTTAGCCATAGACAACACAAAGGAAGCCCTTTCCTTTACCTACATAATCCCTAGTAACCCTTCCCCTTCAATTCCCTTTAGTGTACCCAAGAATATTACCATTTAGGACTCTCACATGAATACGAAAACCATGGATACTCGTATTGTGCTATAATGTCTTCCCAAAATCAGAAACAACATGGTATTTATATTCCCAATAAAGACATAAGTCCTTACCTGATCTTATTATTATCTCATAAAAAAATTAATACAATCATCTCATATGAACACATTCAAATGATTTTATAAAATCCTCACATGTGTTAGGTCCCTTACCTCTATCAACAACACATATGCATGCATGTACAACTATCATCAACAACCCAACCATGATATCAAGAATAATTAAAGAAACTCATACCTAACTCCTTTTAGCACAAAGGAAGTATTGGAATGACCTATATCATATCTATATGGTTTCCATCAACATCTCTAATATTATGTCTAGTTGGTGACTCGTGGAATCTCACAACATCCATTCCCTAGATCTTGACAAACATATTATTGTCTCATTATTTGCTAACTACACAACTAGCATCAACCATAATTACTCATCCTACCACATTCATTGTATAGAAATTAGTTTTTGCCAACATGCAAAATCATATATGGCCATGCATATTTATATGAACTCTACCACATATTATCCTCAATATCTTCGCTTATGCCTGCACATTCTAGCTTAACATTTTATTATATATTTCTTTCTTACCCTTTTTTCATCACCATCAATGGATTATATCCTCCTTGCTATCTGTGTTCACCATTTACTACCTTAATAACATGTTTAGTATACTCTGATTACTTTCATTGTCTTAGAACACCTTTGATTTCTAATCAATTTTTATAATTACTTCTTCATTTTCCTTGTGCAATTCCAAGTAATTCTATCTTGGCCTTCTAACAATCATTTTGTTGTTAGTGTTACTTCATTTTCCATAAATATAAAGCTCTCAAACTATCTTGGTCATTCCCATAATTATGCATTCTTTCCCTTATATTAGTTTACCTTTAAGCTTTATTAATATTTGGAATTTCCTCTTCATTAAGATCTATAAATTCTAAGGAAAAATCCACTTTTTCTCAAAGATAGTTCTACATCATGGGGTGCTTCATTCCTTAAATGATAGTGTTCAAGTAAGTTGAAGCTTGCAATTCACTTCATGTTACCTTGAGATGTTCATAGCTTTCCTATTCTTTTAGAAATTGCCTCTACATTTCCTTGGGAAATATAAAACTAAGCATAACCTTTTCCTTTATAATTAGTTTCTTCCTAAGAAAAGTTAATTTCATTTTACGTCACATATAAATTGTCAATTCATATCTGAGAACCCTTCTAACAATACACATAGCTTATCCAATAGGATAGTTCACCTAATAAATGCATGAAGTGCATGTTTTCTTTTATCTTTGTATATTCTCTCTACCATCCAACGCATATGAATGACTCTTTCTTATGAAACCACGATCATGATCATGATGCCAATCATACTTTGCAAGATCTTATTTGGTTGTTATTCCCTACCTGAAGGGGTTCAAGGACTTGCATTCTTCTTTTATGCATATAGATTTCATTCTTTATAAACTTGTATCTTCCATTCATATACTAGAAATTCTCTCATTGAGTTTAGAAATAATTATTATGGTAACCAAGAGCACCACAAATCTTCTCTAAAATTTAAGCTACACTCATTGGTTGCAATGAATTCCTTGCATGCATTCTTTCTATTGCTATATTTTGATAGTATTATTCTCAACACCAATAACATTCTAAATTCTCCTTAGTTCCAAGAATATGTACACATTTCCTTTGTAATTAAATGCATTCACCATAATATAGAAACAAGAAACTAAGCCATTATCTCTTTATCACGTTGTTTATCATTAAGATACATAGAACACATCTACAAGACATTATTTCTCTTGATGTCATTTAAATTGTTTGTTATTAAGCATTAATGTGATACTCCCAATTCAATATCCTTTCTCAATAAATAAAGATTCAATCTCTCCATGAAAGTTTCATTACATAATATTTATAGTCGTCATAGTCTTATGCATGCCTCTTTATTCCCCTTCCATAATCCAAGAGTTAAGAAAACCCACTTTGCTTATGCACTTGGGAGTAGGACTCTCTTTTCGTAGCTAATATATAAAATGGTGAGACCTCGACCACTTTCCTTTATTTTTTCAACTAACCCCTTTTCCTGCTTGGATATCAAGTCAAATTTGTAAGGAACATTAATCATTTTTACTTAAATTACCAAGCAATATTACTAGTCTCTTAGTTTTATTATTTTTGCTCATCAAGAGCACTTCCATACGTATAGTTACTCATGGTAATCCTCAATCAAACAATTTACATGTTGTTTGAGAGGTAACTTAAATTTCCATACTTTTTTCTAATTCAATTATGCTTCTACCTCACCATGTATACATAACTATTAAATACAATAAGTCATTCTTAGTCATCTCTACACATTTGGTATGCTCATACATGATCATAGTTATTTAAAATGAAGCATAATCCACCATTACCACATCACTTTGAGTATACATCATGACATAATAACCTATCCGCATTGAAGGTATTTTCCAAACAATAGTCATGAAATTATGAATTATTACACTTCATAATTCATACTTCTTTCCGACCCTTAAAGCAAAATCATGAACCTCGTGATTTCTTCTTTGGACCCTTAACTCACCCTTAGGTATTGGTGTTACTCTAGCATGGAAAGAAGAAAAATAATTAATCACTTTGGATGTTTGTGACACTCTCCACAATTTCATCATTGAATTTTTTGTTAAGAAATTGGTGCGCTAATGTAATTCCATCCTTGACACATAGATTCCTTGCCCATAACAACCCTAATACTATAACATGATCTCTACTTTTAGCTTATATTTAGATTTGTTGTTGATTATAGTTTAGCATTGTATTCTTTTTTTAATACATCTCTATACATACTCAACCACCTTTCTATTAGATTTAGGATATGCACTATCTTTACTATCTCAATTTATGCTATTAAACCATTTTGTCACATACCCTATTCCTTCCTTCACCATTATAATATCACATTCAAATTTTATGATATATCTTATGCTGTAAAATAGAAATCATCTCTTTAGATTTATCTTTTCCAAAATCACCATGATTCCCTAGTGGCTATAGTATCAAAATGATTTTCATTCAAAGAAATGCAAAATAATTGACAATTCAACTTTAAATATTTTTTGCAACTTTTCATATGTTGACAAGTTTAAATTGTTGTCAGTTCTAAAGTTTATAGCTTCCTTATTAGGATACATATTTTTCACCAAAGTTTATAGCATCCCTATTAGGATCTTATCTATGATGCAATGTGGATATGTAAGAGCACATGCTCATGGATTTATCTTTGTTTTCTAATTTAGTATGGAAGAAGGAATCGACCACCCTTTAAACAATTTACTTTTATCCAAGTGCAATATTTTAAAAGCTACAAAATTTACTCTAGTAATATGTATAGGTTAGTGTATATTTTCATATAAATTATTCTAATGTATCGTATCCCCAATGGGGGAGCTTTCCTGATGACCTTTTCCTGACAGGAGTTATAATTGAAATGAAGAAAATATGTATGGTTTATGGGGTGGTGGCCCTTAGTGTAAGAGCCATGCTCTACACCTAGCCTTGCATGCTCCTCACATGGTGATCTCATCATTTTCAAACCATGCTACACCTACCTAGTCCAAACGACTTAAATTCACATGGGTGGGCATTTTTGGTTTTGAGTACAATAGTTCCCTTGGCAATGATTATCCCTTCTCATTTGAGATGAATTTCCCCTCCCATGGTGGATTGTCCACAGGTGGAGTATGCTTTGACAATTGGTGAAATTTCATTCATGAACTTATCATTCTGAAGTTTTTTGGGATAGTGGAGTACTATGTTAGCTTGTACACTTGGCTTACCATGATGAGTGTCCCTGCAGCTCACCTTACACAACAAGTTTGGCAACTCATGTCCTTAGGTTGTTATGTATGCATGTGTCAGGTCCCTGGGTGGCGGAACGACTATGTTTTGGTTGATGGTGGTAAAAAGCCACAATTGTCAACTTGTTGAGGGTGGACAAGGGTGGCCTATATTGGACTATAGGGAGTTATGTATTCTTCGAACTCTCTTCATAATATAATTTTCTAGTTGTGTCTTAGTCCCTTAGTGGTCTCATCATTTCTTGATCGTATGCTTATATGTTGCAAGATAATCTACTCATCTCTGGGACCTTTGGTTTTTCAATATAGGGTTCAATGTTCTTTGTGCTATTTTTACACAACTTCGGGCCTAGTCCTGCATTTGAATTGGTGGTGGTATTACCCTCTGTGGCACCTCAAAACTCCAACCCCATTGGGATTTCCTTCGGTAGCCTAGTGCTAGTCTACGGAGTATGGTACCCTAGCACCTTCTCCATTAGGTTTTGATAATAGCTATCATTTGTTTAGAGTTTCATCTATCCAAAAGTTTCTAATTTATGTAGCTCTCTATCCACACAAACTTATGGATATTACGAAGTTAGGGAAATTGTTAGTTTGTAAGTATCATGGATTCCCATCTCACTTTATCCTCACACAAAATTACATCTCTCATTTCATTACAAGGTTCTAGGTTCACACAAGGGCATGTTCTTTCCCTCCCATCACATTTTTTATTCTCATCATCCTGTCTTTGAGAGTTGTCTTCTCTTGTGTTGTTTAGAGGTGATATGTGTATATGGCTTCAGAATAGAGGTTTTCTAATCATAAGGGTGGTCCACCAGAGTCATCCTCTTTGTGATGCCAGGTTTTGTTTCAAATGGGAGTCTATGACCAACTTTTTTGACTCTGCTCTACTCGAAGTGAGAAAGGAAATTCTCCAATTAGAGGTTAAGGAGTTTGGTTATCATGTATATTTCCTTGATTCACATATTGGAGGTAGTATCCTCAAATGCACTCCTGATCCAGGGAAGTTTCATAAGAGAAGGCTCACTTCCTACATTCTATTACTTTGCACCATAAATTGGAAACTCTATTAAGAATTGTAATTCAGGATATTAAGAAAGTAGATAAATATATGTTGTTTGCAGGTCAAGAGGAGATAAAGAGATTCCTCAGAGACATCAGGTATAACTTGGTTACTGTGGTTATATTAACTCATGTGGAGCATTTTGTGGTATCAGATTCAAAGGCTGACTCTAATGAGAAACAAGAGGTTCCTGCAGTCATCAACTCTCCAACTCGGCATTCTCCTCATGAAAAATCTTCTCCTCTCTCACCAATTATCATCTTGGACTAATGATTCCACCATGTATATCATATTGGTGTTTACCATGGGTGACTATACCTTATTTTGTAACCAATCTTATGATGTTTAGTCACACTTCCATTGGGTTGATGATATGCAATTTTTTGCTATTAATTCTTTGGTTTTTTGTATGGTTTAGTTTTAGTGCTTTAGGGGGACTCGTGTATACTATACTTCTATATTGTAGTATCTATGTTATTTTATTGTTCTCATGTGTTTGTTGTTATCCCTGGTTGAATATATGATCTCCTGGGATACTCTTTTTGATATATGAAACACTTCTAATGTAATATTTTTTCCTATTAATAGAAATCTACTAAGGAAATTTACAAAAACAAATTATTCTAATGTCTCATATAATAATTCCCAAAGATGTTCAATAGTCATGAAAGTTACAAAAAAAATGGGAGGGTTGAGCTTTCATATCATTGATAGGATATATTTTTCCTGTTTTTATGGCAATCAAGTGAGTTATGTATAATTTTAAGAGAACTATATCTAATGAAATGAAATATTTTTCAAAGTTACATTTATATTTCACATCTTTTGTAATGGAATTCTACCTTCCAACTTTACCTTTTCCTAATCCATCTTATGCGCAACTTAGAATTTGGTGTATGATGAATCAAATGCTTTTAAAGAAAATATTTTATGTGTTGTAATGCATATTAATTTTTCTTAGGGCTATATTGTTCATTGGTTTAGATAATTTCATTTCATTATTTACATATTCAATTCACACCACAATATCATAACATTATTTAGAAACATATGCAACTATATAGAAAGAACAATATCATCATCAATGCAGCAGAACATAAATGAACAATAGAAGAAAATAATTCACACATAGAGACACTAAGATTGGTCACAGACCAGGGAAAAACTCCACAAGGGGTAAAACCTTTTCAAATTCTTCTTCTTATTAGATTGCCATTAAATATTTTAGAAAAGAGAGAGTACAATGATCCATATATTCAATACTAAAATATCTAGAAAAATTAAATAAATAATATCTAAGAGATGAACCAAAAAAATGCTAATAATCAAAACCTTGATTCAGAACCCTGTGATAAACTATTAATATATGTTGTCAACTGTCAAATTTTGTAGTCAACTAATGAAATAAAACCCTAGTTTCTAGTCACACGGAGGGAGTGTACATGTGTGTGATTGAAACACTCCAGCCACACTCATAAGCCTTTGTGCCTACGTTTAAAACCAAAAATTTATTTAGCAACCCCGTAGCTACAAATCAAAACCCTAGATCACACGTGCAAGATTTAGACCTTACAATTTTGGTCATATACGAACCAATCTCTATGAACCACTTCATATTTGTGCGAGCCAAATCAAATAAAGAATAATAATTATTGATATTCAAATGAGGGTCACTAGAATTATAATTATAACCATCTAAGGGTGTCCAAATTATTCTTTTGAGCCAACATGTCTTTTCTGAGCACATGTGAGTTTCCATAATAAAATATATTTTTCGTTAACCAAATTAAATTCTTCCAAGTTCTAGTAGGGATATTACTAGATGAACAAGATTGTCCAAAGGAGGGAATTTATCCCTAAGTTGCTAAAATTAACACTTTCTCTCAGCTAGGGAGAAACTACCAACTGCAGCATATGTCCCATCACATGTATCTTGTCAACAACTGTCGTCACTACATATCTTGTTCATCCTTTCTTATCTCTGCTTGTCTTTGTATATTTTCTCATATGTTGAATGCTCTAAAATCTAAAAGAATAAGAATTTGGTATTGGATGGGAGTCCAAACTACCACCATATATTCATTAAGGAGCTACAACTACCACCCAGAATCACTACCAGTGGGGAACCCAATGTTACTACCCTAGAAACATCAAAGATCTTATCATGAGGGAGCCCTGCTCAACCAAGAACCACATCTAAACCTACAATCCAATGAAAATGAGGAAGGTCATATGGAAAAATCTCACCTAAAATCATCTCATAGGGGAGCATACATCTTGCACCCTATGTCAAACAATAGGCAAGATATAATATCACATACATCCTATTATTACTTACTGATCTTCCCAACAATGAAACTCAAGAGTCATGTGGTAGAAAACCTACATCATAATCCATCTTGGGTGAGATACCTGACTTACCAAAGATAAGGATCACACACCCCCAAGTTTTTTCAACCCATTGGGTATATGGGGAGCGACAATCCCAACAAGGCCAATTTGTGTGTATTATACGAATTGTGGTATACTCTACATAGACCAAGATAGGGGAGCTGCATCTTCCACCCTATGGGTGACAAATTGGTGTGATACCCTATTGTCGATAGATCCCTCAACCCCAGGAGCCCTACATCTCAATTCCACACCCTTGGAGATTAGATATTGGGGAAGACTTGTCTTAGTGTCCTCGGTCAGTCCTATTCTCTATAGACTATAAACATATCAATGTGATCATATCACATGCTTACTGAAATGGTTCATTAAAAAGTTCAATCATAATGCCTCATACATTACCAAGAACAATAGTCCTCTGATTTTTTATTCATACAAGACATTACATCAAATATTATGTTAGAATAAATACATGTCACAAAAGGATACCTTATTCATCCTCCCTCTCATAGAGGAAACAACCATAAGCATAAGCTTGTTTCATACATCAACATTGTCTCAACACAAGGAGATATCTTAACCCCAACAATATACAATATTTTTTACCAATAAGATGCCACCTTTTATCGTCACAATATATCATTTTCATATCCAAAACCTACTCAAACAACTCTCCAAAGAGCTTCCTCAACCAAATTTTCCCATAGCTATCCATGCTAGCAACAATGTACTCAAACTTGGATGTGCTTAAAGCTACAAACTTCTATTTCCTTCTCATAAAAATGTCATGGAAGATACAAAGCTAAAGAAACACCCAAATGTGATTTTTTCTGTCAACAATGCTTTCAAGCGCAGTCAACATTAGTTCATCCATGAAATCGTACATCTCTTGTAATATATATGTGACCAATATTGATAGTCCCATGTAGATTATTTCAAAATGTGCTTACTGGCAACTTAATGTGTATGAAGCAGCTCAATCATGAATTGACTCAAGTTGTTCTCTAAAAAACATATATCTAAATGGGTGTTCACAATAACATCAATTCTTAAATCAACTATTAGTTTCCAAGTCAAGTCCAACAATATCTCTGAATAACTTCTTGAAATTTAATTCCATCGCGGTGTCCGAGGATTTGCATTTCATCATGCCAAATAAATTTACGACATCTTTTATTTTTCCAAACTTCTAATCCTAGAAAGTAATTCATGATGGCAATATTCTTCATCTCGAACTTCAGAGGCCAACTCCCTTGTAATTTGATCATGAAAGGCTCATTACCTGTCAAGAATGTATAATCATCATATAAAACCAAAATCAAAGGCATAAGTTGGACCAATTTTTAAGTAGAGGTTTGAATTGACACATCTTCCAAGCTTCACTAGGTATTTGTCAATGTAGACATGTGAGACTTGGAAACATTGCTTCAAGCTGTACAATGCCTTTTGCAATCAATATGCTCATCCTCAAACAAATTAAAACTATGCAATCAAATCAACTAAGATTGCTTTTCAAGCCTTAAATTCCAAACCAAAATTAATATCAAAACTATCAAAAGTTTATGCCAATATCATTGACAAGGTCTTGATACCAGGTGCTAGCAAGAGCTCACAACTAAATATTAGGTTACATATTTATATATTGTCATGTCAAGAACTTTTATTTACCAATAAATATCCAACCAAACTTTATCAAGCCATCCTCATGATCATCACTTTTGTCCTTAGATGTGAATGCATACACCAAGGATAAGTCATATAAGTTTTATCCATTCATTGTGAGATCACTGCATACTGAATCATAATTGTTTACACTTCAACCAATGTGTCAAGTTCCAATGATGCCAATACTAAATCAATATTGAATACCAATATTAGTCATTGAAAGTCATTATGCCCACATAGCATTGTCATTTCACATCAAGGAAAATCACCATTATCAAGTACCAAATAAAAACCCTAACTTGTTATCACCGTGAATTCAATTAATCCATAAGCCAAAACACATCTATGAATTTTCAAGCATAATGACAAAATTCAAATACTACTCGTCTACATTATGTCAATTAAATAAACCAAATATCATTAAATGCTTGCAACTGTTACCAAATACTGTCATATACTAGCTCACATGATCAAGTTAAGGAAAACAACATTCTAATTTTCATATTTCAATCCCTTACAAACACGATATTAGCCAATACATTCAAATTCTCTATAATAAGTCAATCATTATGCATATATCAAAAACTTTCCTACTCATAGAACTCTCCATCATCTGTTCCATGTTTGTAGGTATATCACACTCTTGGTGTGATCCTGGTTTCATGCATAAGGTTTGAGTTTTTGTTTCCTACATACTTAACCACACCCATAGGACTTCTTCCATGTGGTTGTGAGTGTTATAACCACACCCTTAGGCCTTTCTCCTAGCAATTGCAGGTTTGTTTAGGAGAAAAAATTCTATGCTTAATTCAGAACCTGCGAAAACCTTTTTCCACAATATCAAATGTTTATTCATGTCAAAAATACTGCCTTCAATAGTTAAGTGTCTTCTATTCATTTTCTCAAAATAACAAGTGTTGGGATCTTTTGGAGAGTTTCTTCCTCTGAATGGGAAGCCACTTCAATCATCATTGTTCAAAACATCAACCTATCTATCATAATAATTTTATGCATCAACAATATTGTCAGATCATAAACTCAAACTATATCAGGTTCTAAAACATATATTCATCATAGTCATAACATATCAACATTAGCTACTTCATCATCACATATTAACATGACATCAAACATCATCAAGGGTTAATTCATATAATTTGGGGCAAGTGTATCTTCATACTACAAAAATTATAATGACAACGTCACTTCTTTATGAAGTCATGACATCCATTCATATTTTATGATATGATAAAAAACTAAAAAGGATTAGCAAGAAAATCCTAAGTATCAATCTTATTGCTACAATTTTATCATGAACGTTACCCTACTTATCACAAACATTAATATTAATATTAGATCACAATATATAAAAATCAATGCATCTAGGAAATTCATCATGTTTAAAATTTGAGATACTTGCAAATTCCAAGTATACCAATATATGCATGAGTCATTTACGAATGTGATATTCTCATCATACCTTAAGGCTTAACTTTTGTTCCAAACTTGCAGCTGAATCACAAAATTGAAACAATACACCATACATACCTTGTATTCTTCAAATAGATGTGCAACTTGTAGCTCTTACTATTATTGGTCACTAAAGCACTAGCTCTTCTTTTTCCACACTAGTTCTCTTTTCCTACACCTTAGATGATCCTCAAGAAGGATATGCTTAACACATCCCATAAGGAGGTTAGAAGTATTCAAATACTCAAATATGTAGGAATTATAAGAAATAATCAAAATAATAAGTCAAAACAAGAATAATGTCACAAAGAAATAACATAAATATGAAAGGTACTTATCTCTAACGAGAAACAATCATCTCCCTCTTGAACCAATGTTCAAGAGTCATTACCATCCATTATACATATAACATTGTTTCCTTCAATATATCCATCAACTTAATCAATAACCAAGGCCTAATTGAGACTTAGCTGAACTAGGGTTATGCTAGAACAATTCTTCATTAATCATGCTAGGTTTTCTAGAGTACAAAAGTCAATCCTTTATGATATTCTAAGGTTTCTTACAAACCCTAATCTCATGATATCCATCAAACCTTAATAATTAAATAACCTAGGGTTTCCTTCAAGACCTATAATTCTTTTAGGTCTCCTCCATCTTCTCTTGCTCCCATCAATGGTGCTTATACAAGGGTGATCTTCAATGAATTTTCTTCAGCCCAACTATGATACCATGTTAATTTTTCTTATGGTTATATTGTTCTTTGCTTTAGATAATTTCATTTCATTATTTACATATTGAAGTCACTCCACAACATCATAAAATTATTTAGAAACATATGAAACCATATAGAAAGAACAATATCATCATCAATGTAGTGAAACATAAAGGAAAAATAGAAGACAAGCATTCACGCATAGAAACACTAGGACCTGACTAGGGAAAAACCTGACAAGGGGGAAAAACCTGACAAGGGGGAAAACCCTTTCAAATTCTTCTTCTTATTAGATTGTCAATAAATTTTTCAGTAAAGAGAGAAAAGAATGATCCATATCTTCAACCACTAAACTATCCAACAAAATCAACTAAACACATCCAAGAGATGAACCTAACAATGCTAATAATGAAAACCCTCATTCAAAAGTCTGCGGTCAATTGTGAATATCTGTGATTAACTATCGAATTCTGTCGTCAAATGATGAAATAAAACCCTAGCTTCCATCGACATGGAGGAAGTGTATGTGTGTGTAGATGAAACCCTCCAACTGCACTCATAAGCATGTGTGCCTGTCGTTGCAACTGAAATTTCCCTTGAGAAATCTCGTGACTGCAAATTAAAACCCTAGATCATACATGTGAGCTTCACACCTTGCAATTTCAGACTTGTACGAACCAATCTCGGCGAAACACTTCACACTTGTGCAAGCCAAATCAAAGAAAGAAGAATAATTGATGATATCCAAATGAGGGTCACTTAACTTGTATTTATAGCCATCCAAAGGTGTCTAGATTCTTCTTTTGGGCCAACTTATCTTTTTTGAGCACATATAGATTTCCATTTTAAAATATATTTTTCCTTAACCAAATTAAAATTTTCCAAAAACTTGCTAAATAATAGGAAAAAAAATACGCCCAAACTACCCAAATTAACAATACCGTCTTCATTATGAATATTTTCATTGTATTATTTTTAGTATGATAAATGGTCGAGCATGTCATAAACATTAATCCATAAAGTAATGCAAAAATTTTCATCTCATCTTAAAATTTGTGTCGATAATGCTTAATGGATTGAGTCCCTCCAAAAATGAAAATTTTATTATATTATTTTTTAAATGCGTATTAAATTAGCTTAACCATACTTATTAATCGTTATTCAGCTATAGGGTTAAGTTCATTATTATTAAAGTCTAAAATCTGTGAATGTTTCTTTTTTATTGTTATAATATACTTCAGTTTTTTAGAAATTTTATTATGTATCATTGTTGATTCTTTTATTACGGAGTGAAGTTAAGGTAGAAAATATAGTAATGGTTTGATTCTCATTATGAACCATGTTTTTCTTAAAAATACATACAATTACAAATAGCATATGCATAAGTATGTGTGTCTTGCATAGTTTCAAAATGTCCCTTATTATCATTACATATCTCTCTTTTAGGGAAATCTGATGAAGGATCATGTTTTCAAATATCTCACTTTAAATGGTGTAATGTGGTTGATGCCATCTGCCAAAGTATGTTTATAGTGATGTAATTCTTCAACATTGCGCTTTTTTTTAAACTTTGTATTTCGGTAATAAGTTTTATGAAATGATTTATTTTATTTTTTTATTTTTAATTTATGTTTTTATATTGAAAAGGAAAATTTTATTAGTTATTCTCTTGTAATATAATTATTTTTCAGTTTTTTATTTTAATGTCAACTTAAGTATGTTGTCTTTTGTATTAAAAATAAAATTTTCCTGGTTATTATTTTATAATATAATTATTTTGCACTTTCCTATTTTAATGGCAACCTCAGTATTTGTTGTACAATGATAAATATTTATGGTAAATGTAAGATAAGTAATAATTAAAATTTATGTTTTTTTTTTAATTATAACTATGTAATCAGAAGTTATATTTTAATGGCAACCTCGGTATTTGTTGTGGGTAAATGTAAGATATGTAATAATTAAAATTTATGTTATTTTTTTTAATTATAACTATGTAATCAGAAGTTATAATAGTGTAGTACTTTATTTTTATTTTTAGTTCTAATAAATATTTTTTCTGTGGGAACCAATGAGATTTTAACTTTTTATTATTATTTATTTAATATCAAATTTTAACTTTTTATTATTATTTATTTAATATCAAATTCCATTATTAGGAAAAATATTTTTGAATATTAATAGTAATAATTCAAAGGGCTTTTTTGTTGAACTAACACTTCACCAAAGGGAAATTGTACTCCAAATTATATTTATCAATATTCTAGCATCATTAGACAAATAATGTTTGTTTTTTTTTGTTTTTCTTAAATTAAAACTATGTAATAAATAAATTATAATATTATTTCATTTTATTTTTGAAATGTTATTTGATATTTTGAGTTGTAGTAAACATAATACTCATAGGAGTAAAAAAGTTTTTTTACTTTTCATTTTTATCACCATTATGGAAAATAAGTTCTTTAAAAGTTGTTTTGTTAATAATGCTAGGAATTCAACCTTTTTATTGATCTCTTTTGTGTGACTAATTGTTCACATTAAAAATAATATAACAAAATGATATATTTTGATATTTTAGCATCACATTTTTTTAACATTTTAATATCCTACCCCATAATACATTAACTAGAAAGAAACTCATGATTTGTATATGTTAGACAAGTACTCAAGGAATGCGGTTATTCAAACACTTTCCTAGTTGCATAGAAGACAACAATTCATAATCTAGAAAGAAATCCTAAAAGAGTTAATCAATTTAACTTATAAGTAAGACACAGATTTCATAGTACCCAAAGAAAGTTAACCTATGTAATTTATATGCAAGATACACCACACAATTTTATCTTACATATAGGTTACATAGGTTAACTCTCTTTGGGTATTTCTAATTATGTGTCATAAATATCAGTTAAAGAGATATATATGTATATTTCATTCCTTATCATTTAATATATTTCCATTTCATCAACTTACTTTAGGGATCTCCAAGCTTTATCAAAAGGTCTTCTACGTCATGAAATATGGATACATCTTCCTTCTAAATTGCCAAATATAAGGAAATCTTTGCTACATACAAAACAAACTTGGTTAATATATGTGGATATGAGAGGACATATACTTTTATTATTATTGTTTTAACTAGGCTGACTTTATTTTTTATTACTTTTTAATGTAATATTATCTAACACTAACATGACATCATCATCCCCATATTGTTTGTAAAAGGTTTACATATCTAGATATTTAATCCCTCTAGATGGTTCCATACTAAGCTTGTATTTTGAGAGATTTGATTCCTCTAAACATTTTATAGATATAGATTAAAATAGATCTAGACTAATGTATATATTCAACTATAAATAATTATAATACTTTCTTTTTTCTTTTTTAATTACAATTATGTAATAAATAAATCATCATAAATTATAATACTTTATTCTTGAATATTATTTGATGTATTTAGTTATAGAATAGGTAAAGAGTATGTAATTGACCAAAGAATGGCAGTCTCTTTCAATCATGTTTTCTACGTCACTGATGGGAACCGAATATTTTTTTCTTAATGGTTGAACGTGGAAAACAGTGAGAAGTTTTGCGTCTCTATGCGCTTATCTGAACAATCACAGAGAATACTGTGTGCGCATAAATTCTTTTATGTTTTCCATGTAACATCTAACGCCATTGCTGGCTGAATGTTCTAAGATTTGAAGAAAAGGATCGTAGGATTTGCTTGGCCACTGATATTATGAAATAAATTATTCCAAAAGTCTAATTTGCCTGAGGAAATTCCTTGTACAAATAATAATAATAATAGTGGATTCCTTGTACAAATAATAATAATAATAGTGGATTCATTCTGTTTTTATTTGAATTAATGCAAAGAATCAATGCTTGGGCTGCGGCGGTTGTTTTTTCATGTTAAAGACTAACAGGTTCCAAATAACTTCTTGATCTGCACGCAATGGCGATTAGTCGTTGTTTCTGAGCAGAAGAATATCAGTCGATACCTGTGGTGGTCACTTAATTAATTTGTATTGGAAGTTCTGCGATGTGACTTGGGGTTGATATTTTAGGGGCTAATGTAGCAATAGGTCTTCATGGCCCCACGTTACATTCTCGCTGTTGTTAGACACTTGGAAGTTCGAAGTAGTTGATAGGTCGCCCCTTGTGCTTATCCACATGTGCCCACCCGACTATACACCATCCCCATTGGTCACCTGATGGGTAGTGGCCGACCATGTATTCTTCATATGTTCACAATCTCATGTTAAGATATTTATTCATGGTGTATCATAAAGACTACCCATGTTTCATAGGTGGAGTGGAACATAATAATACCCATGTTGCTTAGGTTGGCTGTCCATTTTAAATGATAATTTATGAAGTACATATTTGGTGATAACTATCCAACTTACAATTAAGCAAAACAACCCAAACTATCTTCCTCTTACAACTTTTCTATCACCTCCTTTCCACCCAAATTGTGTTGGGGAGTGGATATCTAAGCTTTAGTGCAAATTTTATTTTGATTATGGATATACATTGTCCATCCTTCTCACCCAAATTATTGAGATGGCCAGCGAATTTTGTTTTATTGTCAATTTATATTACTTACGTGAAAATATCTTTCTCCTGTAATATTATTATGTAAAATCTCACTTATCTCATGTTAAATTATCTTTGGAATATATGTTTTAAGTGGATATTTAAGTTTCTTACCAACTTTGTTTTGATTATGAATATATATTATTTTTCTTTTTATTCAAATTAAATTGTGTTTTGATTAATTTTATATATATATTTTGTGTTGTTGGGGGAGATTCAGGGACCAAAATCATTATTTTTATTGTGAATTAACTAAATGTTTTATTTATATTGGATTTGTGTGTTTTCTCATTTTACCTTGTGGAGATATTTATTTTTAGCTATTTTTTATTCTCATAACATATAAAATATAGATTAATGGACTTTTAATTTTACATTTTATTGCTTTTCAAGATTCTTGTGAATAGTCTCTAGAACTAAATTCAAGGGATATCATAAGTAGGGATATCATAAGTGATACTCTTTGACTGTTTAATTTTTTGGCTATGATCTCTAGCTATTTATATATTGATTAGACTTATTTTATTTTATTTTATTCAATATTCATTGAAATTTGTGTATCTTTTCATATAGGAAGGATAGTAAATTATAAGTGATATCTTTTTAAGAGGAGGAACACTTTTCTAATTGAAAAGATTTCGATACAAAATTTTCTTAACATAAATACATTATTTTTATCTGCTATTTTTTATAATTTCTATTTATTAGGAATTATTTAATATATAGTTCCTTGGTCATGTGTAGCTTTCCTATCAATACCATATTGTATTTTCACTAAACTCCTTTATGTTGTTAACATAGAGTCCAATAACTTTTTATATTGAGTTTTAGCTAGGTCCAACTTATACATACTTATAATGGTTATCTTGTGTTGTCCTATCAAAGTTTGCTTTGGTTTGACAAAATGTAAGTTCCCATAATTGTTATCTTATGTTGTCATATTAAAATTTGTTTTAGTTTAAAAAAATGTAAGTTACCTAGTTTTCATTAGGGTGATTTGAGCTCTAATCAAACCATTGATGAACAAAATGAGAGTTTATTTTCCTTAGGTTTTTAAAAATATTTAATTTTTCTTATTTATGTTCAACATGATTGAGATTGTCTCCCTTTCATATATTACTTTAATTAATTCTCATATATTTTTGGATATATTTTCCAACATTTACTATAAGAACTTTATTTATGATTCAAAATTAATTATTATTCTTTATTTAAATGTTTCCAAATTCCAATTTTCGGAATGATTATTTACAATTTCACTTCTAATCTAAAATCGAAATCAAATTCACTATCACATAATTATGTTTAATCATTTTTTCAATAATATGATATTGTAAAAAAAATATGAAAAATAAATCTTATCCAGATATATTTAACATCTGTATAATAAAAAAAGTCTCACACATTGATATTAAATAATATAATATTAATATATAACCATATAGATGTCATTCCCTTCCATTGCAATGTCCTCTCTGGCTTGAAAATGATTCTCTTACTATTAATGAAGTGTTACATTCTCTCTTACAACCTGTTGTCACTGCTACAACACCCTCCAAAATTTCACTACATTTGAATTTTGGAGCCTAATATCACAATTGTATCTAGTGTTTCCTTGATCACCAAGTGTCGCATCATGTTATTCTATGAGTTTCAATTGTTATTGAATTATCTCAAGAATCGTTGCATTGATCAGAACATCCTTAGGTGCATTTCATGGCCATAACATCTTTGATGTTGTAAAGCGAAACTTTTTTGTCTCAAACCCACACACTTCACTCATGATACTTGGGGAATGTGTACAAAGTGGCATTTTGATGTATATTTATCATTGTTCTAGCTTTTCTAAGTTTTATCGATGAGTTGGTATGAGTCACACATGGTTTTATGTTTAAACTCATCATGTTTGCCTCTTTTCCTATATCCCAAACTTAGACAAATCTTCGGTTTCAAAGCAAACCCATTGAAGCCAAGAGTGTATCTGTGCACTCTGAAGCCTTAATCAAGGATCTTTCATTGTTCATAAGTGCGCCATGCCCCCTCCAAGAACACAATGTGTACTCCTTAATCCATCTTTCCCCTTAGCTTTTCTAAACTATGCCCTTTAAAAACCAACCCTTCCTTTGAGCGCACTCCTTTGACATGAATGAATGTGCTCTCCTTGAGCATACTTCTTCAACCTGAAGGAATGAACCCTCCTTGAGAGCACTCCTTTGACTTGAAGGAATATGACCTCCTTGAGTGCACTCATTCGACTTGAAGGAATAGACCTTCCTTGAGTGCACTCCTTCAACCCAACGGAATGCACCCTCCTTGAGTGCATGAGCACATCACGAAGGCATGAAGCTTCCTCCTTCAACCTTCAGACTTGTGCCATGCATCCTCCTTGGCCTCTTGAGTGCATGAGTGCACTTTGAAGGCACAAAGCTTCCTCCTTCATTCTTCAAACTTGTGCCATGTGCCCTCCTTGGTCTTTTTAGCGCATGAGTGCACTTTTAAGGCATGAATCTCCAACGTTCAGCCTTTAAACTTGTGCCATGCACCCTCCTTTGTTTCTTGAGCACACTCCGAAGGCATGAAGCCTCATCCTTTAGCCTTCAAGAGTGTGCCCTATGCCCTCTTTCTCTCCCTTGAGCACATAGCACACTTGGGAAGCCCAAAGGCATCCCCTTCATCCTTCAAATTTGTGCCATGTGTCATGCCTTGATTATCTCTTCCTTTTGAGCACATGAGCACATGTCGAAGCCCTAAAGCCTTCCCTCTTCATCCCTTCAGCCTTTTGAAGTGTGCCTTTGCACCCAAAAGCTCCTATTGCTCCTTCCAAGTGCACTATTAAGGAAAAAACAACAAAATCTACATAAAACATGTTAATAGGAGATTTTCAAGTTGATGGTTTCATTTCATGATTGATTTCAGTTACATTTATCTATGGAAATACATGGCAAACACGCATGAGGAAGATAGGGAAAAGAAGATAAACAAAGGAAGCTTTGGAGAACAAAGAACACATTGAAATCTTGATAATCGAAGCACCCTAAAGATTCTCAAATCGAAAACCATGTGAAGGGTAAAGTCATCAATGATCAGAAGCTACAAGAAGATTGAAGAGATAAGTGGCAGCCATGTCACCACTGAATAAAGTCCATGTCATCAGTCACTATTAGTCCTAGTCATCAGAGATAGTGACTTGTCATGTCTATATCATATGATGATGTGTAAGTCATAATGTAATATTGTGATCATTGTAAAAAAAAATAAGTGGAAGTCCAAGAGTCATGTATAGACGAAAGAACATTGGAACAACAAATGACATGTAATACCAAGATTCATCTATAATTTCAAAAAGTCATTTGAAAGTCCAAAAGTCACAACAAGTACAAAGGTCACTAGGAGTTGGAAGGACAAGAGTCATGGGGATGTGAAAGGTCATGCTTCAAGTTATAAAAGGATCCTCATTACTCATGAAAATGAATTTTAACCTTGTATTCTCTGATGTAGGAGCATCAAATGAGATAAATTACCTTTGACCTGACCGGTCAAAATTATTTACTAAAGAGGGTTCAACCTCTTAGATATTCTTATTTATTATTTGTTTTTAAAGTTATTGGAGTGCCCAGATTAAGAATGAAGTGATAGAGTTTGTTAGCTTAGGTGTGTGTCAGGCCAATTAAATAGGGATTAGTTTGTTTGAGAAGTCAAATTTGGAGAGGAGCATTAAAAGAAAGAAAAAAATCACTCCTGGAGAGATGTTGAATGTAGATCAGATCTAAGGAATTCTTGAATTTCCATGTTTTTTCTTGCTTGAAATCACCCCAAGAAAACAAACCCTCAGTTACAGAAGGGTCACACTGTGGGTCACATTTGAAATAGGAAGGTCGCACCAGAATCAAAAGGGTCGTGCATTAGACAGAAGGGTCACTTTGTGGGTCGCGCCTATGATAGAAGGGTTGCGCCAGCCTACAAAAAGGTCAAGCCAACCTATAGAAAGGTCGCGCTAGCCTACTGAAGGGTTGTGCCAGTTCAGGATTGTGTTTTTAATCAACTTTTAGGAGCACATTTCAAACTTGGATTGCTGGTTCAAGTAGCTCCATGTGTCTACTTTCTGTTGAGTCATCAAACTTCAAAAAATACCTAGGGAAAGGCCTAAAAAAATTGAATTTACCAACCCGAATCAAAGGCACTATGTCTGGTAAAAAAAAAATTGGAGACAAAAGTTTTGAAGAACAAAGTATTGGCGGGTCACCCTACCATCATTTGGTATCAGAGCAAGGTTTAGATTATTATTCTTAGAACTTCAAAAAATATGTCACCCAGGAGAGGAGGAGATGGCATAGGTTGGGGAAGACCTATAGCCAATGTAGTACTTGAGGAAATTAGACATCTTCGCACATGAATGGAGGCGATAGAAACTATCAAGAAAAGAGTCCCTGATGAGGAAGATGTCAGTGCTAAAGAAGAATCTTCTGAGGAAGAATAAGGAGAAGAAAGTGAAACAACCAAAGTTCTCAATATGTTGGCAAAAGAAAGTGGAAGACCGAAGGTAGAAATACCTCTGTATGAAGGAAAAATTAAGGTGGAAGGGTTGATGGATTGGATTAGTGCATTAGATAAGTATTTTGACTATGAAGAGGTCGAAGATAGAAAGAAGGTGAAATTCAGAACTACTTGATTGAAGGGCCATGCAGCCATCTAGTGGGATATCGAGAAAAAGGAAGGGAAATCTCAAGATTAAGTAGTGGGATAAGATGGTGAGAAAATTTAAAGGTAAATTTATGCCCAAGGATTACCAATTGAACCTTTTCAGATAGTTACAAAACTTAAGACAGAAAAGGATGACTATTGGAGAGTACACAGAGGATTTTTATATGTTGATCATTAGATCAGGACATGCTGAAGATGACATGGAAAAAGTATCCAGATATATCAACGGATTGAGATACGATATACAAGATGAAATCAATCTACTAAGGTTGAAGAAAATTGAAGGTGTCTATTAAGCAACTTTGAAGGCATAGGAGAAATTATTGAGGAAGCAAAGTCAGAAGAACAAAGGTAAAAATCCAACAAGAGGAAGAGGAGCTTCTAGACCAAGATTCTAGAACTCTTAGAATGAAAAAGGAGGGACCAGTAATCAATCACCATAGAAAGGAGGCTTTGGTAGAGGAAGATTTGGATCAAGAGGTGGAAGCCAAGGAAGGGAAATTCGATGTTATACATGTGGAGAATTAGGACATGGGTCATGGAATTTCCCTAAAAATAAACCAGCAAATCCAAGAAATGTAAATATAGCTGAGACAAAAGAAGAAATCCCCTAGGTCACAAGGAAAGAAGAGCCACCTTAGGTGGGAGAGTCTTTATTGTTAAAACGAGTATTTCTAAAGGGAGAAAAAGAAGCCAATGAACCATCTCAAAGGAAAAGTATATTCATGACTGTGTGCAAGTCTAAAGAGAAATGCTCCAAGGTTGTGATTGACAGTGGGAGCACTGACAATCTTGTTTCTATAGAGATGGTGGAGAAATTGGGTTTGGTTAAGATGGTACACCCTACTCCCTACAAAGTGTCCTGGTTGCAGAAAGGACATCAGCTCTTGGTGACAGAACAATGCCAGGTAGATATATAGATTGGTACATATAAAGATGTGGTATTGTGTGATGTAATGCCAATGGATGTGTGCCATATATTGTTGGGGAGACCTTGGCAGTTTGATAGGAAAGTTTTTCATGATGGTAGGAGGAACACATATACCTTAGAGAAGGATGGGAAGAAGCATACATTGTTACCTTTGAATGATGGAGTGGACAAAGGAACGGTTGGGGAAAATGTTTTGATGATTAGTGGAAAAGAATTGTTGCAAGAAGTCAAGAAGGAGAAAGAAATGCATTTTGGTGTTATGGGTAAAACCAAGGTAATTTTGACTTCTACTAATTTAGATAATTTGCCTGTGGAAATTGAAAATATACTAAATGATTATGTTGACATTATTGTTGATGAATTTCCAAGTGCATTTCCGCCAATTAGAAGTATCAACCATCACATAGATTTAATACCTGGTGCAAGTTTACTAAACAAAGTAGCATATAGGCTAAATCCTCAGGAAAATCAAGAAGTTGGGAGACATTTGCATGAGTTGTTGGATAAAGGACTGATAAGGAGAGCCTAAGTCTGTGTGTAGTACCAGCAGTGCGTAGCCCCAAGAAGGATGACGAATGGTGCATATGTATCGATTCTAAAACAATAAATAAGATTACTATCATGTATGAATTTAACTTACCAGATTTGGATGATTCGCTGGATTGCTTGAGTGGGTCATAGTATTTTTCTAAGATAGATTTGAAGAGTGGATACCATCAAATATAGATTAGAGAAGGGGATGAATGGAAGACTGCGTTCAAGACTAACAACGGGTTGTATGAATGGTTAGTGATGCCTTTTGGACTCACTAATGCACCAATTACATTTATGAGATGGATGAATGAGGTATTAAAAGGATATGCTGGAAAAATCGTTATAGTTTATCTTGATGATATCCTAATTTTCAGTCAGAAGAAAGAAGAGAATTTGGAGCATCTTAAGTTGGTTTTAAATACTCTACAAAAAGAGAAGATGCTGATAGATTTGAAGAAATGCAGTTTCATGAAGAAAGAGATTGTTTACGTGGGATTTGTAGTCTCAGAAGAAGGTTTGAAGATGAACCTAGGAAAGATACAAAAAAAATTTAATTGAACAACTCCAAGGAGCGTATTTGAGGTAAGAAGTTTTCATGGTCTTGCAAGTTTTTATAGAAAGTTTATAAGAAGATTTAGTCATATTTGTGCACTGATAGTTGAAGTAATAAAGGAAAAAAATAACCATTTAAGTGGACAGAGGCAGTAGACCAGAAATTCAAACTGTTGAAAAAGAATATACTAAAAGACCTATTTTCGCCCTACCAAGCTTTGATAAAACATTCCAAGTTGAGACTATTCCTCGTGCGGTAGCAATTGGAGATGTACTGAGTCAGGAGCAAAGACCTATAGCTTCTTTCAGTCAAAAGTTCAATGAGGCCAAGTGGAAGTAGTCATCCTATGATAAAGAGTTCCATGCTATTATTCAAGCTTTAAAGAAATGGAGGCATTACTTGTTGCCCAAATAATTTATTTTGTATTCTGATAATCATGCACTAAAATTCATAAATAAACAACCAAAGTTGAGTCGAAAGCATGCTAAGTGGGTGGAGTACTTACAGAGTTTCAACTTTGTAATTAAGCACACAAGCGATAAGTCAAATAAAGTTGTTGATGCTTTGAGCCGAGTGAATTTGGTTATGTAGGAGCTCAAGATTGGTGTTTTGGGATTTGAAGAAATGATTAACATGTCAAAGGAAGATATAGATTTTAAAGAAATAGATGTGGCTGTTCAGAATCCCGTGATTCATAATAGAAGCCAATGGTTAGAGTACCTGATTCAAGGAGGTTTGCATTTTAAAAACAATAAATTGTGTATTCCTAAATGTTCCATGACGTAAAATTTGATTAAAGAAAAGCATAGTGGAGGATTGTCTGGACACTCTGGGTAGGATAAGACATTTTCTCAAGTGAATGCTTTTTATTATTGGCCAAAAATGTAAATTGATGTCAAAACGTTTGTTGGGAAATGTAGGTGTTGTCAACATGCCAAAGGAAAGAGCCAAAATACTGGGTTATATCAGCCATTGCAAATACCAAACAGGCCTTGGGATGCAGTCAACATGGATTTTGTTTTGGGTTTTCCAAAGACTAAAAAAGGATATGACTCTATCTATGATGTTGTGGATATATTTTTGAAAATGGCTCATTCCATTGCTTGTAAGAAAACTAGTGATGCAAGTCATATAGGTAATTTGCTTTTCTCAGAAATTGTAAGGTTACATGGGCTGCCTATAAATATTGTTTCAAACATAGATACTAGCTTTGTGGGACACTTTTGGAGGAATTTATTGAAGAAGTTTGGTACAAACCTCGGTTTTAGTTCAACCTATCACCCTCAAACAGATTGGGAAACTAAAGTGGTGAATAGGAGCTTGGGAAACATATTAAGAAGATTGGTTTACAAACATCCAAAACAATGGGATTTAGTGCTTGCTCAAGCTGAATTTGCTTACAATGATACTCCTAACAGGAGTATAGGAATGAGCCCATTTCAGATTGTTTTTGGAATGCATCCTAGAGGAGTATATGAGCTTAGAGATTTGGGAAAACAAGAGATAAGGAGTGCAAATGATGAAGAATTTGCAGAACAAATGTAGAAATTGTTGGAGGATGTTAAAAAAAGGTTACACAATAGTAGCAGGAAGTATAAACAAAGGGCTGATGTGAAGAGAAGAGAAAAGGAATTCCAAGTAGGTGATTTAGTTATGGTTTACCTGAGGAAATAAATATTTCCTGTAAGGACTTATAACAAATTAAAAAAAACAAGATAGGACCCTGTAGAATTTTAAGGAAGTTTTCCTCAAATGCTTATGAGATTGAACTGCCGAAAGGAATTGGAATATCTCCTATCTTTAATGTTGCAGATTTGTACCCATACAAGGAAATAAAGGCATAATCACAAGATGAACGTGCATATGAGGAAGTTCAAACTCTAAATTGGGAGGACCAGATGCCAAGGACAACAAAGGAAGAAGTTGAAGCGGTCTTGGAGAAGCGAGTAACAAAGAAAACTAGAGGACAAACATATTGTCAGTATCTAATAAAATGGAAGGGACAACCAACTAAAGATGTTAGTTGGATGCAAACGACAAAGTTAAAGAAATATCAAGTGAATTGTAAAGACTTGATGGAACCTTATTTTCTTCCCCAGGAGTTTGAAGTAGGAGCATCAAATGAGATAAATTACCTTTGACCTGACTGGTCAAAATTATTTACTAAAGAGGGTTGGATCTCTTAGATCTTCTTTTTTATTATTTGTTTGTAAAATTTATTGGAGTGCCTAGATTAAGAATGAAGTGATAGAGTTTGTTAGCTTAGGTGTGTGTTAGTCCAATTAAATAGGGATTGGTTTGTTTAAGAAATTCGAATTTAGAGAGGAGCATTAAAAAAAAGAAAAAAACTCATTTTTGGAGAGATGTTGAATGTAGATAAGATCTAAGGAATTCTCAAATTTCCATGTTTTTTCTTCCTTGAAATGGCCTCGAGAAAAAAAAAAATCCCACAATCATAGAAGGGTCGTGTCGTGGGTCTCATTTGAAACAGGAAGGTCACACTAGAATCAAAAGGGTTGTGCATCAGACAGAAGGGTTTTGTCCTGGGTCATGCTTATAGTTGAAGGGTTGTCCCTGTGATAGAAAGGCCGCATCAGCCTATAGAAAGGTTGCGCCAACCTACAAAAAGGTCGTGCTAGCTTACAAAAGGGTTGGGATGGTTCAAGATTGTGTTTTTAATCAAATTTTAGGAGCCCATTTTGAACTTTTATTGTTGGGTTAAGTAGCCCCAAGTGTTTACTTTGTGTTGAGTCATCAAACTTGACAAAATACATAGGGAAAGGCCTCCAAAAATTGAATTTTCCAACCTCACTCAGAAGCACTGTGTCTGGTAAAAAAAAATTGGAGTCAGAAATTTTGAAGAATAGAGTATTGGCAGGTCACCCTGCCATCATTCTCCCACAAGGCATCGGAGAGACAAAGTTAGTACTTTTGGGTAGAAGGTATTGGCTCTCATGCTCCACTATTGGAGCTAGTGGTGTTCATTGTAAGTATGTATCTTGGGAATTTTTCTTAATATTGAAGCATTTTAGGCCAACACATTTTCACACATGGATTGTGAATATTTCTAATACTATTATTTGAATGTTTATGGTTTGCGTTTTCTTTCACCTATATTGGATTAATTGAACTATTTCGGTTACTCCAGTGCTTACTTATTGGAAATGTGTTGTTATGTTTATAATGATTGTCGCATCTTTGTGAACCATTTCAATTGATGTTAGACGATCCTTTATCTTCCGTGTGTGTCTCCATTAAGCTAGTACTATTACTTCTCTCTTAGAGGCTCACTTTATTTCCCCTTAGCAATGAAAGAACCTCAATACATCTAAAATCAGACAATCACAAGGCACACTTGCTTATTCGTTCGAAAGGACATTTACACTTCTCCCTCATGCTAACAGTTAAAGACAATGCATATCTTTAAGTGAAAGATAGTCGGGCCATATCTTGGATGGAGCTCCTACTCTAAACGGTCTGAGGCCTAATTGGGACTTCACATTAGGGAGACCCCCTTGGTTGACAAATTTCTAGTGCCGTCAACAAAACCCTATAAATACCATGCATTGTGATTATTATATTTTTTAGTTACTTACGCTTGTTAAACTTACTATTTATAATTATTATTTTACATGAGTGTATAATGCCACTTTTCACTTGAATATTAACCATTGAACCATATGGTGTGTTGGGTGTGTGTTATATTCTTTTCACTGAGTCTAGGGTAGTGCCCCAAGAAATATTTTTTATGCAAACCCAATAATAGTTGGGCGGACCCACAAGTGGTGGGTGAAACTACCCATGGTTTTGTGTATGGGTTTTTCACATGGTTTTTGGCATGATGGTTTTTTTCCCATGTTATTTTGTATATTTGATCAAGAGAACTATGATCATGTTCTAATATAGAGTTATGGATTGGGGTTTATGAATTCTTCAACATGTATATATATGTATTGTAAAATTGAAAGGAATATAATGAAAAAGCAATCTAGCAGTCCCGATTTTGGGATCCAGGGGAAAATATTTGTGTTTATTTATTTTATGTAATCACCATTGCTTATTTTTCTGTTTTTAAGAATTTGTTTGCAGGTAATTTATGTGCAGGGTTAAAACCTACATTTGGCATTTGAGTTGTTTCATATTTAAGAGGATGTCTTTTCTGTTGAGGGTTTTTTCTATGCTCGAGCCTATGGTAGACACTATTATAGTGGGAGATCTATGAGATCGATTCTTTCGGTGAAAGAAAATGTGAACAATGGAAAGATAAAGATCGAGAAATTTAATGGTCAGAGTTTTGAGTTGTAGAAGATCAAGATGGAGGATTTGTTGGTGTACTGAGATCAGTGGATTTTTGTAGATCCTGGTTTGGCACCAATAAGAATGTTGGCATAATACTGGGTAAAGCTAGATCAAAAGGTGAAGAGCAAAATATGATTGTGTCTTTCAGATTTAGTATTGTTGAATGTATCAGGGGAAGTTACGGCTAAGTCTTTCTGGGACAAGTTAGGAAATTTGTACCAATCTAAGTCTCCGGTGAACAAAACGTTCCTACATAAAAAGTTGTATAACCTAACGATGAAGGATGGAGATTTAGTGACAGAACATTTAAACATATCTAATACTATGTAAGTCAATTGTTATCTATTGATATTAAAATTTTAGATGAAGATAAGTGCATTAGTTTGTTGTTTTCTCTATCAAACTTGTTGGATAGTCTGGTTGTTGCAATAGGCAGCAATACAAATACCTTCAAGTTTGATGAAATAGTCACATCCTTATTGTCGAAGGAAATGAGACGGAAAAATATGGAGAGTCAGAATGGGGATTGCTTGCCTATGAGAGGAAAGTCTCAATCTAGATGGAGATCTAAATCTCCAGGAAAATCTATAAAGGTATGCTATAAATTTTGAAATAAGGTCACTATAAAAAGGATTGTAAATCCAAAATTCCCGAGAAAGGAAAGGGATCTGATGATGCTCCTTCTGTAGAGTTGAAAACCAATTTAGATGAAAGTGGGGATGTGTACTTGGATTATTCTTCAAGTACAAATGTAGATCATGAGGTATGGTTGATTAAATCAAGTGCATCCTTTGTAGTGTCCCACCTTGGCAAGGTTAGTTTTGCGACACTTAGAGAGGGTGGTTTTGATATAATGATATAAGATTATGCATGATAGACTTATGACATGCCTATATCCTATAAACCTATTTTGGGTCACCTAGTTTTTATGTGCTTATGATAATATCTATGGTTGTGTGTATAAGAATTGATTTTGGTTAAGAGAATATTATCAATGTTTCCTCTTTTGGACATAGTTGTATGACATGGATGGCAATCCAAGATTGAGACACATATATCCATGGATGATCATGGTTATGTGGAACATAAGGTTAATTATGATTTGTGGATGATATATGATTTGTATGATTATATATGAATAATCTTGTACTAAGCAGGATGTGGCATGACACCTGGTTATTCGAAAACAAGGATGCTCAAATTATAAATGACTGTGGAAGTCATGATACGTGATTTGTATGATTATATATGCTTAATCTTATATTGAGTAGGATGTGACAAGGGACATGGTTATTTGAAAACAAGGATGTTCTAATTATAAATGGTTGTGGAAGTCATTTTCCCAAAACCAAAATGATTGTGGAAGTCATGCACAATATTTGATAAAATGTGAATAAGTTAATTATGAAATTCATTTAATTCCTTTGATCTATGAGATTGTGATGTGTGTAGGTCTTGGAACAAGACCTTACCAATGAACCATTAGATGGGTATGAGCTCACAATCAATACCTTAAGGTGAAGCACAGAGTTTCAAAGTAGAGTAGATGATAAGCCATGGAAATTAGGGCGCAGAGTCCTAAATCCATGAAAGATAAAGACGTGGAGTCTTGGATCTATAATAAAAGGATTAGGGTACGATGTCCTAAATCCATGAATGATAAATACATGGATTCTTGGATCTATAATAAAAGGATTGGGACATAGAGTCCTAAATATTTAAAAGATTAAGGTGTGGAATCTTGGATCCTTGGAGTAGATCAAGGCATAGAGTCCTCAATCTAAAAAGAAATAGAGATGTATGCAATAGGGATGCAAAATCCCTATTCTACGAAAGAAAAATACCACTTATGGGTAGCTTAGGTACGAATTTACTTAATAAAATCTCATTTATAACAATTCTAGAGTAACTTTCTAAAAATAGAAAGTCATGTCTAACATCTCAAGTATGACTTTTGAAAAATAGTAAATCACCTTCAATCAATGGGTGATAAAGTATAGTTGAAGTAAAATCACTTAAATTATCATTAATCAATCCTACTGGTCCAATCTCAACTTAATCCTCAATATTATTAATATTAATATTATTATCTTTTATGAGACTATTATATTATTAAAAGGGAATTACAAGTCATCTTCATCTCCTCAATCTCTCTCTTTTAATAATACATTGCACTCTCTTTTATACACTCATCAAATAATGGAATATTCATGTTACACTCATTAAAGACATGTTATAAAAGATTCCTCTTACGCTCTCTTTAATGCATAAGCCACACTCTCCTTAACTAAGGCATGCATACCTCTCCTTAATGGCATGAGTTACACCCCTCTAAATGGAATACAAGGCATGCATATTACTCCTTTATGAAAATAATTTGTTGCAACTCCTGTATATGTGTCTCATGTATTCTCACTTGAGGGGGAGGTGCATTGTAATGCCAAGAGTTGGAGAGACTTGGAGAGTATCCAAATGTTGTCAAAATTACTCAATGGTAGATTGCACACTTGCAAAGTGTTTGAAAAAATTCTTCAATGGCTATATATTGCATGCTTGCAAAGTTTTTTTCAAAATGCATCAATGGTTGTAGATTGCATGTTTGCAAAGTATTTGTCAAAAGTCCTAAATGGTTGTCGTTTTTGTGCATATAAATTGTTAGATTAAAAGTCTTACTTACCGTAGTTTTTATGTACTAGAAATTTATGAATAGACTATTTGATGGAGGTAGCTTCCTATGTCTGCAAGTTTTTGGTATGAATGTGAAAATTAATTTAATAATTAGCTGATGTGTGAATAGAGAATAGGATAGTTGTTACTTTTATTATCTAAATCTTTCATTAAAAAAGGGGGGGTTGTTGGAAACAATTTTATAGTGGCTATTTCTTTAGGATTTTGTGCAAGTGAGCATAATAGGTTTTGTCTGAGTTGCATGTATTCATGGGTGCATTCTTATGCTTCAATGACTGTAGAAAACAACTAATTGTGCCCAATTTATGCAGCTCTATTGTTTCACATGACACTTTTTGAATAATAACATGTTTTTGAGTTAGTAACACTAGTTGCTATTGATACAACATTCATTATATAATTCTCATGATTGCAGCATTGCGTTAAAAATTGGGATTGGGAATTTTTAATTGATGAATTTGGAAATGTTGTGGGGTCAAATATTTTGTGATTCCATTTCATAAACATATCATATTTATTAGATTTACTAATGAAGAGAGGCATATTCTTCCCTCAGTTACCTTGCTATAGGTAGGTTAATACTCATACACTTATATGTCATTTTTATAAAAGAAGTATGATAATTTTGTGGTTATGATATCAAGAGTCAATAAATGAAGCTTATTTAGCATAATCTAGGAAATAAAACAGGTTGATATAGTTTAATGTTCGCACATGGCATTATGATGGGATTTAATTCCAATCTTAGATAGAACTCACGTATAAGTATGAAAAGAGCACATGATATGTTATTTTAAACATGAGGAGAAAACTGTTTTGGAATTGGTTTTAAGGGAAATTTATCCCTGACTTCTTATGTTATATTATTATATTGAAATAGATGAAGGAACATGATCTTCATGATAACCAAGTTAGTCATATTATGAGTAATAAAGATAAAAATAAAATAATGAGTGATAGTGTTCAACATAACCTTTACTTCTCTACACTCTTGATGGTTGGTAAGGTGAGACCTTACATATGGTATCAAAGCCAAGTTAAAACACTAGGGCCTAATGGGCCAACATGATTGCTTGTAGGTTGATGCATGAATGTTGATTGGAAGCATATTGGTTGTATAAATGATATTATTATTATTATTACTATTATTATTATTATTATTATTATTATTATTATTATTATGTCATTTAGAAAGTCATGAAAGAAAACGAATGCCTTCTTTTACTCCTTTATATTTTTGTTAAGACAAATCATTAGAAATATGATAAACGACTTAAAGACATGTTGGGAAATGATGTGCTTGAGAATTAAGGATTAAACCCAAGCATGTGAATGGCTTGATTGTCAATGGGTGAATGATATATGTGGAGTGCATGCATGGTTACATATATGTTCAATGAATCATTATCAATGTGATATGGGCCTACTAGCCATCTTTCCTATATGAAATTGTAAATACCAAGAAAAATATTGGCCTAATCTAAAATATAGTATGATGACCTTGGTGTGTATGCTTTAGGAATGTGTAAAAAGTGTAATGCCAAGATTCAATTAACATGATGATTGAGTTCATCATGCTAATTTTGACTCTTTTCTAACCTACACTAATGGAAACTTAATCGAAGTTTCCTTGAAGGATGTCACTTTTAACTGTGAAAGTAGATTCAAGAGTGATGTATGTGCATTAATTTGATGTGTTAAAATTCGATTTGGGAATACATTCTTAATGAGTAAGAATGGAATTCCTATGATTTCTTTGACATGATTTTGTGTAGTGTGGGTTAACATTATGCATCAAATAACTTGAAATTACTCAAATACCAGGTTGAGGTATTACCTTCCCAATAAACAAGAGGCTTAAATGACTGGTGTGTGAAAGGTTGTGGAAGCCATTTTAAGGAACACTTGAAGGTTATGCTTTCCTTAAGTTATGTGTGGGTGTGGAATCCATACTAGCATATATCTATGAGCAAATGTATGGGTATGGAATCCATACTAACATATTTCTATGAGATAATTAATGAGGTAAGGTATGGGTGTGGAATCCATACTAACATATGTCTATGAGCTAAGTAATTCTTCGGGTTAGAATGAACACAAATATTTTGATGGAATCTCATAGACATGCTTAAGGAGGATTGATTATGTGTAATTAAAGTTAAATGGATAGAGATTCATAACATGAATTTTCTTGAGATTTAAATCCATTATTTTATTTTTATTACAAATGAAGATACTAGGATTGGTATACTAAACACCATTAGGTGGTTTCAAATTTTTGGAATAATTGATTTTGATGTGGAATCAAGTTTGAACTAGGTATCTATCCTCTAGTATTGTAATTATTTTCTATGTGTTGGATTAAAATGATTTTCAAATGCTTGAAATGTAGAAAAATATTATTGTGATAAATTGATGAAATATCTTTTCTATTGGCTTAAGACAAATTAGGTCCCGGAAAGCCATAATAGTCTCTTAAATGATTTCTCAGTTGAATATTGGTTGAATTCTATTTGAACAAATTAATTAGAGAAATTATGAGGATTGAATTCATGAACTACTCTAAACTATTGTTAGTTAGGCGATCAAGTCAAAATTCATATTGTTTGTGAACTTGATGAATCTCTTTCTTGAAATTTGATTAACTTGTAAATTGTTAAGAGAATAACATGTTTAGAAGATAAACATTTTATGTGGTGAGAAATTTGTTTTATTTGAAATTAAAGAAAAATGTATGTGATTAATGAAAATCTTAGCTGAGTTCTTCTTTTACAAGAATATGTTCTTGTGATATTTTTGAGGGAGAAATTGAAGGAGCGTGAGATCACATCTTGATGAATTGGACTTCTTGCATGATTTAGAAGCCTAAGATGATTGTGTTATATGTAGAATGGAAGAGATTGATGGATTTAGGAATTTTGTGCTTGGATATGTAGTTGTATGAGTAGTTATTAGTCCCACAAAATTTTACAATATTTTGAGTGGTAGGAAAAAAACCTTATATTTAGGCTAGAAATGCCTTTATGATAGTCTAAATCTTATTTAAAATCAAAACGATTTTTCATAGTTTGAGAAATGTATGGTTTTCATAGCTTATTTATTTTTGTATGTATTAATAGTAAGGAATAAGACATGAAACCAAATGAATTGATTAATTATTGAATAAAAATCATGAGTCGTTTTATAGCGGGAAAACAAGTTGACTTACAATTATCAAGATAGATTCAATAATATAGATATTGTATTTGTATCATAACGAAAGTTGTTTTTGATTACAAGCTACTTTCGAAAATATATATTTAATTCTTTTTGGAATGAATATCTTCTAACTAAGTCATTCATAATTGATTCTCAAGTAAGAGAAGTGAATAATAATGAAGATTATGGTGATTCAAGGAATGGTCTATAACATAAAAGTGGTTCAATGAGGACTGTAGAGAACCTTATCTTGTTAATGTATATATAAAAAAAAATTATGTAACTTCAAATTGTGATTTTTCCTAAAAGAGTAAACAATTAGTAAAAATTGTAGGTAGATCTTAAAGATTTTTTATTTCAAGGTGCCTTATGGAATGAAAAATGGAAAAACTTGGATTGAGAAGAGACATAAATCAAGTGGGATGTAAGAATAGGTTATATATATGATGTTTTTTGTTGCATAGTTTCAATGGATATTGTATGGGGATGATTTCATGCTTCTTGTATGTAAATTTGATTGTGAGATGGGATGGACCATCATTGTTGTTGGTGTTCTATGTGAGTTGGCAAGCTCAATTTTTCTATAGAAACCTAAGATAGTGACACATGAAAGATTATTGAATTCTTAATGCATTAGATCAGGAAAAGACAATCATTTGTAATGTGAGATCATTCTCGAATAGTAATATCCAAATATCATATTCTTGACTATATGATTGTTTTGATATAGTATTTATTGTAGTGTATGTTAAAATCTATTTAGTATGGCATAAATATACATGGTACTTGATTAATAAGGGTATTTTTGGTCTTCATGGACAACCCGATTGGATTTTAGAAAGTTATATATATATATATATATATATATATATATATATATATATATATATATATATATATATCTATATATATATATATATATATATATCCAATGACTATAATAAGCCTTCGGGCCAAGTTTAATCCAAGAGGGGGAATACGTAGTGTCCCACCTTGGCAGGGTTAGTTTTGTGACACTTAGAGAGGGTGATTTTGATGTAATGATATAATATGATGCATGATAGATTTATGTACATGCTTATATGCTATAGACCTAGTTTGGGTGACCTGGTTGTTCTGTTCTTATGATAATATCTATGGTTGTGTGTATAAGAACTGATTTTGGTTAAGAGCATATTCTCAATGTTTTCTATTTTGGTATCCTAGTTTGGACATAGGTGTAGGACATGGATGGTGATCCAGGATTGAGACACATAGATCCATGGATGATCATGGTTATGTGGAATATATGGTTAATTATGATTTATGGATGATATATGATTTGTATGATTATATATGCATAATCTTGTACTAAGCAAGATGTGGTAGGGGACCTGATTATTTACAAATAATGATGATCAAATTATAAATGAATGTGGAAGTCATGATACATGATTTGTATGATTATATATGCTTAATATTCTATCGAGCAAGATGTGGCAGGGAGCATGGTCATTTGCAAACAAGGATGGTCAAATTATAAATTATTGTGGAAGTCATGATACACGATTTGTCTGATTATATATGATTAATCTTGTATTGAGCAGGATGTGATAGGGGACATCATTATTTGCAAACAAGGATGTTCAAATTATAAATGGTTGCGGAAGTCATTTCCCCAGAACCAAAATCATTGTGGAAGTCATGCACAATCTTTAGTAAAATGTGAATAAGTTAATTATGAAATTGATTTGATTCCTTTGATCTATTAGATTGCAATGTGTGAAGTTCTTGGAACAAGACCTTACCAATGAACCATAAATGGGTATAAGCTCACAATCAATACCTTAAGGTGAATCATGGAGTTTCAAAGTAGAGTAGATGATAAGCGATGGAAATTAGGGAGCAAAGTCTTGAATCCATGAAAGATATAGATGTGGAGTCTTGGATCTATAATAAAGTATTACAGTGTGGAGTCCTAAATACATGAATGATAAATATGTGGAGTCTTGGATCTACAATAAAAGAATTGGGACGCAAAGTCTTAAATATTTAAAATATCAAGGTGTGGAATCTTGGATCCTTGCAGTAGATAAGGGCACGAAGTCCTCAATCTACAAAGGCACTGAGATGTATGCAATAGGGATGAAGAATCCCCATTCTCTGGAAGAAAAATACAAACCATGGGAAGCTTAGGTATGAATTTCCTTAATAAAATCTCATTTTTGACAATTCTGGAGTGACTTTCTAAAAATAGAAAGTCATGTCTAACATCTCAAGTATGACTTTCCAAAAATATTAAATCACCTTCAATCAATGGGTAATCAAGTATAGTTCAAGGAAAATCACTTAACTTATCATTAATCAATCCTAATAGTTCAATCTCAATTTAATCCTCAATATTATTAATATTATTATTATCTTTTATGAGACTATGATATTATTAAAATGGAATTACAAGTCACCATCATCTCCTCAATAAATTCACTCCTCTCCTTGATGACTCTCATGCCTATATGTAAATATCTCTCTTTTAATAATACATTACGCTCTCTTTTATGCAATCATCAAAGAATGGCATATTCCTCTTACACTCATTAAAGACATGTCATAAAAGATACCTCTTACACTCTCTTTAATGCATAAGTTACACTGTTCCTAAATAAGGCCTACATACCTCTCCTTAATGAGATGAGTTACCCTCCTCTAAATGGAATACAAGGCATTCATACACTAGTACAAAGTGGCTAATTATTTACTAAAAAAGGACTAAAATTTGCATATAAACGACTAGTTTTCGGTCAGTGACCAATAGTAGCTAATTTACAGTATGTTATAATGCAACCAAATTTTAGTCATTTTTTGCTTAGTCGTTAATGGGTTGTCCCAATTTTATCTTCTAGTAGTATCTTTAGTCATAAATTTGGCCATTAATTTAGCCACTGATTTTGTCATTAACTGTCATAATTAATGACCAAATATACACAAAATATACTATTAAATGATCACCCGACAAAACCAATTAATGACCAAAATGTTGGTCATGTTATAAGTTACTGTAAATTAGCTACTAATAATCATATATATGCAAATTTTAGTCATGATCTGATATCAATTAATGACCAAAAAAATGTGACTAAATTTTGGTCGTGTTATAAGATACTGTAAATTAGCTACTGATAGCCGTATATATGCAAAATTTAGTCATCATTTGTAATCACAAATTTATCATTTGTAGTAGTCATTTATATTTTTATGGTAGTTTCATATTCATTATATAAATGACTACTTTAGTAGCTTATATTCATTTCATTTACTTTCATTAACAATCATTATAAGTAACTAATTTAGTCGTATATTCATTTTATTTGTGTTCATCATTAATCAAAATAAACGACTAATTTAGTAGTTTGATATTAATTTTATGTGTTCATTATTAATCAACATAAATTAATTAGTATGATTTTGCAACTAAATTAAAAAAAAATGGTCATTCAATGTACATGTTCGTCTAATATGAAAACACATAGTTACACATGTTAATTACAATACTAAATAATATCAAGGGAAACTATAAATAATTTCAACCACATAAATTATAATATATAAATAGTTTCAAATATAAAGTATTACAATATGAGTTTCCAAGTTAATATTGGTTGGAGTGCAATTTACACATAAAATATTGTTTCATCACTTCAAAACATTGTCATTGTGTTATGAAGACATTGCAAGGGAATTCACCAACTCTAAAGACTTGACCATCAGTCTCTATGTGTGTGTCTTATACGGGATATTGGATCTACAGGTGCCACTAGAATAATTCTCTTCTCTGTCTCTTTAATTTGCATTTTGTCGCTCCAATGTTATTACTCTCCTCTTTCTTCAATTCTTGCCTTTTAGCATCAATACTAAGTTCCTTTTCTGAAAAATAAAGAAGATGCAATGTAGAGTATAAGACATGAAAGACAATGAATGTTGGAATATAAACTAAATTAGAATATAAAGGATTTATACGATATATACCTCAACATCAGCAATATTGTCAATGCCATCTTTCCCCATAAAATCAAGAAACTCGAACAAGTTTTGTTCAGGTAGGCAATAGTGGCCATTATGTGACCAAATGACCTATATAAGAAACACAAATAAAACATCACCATAGAAAATAACACCTTAGTAAAATTAGTATTCAACATTCAAGGAAAGCTTAGGCACAGTCATGCCAATTAAGTTACATTCTAAAAATCGCAAGTTGTAGATTACTTATACAATGTGGTAGTGCAAAGAAAACTCCTAGAAAATGCCAAAGCTAAGTCTAGAATAAAATGAAATGAAGCAAAAAGGATACAATAATAGGATAGCATCATATACTAGATTTTCTTAAACAAAAAATTAGATCTTAAATAGGTTACCATGTCCCATATTCTAGAAGTAAATCTATTCTTTACTAAATTATGCCACATCATTTTCACAAGATACAGATCAGGACAACATGCATATTGAAATAATGAAAAGGAAGAAAAATCCACTATTATTTATATTTATGGTTGCAGCTATTGTTGCCTCGTAGTTATATGAGACCACAATCTTATTAGTCCACAGTTCATACAATTCAAGAAAATAATTTCTGACTTTTTAGAATAAATTGACACTAAATAATACAAGAAATTGTAAAATTGACTTCAATGTGATCATCCCTTTTGGAAGTGCATACAAATGCATGTCTACATTAATGTAACACTTAAATTTAAAATCGAAGAAAATATGTTGCTTCCTTCAAAACTACAATATGCTTTTGAATTGAGCAATTTATTTACCTTAATGTTGCCCCATCACTTCCATTAGCTGATTTAATCATATAATTGGAGACAAACAACTTCATGTCCAGTCTGACAACTGTCAATAGAGATAAAGAAAATACACATTCCATGCTTGATGTCACCAAGGAAAAGAACAAATGAAGAGTTAAATGATTTTCTTTAGAGAGAGAAAGATCATAATTGCAATTAAACACATAACAGATATGCACACAAGTTATCATGCATTTAATGTAGCAGGATTTTAATTATCTATTAGAATTCATGTCCTATACATCAATATATGGCAGAGAACTGGTACTGCTCAGACATAGTATCTGGAAATATTTTCTATGATTTCTTAGTAAAGCTCATATCTAGTTCAATTACAATATTGCATAGACCAATAGAGCAGGTTTGGAAGATGGTAGGAATTTTCTACATGTAGATGCATACAAAGGAATATTAACCATAGAAATTTCTTTTCAATCAAACATGGAGAATATATATGAGAGAATGAAATTTATCCTTATTTACAAAATGACATCTCCACATAACTTTCCTTGCATCCTACTTGCTTTCATCAACATCCTGAATCATATGTTGCCCCCCTTGCAATTTAGGACCCCTTAGGCATGGGTTTTTTTAAAAATTGAAAAAAAATATCTCTATTATTAGATTGTCCTTTAAAGAACAAATGGAAAGCTTAAATTCTAGAAATCCACACAAACTTTATTAGTAAGATTAAATATGTTGTTGAATCTCAATCTCTTTTCATTGTTTAGATAAATCTATATATGTTCAACAAGAAGGAATTATAACAAGAAAAAAATGTATTGAAAAATAAATTTACTTGTTAATTCTTGCAGCTCTCACCCGCTCATCAACATGTCCCATATGATGACATGCAATGCAACGTAGAAATATGCAATTCACTTATCCGCAAGTAAGATGATGCTACTTGCTAAAGAAATTAATAGGATTTTGATTGGTAATATATCTCATAATCTAATATAATAATGTAGTTGAAGAACAATATTGTCTTTGAATATCATATAAATGTATGTATAACACAAACCATGCGTAATGTTAGTTGAGAAGAGATTAAGAGGGGAAAAGTGACCTCTCGGTAGCTTGTATTCTTATCACTAAAATAGGAGATGCCTTTCCATTATGTTGTATTTAGATTATTTAAATAAGTAAGGATGGCATAATACATAAAGCACATCCATGGCACAGTGAGATGATTGCAAAGTTGCTTATGTGACTATCCTATTTAGTTGCTTGTTTAATCATAAAATTCATCCAATTCAAGAGATAAATATATGTACCAACAAGAGTACTTTCAAGAAGTAATTTATGTTAAATTTCCAGGCGTCAATTAAGTTGCATGGAAACACTCAACATACGGTCTACTTATAGAATAATTTTCATGTCATATGAGATAATGCATGAGATTCATTAATATCCATAAAACATAACATACACCTAAGAATCCCACTAAATCATACACAAATTTCTTTTCATATCCATTAGCAACCCAAGCAATGTGAGGCACATGCAAATTACACACAAAAGAGTAAGGGATTAAGGCAAGAGGGAAAACAATAATTTTCATGTGTATTCTCAATGGTCATATTAAAGATGCCTTCCAGTGAATTATAATTTGTGTAGGATAAAAGGGAAGAAGAAAACAAGGCACAACATGATTATAGTCAAGCCGTTATTAACAATAATTAGTTTCCTTGTGATGCTAATAGCTTTGGAATCAAGATCATAAAAGAATGACACTAGAGAGCACATTCAAAACAAGTATTATTTATTGGCATAGTGTAGTTACAATGCATGGTCCTTATCAAACAATATTCATTATGCGGATGACAAGAAACATGAAATTTTGAATAATTATTGAAAGGTCTTAAAAGGAATGTCAAATGTAGAATGCAGAACATATTTACCTTTCAAAATTGTGAAATATTGAGTTAAGGTGACACATAAGAGTCAATAGATCATTCCAAGGGAATTATGGCAATTTGGTCAATTAAATACGACTAGACATGGAAATACTTCACAATAAAAAAATATAGCATCTATTTTGTTCGGAACTTGCCATAACGCATACTTAGCACATGTTCTCCATGTAATCAAAACCCCTCACAACATTGTAGGGACTTCATTTCTTATTCCATAATGGAATGTATAAAATCCCCAGAGATCTAGTCCTTATGTTATTTCTACTATTGACTTATGGTTTACTTGAAATACAACATGAGGTAGGGAAACCCAGGAAACACTTATCCTTATAGTGGGAGCACTTTGGATTGGAAACACCTATGTTCTCTATCACTAGCTTCAAAATTTCAGTTGTATGCTCATTGGTTATGATTTCTAGAATGAGGTGTCCCCTTCAATTGGTGACCAATTTTAAATTCAAGGAATTTAGAAAGTCAATTTGAAGTCTGAACACTTATTACTCTTTCAAATTCAAAATTTTTGGAATTGGAATAACACAGAATGATTTATATAAAGAAAGAAAAAACCTAAAATCAACAATTTAATTTAAACTCAAGTTAGCCATTGTGTTAGGATTTAGGTTAGTGCCCACTATTAGTTTATATTGGCCACCTTTTTAATGTTTTCTTTAAAAAAAATTAAGGCATGTTATATTTTATAAAGGGAGGGTTGCTGGTTATGGTTACAGGGCATGAAAAAGTGAATGATTTGATGGACCAATCCTTCATTAGAAGAGTTTATCAAGGAGAGTTGTCCCCCAGCTACCTTGAGGACTACTTAGCATCCCTAGGATAATTGATGGATGCCAATGAAATTCCTTAATCATCATTGGCATAGGGAAAAATATGCCATGCTCTGCAGGAAAATTCCCACAAAAATAGGATGTTTCCTCCCATAAACCATAGCGATGGAGATGGGTCCTCAAGTGATCGAAAAGAAAATAAAATATGTCATAGATTATTTATGCAAATGTTTTGATTATTTAAGTTAGCTGAATGCTTTGCTAATAAGGAAGAAATTATAGGATTGAATTGAGATTATAGTACTTTAACATGCATAACTAACATTCACAAACACCACAAATAGGTTGGTGGGCATATAAATTAATTTCTTTTAGATGAGGATTAGATTAGTTGGATTTCAACAAAATCATCTCCTTAGGGAACATATTCTATAATATCGTATAATATACAATTTTAATATGAAAATCTATGTTACACTATCACTATGTATTTTGAATCTAGGATTCTTAAATAATAGAAAGAAAATGTATACAGTGGCAAGAAATCATAGAGCCAACAAATCCATAGAAAGAATCAATCTTGGAGACATGACCAAATGGATACCGTAAAATTCAAATTGAAAAAATTCTTGTAAAAATATCTTCCAAAATAATGGTAGAAAATATGCTAAGAGAAAGATCCTCACTTTGTCATTGGAAAGCATTCAAATGGTCCAATTGTTGGAATAGACCCACACAAATTATTATTGGAGACCTCCCTATAAGTGAAAATCAAATCATAACAGTAAACCACTAAGAATTGGAGTAATTTAAATTTTATATTCAATTGTTCCATGCAAATATAGAAAAAAACAAAAACATAGATTATGTACAAGAAATCAACTTATGTGACTTTAAGGTTTGAAATTTTAGTAAGTTCCCTAGGAACTTGTCCAGTCAGTGAATTATTGTTAGGGTGGTTTTTCATTATGTAATGATCATAAAACCATCACCAAGAAATCATATGATATGAACAATGAAAGAAAACTAGAGCATGTCAATTTTTTTATCTAAGACAATATCTCTAAATTATAATCCCAGTTTTGATGTTTCCATCATGACCACTTAGACATAACAGAAATAAAACTTAGAAAAAATTAAAGTTCCTTCAAATTCCCCAATGACCGAGGAATTTCACCCATAATGTTGTTTTAATACAATTCCATGATTATAAGGCTCTTCATATTTCCAATTTCCTTTGGAATGTTTCCTTGAATATGATTTTTATAGAGCTCATTATTGGACAATGACAAATTAAGGTGAATTTAAATAATGATATTACATGCAATTACAACAAACAACTATATAACTATCATCACAACATCCCTTTTTTCTTCAAAAGGTCAAAACTTAATACCAACCCCTCAACAACCATATGTGCTTCTACTTTTCAACAAATACATGTCCTTCCCAGAAGACCACTTTTGATTGCATGGCATAGAATACGATAAATTCTTCCCATAGTAGTGACATGAACTTGCTCTAATGATTCACTAAAAAGAAGTTCAGAAAAGAGAGACTGAAAAATACTGAAAGAAAATTCTAACAACTCTATTATTAAGCCTGCATTTCCTTTATATCTTATATAAAGTTACATCAAGGTCACTTTTCCCTGAGTTAGCTGAATTTGTTTACCACACTGTGCAAAAATAATCCTAATATAAGAACATCTATGTTTCCCAAATTCACTTTCAAACCAACATTTTTGTGGATTTGACACAAAAATTCGGTTACATAATTGGTTTCTAAAGGAGTAGCAAATAAACATGCAATGTATCCAATATCATGAGCTACAATTTAACGAACTTTGTCAAATATGTCTTCAACAAAGACCTCCAATATTATACACATGGTTGTAATAACATCATAGCTAGAACTGAATGCAAGAATTGGCATAGATGCAACATCTTCAACTTATACATCAAAAATTTGATCTTGCAATGCTAAGTTCGAAACCTCAAAAATGTTTTCACTCATTACTTTAATCCCTAACTTAGGCAACATATTGATAATTCTGCACTTTATCTTCTTGATGATAACAAATTGGATTCCAATATTAGAAAACAATAATGGAAGTTTTAAAATTGACAAAAGTGTTTCTGTGTTCACAAATCTTTCTCTGTTTCTTGTATTTTGAAATGTCTGATAAAACACAATTATCATTGAGCAACTCTTTATTTTTACATTGAACAATGCATCTAGGGCATATGGCATGTAAAGTATGAATGAAAGAACCCATGGTCAAATCATATATAGTGGTCCATTGAACGTATAAGCTTCTTGATAGGAATTATTTCTGTAACCAGTGATAATGATGCTAAATGTATAAATTCGAAAAAAGGCCTTTGTAATGTACCATCTCCTTAAGAAAGTAAAATACAAGATGCAGAAATGAACAATGAGATATTAAGGCCTTGAAACCTTGTTTCGATAAGGAATCTGTTCAACAATTTCAACACCCAAGAGGAAAATGGTTGTTAATGTGCCTCTCCTATAACATCAATTAGAATACCCACATTGTCTGGTGACTTGGAGAAAGTAGGAAGGTCACAAAAAGGTGTTGGAGAGCTATAGATATAAACTCCAGTAAAGGACATGCCAAAACATGTTATAGACAATGCAATAGAAACTGTGAAGCTAGATTTAGTTTCATAAAATGATGCAACATGTAATAGGTATTCTACGTGATAATTAAATCAAGTGCATTTTCCATAATAGGAATCCATGACCAACCTGGTTGCTAAGGAAGCATGATTGGTTTCCCAAACATAAAATGAATCTCTCTCAAAATTGAGAAGTGTGACTCCTTCAGCCAGAACATAGAATGGCCTAGATAAGTAACTCATTGGCCTGAATGGGCTAGATAATTAAGTTTCTTCACATTGTGAGAAAGAGAATTTTGGACAATTTTTGGAAATTTTGTACCAAAACAACTAACTCTTAAGCATGGAAGGAGAAGAGTGATGCGCGTCTTCTAGAGCCTAATGAGTTCCGCCAAAAAGAACTAAAGAAAATTTCATGAAAAATTTCAAAGTAAAAGAAATAAAAGCAAGACAAAGTTCATGTAGGCTAAGAAATCCAAATCAAAATGAAGAAGCCCCATACTAATTTGAATTCATTGGATGTGGAAATTAAAACAGTGTAGGGGGATTGTTTCTAGATCAACATATCACTACTTACAAATCAACAAATTTATACAACCTATAGCAAATATTTGAGGACAATTTGATGTGTTTTTACACACTTGAAGAGGACAAGACACTAGCTAATAGCCAATAACTGCCAACAAATTATACTCAACATTTAGAACAAATATGGTAACATGAAATATAGTAGCAATCATACATGCATTATGAGTGTTGAATGATTATTTTTCTACCTATGGGAATAAGATATGACTTTCCATCCAATTTATTCAAATGTTCAAGTCTCACTTGTATCTCCAGCAGAAATTCAAATACCTTTTTCAAATATGTTCATCAACGAAAACAATTGATATGTTGGACAAACATATGATTATAATGCACTCACAATTTCAAGAAATATTTTCAAGGTCATTACCACTTTGAGGAGTTTGTTAGTCAATGGAGAGGACAACTTATATGAGAGGAAGTCACTTTGGACACATTTCCAAGCTATTATGATTTGGATGTCCACTCATTGATAATTTTACTTCATCTTCTCCTTTGTAGATTGTACTTCTACCTTGGTATTTTCCAAATGGAGCCTTTTTCATTGACTCTTGATGGAAATTTTTACTCATGATGCCATAGGTGCCACTTTATAGGAGAAGAGGCTGAGATAGTAGAGTTTTTCTCAAGGAGAGACCTATATCATCTTGGAGAGATTCCACAACACCAAACTTAGAAGGCTCCTACCATTAGTAGGTTGAGTTATAGGCTAGAAGAGAAGCACAAATTATACGAAGGAATAGGTAGAGGTATCCAAGACATATTTCTAGGCTAAAAAGGTGGTCTGGTTTCACACATTTCCATACATTTAATCCTGGTTTGATAGCCCATTTTTCAAGGAACAAAAGTAGTTATGTCAGCATGAATTTCAAGGAGAAATTTGCAGGTCAGTGGCATAGATTTCAAGGAAGGAAATTATGAGTAGTGGCATGAATTTCAAGGGATAGTGGTCTGTCAGTGGCATGAAATTCATGGTTTTGGTTTCAAGGACATTGATGATTTTCTGAGTAGAGAAATTTTGTTAGTTGCACACATTCCAAAGTAGTGATTGTTGGACAATGAATGAGTTTCAAGGACAATGGCATGATTTCCTAGACAACAACAAGGAGAGATAAGTACTCTATGTGATGTAACTAATGTTGTAATTGATTCTATGAGAAAAGAAAATTAAAATCCTCCTTCCAACTGGCTTTCCCCTATAGCTCTTTTCCAAGGTCTGAGATTGACCAAAAACTAGAGTCCAAAAATTTGTGTGTATAAGTGAAAGAGTAATGGTAGCCTAAAAATATTTCTATTGAATTTTTATTCATGTTATATAAACAATTAACCATGGGATGTGGAGATTAAACATGATGTGTAAAAAACTCTAAAACCAGGCGGGGCTACAATACACACAAGAATTTTCTACACTCTCTAGTGGTAATGTGGCTCTGATGCTCGAAGCCTTTGTTTACTAATAAAACCGAATAAAAAGATGTGGTTTTCCAAGTAATGCGTGATAAATCAATGGACTGTGGAAGATTGGAGGACCAATGCCTTTCTCTTGAAAAATGCTAAGTATTATTGATTCAGGTACCAAAAAGTGATGGAGAGTGAGTTTTGATATTCACTAAAAAGGCGACATAACCATCCCTATATCTCATAGTATCTAAGACAAAAAAAACGTTCCATCTCAATCTCTTCTATGTAACCTCACTCAAAACTAGCCCAGATATATCTTAGAGTGAATGCATCTAGCGTCTCAAAAAGGGGATCAAACAAAGAGGAAATGTCTCTAAGAAATGCAAAGAAGGTCATCTTTGGCTTCAATCATACTAGTAGTTCAAGCCAAGAGACCGAGATATATTACTTGTAGATGTCGTCTCTAATGAACGTGTTCATAACATGTTTATTGAAAAACAATGTCCAAGAATATTCAGTGTACTTGAAAAGAGGGAGGCAATACATCAGCCATATGACCATGACAAGACATGATACCTTTGAAAACAAAACATTGTTATCCTTCCCAATAGGTGTAGTCAAGGCCATAGCCTCAAAGGAGGTCAAAAGAAAGATGAAAGTCCCTCTCAACTGTCAAGTCCACAACTCCATATATTAGTATCTATAATATTAGATGCTGATAAGGATGCACTCTTTTTCACGTTATAACATGTGGTATTGATCTAACAGACATGTATGCAATTTATCTCACCCATTAAAATCAGTGGCATCTTAGAACTCACAATGAAGAAAAATCAGATAGCCATATCACAAAGCCATATAACCATATGCACAACAAATTAACACACACAAAATAAACTGGCAGAAAAGGCAACGAGCCATCATGTGGTATCTCATGCTCATGTAATCCACTCTTATTCAAATAATTTAATAATACATTTAAATACATGAGCAAGTGATCTTAAGATAGTGCATCTATCTTAGAATCACTTGGTTGAGAGAATTTCGCAACTTACACACTAATTTAGGAGAGCTAGTTGGAGAGAATCTCTCATCCAAACTAGAATCCTTAGTTTCAGGAATTCTCATGATTTTATTTATTTAATTGGATTTATTATTGATTTTTAAGAGAGTGCGGCTAACATTCCCCCCCCAAATGGTAAATCCAAAACGAACAAGTAACCATCTTCCAAGTTCTCAAGTTGATCCTCAAAAAACATGTGCCTGAAAAACCGCTAAAGCTGGATGGTGAAAAAAACTCAAATCTGAGGAGAACATGAATCAGTTGCATGTCTGATTCATCTTTGAATGTTGCTTGACAACTCCATCATGTTCCAAGCTGCAAAAGGATCCAACTGTCCTTTGCTTGAAAACCACATATGGTGTCCATTGACACAATTTGATGAACACCCACTGGCGTATTTGCTGATGATGCTCGCCCACTGGCTGATGAAGATGCCCACTCGCTGCTTCGTTGATGTTGTCAAGACTTTCATTCTGACAACCACTTGTCAATTTCATTGGCATTTTCCCCCCTTTATCAGCTGAAAGGAGAGGCAATCTTCTCCAAAGTATATCTGAATTATGAATTCCCCCCCTTCAGGTGTAGGAGAGCTTCACTGTGGTACTCCCACTTTCAGGTGCGTGAGAGTACCATCTTCAATTGACTGTTGGCTGCAATATGAGTGAGTGAATCCAATTGTAAAACTTGTACAATCTTCTGGCTGTGGATGACCATTCCTAGGGATCAATCCATGAATAATTTATCTTCAATCTCGCAGGTTGGTCTTGTTTGCAACATTTCTCTGATGAATGATTCTGGTTGCCACAATGGTGACAAGGATGGATATCAAAACACTAATCTTCTAGATGAACAGTTCTTTGACAATGAGAACATGTTGATTTTTCTGCAACTTGAGATTGTGTGCATTTATGTTTATCTGCAACTTTCTCATGGCTTGTTGATTGCAGTTGATTAAGAAATCTTGTGCTGATGAACTTGATCAGTTTAGAATAATTAGCGATATGCAAGTTTTTTTCATCTTTGTCATATCCTAATCCTCATTGATTTCGATTATTTTGAATTTCTTCCCATGGCTTGATGATGGGTTTGTTAGAAAGTTGAACTGGAACAACTTCAACACTTGAAGCTAGTTGGATGAATGAAGTCAAATGATCAACTATCTCTGGATTGGTCAAAGAATTGGAAGCAACACGCTTCTCTTGCAACTCAATTCTCTGCAATTGTGATTTTAGTTGAAGGAACTCAATCGTTTCATGTGCATGTTGAAGATGCACTTGAATGTCAGCAAGAGTGGTTTTGATAATGTGCACCATGTCGTCAGCTGATGATAACATTAAATTGTGAAGAATTTGGGATAGTTGAATGTGTGTTGCCATTTTTCCTTGCTTACTTTGATGTCAGGCTCGCTTGGTGTAGAAGTCGCGCTTGAAAAAATTGTTCACTTGAGTTGATCACTGAAATGATAGGCTCACTTGCACTGTTTGCTAATTGCTGATGCTTTAAACACTTGCTTGAATTGTTGACTTGACGCTCGCTTGATGACGATCACTTGGCTTGTAAGGAACTTTATGAATGTTGTAATGAACTTTACACAGGCTCGCTTGTTGTGCATTGAACTGTCACACTTGATTTGGTTACTTGACACACTCACTTGATCTTAGTGCGCTTGTTGTAGACACATGCTTGTTTTGATGTTTACTTGAAGATTAGAAGTCACGCTCGTTTGATAATGATTGCTTGCTTGATTATTTTATGAACACACTTGCTTGCTTGATTGTTTTGACTTGAAATACTTGTTTGTTTGATCTTTTTTAATGACATGCTCTCTTGTTGATGATTTTTGTACCTGCTTTAAACACCTGTTGTCTTGAACTCTTGGGTGATTAATACACTTAGTGATGCACTGAATGTGCTGAAAAAATGATGGGTGTCGAACATTGTCGAAAATGCACTGAAATGACAAATGATAAATTCAATGTTCAAGTAACAACTAACTTGAATTAATGATGCACTTTAACAAATCAAATGAGGGTGTCGGTTACAGCCGAAAATGCACCCGTACAATTCAAGTGAATTTGACTTTGATTACAATTCAACTTACAATTTATGATTTATAGTTATAGTTTTGTATTGAGTTTTTTAAAGAAATGGCGCAAATACAATTTCCAAAAAGTTGTTGTTGAATTGCTGCAAAAAATGTTGATGTAGATTGCAGATGGATTGGATGTTGAAGTAGAAATGTCTTGACTTGAAATGCTTTATTTTGTAACGTCCTTAACTTGATGGTGTGAATTAGCTGTTGTGAAATGTTGTTGCAGAATATTACTTTCATCAAGTTGATGATGTGATGCTTTGTGTTTATGAATTTAAGTGATTACAAGATTTTTGATTTCAAGAGCTTGATCGATGACTTTTATATGTAAACTTTTCTTATGTGCATGTAGTTGTTTTGTTGAAGCATAAGAAAAAGGGCATTTTTACAAAATCAACACAAGTCAAGCACACGCATACACATGGTGTACCTAAGATCCCCTTATTCAATTTCGAGCAAATCTAGGACACGATCAGCACAAAAAGATATGCTTTTATTAACCTTCAAGATACATAATCATGATAATGGCTTCAGTGAGGCATCTCAAACACAGATTGAGAACTCCTTGGTGTCAAATTGTCTTCAAAAATTGACTCTAAAACAATGATAATGCCAAGCTCTAGCATCAAAGTTAACTTGAATATTTGTTTTACCTCTCTTCAAAATTACCTTATTTCTCTAAAACAAAAAATCAATACACCTTATGAACTAATCCTCTTTCTTATCCCACTCCTTATATTTCCCAAAATTATCCACCACTTATCACTCCAAAAGCAATTACAAATTAAAAATCTCACCTTATCATTCCATTACAAAGCTTTAAAAAATAATTTTAAAAAGCTCACCTTCTCACTCCATATTACCAATCACTCCCTTTTTAAAGTTCCCCTAAAATAAAGTCACTTTAAAAAAAAAATCAATGAAATCACTTTTAAAAAATGAAGATTTCAAGATTTAAACTTTAAGCATATAAAAACCATGCGTGATACTTTGTTGCACAAATTAGGCACCATCATTATTGAGAGAGACACGCATCCACTCCAAAACATATTCCATGCGGGCACTCAAGGCTCTGCAAGCATGAAGCTCATCAGATTTTTGATGATGTTGAATAATGATACAATCTCCAGCGATAAAATACATCATCAGTTATAATCTTCGATGGGAAAGGTTGTGGTCAGAAATCCACAATTAATTTGACTCCCAACACAGTAAATACCTAGCAGTTTCTATTTCCACAAACCCATAGTCTATTCCAGCAATGGATTGGATTGGATCGAGCCTCATCATCAACATGCTTCTATTGAGGATGATGAAATTGTTGTTCTTTCTGCCAAAGTGCAGCTGCGCCTTTCATCTGAAGTGCATCGATATGTGGCTCCTCTCTCACACAACCTTCCTTGTCTGTTGAACAAGTCTAGCGCTTGTAGATGACGTGAACCCGACGAGAACCAACTATGGAGTTATCGAGGCCCTCGAGAGTATAGAACTGGTGCACGAGGTAGTAGTAGTGGTGGATGGAGTGAGGAGGAACCGAAGCGTTTGCATCTACAACGACGTCGAGACCCCCATGGCTCAAAGGAGCGCTACTTCTCAAGAATTTGTGTTCAGCTTACTAGGTCTCAATCAAGGAAATAAATTCCATTGCTCATACTCCATGGGACATTCACTGGTGAGGCTACGCAAGGAGTCGGATTAATTGGCCAAAGAAATGATGAATTAGGGCATGAAAGACAATTTCTCATTACATGAAATGGACATAATTTCCCAATTTTGTTAGTTTATTTCCCGGAGGAATGTAGATCAAGTCTCAGTCACCAACTTTAATCAAATTTATTCTAGCAATCCTGATAACAAACTAATAGCATGAGTTGTAAAAGGCTCGAAGGCAAAAATAGAGGGTTGGATAATTAACACAACCAGGCAATTTAGAAATTCCTTCTCCACTGTGGCAGATGTTAATTCCATGGTAGAACGGAACTAGTCAATCAACAACAGGTGGAAACCATCTTAGAAAATTGTGAGTGGGATCATGAGACCGATATTATTGAAACCAATTCTAAAATCTACCAGGAAATATGGGAATGTGTAATTGGTGTGTGACATTTTGAAAGAGATTGAGCATTCGTTTTCTGAGAAATATAACATTTGCGTGGACCATGAACGTAATTAGATGGAGCTCGCCAATGGCATCTGGAGAACCCAATGGCTTTCAATTTCATCATCAATTCACTGCGATCTCAATAATCCCCCGCTCTTCCAACAAGCTTTAAGAAAAGGGCTATTTTAATGGATGAAATTTGGCATGTTGCTGGTGACCACTCAATAGATCTTGACTGGTATGCCAAGCATACTCTTCTAGGAGGAATTTGTGCAGCCACAAAACTTTACATGCTAACAGATTACTCACCAGAATTTAGGAACACCTGGACATTTATAGATCATTGTGTCAGTGATGCAGTTGATTTTCGTAAAACTATTCAAGAGGCAACACAACTGGCAACAACTATTGGTAGGAAATACAGTGCAGGCATTCTAACTATCTTGACCAGTTTAGGAAAGCGTATACAAAATCTTCATCAGCAACAGATGTAACAAATACTGCAGACCATTCCATGGAAATCCCTACGTCAAGTTTCGAACCAGTTACTGTTCTAAGATCAGAAAATGGACTGCGGAAAATATCTTGATATAGGGAGTCCTATCGTGAATCCGCAGAACCTACTGGGCCACTTTCAGTTCAACCACACAATCTTTGCGCACTTTTTTTATATTCTCATTGTCCACATGTAGTCTTTACTAAGATCTAAATCTAAGATATCTATTAGCTCCGATACCACATGAAGAAAAATTAGATAGCCATATCACAAAGACATATAACCATATGCACAGCAAATTAACACACAAAAAATAAACTAGCAGAAAAGGCACGGAGCCATCATGTGGTCTCTCATGTTCATGTAATTCACTCTTATTCAAGTAATTTAATAATACATTTAAATACATGAGCAAGTGGTCTTAAGATAGTGTGTCTATCTTAGACTCACTTGTTTGAGACAATTTCTCAACTTACACACTAATTTAGGAGAGCTAGTTGGAGAGAATCTCTCATCCAAACTAGAATCCTTAGTTTGAGGAATTCTCATGATTTTATTTATTTAATTGGATTTATTATTTATTTTTAAGAGAGTGAGGCTAACACACAATATTCTAAAACCTCCCAATATTCTCAACTATCCATACTCCCTTTACTTGTACATATTGGTAGGAAAAACAACTATCCATAACCATACAGAATACATCCAAATCACATTCAGCTTTTCCTGTGGTTTTTCCTTTATAGTAATTTGCACATTGTTATGATTGCCCCAATTTGATGTGTTAAATGACGTACTATATTTAACAAATTGACGCTACTGATATCAATTAGTAGCGTTTTGTTGTAACGACTACAACCACCCTCCAAAAATTTTCCTTCACTTCATTTTGGAGCCTCTCTCCTCGAAATCATAGAAGTTACCCTGCACTGATCACGTACCTAGGTTCATTTGATCTTATCTGTTGCTTAATAGCTTGTGTTCACTTACTTTCTCTGTCAACTAACTGCAAGCTGACCCAACACTTGGTTCACATCCAGTCTTTATACTAACTCGGAAAATTGCATAATTGTAGAGGGTAGTCTGTCTTCCCCTCAGGAATTGTGCATAGCAACCTAGCAGCTTCCCTAAACTCAAAAATTGTGCAGAGTAGGCCAACCAACCTTTCTATGGAAAATTGCCCAAAGCAGGTGATGAGCCCCAAATTAGGTAACTTATTGGGCTCATTTTGCCTAATTGTCCTTGATCAATCCACCATTTTTTATAGATTATGCATGTTTTTTGAGTATGTTTATGTTATTTGAATGAATAAGGGTGGTCACTTTACCAAGGAGGCTAATACGTGGTTATTTCAGGTTTTTTGGACAAATTTTGGAGCAAAGCCAAGCAATTATGAGCCAGGTGACAGCCAATATTGAGGAAGCAAGGGTGAGGATTCATAGGGAGGTTGTCTCTTGCATTAAATGGCCCTTCCTCGAAATCTCCACCCTCAACTCGGAGCTCAGAAGGCCACCAAAACGAATCCTAAAGGCAACTGAGCAGCTTTCGGAAGAGTGACTGTTTACTGGCAGTTTGAACATCCGAGTCCCTTGAGTTAAGGAGGGCTGCTAGGCCCCTCGTAGTGTATAAATAGGAAGGCCTCAGCCTTCGTAGTTTACTTTTGGAACTGTTGGGTTTTGCACTATATTGCTCTCATTGTCTCAGCTCATTTTTGTAGCTATTGCTGTATAACTTTCTTGTGACATGATTATTTTTGGATAATGAAAAGCAGCTCCATTTGGCATCAGCTCTGAGTTTTCTTTAGGAGCCTGTAGCTCTTGGGGTTGGGCCCAACCCAAGTGCAAAGGCTTCCTTATGTACTGTTATTTTCTTTTTATGTCTTTGGAAAATAATTTCTGTTAAGTTAGATTAAAATCTTGTTGATTATCTAGGTCACTGTTGATGATTAGAAAGATTTTTGTAGTTCAGATTGAGTTGATAGGTTATTAACATGGACAAGCTTCAGAAAAAGGCCATCAGGCACCTCTGATTTCATCTCTCCCTCAGTGGGATCAGGAGCTGGGATCAAGGTGACCTTGCTACCACCAAAAACACTATCTTTGCTTCACCATGCAACCATTAGTGTTCGATTTTTATTTGCAAAAGTTGGTTACATGTTCAGATTCTTGATTGCTTCGTTGCATAGTTATTATACATGGTTTCATTGCAAATAAACTTCTGTTCATTCTCTTTACTGTTAGCTAGAACAGGTTAGGTTAACATAACTAGGTCTCTGATTTTCCAAGTCTTCGTTGGTTTACTCGAAGAAACAACTTGCAGAGCACTCGTACCACTTCTCTATCTGCCTATACTCCATCAATCTCATATGCTCCATCCCCTAACATGGATTCTTGCCTCACATTTGCCATTTTCTCACCTAACCCTAATTTTTGTGCATCATTGCTTCTCTCCTCCTTGAACAAATCCAGCCATCTTCATCTCTCCTCAGCTCCATCCACCAAGTCCTGGACCTCTTCACACCCTTTCCCTACCTCCATACTCACTCCTTCACCTTTCTCTCTCCACCCATTCTCAAAAATCCCATTTCGAAGCATCTTGTAGAAAGTTACAGGCATCCTATAGAAATTCCAGAACATCCTATAGAACCCCTGCAGACTTCCTATAGAAGCTCATGAATGAGGCTTCTTGATAGCCAAACTCTGTGAAACTCTTTGGAAGGGTGTTAGAGACCCCTTAGACCCTCTCTGAACCTTCCCGACCTCCTCCAAGCATTTCCTCTCACCAATCCACCTCTGCACAGTCAAAAAAAGTTAAATCGCATGCATGATAATTCTAATAACTTATTCAAAAATACAAAAAGGTTTTTTTTCTAGATGTTACTATAGAAGTAGCTTAGACACATGTGTTTTACCTTCCTAGAATTCAATGGCATCTCCTTCGGTAGCTTGCATCCTCTTTCCTGCATCAGTAGGGCTAGCTGGTAAAATTAGGGTTTGCTAGGGTTTACGTTTCCTTTCAGCTTTCCAGTTTCTTTCTGCAAGTAGATCAACCTTCTTTGAGTTAGCTTTCATCCATAAGTTAAAACGCTTCTTCTCATAGCTCGTAGAAGTTGGCTTAAGCTCCTAGCGGACTTGTGCCAGCTGACCAAGTGACAGTTGCGATAAGAGCTAGTACTTGTGCATACAGCACCGTCGCTTCCAAATTTGTTATGAACTACCAGGTTGATAAAAGTGAATAAGGGAGTCCCAGGAGTTGCAGCATTATTGCTACAATACTGGAGCCCACCATTCTTTTTGGCGTTGTTGCCGGGGAAGCGTCAGAGTATTTGTGACTGCTGCTTTTCTTTTATTTTTTCTACTCCAGCCTTCTGCTAAGTAGTTTATTTCAGTTCCATTCTGCAATTTCATTTCTACAAAAGTAAATTAGACATTTCTTGCTTTCATATATTAGCATTTCAATTCCGCAATTTCAATTCTGCAAGCGTAGTCTATCATTTCATTCTTGCAATTTGATTTCAGCAAAAGAGATTAGTCCTTTCTTGCTTTCATTTCAATTCCGCATTTTCATTTCCACAAGATAGATTTTAATTAGTTTCAATTCCATATGTTTAATTTTTTCAGGTACAAGGAGAAAAAATAAAAAGAAACCAAAAATCGTTTCATGCTTCATAGGAACAGAGATAATAACGGAAAATTCCTACCCAACACCCCCACTACTTCACTGAGTCACCCTTCTCTCTTCTTTGGTGGCAGTGACCTAGAAGAACCTATAGGTGAACCTCCTGAGATATACGAAGATCCTATAACAGAAGAAGAGCAAGAAAACATTCCTTTTGAGACCATGGATAAAAATAGAAACGGTAGAGCAGATGATGAGAGAATAGAAGGTACCTTCCCCATCTGAGAAACCAAAGGGGACATGAAAATGAAAAACTTAAGTCCCTCAGCCTTACCTCATTTCCATGGATTGACCACTGACGACCCTGATACCTTCCTGTTTGAGTTTGCTATCCTTTGCCGAACTTATGACTATGCTGAGGACGAGCAAAAGTTGAAGCTCTTTCCTTCTACCATCAAGGATGCGGCACTCCACTAGTTCATGGGGTTACCTGGAAACAGTATCAGCACTTGGGCTCAGATGCAGCAAGCCTTTAACAACAAATACTAGGACTACTGTAGGTCCAAGGAAACAAAGGGAGAGATCTTTCAGATGACCATGGGAAATGACGAATCTTTGGAAGACTACGAGGAAAGGTTCCAACTCAATTATAAACGGGCCAGGTGAACACTTGACCCTCAATCTCTAAAGCTGGTTCTGCTCCGAGGAGTCCCTAAAGACCTGATAGATACCCTTCACATGCTAGCTGGAGGAGACATCTACCAACTACCTTATGAGGACATAAAGACTGTGTTTAGAAACCACTCTATGGCAGCTTCGAAAAGAGGTATGGGGAATCCACTTTCAGCTAGTACCACCTTCTCCAAGCATGAGTTTGCTAATCAGATGGAAGACCTCAAAAGTGAGATGAGACAGACCATTACCATGCAACTTGATACTTTCTGAATCCAACAAAAGAAAGAGGAAGTTGAGAGGGCTTTGGCCATTTTTTGTCCTAGATGTACGAGGAAGCACCATAAGAACGAGTGTCCATTGCACTTTGTAGAGGTATGTTTTGTTTGTGAGGAAAACCACCCCAAAAACCAATGCCCAACCTTGCCCGGATTTAAAGTCATGTACCAAGGGACTGAGGAAACCACTGAACCTCTCTACTTCCTCAACCAAAGGAGGCCGCATGGGCCCAGACCTTACCAGCAGGGGATGCAAGGGACATCCCAAGCTTATTATAGCCCCAACCAATCTGCTCACATACCTTCTTGGGGTCCCCCTGCTGACCCTTCCTGGTCCGCACCTCCTCCGTGGTCTTATCCATCTCAATACCATACTCAACCCACTGCTCATTCGTTTCACTCACATGTCTAGCCACAAGCTCAGTGGAATGCACCTCAATCACAGTGGAGGCCCCAATACAACTCTCCTCCCGCCATTCTACCTCCACCACCAGCTCAGCCACAACCATTACCTCCTGCTCCTCCAAGACAACCCCAGATGCCTGCTCAAGCGAACCCAAACCCTAACAACTGACAGGCCCAACAGGTATACACTGGGGAGACAACATGCACTACCTATGCTATGGAGATCCAGGAGATCCACCTAAAATCTGGGAAGACCCTTCCAGATCGCCAACCTCCTCCCCAGAGGATGAGGAAGAGAAACAAGAAAGTGAACCCAAAGCCATTCCACCCTTTCTTGAGCGACTGACAGTAACCAAGCAACCAAACCCAGAGGAGACTGAACTTCTGGGAGAACTTAAACAGCTGTGTGTGAAAATACCACTTCTCCAGACCATAAAAGATGTACCAATATACAACAAATTGATTAAGGAGAAGTGTTTCAGGCACCTAGGCAGGTGAAAGAGAGACGGCTCGACTATCAATTTCATAGGACAACTGTCTGATCTAATGTTGGGGCAAGTAATCTGTCCAAAGTATTTGGACCCTGGGAGTCCTATAGTTGATGTCCACATCAATGGCACTATAATCCCCCATACCTCGATTGATCTAGGGGCTGCCATTAATGTGATGACCAGGGACACCATGATTAAACTCAACCTTCAAACTTCCTTAAGGAAGACCTTGACAGTCCTGCAGTTAGCAGATCGCTCCACCGTGACTCCCGAAGGGATTGTGGAAGATGTCTTGGTCTCTGTTGACTCTTGGGAGTACCCTGCAGACTTCTTGGTCCTTCAGCCAAAGGCAAAGCTCACTGGATACCCCCTCATTTTGGGAAGGCCATGGTTAGCCACTGCAGATGCTTACATCAGCTGTCGAGCTGGAAGCATGACCATCAAGAATGGTCCTATGTCCAAGCAGCTAGTCCTATACCCTCCTACCCAACCTCTGCTTGAACATGACTTACCACTCTGGTTGGAAGAGGGAGATGAGGATGAGGTCTACTCTGCACCATTGTGCACAGTAGAAACCACTAGGGGAGGCCCTCAAACTGAGGATGACTTGATTGAGAATTTGATTCAAAATCCACCCCCCAGTGCACTGTCCTTAGAGGAGTTGGTGGAAGACACCCAAGCTAGCACTTTAATGGACCTCTGTGTGACTGATCCGACCTCTCCCAGAGTTAAGAATGTGGAATTTGGCCCCGAAAGAACCTTGAAGATCAACTCCTCCATATCTCCCTCCCAGGAGAAGGAGCTATGTAGCTTACTGAACAATCATCTGGATGCTTTCGCTTGGAGCTATAAGGAGATGAAGGGAGTCCACCCTTCGGTCTGTACCCATCACATTTACATTAAAGAAGATTGTAAAATAGTCAAGCAGCCTCAAAGGGGAATGAATCTAGCCCTTAAAGACATAGTCAAAGAAGAATTGCAAAAATTGTTGGATGCAGGATTCATCTACCCCATCTCTGATAGTGAGTGGGTCTCACCTCTAGTGCTTGTGCCCAAGAAGAACGGGAAGTGGAGAATCTATGTAGATTACCGAGAACATAACAAAGCCACCAAGAAAAACCATTTCCCTTTGCCTTTCATAGATCAAGTGTTGGATGGACTGGCAGGGAAGAAGTTCTTCTCTTTCTTAGATGGGTTCAGTGGGTATAATCAGATCCAAATTAGCCTGGAGGACCAAGATAAAACCACCTTCACTTCTCCATGGGGTACCTTTGCCTACCGATTCCTTCCCTTTGGGCTATGCAATGCTCCTGCCACTTTCCAGAGAGCAGTATTGAGCATATTTTCTGAGTTGGTCCATGATTCGGTAGAAATCTATATGGATGACTTTACTCCTTATGGGTCCAACTTCCAAGAAGCATTGACTAATCTGGGAAGAGTTCTAACCAAGTGCATTGAGATGAACCTGTCCCTCAGTCCCGAAAAATGTGAATTCCTGATGACTGAAGGGACCATGCTAAGTCATACCATTTCTCGGCAAGGATTACAGGTGGATCCTAACAAGATTGCTATCATCCAGAAGGTCCCACCTCCTCAAAAGGTGAGAGGTGTTCGGAGTTTCCTAGGCTTAGCAGGATATTACAAAAGATTCATTAAACATTTCATTAAGCTAGCCTCACCATTGTTTGGCCTCTTAGGGAAAGATGTTGAGTTCAAATGGACTGACGACTCTCAAGGGGCTCTGGAAGAGTTGAAAGATAAGTTGGTATCCGCCCCGATCCTAAGAGGTCCAAACTAGGTCCTACCTTTCCACATCCACACTGATGCCTCGAACAAAGCCATAGGGGCAGCCTTCGGACAAGTTGAGGAGAAACTGCCATATGCCATATACTTCGTCAGCAAAAACCTGTCCAAGGCAGAAATGAACTATACTATAACCGAGAAAGAGTTCCTAGCTGTAGTCCATTCCCTAAACAAGTTCAGACACTACATCACTAGTTATCAAACATTCGTACACACTGATCATGCTGCGATTAGATACTTAATGAATAAGCCTAATGTAAATTCTCGTATCATTAGATGGTTACTTTTGTTGCAGCAATTTGATTTGACTATTGTCGACAAGCCAGGTAAAGAAAATGTTGTTGCTGACTTCTTGTCTAGATTGGATTTGCCTGCAGGTGAAGAAGGGACAGTGGATGACCAGATGCCAGATGAACACCTATTTGCTATCTCAGTACTCTCTCCATGGTTTGTTGATATAGCAAATTACTTAGTCTCAGCACAGTTCCCTCCACATCTATCCTCAAAGGAGAAGAGCAAAATTGTAAGGAAGAGTGCCCCATTCACTTGGATCGGGGGCAACCTGTTTAAACTTGGCCCAGATCAGATCTTGAGGTATTGTGTTAGGGAGGAGGAAGTCTTTGACATCCTCCTAACCTGTCATGATGGACCTTGTGGAGGCCACTTTGCAGCAAAAAGGACTGCCTTCAAAATTCTACAGGCAGGCTACTATTGGCCTACTCTTCACCAAGATGTCAAAACATACATCAGCCAGTGTGACCGATGTCAGAGGATGGGGAAACTAACTTCAAGGGATGAAATTCCTCTCTAGCCTCAAGTGACCTTCGAGCTTTTTGAGAAGTGGGGCATGGATTTTGTGGGTCCTATCAACCCTCCTTCAAAGCAAAGGTCTTACATCATTGTGTGCACTGACTATCTGACAAAGTGGGCAGAAACAAAGGTAATCAAAGCAGCAAAAGAAGAAAAGGTGGCTGAGTTTTTAAGGGAAGATATCTTCTACAAGTTTGGCTACCCAAGAGAGTTAGTCACCAATCAAGGAAGCCAGTTCACCTCCAGCCTAATTGAAGACCTGCTCGCTCATCACAAGATCAAGCACAGGACTTCCACCCCATATCATCCTCAAGCAAATGGGCAAGTGGAAGTCACTAATAGAGCATTGGAAGGGATTTTGACTAAGGTAGTGAGCAGAAGCAGAAAGGATTGGGCAGATCACCTGGTTGAGTCCACCTGGGCCTACAACACCACTTGGAAGACTACAACAGGTTTCACACCTTATGAGCTGGTCTATGGGAAGAAAGCTTTGCTGTCCATAGAGTTCGAGTACAATACATTGAGGGTGGAAGCTTAGCTAGACTTAGATCTCAGCCATGCTCAACTTGAAAGATTACTGCAGCTGAATGGATTAGATGAAAAGTTAATGCAGGCCCTCCTCCGCTCAGAAGTAGTTCAACTCCAGAGGAAGATATGGCATGACTGGCACCTTAATGAAAAGAAATTCCAGCTGGGAGATTGGGCACTGATGTATGACTCAAGATACAAGGATTTCAAAGGGAAGTTGAGGACAAGATGGTTAGGACCATATACAGTGGAGAAATGCAATGACAATGGTTTAGTCCTTATCAGGACCATTGATGAAGAAGCCATACCCATGCTTGTCAATCTGCATCGATTGAAAATCTACAGGAAACCCCTTTCGAGGCAGGAGTTCATTGAAACTTTGGAAAAATCAGTGTTGGTAATGGAGCAGGGTTCTGCCTCTATTCTGCCCACACCTTGATCATCAAAAAAAAAAAAAGAGGAATAAAAAATAAGATCCCTGGGTGAAAACCTCTCTGAGGAACCCAGGGCAGACAATGAGGGTGAAAACCTCATGGAGGCGCCCCAGCTGTCTCTCAGAAAAAAAAGAAAGGGAATAAAAAAAGATCCTTGGGTGAAAACCTCTTTGAGGCACCCAGGGCAGATAGTGGGGGTGAAAACTTCATGGAGGCGCCCCTGCTGTCTCTCAAAAAAAAAAAAAAAAAAAAAAAAAAGGAAAAAGAAATAGGTCTAATCTCTGGAAAATTATTGCAGGTTACAGGAAATACATTGCAGATAAAGAAGGTCATGCAAAACGAGGATAGGGGTGCGTACTAGGCTACAGGACATCCTTACAGACACTCCCTCCATAGCCACTCACATTTCCCAGGATTTGAACACATTCAGGTCGACATTCCACCTCCTACAGGAAGTTTTGGGCTTTCTACAAGAAGTTTTGGGGCTTTCTACACGAAGTTCTGCATTTCTACAGGAAACATCCTGTAGAGCCTTTGGGCAGGCCAAATTCAATTTTGGAAGGGGATTTGAAGCTTGAAGTCTGTTGATTAGGCCTGCAGCCACCTCTCTCTTCCATCCATCACCTGTTTCATCTCTTCCCACCGCCATTGCAACAATCTGGTTATGTGTTCCTGCAGTCATGCAAGAAATATTGTTTTCCTCAGATTGAATTTTTTTTTCCCAAGTGACAAATCAAGCACACAAAGGCTCGCACACTCTACCTATCAAAGCTCCATCAGGACTCTTCATTAGCGAATAAAACCCTCCTTGTTTAAGTATGCATCCCAAGAGGGGAAGCAGTTACAGGATATCCTACAGGAATCTTGTAGCAGCTGATCCGTCTGGAGCACATACTCTGGAGTCAGTAGCAGCTAAAATCGACACAGGGGACATAAAAAAACTCCGCTTGGACGTGAACACCTCCTCGACAGCTGAAATCAGACAGAGCCTGTGCATGCAGCATTTACAACCAGAGGATCGGGTTCCAAAGCCGTGCATACAACATCAACCAATGAAAGAAGGAGTTCCAACACCTGTGCACGAAGCAGTAGCGAGCAAAGCCGTCGTTCCAAGTCCTGAAGCCTACAGAACACATCCATGGCCACACAGGTAAGTGTCTAACCTTATTCATCAAATTGCATAGACTATATTCCGAAAACTACATGTCTGTGAATGGTTCAGAATGAACAAATTCGGTGGCCAGTCAACTGACCACCCACAGTTAATCGAATGGCCTCATGGGATCTGAACAAGCTCGGTTACATTCAAATTCACCAAAGAGATGTGCAACCGACACGTGGGAAGTGTCAAGTTGGGCAGAATTGGCAGGATTGGCAGTGGTGGCGGCGGTTAATGGCAGAGGAAAGGTAACGGTAGTCAGAGACACGCAGAGGAATGATGGCCATGACATTGGCTAACGGATCGGCCTGGCCACCTCATCCCCTTGCCATGAATTTCCCCATAATTCAAAAATGCTCAGCCAAAGAACTCATGTTAACCGTTGTCATTTACACTTGCAACCGTTCTCAGCGAAGTACACGTCCTCCTCCACCACAGTTTGTTAGCTCGAGCTTCTCGGCCTGTTTCAAAATCCTCCCGAATCCCAGGCTCGTTCAGAAGCGCCGTGACATCCTCCAGGAGCTGGAAAAGCATTCTACAGGAAGAGGCTCTATAGGAAATACAGCATAGCCTTCCGGAGCAGAGCAATTGGCTTTTTCTTCGACAAATTCGAAGTCCCGAAAGAGGTGGGCTCGAAAGCCACTCTTCCTTGCATGGTATATATTGAAAGGTGGTGAATTGAACTGTTTAGAGTAGGAGAACTAGAGACAAGTCTACCTGTGGGTCAAGAATAGTAGTTTTCCTGTGTGGTACACAGAATTTTTTAGTTGGTTCTGCGTCAAATTCTCCTCCACAGTTCTTGTTAAGCAATTCCTCCACTAGAAACGATAAACCACTATGAGGGCTAACCTGTGCATGAAGAATGTGAATGTTACATGGTTATATGTATGTTGGGGGGGTGAAAATTGAGCTCTATGTCATATTTGTGAAAACCTGATTCTTCCTTTTACATTCGGACAGCCGAGTTTTGGGCAGCAAAAGTTTTAGAACCAAGGAATTGGTACAGGTTAAAAATTTAAACACCCGAGAGATATTTCCTTGAAGATTTAGGGAGGAAACCATAAACAAAATTCCCCTTACTGATGAGAGCACAAACCAAAACAGAGCACTCTCACCATGCTAGGAGGGTTTATCATAAAGGAACCCTTAGATTCTAGAAAATTGTGTGAAACTCCCGAGGTGGTGAACCTATTCACCCATGCCAATTGGATGACCTTTTGTGACAGAATTCAAGGTCATGACGATGAGGTAACAGAAGAATTCTTAATGTCCCTGCAGCCTAAATCAAAGACACTGGCCACTGTGAATTTCAGAGGGTTGACCCTAAAGCTTACCCCACAACTCATTAGTCGGGTTACCGATCTGCCATTAGGGATACCCTGGAGCAAAGAGGAGAGGGCATTGGGCCAAAAAGCCAAGAAAGAATTCTTCCTACCAGAGGAACAGTTTTCAGAAGATAAGAATGGGGTCCAGAGAGCCAGCCTACATCCTTTTTGGAGCGAGGTCAGCCTTCAGATCATGAAATACATTACCTGTGAGGGGCGGTTCAGTATTGTCTACAGTTATCACTTCTGGTTGCTAAGTGAACTCAGACATGGGATGGATTTACCCCCAGAACAGAAGTTAAGCATCCCCTATTTCCTCCTACAATCATTAATTGAGTGTGGCACAAAATTGAAGGAAGGGACATTGGATCAGCTAGCCCATCATGGGCTTATCAAGCTTCTAGTGGAAGATGCCCTCCATACCTACACTATCCCTCTCTCCTAGGAGATTTTCCGTAACATGTCCAAGGATGATGATATTCGAATTCTGGTCGAGGAACTCACTTCATCCAACAGTGAAGAAAGGGAGCACATTGAGGCAGAAGAGAAAACCAGGGGTAAGGAAACCCAGGACAGACCACCACCAAAAGAACATGAAGAGAAACGAGGGAAAGGCCAAGCTGTCGAGCCCAAAACTGTGGGTGGAACAAAGTGACAAACACCAAGGGAGAAACGATTGTAGAGCAGGCCAGAGAGGACTGAAGAAGTCCAAGCAAGTGAGGACACAACCAAGAAAACCACACCAAAATTAAAAGGGAAGGCACCCCTAGCCAAGCAGACCAAAACAATGAAGACAGTTTCTACAGGAAGCCAGAAAACAGTTTCTACAGGAAGCCAGAAAACAGTCAGCACAGGACTTTCTACAGGAAGTCTGGAAATATGGAAATAGAAGGAAAAATGGCCTGAGATTTTAGCCAAGGAGACAACAGCTGTGCTGGCTACCCTGAGCACATCTCCAAAGAAAAAAGGGAAGCGAAAGAGGGAGCCTTCCATGTATTTTAAGGCAAGAAGGAGCATGTGGATAAAGACTGGCAGACCCCAGCCACCGTCAAAAGAGCCAATCACGATTTTAGACACCCCAAATACACAAAAGGAGAGGTCTCCCTCAAAGGCATCCATCACCTATGAACGGAGAAGCCCGAAGACATCCACTTAGAGAGAAAGAATGAAATTGTTGGACACAAAGGCCTCTCTACAGGATGTTGAGATTGTTCTACAGGAAACACTGGCTAGGCTAAAGGAGACCGAAGAAATGGAAGGAGAGGTAGCTAAATCACCACAGGAGGAAGAAAAGGTGGAGAACATTGTGGAACCTAGCCCCCAACCCAGTTTGGGCTCCTACTATAACTTCTTAGAGGCCGCAAAGATCATTCCCCAAAAATTCACACTGCCACTTTTCCTTGCACTAGAAGAAGAGAGAGTGAGGACCCAGACTTGGATGAAGATCGGTAAGTCCAAGGGTGTGGTAGATATAGGGCCCCTGAAGGAACAACTCAAAGAGGTGAGAAAGGAATTGGCTATGGTACGACATGTGGAGAGCAGCCAGCGGGCCAAGCTATAGGAAGAAAACGAGTTGCTTAAACAGCAGCTACAGCTACATGGACAGAAGAAGGAAGACAGGCCTCACATCTTGGGAGAACAACAGCAATAGGAGGAGGCGACAACAGACAAAGAAACCCCTAATGAATAGCAGAAGAGAGATGGGTTGCAGGCTGAAATTGAGACACTAAATAGACAGCTACAGAAGAAGGAATTGCAAGCAGGCCAGGAGATATAGTCTCTGAAACAAAAGGTACAAGAAAAGGAGGCCCAACTGGCCTACATGGCCAGCTGGGCGATGGAAGCTCTGCAGTATAGGTAGCCTGCCAAATCGTACACCCTATACCTTAAGGATCAGTGGTTGTAGTTTCAGATCAACAACTTGGCCCAAAGGGGCATCAATCCATTTCAAAATTATCATCAATTTGCAGCTCTATGTGGCTGTAGTTCATCAGAGGACAACGCCAAATTATGAGAGTTTTATTTACATAACTTAGCCCTTCCAAAAATGAATGTGTGGGATCCCAACATTGTGATAGGAGATGTCCAACTTATGGCCATGGCCTCTTGGATGAATCATGAGGAAAAGAGAGCAGTAGAGGTCCGCAGTGTTATGAGCAGAGAACTCAGTGAGCCACTAATGATCAGAGCGGAGCCGGATGACCCCTCAGCAGTGATAAGCGCCCACCAACACTTGGCCAACAACCCTCAGGATTTACCAGAATACATTGAGCAATAGGCTCAAGTTATTACCCACTTTGAGGACATGGAGAGACTGTTGGGGGAAAACTACTTGCATGCCTGCACAAGGTGGTGGAACACCCTGCCTCACAGCTTGAAGATAAGAGAATACCACTCTCCCACTAGGATGAGGGAGGCCTTGGTAATGGTACCTCTCTACAAACAGTTGATACAAAATCTGCAGGCCAATTGGATTAGCCTGAAATTCAGTCCTCCTTTTCCTTTGGGATTTCTAGAAGGAGTTAAGGAAGAGGAGGAAGACAGACAGTGGGAGGAAGTGGAAAGGAAAGCAGGATTCCACGAATGGGAAGAAGATATCACCGCGAAGGCCTGGAATGTGAGGGATGTAGTCAAAGCTATAAAGGATGATGAGCTGGACTAGTTGCTCAGAGGATGAGCAACCCATTTAGCAGGGGGGTGAGGATGAACCCCAAATTGGGTAACTTATTGGGCTCATTTTGCCTAATTGTCCTTGATCAATCCACCATTTTTCATATATTATGCACTTTTTTGAGTATTTTTATGTTATTTGAATGAATAAGGGTGGTCACTTTACCAAGGAGGCTAATACATGGTTATTACAGGTTTTTTGGACAAATTTTGGAGCAAAGCCAAGCAATTATGAGCAAGGTGATAGCCAAGCTTGAGGAAGCAAGGGTGAGGATTCGTAGGGAGGTTGTCTCTTGCATTAAATGGCCCTTCCTCGAAATCTCCACCCTCAACTCGGAGCTCAGTAGGCCACCAAAATGAATCCTAAAGGCAGCCGAGCAGCTTTGTGAAGAATGACTGTTTACTGGCAGTTTGAACAGTCTAGTCCCTTGAGTTAAGGAGGGCTACTAGGCCCCTCGTAGTGTATAAATATGAAGGCCTCAGCCTTTGTAGTTTACTTCTGGAACTGTTGGGTTTTGCACTATAGTGCTCTCATTGTCTCAGCTCGTTTTTGTAGCTACTGCTGTATAACTTTCTTGTGACATGATTATTTTTGGATAATGAAAAGTAGCTCTATTTTGCATCAGCTCTGAGTTTTCTTTAGGAGCCTGTAGCTCTTGGGGTTAGGCCCAACCCAAGTGCCAAGTCTTCCTTATGTACTATTATTTGCTTTTTATGTCTTTGCAAAATAATTTCTATTAAGTAGATTAAAATCTTGTTGATTATCTAGGTCACTGTTGATGATTAGAAAGAATTTTGTAGTTCAGATTGAGTTGATAGGTTATTAATAGGGACAAGCTTCAGAAAAAGGCCATCAAGCACCTTTGATTTCATCTCTCCCTCAGTGGGATCAGGAGCTGGGATCAAGGTGACCTTGCTGCCACCAAAAACACTATCTTTGCTTCACCATGCAACCATTAGTGTTCGATTTTTATTTGTAGAAGTTGGTTACACGTTCAGATTCTTGATTGCTTCGTTGCATATTTATTATACATGGTTTCATTGCAAATAAACTTCTATTCATTCTCATTACTGTTAGCTAGAACAGATTAGGTTAACATAACTAGGTCTCTGATTTACCAAGTCTTCATTGGTTCAGCTGAAGAAACAACTTGCAGAGCACCCGTACCACTTATCTATCTGCCCATACTCCATCAATTTCATCTGCTCCATCCCCTAACACGGATTCTTGCCTCGCGTTTGCCATTTGCTCACCTAACCCTAATTTTTGTGCAACATTGCTTCTCTCCTCCTTGAACAAATCCAGCCATCTTCATCTCTCCTCAGCTCCATCCACTAAGTCCTGGACCTCTTCACACCCTTTCCCTATCTCCATACTCACTCCTTCACCTTTCTCTCTCCACCCATTCTCCAAAATCCCATTTCTGAGCATCCTGTAGAAAATTACAGGCATCCTGTAGAAATTCCAGAACATCTTGTAGAACCCTTGCGGACTTCCTGTAGAAGCTCACGAATGAGGTTTCTTGATAGCCAAACTCTGTGAAACTCTATTGAAGGTTTTAGGGACCCCTTAGGCCCTCTCTGAACCTTCCCGACCTCCTCCAAGCATTTCCTCTCGCCAATCCACCTCTGCACAGTCAAAAACATTTAAATCGCATGCATGATAATTCTGATAACTTATTCAAAAATACAAAAAGGTTTTTTTTTTTTTTCCAGATGTTACTGTAGAAGTAGCTTATTCACATGTGTTTTACCTTCTTAGAAGTCAATGGCATCTCCTTCAGTGGCTTACATCCTCTTTCTTGCATCAGTAGGGCTAGCTGGTAAAATTAGGGTTTGCTAGGGTTTACGTTTCCTTTCAACTTTCTAGTTTCTTTCTGCAAGTAGATCAACCTTCTTTGAGTTAGCTTTCATCCATCAGTTAAAAAGCTTCTTATCAGAGCTCGTAGAATTTGGCTTAAGCTCCTAGCGGACTTGTGCCAGCTGACCAAGTGACAGCTGCGGCAAGAGCTAGTACTTGTGCATACAGCACCGTCGCTTCCAAGTTTGTTACGAACTACCGGGTTGATAAAAGTAAAGAAGGGAGTGCCAGGAGTTGCAGCATTATTGCTGCAATACTGGAGCCCACTAGCAGGCCAACTAACACTACTCTCCAAAAATTCATGAAGCAATCCAGCTAGCAATTTTCTCCATAAATGTGCAGAGCAGGCGAGCAACCTTGCTCAGGAAAATTGCGCAAAGCTAGCCACTCAGCCCAAAATCAATATTGAAGATTTTCCCTCAGTGACTATCTATTGCATGTGTTGGTGGGTTGCTCGGTTCCCTCCAGAACTACGCAATCCTTGCATTCCAGGAAACTTTTCCCAGGAAAGACAAAATAAAAAAGTGAAAAAGAATCTGTATATTTTAGGGATCTATTTTAGCAATGGGAGTTACATGGCAAGTTGATTTTAGAAACTTCCCACCAAGTGTCCCTTTTTCCTAGATTTGTGGCATGCGCATCATAAACCCTAAATTTGCCAAATCTATTTAAATGAAGCCTCAAAGCTCATTCTTCACATTTGATATTGGATCTATGGCATTCCCAAGGCATCTAATAACCTTCGTCACAGTCGACACAACTTTTCCGGGTTAGTTTTTATTTTCATGTCTTTTACCACTTTTATGTCATTTTCTATTTCTCTACTTGTGTGAGTGTTTTTTTCCTTGTTTTATTGAATGACAGCTAGCGCTTCAATGTGTTTTAACTTGTATAAATGTTGTTTGATGTTTTTCATTCCATATCCTTAGTGTCGCATGCATAACATTGTTTCTGCACTGACATTTGCCATTGGGGTGACTCTCTTCATGAGCTACTTTTTTTTTTGTTTGACTGATTTCTACACTTGCTTAAATTGCATGCATGACTATTCACTCAGATCTATGCCAGCTTTGCACACACACTTAGTCCTTCGCATTTTCAAGTTTCCCTTAGGTAGATATTGGTTGCCTCAGCCCAAATATTGCTTCTCCTTGCATGCACTACACATTCCTGGAAGTCAAGGCTCTTCCTTGCCTTTGGGAATTACATAGAGCTGCCCACACTGGCTCCCAACTGTGCTGTATGAAATCCTAGGAGATGGTGCCCCAGTCCTACCCACTAGAACTATGCATTGCACAGTTCCAGCCACCAACCCAACCTGGCTGATCTATGCATTACGCAGTTTCAATATGTATTCAGCCTCTCTAAACTGCACATTGCCCAATTCCAGTCAGCAGTGAGCCTCATTGGCAGATAAGACTTCGCAATGCACAGTTCGAGCTAATAGTCTCCCAGCTACCTAGAGTCAATGTTGCACAATCTCACCGAGCAGTCACCCTGTTTGTTGCCTTATTGATTCTTAAATTTCTTTATGATTTTAGCTGACATTGCCTTGCCATGAGTGTCTTCTCTGTCTCCCGGTACTACAGTTTTTTGAGCATCTTCTCAGCAGTACAGGTATCATGGTGTCCAAGAGAGATGGATCAAAAGAAACATTTGAAAGTAGCACTAGAGATGTGGTTTAGTAGGTTTCTATGAGATTTCTCGTGCACACAAACACACACCTGTTCATTGAGAAAGAGGTCATGATCACATGGCAAGACAAAAACACTATTTTTGTAGGTAGCTTTGTGGAGAATCTAGAGGACCGAAAAGTCTATGTAAACATCCATAAGTTAGGATTGTATAAGGTTGCATGGAGGCATCCAACCTTCCCATGCGTAGATGTGATCCACTGGATTCTCTCACACAATGCTCTTAAGATGATGATACTAAGTAGTTTCAGTGGAGTAGAGCTTGCTACCTTCACAACGAAGGACTATCAATAGATGTATCATTCTCTACAGTCGGTGAAGAGGATGGATGCACCATTCGACACTCTCAATAGCAGTGCAAACACAAGAGACATCTTGAAGCATTTGGTAAGGGAGCCATCAAAGTTCAGGATGACACCCAAGCAGATATACAAGACAAAGACATTGATGAAGGTTTACCAATTCTTGGTCATGTTTACATGTCATTTCTATGGCCAAGATAGTACAAAGACCTTCCCATAGAGTTTGGTTGTTATGTTGGATCAGTTGGCAGGCAAAGGAAAAAATTTTAACTAGTCCAACATGTTGGCTCTCCAGCTAAAAGTGCATGTATCAAATGTCGAGAGTCTGCCCAAGGATCAACAAGAAATATTCTTCATTCCCACCTACCTGGTTGATGCAATATGTGCCCATCAACATGTTCCTAGCATGGGTTGGGCATTGACACCTTTAGAGAATCCTGTGAACATATATTGGAAGTTTCTCTTAGAGTGCAACTAATGTGGAGTCACGGTTAGACTATCTGACCACTTCATTGCCCCTCTATACATAATGATCTCTGAACAAGATCTATCTTGCATGTCCAAGGTAGCAATTGAGGCATTGTTTAACATTGTAGATTTGGTAAGCCTCAGCCAATGACACCTTTGTTAGGATGTACAACGCAAAGAAGGCTCTGCATTTATTGCAAAAGTTTGCCATGGACAAGTCGGTCATGCAAGAGGTTGCATACCACATCTCGACAAGGTTATCAACTAGATTGCATAGGAAGAAGAAGGCACCATGACCTATCCTTCCTTTTCGGATTAGGTTACATGTAATTTGGAGTTTGAAAGAAGTAGATGTCAAGGTCAAGGACTTCAAGAAGATGCATTTTGACACCAATAGTTTCAATCTATACGATCCACATGACTTATGTAGGGACCGCTATTCAAGAGTGTACTATCCTTGGATCCACAGGGCTTGTCATTTGGCCAGAGGAAGACCCATGGAGATATTGCTATAACACCTCCAGGCTCAATGAACCGTTCAGCATGGTAGTAGAGTGACTAACAACATCACAGGGAGCATCAACAACAATAGCAGCAAGTAGAAAACCTACACAAGAAAAAGGAAAGAGGAATATTGATAAAAGTGCATATGAAAAGAAAAGATACAAGTTTAAGGTGTCAGTTCCCAAATCTACCTCAGGCTGAAGGAAGGCAGGTCTAGGGTAACATCAAACCACTCTTAATTTGGTAGCTAGTCCTGCCAAGTCAGGAGAGCGATCTCTCCTTGTTAATCTAAAAAAGAATATGAAACCTTAGCCTTGAGATGACTGAAAATAAATGTTGATTTTAGGCTAGGTATATTTGCTCAGAGGATTTTGATTGATTTTAATGGTTGGTTGTCGGATCAGATGAGGAAGGCAGCTTTGGGTCTGGGAAATCAACTTAGATTTGCAGAGGTTTCTGTGGGGAGAGGTAGGCAAGTGTTTTAGCACTTTGAAATGAATGTGATGGTGAGTATAAAGACTGGTGAGGAGTTGGAGAGGGCATTCAAGGTCCATGAGTCCTCTTCAAATAGTAGAAAACATTAAAAACTAAATGTATCCTCTAGGCAAAGCACTGAATATCAATGGATTCTACCTAATTCTCTTGATTCATTTAGTTATGAGGAAAGAAATAGATGTTGGAACACATACACATAAGAGAAACTAAATTATAGAAGAGAAAACAATGCCAAGACACATTACCACAAGAATCCCACAAAATGCTACAAAACCCTGGTTCATTTCCTTGCCAAACTACAGAAGTGATTTACAATAGTGCTCAATGCATCCACAAGAGTCCAACCTTGACAAATGACTAAGAAAGTACAAGATATAGGCATCAAACCACCTATGCTAGCCATCAGGGGTTGAATCCATGAGTCAAGGAGCTATTTCAACAACATCTAAACTAGGAACTACAAAATAGGCAGTGGAACAACTTGCCTCTAAAATTATGGAAACTGATTCATTCATCCTCCAACCAATTCTAACTGATGTATCTACCCCCTCAAGTCATTTTTCATCATATTTACATCATAGTACATCATATCACATCATATTACATCATTAATTTACGAAAGAGAGAAGAAAAAAGTCAACTGACAGCTAAACTGGGCGAAATTCTAAACAAATAGGCAAAACTGCCAAATTCCTCCTATGCGTAGCACCACTGATCCTATGCGTAGCACGTTTTCCAGGCCACTTTTGGAAGGCTTCCCGAAGTCCAAATTAGGTGTAGGATAGCTTGTTGGAAATATTGGTAAGTCTACTTTCTGGAACAACTTGAATTTTTGGATTTGGAGTTCATTTGCCCCTCCAAAAATGCAATTTCCCAAGACTGCTTCCTGTGTGGAAAAAAAGTGGTAGAGAGGGCACTTTTTTAGTGTTTTTTTCCCTTTTGGAGTCCCAAAACTTGTGCAAAAATCTCAGCCATTCCTGAGCATGCATATTTTTTCATGCTGATTCCAAAAATGGAAACCATTTTGCAAATGGATGACCCCAAAAAAAGCGTAGCACCGGTGGCACTACGCACCTACTGGAATAAACCTGTTTTTTGCATTAAAAATTTCAAAAATGACAAAAAATGCTCCAAATTCCTTGAAATTGGCATGAGTGATGCTTCTTAGGTGCTTTGCTAGGCCAATGATGCTTCAGCCAAGATCTTGAGCTTATCTTGTTCTTTCTTACTTCTCAAAGCTCTTTTTAGCTTAGCCTTTAACATCTTCACCCTTGTTTTACAAATTTTGTTCCGAGTTAAGTAGTGATAAGCCATATGGCGCAATATTTTCTTCTCTTTGTTGGCTTTCTATTATAGACATATTTGGGCACTGCAATCCCAAACTCATATGTCCATAAACCGAGGGCTTTTTAATCCCTAAAAGTGTTGTTTCATACCCTAAAGGATCATGGTCAACTAATTACATCATTTCCTAGAAGTTCCACCTAAAAAACCACTCAAAATTGGCCAAAATTGGACCATACTAACTGTTCCATGGTCAAGGTGCGATGCATACTGACTGCCACACTAGCTAGGTGCGATGCATACTGAAATGGCCTTTTGTAGGGTGTGATGAGCGAGAATAGACAAATGGCAGAGATAGTTTGCTAAGTGGAAGCTCAAGGAATCTTCTAGAAACTTCTCCCAGGACACTTACCTCTCTAAATTTGCCTAGGGATGAGTAAGAGATCAATGAAATCTCCAAGTGGAACCAATAAATATCAGTGGAATGACATTAATCAAAAACCTAAAGTTGACTCACACGCTTGCAAGACATCTATAAATGGATCCCTCATCTGAGAGATCTGGAGGCTGGAATTTTGTAATTTATAAGGAAGTGTTGTTGGTTTATCTGTGAGAAAAGACATTGTATTGTTGGGTGATCTTGCTTTTCATGAGGTGAAGAGGGTTTCTATGCTGGGAGGATGATGCTGGATTAGACACCTGGGTTGTAATCCTCTCTTCTATTATTAATAAAGTTCTTTGAGTTTTCATCCATATAATCGTGTATTTGTGAATCTTATTGTTTATGAATGCAATTGTATGGTCAATGCGTTTCTTATTCTACATTGTTTATGATGTTTTAGATAGGGATTCTTTGATGGTTTTCTATGACTTTGACTCTACAGGTACTCTTTGAAGTAGGAGAAGTAGGAGAGAAGTGGAAACGTCTATCAAGGGAAAGAGAAATCAAGAAAGGATCCAAGTAGAAGATCCAGGTTGGTCCTCTTTTCATCCCTCTTATCTATTACACTTAAAGGAAATCTTGAATTGCTTTGATTTTTTGTTTCTAAGGTAGCTACCCATTGTAGTGGGACTAGCAGTTTGAATCGACACTAATTTTCCCTGAAACAAAATGGTGACTCCATTGGGGAACGAATAATTTGTTTGTTTGTTATTGTTGTTTGGTTTATAAACTATAGACATAGCCTGAAGTTAGCTAGCTATCCTTCGAACTGCCTTTGCTATGCAATTGCGAAGTAGATAAATGCTACTTTAGTCAACCTCCGGGTTGATTTATGAACTGAACATCTGACTTACAAGACTTTTAAGTGCCCTTGTGGTAGCTCATAACCTCATAAGATCATACCCCTATACTTTGTTTTTACTGTCCATCATAACTCAGCCTAAATCATTCAACTTAGCTGCAAATTTTGAGCAAAATCCAAACTTAGTTTCGCTCCCTGGTCCATCGCACTGTCTGTAACTAGGCAGCCTATGTGCATCGCACCTCTCGTATGTTGTAGGTGAGATGCATCCCTATTTTCCTGTGTTGCAAGTGCGATGATTGTGATATTGTTTCTCTCTTTGAAAGTTGGTTTTTTCCTCTTGATTGTCAGCTTTCTTCAGTAGTTTTGCTATTCATGATCAATATCTCATTACTAAAGCCTCCTTCCTTTACATTATTCAACCTCCATTGACTAAGATTTGTAAATATTTTTATGTATTTTTCCATCATTTACTGTCCTCCTTTGCTGAAAGTAGCTTAATCAAACTGTTGTTTTTGATGTCAAAAGTGTCGTAACCGTCATTTTGAGTCAAAAGAAGAGTGTCGTAAAGTCTTCCTCTTCTAGATAGCTGATTGTACTTTCATCATTGTATTTGATTTGAGTTATTAGTATTTGAAGTGTCGAAAGCAGTTTTCAATTCGAAATCGAAAAGTGTCATTTTAGTCTTCCTTTCATTTTGAAAAGAAATTGTTAAATATATCGTTTTGAAGAAAATAGTTCAGATCTGTACTTAGTTTTCCTTTTTTGCATTCTCACATTAAGGAAACGAAAAACAACTACATGCATGTGCATTTTCATTTTGACTGTATGTAGAAATATGATTTAGGAAAGTGCATTTAGTGTGTGCTCTATGCTCTCTACTGAAAGAAAAAATCATAATCTTCTTTCCTTTGTAGCTAGGATTTTCATTGCTAAAAGAAAATAAATGATTGTTTATCATTTTAGATTGCATATTTAGGAATTGTACATCTACATCATGTGGTGAACCTTGAAATAAAAACTTCTATGCAAGATCAACTATAAAATAAATCTCAATGAACATAAAAACGCTTTGGAACCTACCACGACACATCCAGAATTCTAGGCTAGAGACGTGTTCCGGCGTCGTAAATCCTGGTAGCTATCGTTTTCATCGAAGGTTGGGTGATTCCTCCTCTTTGATACGACAAGTGCTAGTATGAACTTGTGCTCCCCATACCATCGAGTATATATTGGGAGACCACAACAGGATGATATCCTTTATCTATAGGAAGCCGTGTCTGCCGCCCTATCGATCACAATGCACTGAACACAGCATTCAGGAAGATTGACTACCATACATAAGTCCTTGGTAATTTCTCTATCATTTATCACCAAGGTGTATTTTGTAGTTTTGAGAATGGTTTGGTAATCCCTCTATCTAGATTTCTAGAGTAGTAACTTTTGTTCCTTTTCGACTCTTTAAAATAAAAGGTCCATATGAGCACTTGTCACTTCAGGCTCATTAAAAATCGAAGGTGACTAGAGTCACCTTTAGCTTTTTCTCGACTCTTAAAAATTGAAAAAGCAAGTTGTGTCAAAGCGTCTTTAAAAATTTATTTAAATAGAAATAACATCTGTGTTCCTTCATTGATCTTAGGTTGAGATAATGGAGTCCACCAATCAAAGAATCCCTCTTGGGGGAAATCCTAGTCGTTTCTCCTCTTGGGGAGATATTGGTGCTCCATATATGGCTACATTGTCCCTTCCAGGAATCATAATCAGCCTGCTAGTATGGATTTTCTCGACCTCTGTCATTCAGAACACCATAATTCCTCGATGATCTAATCAGCAACCAGATGATACTGAAGTTACGCCTTCACCTTCTACTTCATTTGTTTCTCCTTCCCCTTCTTCCTCTTCGCTTGGTGAAACTAGTTACACTAAAAACCAAGTAGCTGAGAAGAAAAAGAAAGGGAAGGAGAAGAAGAAGAAACTAGCTAAACAAGGAGGCAACCATGCATCATGCAGTGAAAATCCACAGACTAAAATTTCCAAACCAAAATCTCCATGCACAATTTTCAAGGGAGACCACTACCATCGAAAATGCCCTTGCATTCCGCTGATCTTGAGAGAATGTTCTCCCTGTTTGCACCATTCGGTGTCATCGACCTCTAGCAGTCAGGTTGATAGAATACCATCAACTAGTGAAAACGAAGTTAATGAACATAATAGAAATGTCAAATTTCCCTGTAGGTCATGTGAAGGTAATCATACTCTTCCCCGTTTTCCTTTTCTAGACAAAGCCAAAAGTATTTTGGATAACCGTCCTGCTTCACCCAGTGACTTCCACCTGGATACAGGAAACTCTTTCCAAGTCCTTCGCTAGTTGAAAACCCGATTGACATAGCTCAATTGTCGATCGAATCGCTTTTCATTGAAAGTAAACCTTCTGAGGCCATACCGGACCAAAGTCAACTGGTCGAGATGGCAGTCGACCCAGTCTTAGCTTCAGAAGGACCACCTTCAGATGATACAATTACAATTTCCAAAGAGAATGAGAACGACACCGTTCAAATTCTTTTTGTCAATACAGAGTCTAATGAACTTGGGGGGAATCCACCCGTTCCTTTACAATAGGAAGAAAACCCCCTAGTTCATGAGATTTATCCAGCCATTTATCCAATACTTCCTCCATGCAGTCTAGTCATTTTCTTTGATTGGAATCAACTAGCAAAATCCTGCCTTCCATCTAATGTACCATTCCAAACCATAGTACAAGTTTACAAAATGATCGTGTCTAGCACTATCATAGCTGAAGGGGCTTCAGTGAGTATCATTTCCTCAACTGCTTGGAAAGTGCTTGGTTCGCCATCACTTTTGCCTGAAAAACAAAATTTGTCAGGCTTCAACAATGGAACCAGTCGACCGCTAGGGATCCTTCCAAAGTTACCGATAACTTTGAGAAAGAAAACCATTGATTTGAAAGTGATGGTAGTTCAAGGGCCTTTATATTACAATATACTCCTTGGACATGACTATATATATAGCATGGAAGAGATTGTTTCCACACTCTTTCGAGTGATGTGTTTTCCGCATGAAGGCAAACTGGTGCAATTAGTCGACCAGCTTTCATTTCCCGGTTCAAACACATTTACGAATAAACCATCATCCCTAAATGGTCTCTTTGCTTCAACAATGTCTCTTCATCCTTCATTCCATCCACTTAATTACCGAGAGTAGTTCGGTGAATGTAATGGACTTTGGGGGCATGCACCCTGGTCTACTTCATCAGGCGAAACCAGAGGAAAAGAGAGATTTTCTTGAAGGTCATATGATTGGACTGAAAAAAAGAATTCCCTTGTAGGTTATGTGATCAGTCTAAAACAGATATTTCCTTGAAATTTTATACGATTGGATTGAAAAATCATTTCCTTGTTGGATATGTGATCAATCTGAAACAGGTATTTCCTTGTATGTGATGTGCTTGGAAGCTCACCACTTACCTTCGTCTATTTCAATGGACAAAGCCAAGGAAGAGATTTATTACTGCTGACAGAAACAATCTTTCCTAACCACAGGAACTTCCATATGGTAACCTAGAAACTCTCCTTTTCTGAAAGACCTAGGGGCATGCAAAACTTTGTATGCAAGTAAAAAACAGCCTTTGACTTTTTTTAGCTTTTTAGTGTTCTCAACCTTTTAGCTTTTTAGTTTTTCTAGATTTGTAGCTTGGTCATTTCTAACCTACATAAAAAGGAAAATGAGCACATGTTATAGTAGAGTTCAAGCTCATTAAAAAATAAATCTACCAAGAGACATCCTCAAACGATTGGTAATAGCAATGTTCCCGCAAGGTTCAAGCTCATTAAAAAATAAACCTGCCACTGAGCATAGTTTCTTCCGATTCAAGCTCATTAAATAATGAATCCAACTTTGGTAAATAACCTTTGTGATTTCCCTATTATCAGCCTTTTCGAACCTTCGTTGTGTTCCTACCATCACCTCCTTTCATTTGACCAATCATACGCTTCCACTTGATTGTTTACCCTTTAAAGGAACATCTGCGACGAGTGATTCAAATTGCCACTCTCTTCACACTACCATGTTTTGAGAGGTTCCAAACTTGCCTGGAACCAGTTACTACCTGAAAATACCACTCATTCCTAAAAAACGAGTCGCTTTTAAACTCTTTTTAGACTCGTTAAATATAAAAAGATTTTCGAGCCATTGGCCTTTCCACCCCATTAAAGTAAAAGAAAACGCCATCCCTCCTATACATTTTAATCTTTTTGGACCTAAGGGATTATCAAACCAAAAGATCAAGCGCTTGTCTTTTTTGGCTCGTTAAAGCGATCAAAAAGTCATCCCTTTCGTATTATTTTATGCTTTTTTAGAATTAAGGGATTATGCTACAAAAAAGGGCTATTAGAGTTTCCTTTTCGTCCCTTTTCAAACTCTCTAAACAAGAAAAGGATCGAGTTATCTTTGTCGTTAAACTCGTTAAAACAATATCGACAAACTTGTCCACCCAGACAAGAACGACTCTCACTGATGCTAGGCTCGCTAAAAACATAGCGACAGGCTTTCCCAAAGGAAAAGTTATAGACCAAGCATATGTTATCCTCCTCAAGCTTGACAAAAATAAAGAGGTACTAGTTAGCAATGACTAGGGAAAAAGGGAAGAAAACTTGAAGAATTTTATTGGTAGCAAGTTTCTCTTGAACATGACACTTTCACTCCATCACCATGATTGAGTCGGGTTGGGTTATTCCATTCACCATATCACCATTGTCCTCCATACCATCCATGGGGTTAATGCTACCAATCCATATGAATGTCGTTGACATGTTCAAGAGAAGTCATTCAGAGAATTCACCATCCAGCTAACACCTCATCCACTACAATACCTTCACCCTTAATTTTTCATGACCGCCATTCCTGAACCTTATATCATCAGATCGTTTTAACCTCCAAAAAAATCATTTTCTCTGTTTCACGTCGTAGATGTGGGATACATCAAGGCCCTCCTATGATAGGTCACTTCTTGTCGACATCAACTCATTATCCAAGAAGTTGGCTTAGAAACAACCCTTTCAGTACTTTGAAGCTTGCATGCCTTAATGGCAAGTTTCTCACTTCCAGCAACATGTTTACATCAATGACCTCCGACAAGAATATTTTGCATGGTGTTCGACATTGGCTCATATATTAACACCACGTGAATTGTACTGTAGTACGGTCTTGAGGGTCATTATCATTATCGGTGACTCCTCTCGCGCTTGTTAACAACTTACATTATTGGCTGGTAATCAGGCGATGTCTTTCCATGTTTGACTTCAGAACATCTTTTCACATGGATCAATTTGTACATCTGGTGAAGATTGAATGAGTTTGAAGACATCGGATCTAGTTTCATCCATCTAGGTTGTGATATATTTAGGAACATAAAGACATCAAATGCGCACGGAATCTACACAGATAGTCATCTAAGCAAAAGAAGATGACTCTTCATATGAAGAATCACTCTGTCTTATGTACATGAAAATGAATTTATGAAGTTGAGCATGGGAATGCCCACCTCAGCTAGATCATGAAAATAATATGATGATGATGTATTGTATTGTATCTTATACAGGTCACCTTCCAGTTCGAATACCTCGGATCCTCATGATAAAGCATTTCACCCGACATCAGAAGATTTATGACCTCATGCTTTAGGGGGCAACTGTTATAGAAATATTTGGGCACTGAAACCCCAAACTCATATGTCAATAAAACAAGGGCTCTTTAGTCCCTAAAAGTGTTGTTTCATAAACTAAAGGATCATGGTCAATTGATTACATCATTCCCTAGAAGTTCCACCTATAAAACCACTCAGAACTGGCCAAAACTAGACCATACTGACTGCTCTATGGTCAAGGTGTGATGCATACTGGTTGCCACACTAGCCAGGTGTGATGCATATTGAAATGGCCTTTTGTAAGGTGAAATGAGTGAGAATAGACAAATGGTAGAGATAGTTTGCTAAGTGGAAGCTCATGGAATCTTCCAAAAACTTCTCCCGGGACACTTGCTTCTCTGAATTCACCCAGGGATGAGTAAGAGATCAATGTGATCTCCAAGTGGAACCAAGAACTATCAGTGGAATGACACTAATCAAAAACCCAGAGCTGACTCACACCGTTGTAAGACATCTATAAATGGATCCCTCATCTGAGAGATCTGGAGGCTAGAATTTTGTAATTTGTAAGGAAGTGTTGTTGGTTTATCTGTGAGAAAAGATATTGTATTGTTGGGTGATCTTGCTTTTCATGAGGTGAAGAGGGCTTCTATGCTGGGAGGATGATGCTGGATCAGACACCTGGGTTGTAATCCTCTCTTCTGATATTAATAAAGTTCTTTGAGTTTTCGTCCATATAATCGTGTATTTGTGAATCTTATTGTTTATGAATGCAATTGTATGGTCAATGTGTTTCTGATTCTGCATTGTTTATGATGTTTTAGATAGAGATGCTTTGATGGTTTTCTGTTACTTTGACTCTACAGGTACTCTTTGAAGTGGGACAAGTAGGAGAGAAGTGGAAAATTCTATCAAGGGAAAGAGAAATCAAGCAAGGATCCAAGCGGAAGATCCAGGTTGGTCCTCTTTTCTTCCCTCTTATCTATTACACTTAAAGGAAATCTCAAATTTCTTTGATTATTTGTTTCTAAGGTAGCTACCCATCTTAGTGGGACTAGCAGTTCGAATTGACACTAGTTTTCCCTGAAACACTTTCTCAAGCAATTTCTCCACATGAATGTTTGCCCTCTCTAACCATGATTCCTAGTCAGCCTCAATTTCTTGCTCAAGAGATGTCATCTTGATTTTTCTTCTTTTTTCCACTTGCCTGTTTTCTCTAATTGTTTGCAGCTCCATAATAGTTTGTTTGTCCTCCAGTTGTTTGTTCTCCTACTCAAGAAAGTTAATGATCCATTTTTCCCTCTCAAGGTCAAGTGATAAGGCTTGGATTTTAGCTTCCTTCTCTTTGATGATTATATCCTTGAGTCGTGAGCTTTGAGAGCTCAAATCAGTGTCTGCCTCCTCAATCAAAACAAAATCCATATCTTTCCCTTCAGTAGGGCCCTCTACATGCACCTGTTGGTTTCCTTTGTCTCTACCATGTACCTATTCAGCTGAAGAAGAAGGAAAATCCCCTTTCACCCCTGGTGGAGACAGTAATCATTTGGCAGCAGAAAAAAGTCTCTTGGTGCCTTTCTCATAAGTGACAAACACTGGCACACCTGTAGTTTCAGTCTCATGTACATTTGGCTAGTTTGAAGGCCCTCCTTCCTCTTGAAGCACCGATGGAGACACTTGAGGACCTTTGAAAATCTCATGTGCAATGAAGGTATCCCATGGTATGTTTAGCAAGCTTAGCTGATGCAAAACAACAATTTTAATCAATGAGAAATGGTAAATGTTGCTAAACTGCTAAGGTAAAGGTTTCCTTTGCACATATAGAGCCATCTTCTCAATATTCCTGCATATAAAGAATGGGAGGTTCATCATCCTCACACTTGTGAAATGCATCAACAATCTGACATGGTATGTATATGGATGAGAAAACCTCCCTTCATAGGTAAAGTACTTGATAATGAGTTTCATGAGTGGAGCATAAGTGTTTTGCAAGTATTTAAAAGGAAAAACCCTGTTGATTTGCCTATGATAACCAGCCTTAATATAAGGCTCATAATGCTCTCTGCCCACAAGCTACCCCTTATTCCATAATTCACCTACATTAGGGATGCTTGTTGCTGCTACAATGGTTTCAGGTGTCAAGGTGAAAGAGACACCAGCAAGGTTCACCTAGCCATTGTGAAGATGAAGAACAAATAACCTAGCAAGCTCATGATGATATTTCACCCTCTCTACCATTTCACAAAACTGATAACAAGACTTGTGTTGAAAACAAGTTACAGCAAGAGGGCAAGCAAGTAATTCTGTGAGAGTGGTGGGCTCCTCCCGGATGACTTTCCCTCCTTTATGTGGTTTTCTTGGCACATGAACTTCTCGAGAGGAATCACTGAAAGTTTCATCTTCCCTCCCATAGTCTGAATCTGTCTCCATACTTATGAATTTGGAGTGAAAATTGATGAGTATGAAGAGATTTTTAAAATATGAGGGTGAGTAATATATGTAGGAATTGACTACTATTTTCTTTTGGGAAATGAGGGAATGGGAAATGGGAGTTAGGGTTTTGGGGATAGAATAAAGGGTTAGGGTTTGGGAATAGAGTAAAGGGTTAGGGTTTGGTAAATGGGAATGGGGTTTGGGAAGTGGGTGCTATTTTGGGAAAGGGAAAGAGAAAGGGATTTAGGGAAATTTATTGTATCAGAATGGGCTGTAGGAAAATAATGTAAGCGAATAAAAATAGCAGAAGACAATACCCTATGCAAATTTACAAAACAATTTGGAGGAAAGATAGGGTTTTAGTTTTATAGACATACAAATCACCAAAACTAATGAAAAACTCCTTGCTAGACAAGATGGGAAGCTTCACTTACTTGATGAGAGGTTAATTGTGAAATTCGAAGTAGAGGAAGGTGATGAAAATTGTTTTGAAGCTCAACAAACAGGTTCATAGTGCTGCCTCTTAGGTTCGCAATGCACTTTGTATGCATAGCGCCTGAACAAATCTCAATGTAAAACCTACGCTAGGTGCACAGCGCCAGGTAGGTGTGTAGCGCCAAAGCCCATGTGCGCAACACCGGTGAGATTTTGAGGCTTTTGCTCAGTTTTGCCTCTTTCTCCCAAAAACACGAATTTTTGCCTTTAGCTCACTCACTTGCAAAAAATGAAGACTGCAAACACATAGAAGAGCTTTATATCCCCTTGGCTTTAATTTTTTCATTTACCAAACCCACTTTTCTAAAGTCTTAGTAATTTTTCTTTAAAAACTATGTTTTCCATTTGAAGTTTGACTTTTCTTGATCACTTGATGGACTGATGTATAGGTGCTTTTTTTTTTTGCAGTGGCTGGAGTTGGCAAGGTGACCAAGAGCAGCTGCTGAACTTATTACATATAGAAACATTTGAAATTACATGAAATTTGTACATGAAATGGAAAAAACCCTGTTTTCACCTCAAAATAGAGTTTTGAGGTGAAACAAATTTATGGAGCCTAACAAAAGTAAAATTTATGATTTTATGAGTTTATTTATCTTCCTCATGTCCCTGCTGACCTTTTATTCAGTTTTGGATGACTATGATGACAAACCCTAGACCTAGTGAGACAAAACCCTAAAACTAATTTTTATGAATGAAATGAAACTGGATGATAGTAAATAACCTAAAAAATGTGACAACAGGTCAGCAGATGAATGACATGAGGGAAATTGACATAAAACCACTACCATCAGTTGATCCATGACCTAATGGAATGCAGTTGATTAGATGGGACACCTAACATGCATGCAAAAAGAGCAATTTGATCATTGATGGAGGGATGCAGATACAGACACTAACATAAGGAAGATGCACTTGTTGAGAGAGTAGCTTTGGAGATAGAATAAAATAGGTGAAAATGTGAGAGAAGAGGAGCACAAAACAGGAGAGATAAAAAAAGACTGGAAGAGACGGAGAGGAAGTTGCAGGAAGTAGAGAAAAAGTGCAAATAAGAATAAGAGATGCGAAGAAGAGAGAAGGAAGCACAATAGGTCCATGAAATGGAATAGGAGGAAGTTAAAGGCACATAGACAATGAAAAATGGGCTGATACAGGTTGAAGACTCAAATCCACCAGCAGCAAATGAGGAATAGGGTGAGTAGGCACAGGAATAGGAACTTGCTCAACAGGATGATCCGATGGATGAACAAATTGATGTGGAGATGGGATAGCCAAAACAAAATCAGGACACTAACCTCATGCCAAAAGCAACTGAGGTGTTGGGATGGGGTCCCCTGGGTCAATGTTTTGGTTAATATAACCAAAGTTTTGGAACATTTGTGTAAATAATGTAAATCCTCAATGATTTATGGATGTGCAACATGTAGATGGCTAGGAGTAAAAGGGATTTAGCCCCTTGTTTTATGTAAAGTTTGAGTCAGTTTTGAGATCCACCCATGGTCCGTAGATCATGGCATTGTATGAAAAAGGCTATAAATAGGTGTGCCTTAGAGAATATAAGGAAATAGATTGATAAGAAATGGGTCAATAGAAGAGAAGTGATAGAAAAAAGAAGTGGGTCAGATAGGAGAAGAAAGGCTCTGCAACTAAGTGCGCAGAGGCCTAGGTAGAGTCCGCAGCTGAACGTGCGGACCCCTGCAACTCAGTGTGCAGGGTAGTTTTGAGTCTGTAATCTTGAATTGAAGATCAATAAAGATAGTTTCCAAATAATTCTTGCATATTTCTGTTTACTTCTATTTATGATATTTGATGTCAATGAAATATTGAGTGAATGTTGTGTGACTCTTTTGAATAAGTGTTAATGATGTACGCAATGTATGTTTACATATTTTCATGAAAACTCTGATGTGTTCTATGATGTTTACTGATAAATTATGTAGATATGTGTGAACACTAATTTAGGGTTGTTGTTTGATGAGCGTAAGAAGATAAATTGACTATTAATTGTCCACAAAGAATGATCATAGACCTTCGTGAAGGTATGAAGACTGTTTTAACAAAGTTGCAGCAGCATGCCCTAAGAGTGTATCGATCTGTGTGCAGGCAGATATGGGGTGATAAAAGGCATCACACTAGTCTTTGGATGCAGAAACTTGGTTCTTACATCCCCCCATACTGCTTTGGGTGAGACTGCTGCCTGTGCTATGCAAGTTGTTGCCGAAAGGGTCAGTAGTCTATGGATTTGTTGGTTGGCAGAACTAACTCTGAACCTGGATCAGGACCCCCTAAGCCAACAAATGGTTCTGATTTCGAGACCATTTTCTACTTGAAAGAGATGTGTGATGTCACATCATTGGAATCTGACTAAGAAATAAATTGAAAAATGTTTGGATCAAAAGATTCATGAGTTTGTAGTGCAATAAAATACGAATTTTCCCCTTGTCAAAGCAAGAGTGGTTGAAAAGGTATCAATATACAGAGATACATGAGATCTTCTTCTACACCTTCCCCATTGAGTTGTATGAATGGTTAGCTAAATTGAAAAATAGCCAAGGAAGGTGGAAGCTTGACAGTCCTATAGTGTGGACTCCATAATTATTGCGATGGTTAGAAGCCTCTTAAAACAAGATCACGCAGGCTGTCGATCTATGGCTTGATCAATTTGTAGGAGGATTTGTTACAGAATTTGCATTTAATACCTCAGTCAGCTACAACAAAGCAGAGTGGAGATTTTTCAAAGGACGGCGAGGTAAGTATTTAAGATCATTGAATACTTGAATTAAAATTTCGTTATGTGAAAAATAGGTGATTCCATTACCTTGATGTTCAGAGCTACATGAAGTGGATGACTCTTTAAGAACCGCGAAGGATCAGGACCAGAGTATATTCCATTGATTGGACCTTCTTTAAGTGACGAAGAAGGGGTGTAACAAACTTTGTGACGAAGCGTTGTTCAACTAATCACTCAGGGGATTCCTTGAGTACATCAACCTTCAACTCCACCTTAGATTACTCGAGTAAATCATACGTCCACTCCACCACCACCTCCACCTCCACCACATACACCTCCACCACCACCATTCAACATGGCAAACACGATGAAGCTGCTAATTTTCAAAGGCATAGGAAGTGAATATACATAACAACTCTAGTTTGTTGCAAATACTGTGTGGACATTGCAACAAATTATTGATGACAACATAAAGAAGGCATAGTCGGTTATCTCTCTGTAGGACCACACGTTAACTTAGTATATTAAGTATTGTTTCGATAATCCTCTTACATCGCTAGTAGAGACTAAGGCAGTTTTAAACAAGAAGTTTAATAAGCCTAAGTTTGACTCATAGTCAGTAATTGGACTCAAAGAAATCATGATGAGGGTCGATGAGATGCCACATGAATTAGATCAAAGGTTGAAGTGTCAAATTCGAGAAGCTAACATGTAGCTCTCATATAGTTAGCATCGTGAATGTTTTATAGCTTTGCTTCTACTATTGGGCATGGGATCCCCCCAAGGCTTGTTTTGGGGCTTAAAACCCAAGTTTTGACTAAGTCCATTATAAAGACTCTGCTATTTGTGGGCACGGAGCTGTTATAGCTCCAAATCTCACTCTTATGGTTTGTGATGCTGCACTCATGGCCTAGGGCAACCCCTCCTTCCAGACCTGGTCCTAAAATTTTAAAAACAATGTTTTATCCCTTATATGCGACATTGCCCTGAGTTAAACGCGTGTATACGCAGCTCTGTGTATACCCAACCCGTGTATATAACACATATTTCATTAAATTTGGAATTAAATTGTGGATCTAGAATTTCAAAATAACCAAAAAAATCAAGTACAGTGATGTCCTTGTAATATTTTTTTTCCAATTTTAATGAAATATGTGTTATATGTATTAAAACACTTAAAAAAAAATAAAACTCCTTATTTTCGGGCGGAGATTGTGGGTTTTACTTGCTGATCACTTGTTAGTGCCCGTGGCCCAACTGTTCCCAACCAACTCCCAACTAAAAAACTACTTTGGGAGAGGTATAAAAAGACATCAAAGGGAAGGCCTAAGGGAGGAGAGAAGAGAGAGAAAGGTTATTATGCTGAGATTTTTCCCCTGACCAGGTCTGAAGTCCCTTGTGCCTTCTACACTTCCCCCATTTGTATAGGAAACCCTTGTTTCCTTGTGTGTTGATGTTCATCCACCATTTATGACATCATGGAGTGAGTCATGGAAGGAGTTTGTTAGAGGCTTCACGCTGGAACGGATCCGGAAGGAAGCTTTGCTTGGAGCCTGCTAAAGGTGACTCAGGTGAAATTATTCCTTTTTATGTACTTTATTTGTTTATAATAAAAGAAACACATGTCTTGGTTCACGATATAAATCTTCTTTATGTTTATGATATTCATGTTTAGAATTCATATGTAAATGGTTGTTTGGATTTCATAACTAGCTACCTTTATTTATAACATGAAGATGTTTTCTTTATAAGGTTTTGTCCATATACTGTTGTGTTCTTTGGAATTGATTGTTTTGCAGGACAAAAGAGAAGAAGGGAACTCCAAGAAGGGTTTGGACCCTAAGGGCCTTCTCAAACGTAGGACCTAAGGTATGTACCCTTTACAATATAATTTTCTTATAATAGCATAATGGCTGTGTGAATGTGTGTTTCTTTGAATAGATAATTTTCAGTCTGCTAGGGTTTCAACCCAAAAAGCCCTAGGGGAACATTTCCCTCCAACAGAATTGGCGACTCCGCTGGGGACAACATACTTGTTGTTCCTAGTTTTGGGTGTTTTCAAGCCAATCAGGGCTTAGCTGCCTTGTCTGCTTGCTGTTACTATCTGGTGTGTTCTTGAATTTGAAGTTTTGCCAGTTTCTTCAGTTTGTTTTTTATTTTCTTGAAACCTTTTATATACGTTGTTTTTCTTAGTTACAGAAGCATATGTACGCATGTTTCTTTAAGTGAACCCGCGTATACACAGGTTTCCTTAGTTACAGTAGCGTATACACGCAATCTGTACATAAGTACAATCGCGTATATCTCATAATTTTCAAGATTAGTAAATCTTTTTTCCTTTGAAGGTTTGTTTGGTAGTTTGAGTCAGTCTGAAACAGTCACTTTCCAGTATCAGATTTTTGTTTTTACAGCGAGCATCTTGTTCTGAATTCTCTCTGATTATAAGGAGTATTGGTCTTGTTTTTGTTGTTGCAAGTGTCATCATTTCTTGTTCAAGCACGCAAGATTTCTTGTTTGGAATATTGGCTGCTCTGATTCATCAGGGTAGGGAGATTGTTCTCAATCTTCGTGTCAAATCTTGCTTTTGGTGACTTTTTGTTTGCTTGACAAAACCGCTTTTTGTGACCATTGGCTTCTTTGTTTCATGAAAGTTGTTGATTGACACTTTCTTGAAATTTGTATTTTTGATCTATTTGGTTATTGTTGCCAAAGCTTTCATTGCTGCTTTTGATTGTTAAGAGCATCCTTAAACACATCTCTTTTTGTTGAGTTTTCATCCATTGTGTGGTGTCAATTTGCAAAATTGTTTGTTGCCTATTCTTCAATCACAAGTTTCAGTGTTGTTGAGAGCATTTTTTGAAAAGACCTTTTTGTTGTTGCGTTTGAAGAAAATCTTTTTGAAAAACTTAGTTTTGCTTTCTTGAACTTGGCTTTCATTTGATTTCCTTTTAGTGAATGAAAGTGCTTTATGTTTGTCTTAGAACTTTTTTTTAGTGTTTAGACGAAATGAATGGTAGCATCTCATATTCCATCTAGACATTTTAAGTGGCAAGATAAAGATTGATAAGCAAGCAACTTTCATTATTTGTTTTTAGAGTAGTTTTGAATCTTGCATTGGCATATATTTTTTGCATTAGGATAGATTTACATACCTTTTTAGGCATACATAGTTTTGTTAACTTTTGTGAGTGTGAAGCGTGAATTAACGAAAAGAAAAGAAAAATTTGTTTTATTAGAAGTTCCTCTGAACCCTATAGAAATTGCTCTTCATCGAAAAACGAAAAAGTGCATGTGCATGTAGTTAAGTTTTTATTAATTTCCTTTGCGACAAAAAACACCACTGGTTTCACTTCCGTTACCTTGTGACTGAAAGAACAACCTATTTTAAAATCAAGCACTAACTAAAATTCACTAGAACTTTTTGTTTACGTCAGTTACACCAACAAGTTTAGGATTTTAGGGCCTTTGATTAAGCGAGTGGAGAGTTAACTCTCCAAGGCCATTTAAATGTCAAACATAGGAGTCTAAATAACGAGAGAAAATCCAATAGCGTTAGGAAGACCAGGAAAGCTCCGGATCTGGGAGTTAAGCACGAGGGTCTGTGAAGACAGGGAAGAGAGATACCCCCTCTCCTACTTGTCCGAACTTACCTCATGACTGTTCGGCCCGGATTCTGTGACGAGTTGGTATCCATAGTTGCTACTCCTAGGGATCTACACAGGTGGCTGTGAGGGGAATCCTGTGGCACCTGAGGTCGATGTTGCATCACTCTCGACAGTACTACTGGAGGGCACCCTTGCGAAGCTTGGGGGCTTGAACTGGTGCAGGCTATTGTTAGGAGGTCGGCGTAACTTCCTTTGATACCTTCGCTGATAGGACTGGGCCCTCATCATCCCAGACTATCTTCGGAAGGCCCCTTAATTCACTTTCTCATATTTTGGTGTCTGGCCTTAATCACCCGGAGCGGAAATACTTAGAAGTTGTTTGACTGGCTGTTATCTTTAGGGACTTTATAGTGTGTGCTCTCTGCTCTTAGTTGGCCTAGGTTTCAATTTTTTGAGTCTTTAGTTAGATCATAACAAAAAATTCAAAGTGGCTGACTGATCTCCTAGATAGTCTCGAAGACTTCATGGTCTTTCACCACCAAGTTTAGAGCCTTCTCCTAGAAGGCGCAGAGGTAATACTACTAGTGGGTTTCATCCCACGGCAGTTGACGCATCGGGGATTGATCCTCCTCTCAGGGCATTAGTGTTCAAGCAAGGCCTGGCACTTCCGAACAAGAGAGGGACACTCGAGTCCTTTCTCGAGTTCTCTTTCAAGCGGAGAATAACATAGAGGTAGAAGAACTCTCAGAGTCGTTAGCGGCTCCAAATTCTCCACTACCATCTAGTCATCCAGATGTATTACAATACGTTGGGACTCTGACGCATAGACTGTTAAGTCCAAGTTATGCTACGTGCTTACCATCGATGACCACTACTGAAAGCATGGCTTCTACAAGTGCTACGACTATGCAAACTCCAACATTGGTGTAGGGGGGAGGAACGATTTCCATCTCCTCTGCTTCCTTGTTTGGATCTTTTGCTAGCACATCTTTAGTTGGGTCTACCTCCATTCTGTCCACGAGTGGAAATGCCCAAACCAATGCTTTTGGTACTCGATTCTTCCCATTTGGCACCCACTCGCAAGGTATTCCATCGGTTCCGTTTAGTGCCACTACATCCATGATGGGCGAATCGGCTTCATTCTAGGGTTTTCCTTTCAGAAGTGGTCATATACCACATTCCAACCCGACGATAGGATCCATGCATTTTTCTTCTGTAGGACAAAGCAGTAATCCTTTCCAAGGTTGGACTAACCCTGGGGTTAGTGGTGTGGGAACTAGGAATCCGTTTATCGGCCAACAAGGGAATAGGCCATACTCCATGGTTAGTTCATTTCAAAGTATTCCTCCCTTAGCTTCGGCTTGGAATCCGTATCAGGGGTTATCAAATCCTTATAATCCTTTAGGAGGAAACTTTGCTGGTTATGGAGGCTTTGCGGCTGGAGTTGGTCAAACTTCGAATTTTGCTGGATCACAAGGCTTGCCTTTTGGTTCAGCCGGTTCTACTGGTTACTTCGGGCAGCCTGGTTCCTTCTAAAACCCAGGACAATATTTTCAGAACTTTGGGAACTCCACCCAGTCTGGGTTGAATCCCCAAGGTCCTCCTAGGTTTCCGTTTCTGGCAATGTTGAACTTGCCAGATCTCACTAAGTTAACAAACGATCCAATCAAGTACAATCCGACCTGGCCTCCGGTCCAAACCAAACTCCCTTCGGACATTCCAAAATTCGAAGGGAAGAGTGGTGAGGACCCAGGCGACCATGTAACCACATTCCGTTTGTGGTGCTCATCTAACTCCCTTATCAATGACTCGATCAGGTTGAGACTTTTTCAATGCACCTTGACTGGTAATGCGGCCAAATGGTATATAGAGTTGCCAGGGGGTAGCTTTACATCTTTCGCTGACTTAGCCAATATTTTCTTAAATCATTTCCAGTTGCCTGTCCGTTATGATGCCGGAACTGAACTTCTGGCCACTTTTCTTCAGGATAAGGCAACTCATATTTCTGACCATATTCAGGAATGGAGACAAAGAAAGAGGCTCATTAAAGCCGAAATCCCTTCGGAGTACTGTCTCGAATGGTTTTTGAAATCTTTACAACCCAAGATCTCCAAGGATGTCTCCATGTCTGGAGTCTATTCTGAGGAGCAAGCCATTTTTAGGGCCCAGCAATTAGAATTGATCTACTCTCAGTCTGGGATCCTACAAAAATACTTGCCAGATGCTCCTGGGTCTAAGGTTGACATAGTTAAGTCGAAGCCAGGTCCCCACGCGGATGGTATAGTTGGATTGGTAGACACAAGTATCGTGAACTTGTTGAACGAATTGTAGCAGTTGTCCTTACAAATTGCTTCTAACAACCAAGTCACATCGTCTAATCCCCCGGCTTCCCAAACTTCTTCAATTAATGCCGTCCAATCTAATAACCCCAAAGGAAATCAAAATTCCAATGGGAAAAAGAAAGGACGAGGTAAGAAAAAGAACCAGGATGGGAAGCCTAATGCAAATAAGTCCGGCAACAATGCTGGTGGCGGTAGAAATGAGTCTAGAAAGAAAGTCAAGTTTCTATGTAAGTTGTGCAGAGGAGACCATTTAACTCATCTCTGCCCCAAGATTCAAGGCGCTCAGCGCTTGTTAGGGCAGCAAGGGACTTCTAGTTCTCAAGCTGTGTTAACCAACCCTTTTCCCCAAGGGCAGCAAATGCTTGCTGGCGCGAGCTCAAACCTTGGTACCTCCGCTGGGGGCAACTAGGAAGGGAACAAGTCATCAAATGTTTTCATGATGGGTTCTCACGCTAATGTGGCCACACGGTCACGCGATTATGGTGAAGGTGAAACTTCCAAGGGTAAATTAGCTCTTGAAACTAACAACCCACTTCACATTGAGCGACCTTCTGTTGAGACTATACCTCGGGTACCGAAAGGTTCCGCTAAACACGCGACTATCAACCCTAATATTAGGGTAGCACATAATTACTCCATTGTTGAGGATCTGGCTCAGAGTCCATGTGCTATGTCCGCTTTAGAGGTTCTCCAGTCATGTCCTGCTCAAAGAAGTTCCTTGCTATCAGCAATGGGGGCAGGGGACCCAAGTAATTCTTTAGCTCTCACTTTTTATATGAATAATGTCAAAAAGAGACTTCCTCATCACATGGTTTTGTAGATAAAGTCTACCTACCAGAAAATGAATATTTTTCGGACGGTTATAGATGAGGGAGCTTCCACGTGTGTCATGTCTATGTCATGTTGGAAGGCCATTGGATCACCGTCGGTTGTTCCTTCACCTACCCTCTTGAAAGCATTTGATGGTCATTCTCATAGGCCATACAGGATTATCCCAGCCTTTCCTATATGTGTTGGAGGAAGGGTCGTTAATATCGAAGTAGAGGTCATAGATGCTAACCTAGACTACAATCTCCTCTTAGGAAGGAACTAGTTATACGAAATGGATGCCGTTGTTTCGACTCTGTTTCGTGTCATTTGCTTTCCTCATGAGGGGAAATCATTAAGGTTGATCAATTGGATTATTGTCCAGTCGATCCTCAAGCAAGCTCTAACTCTACTGTTCCTTTAGTGGGTAACCCCCGTCCGCCTATTGAGAATCTACGAGTCGGGATGTACTCTTCATTGATGGGTACGTTTAATCTTCCCCCTCCTACAGCTGGAATAGATACAATTTCATCTTCTAGGGACCCTTTACAGAGAGAGTTTGTTCAAACTCCTTATTTTTCAGATCCTAGAACCTTAGCTTCATCTGTGACCACACCAGATGACGACAAGGTGGGTGGAATAGAATCTCTTGTGTCTGCAGCAGAGATTAGATGTGAATCTATCGATAACTCTGCAGATAACCATTCTACTACTTCCTCTGGGAAAGAGATAGATGGCGATGTGGGTCATTTTCAGACCTCTGATTCCACCTCTGCATCAAATTGCTCGGATATTGTTTTTCCATCGAATGAAGCAATATTCGAAGCAATGACGGCTGTAGATCAACCTTTGAATGATCTACATCGTCGGTCATGTTTTCATTCCCCTGTGCATGAAGTCGAATCTCAGTCCTCCAGTTCGACTAGCGATGTTTGTACGGTCCCTTTAGCTCCAACATAGTTATTCGCCGAAGGAAGTATATTGATTGGTTCAATAATTGTACCTATAAACATCCCTAGGAGTAAGGTGGCGGAGCCCCCTGATGGGCTCTACCTCAGCAAGTGCTTTGCTTAGCTTTGGCCAAGCAATGGCTTCTTTGTATTTTATGTATATTTGTACATATATCATCGAGAGATTTTGATATCAACACTTTTTGGTCTGCTGTAGCGGGTGTTGATGGATGACTTGGTCTATTTTGGGTTCGCCGATGGTGCTAGTTGGGACACTCAGAATTTCACTTCCACAGCTTGGGTACTTTATTATCCAACTGGTCAATTGATGGTATCAAGAGGCGTATGCATCGGTCCTGCTTCAAACAATATGGCTGAGTATACTGACGTTATTAATTTATTATCTGAGGCAATGTCTCATGGGATCGACTCGTTGGTAGTGTATCTTGATTCTCAATTGATAGTGTCTCAATTAAATAACATTTATAAGGTAAGGGATCCATATTTACACCGCCTTTATTTAAGGTTGAGGTTGTTGCAAAGATCATCTACTTATATTAATTATATGCACATTCCAAGATCTCATAATTGGTTAGGTGATTCTATCGCTAATCAGGCATTAGACTGGCACATCAATCATTCATCACAATAAAATCAAGCATCAAAAAGTCAAACTGTATATATATATCTATATATATATATATATATATATATATATATATATATATATATATATATATATATATATATATATATATATATATATATATATATAGATATATCATAAAGCATCTCGAGTGTACATATGTGCGTCCAAAAATATACAAAATTGGGACTCAAATGCCCATAATCATGTCCAGCATATCTAATGCCCCGGCTCAGGATGAGCGTCTAAGTATGAAACTATCGCGTTGGCCACACATCGAAAGGTGCGAACCCAGTCACGTGGCATGCCATCCACATGACGCTACATATCCTCAGGAAGGTCCTCTATTGCAGCCATCGGTACTCGGTAGCTCAGTCTCGCCAACTGTCGCTGGACGTTGTTTAGAGTCCATTCTGTATCAGCAGCCGCCTCTTCAGCTCCTCAGCCACGCCGTCCATGCCGCGGGAACCCATCTGGTAATACTGACCCAATGTTTGGAACATGATCATCATATCAGTCATTTGAATCTCATCAAAAATATTTTTCAAAATTCATCATTATATTTGAAAAATCCAAAAAAAATCATAAAATAAAAAATTCTTACCAATCTCGCCCCATGCTGCATTCGGTGGTAACGCTAGATCAGGATCTCCTTGGAAATCCAGCCCAGCATAGGGGTAGTCATCCACGGCGATGATCTGCTGATCCCACCAGGTGAAGAAGTCATCGTCGAAGGCAGTCCTTGGGACCTCCCCACCCCCCAGACGTTTCATCAGATCAGCCCACCGGCCCATGCGTGGATCACATGGGGTGCTGATGGAAACTGCTACCCTGGGGCGGAGTGCGGAACCTTCTCAAAAAAGAGAGTGCACAGGATAGTCCCATATCCGAAGTTTTTGGTCTGCCCCCTCCTGATAGAAGTGAGTTGGCTCTTCATGTTGGCCAGAAGAGGAGTACACTAGTCGAACACAGTAGTGAGACAGTCAACTACCACGCTCATGGTCGGCCGTGAAGCCTGATGCAGAGAGGACGATCCATTCACTTGAGCTATGGTGAACAAGATTATCCTCAGTGATAAACTCGCCACATGTGTGATGGAAATCTGGCTCCCAACCTTCTTGGGATGTCTCGGGCAATATATCTGTACATAGTCCTCTATCATGAGACTACTCCGTGTCTTGCCCTGGGAATGTACTACCTATCCCCTTTGGGAAAGGCCCATGATGAAATAGATATCCTCCACTTCTACCCGGAGTGGCATCTGATTGATCATAAAAGCTTCCTCCTCGACGTCCCAATAATCAATGAGCATCTCAAGCAGACGTGTGTTTGCTTTCATATTCATAAACTTGAAGAATTTAAGCAAACTACATCCCCGTAGGGCATCTAAAGCTTTTGGACTATTCATAACTTCATTATCCACTGCTGCGTGCTCTCTTTCACGCCACGTGACAGGCATCCTGAGAAAAAAATGATTTCTAACCGTTAGTTTTTGTTTAAAAATGGTTCGCAGCGTATACGCGGGTCCCTGTGCACACAGTCGCGTATAGGGCCCGCGTGTACACGGGTTTCATATTACCAACCCCCGTATATGCCGCGGAGAAATTTTGGGCAAAAAATTCAACAGTGAAACATTAATCAAAAATCTTAAAACCAGTCACAATCAATTGCAAGCTAAGTATAAGAGTTACCTAGAGATTTTTGACGAATTTGAACGGTTGAATCTGGCTACGGGAAGTTTGCTCCTTTTGCTCCAAATCCTCTGCTCTCAAACTCAAATGGTAAAAATGGTGAGTCCAAAATCTCTTTTATAAGTTTTGAAAATGCAAAATTTTTTCAAAATTTTATTTTGTTTGGCCTCATGTGACTTTTAACTTGGGAGCTTGGAATGTCGAGATTGGTTTGTTTTTTAGGACATTTTGGACATTTTTCAGTTTCAAGACGGTTCCATGACTGCTGACCCATCATGGCAGGTATCGTTTTCTCACTGGCATATAGGTTAGGGACACCATTTTTCCATTGCATTATGCATACTAGCCTCCATTTTCTGATACATCTGCCATAGGGTCGACCCCATCGTGTTATGGTTCGTAAGCCATCTTCACTTGTCGATTCTTTAAATCATGACACGATGGTAGAGCCATCCTTTACATGGGCATCGTAGTTAGCACCTCACTGACATTTGTTGCCCATGCTACTCCGATTTGAGTAGGCTCGGGAGTCCTCTGTAGTCCCGCCATGACTTATGCATTGAAGACTCATTCCTCTTTGCTTCTTCGCTTCGTTCTAGCCTTATACCCTAGAGGCTCCTTTGTGTTGAGTTGTACTACTGCATTGCATGTTGACCACTTGCACCTTTTGGCCTAGAGCCGGCTTCACTTGGACTCGTGTTTAAGCCAACTTTTGACCATGACGACTGCAAAATCAACCTTGCATACCTTTGACTTCTGCAACTTGACACACCTTGACCCGTGGAAGGAACACACCTTTGAGTGTCACTGACCAGTTTTCACCTCCCTGCATTGAGCATAGGAACGTTCCATTCCCAGGAACTAGATCATCTTTTTCACCAACACTCGTTCTTTCCACTATACCATAACATTCTTTTATTCTTTTTCAAGCTTAATAGAAAAAGACAAAAAAATTAAATATTCCAAAAAAGAGCGAGAATGGGACATTATTTCCATTTTATTGTTGGCGGCTAGAGTCAGTCGTGTCGCCCTTGAACAAAGCACTCAAAACAAAGTCTCCTCCGTTTGGGCGGGATTTAGTTTGACTTAGGTACGCCTTAACCTTGTTATTGAGTAAGCTCTCCCCCGATTGGTTATCTCTTCCAATCATATGGAGGGCTCGTTCATGCCTCCTGCATGACGAACTTATACAGAGTCATCATATGCTGCCACATACTCACATTGAGTCGTGCTTTTGTTCAAGGGAAGTTAGCCTGAGTTGGCCCTTCTGCGGTGTCTCTTGACTCATTTTTTAGTCGTCCATCCTTGGTTGTCAGTATCATTTCTATCATCAAATTAGCTATATTAGTCCTTTACTCGTGCCGGTTTGAGAAGGTCCCCATTGACTTCTTGCTAGCGGGTCTTGTCCTTATCGACGACGACATCTTGCTCTGAGGACAGGCCTAGAGCTGCACCCTGGCCCTATTTTCATTATTGATAGGTCACCTTGTGCTCAGCATCGATCAATATCATGGGTCTTTGACTGAGTGGTTTCCCTTGTGTTTGACATCATCTTACATTATCACACATTGGGATTCGTGCAGTACCTTGGTTTCCATTTAACCCTATTGGTGGATACCTCGCCTCTGTGTCAGCTTTCATTATTGGTTGGTTCAGAGGGTTTCTGTCATGCGCTAGCTATATCTTGTGTACGCTGGAACTGTACTTCGGTTCGGTTACTACATCTCTTTCATCCGTTTCCTTCCACATTATTGGCCTACGGGTTACACTCGCGCTAGATTGATGAAGGATGCCTTAATGCCTTCCTTCTAGCAGATCTTTCCCTATCGACTCTGACTCATTGCTCTGGGGCAAACATCTAGAGTCCATTTGGCAGTACCTTGGGGTTTGCAGTCATTAGTGGCAGATCCTTCGCTATCGACAGTGGGAAACCATCATTGTCTCCTGATCGATAGATTCTTACAAGTGTTCGACTCCAGCTCATCTATTCACATTTGTTAGATTGTACTGGGTACATTGACGCTCATTATCATTATCGGTGAGTAGTCTCGCGTTTGTTAACAGTATACATCAATTACCGGTAATCAAACGATTTCTCACATGGTCGACTTCAGATCATTTATTCCCATGGTGTAGAAATGTACCAGAGCGGTCAGTGAAGACCTCAGGTTGTATCAGCATTCATTGGTTCACTTGACAGTTGCTTCTGTTGCTGCTAGTTGATACCACTCCACCTTATATGTTGCAGTCAGTCATGGCGACATTCTATATGCTGGCACCTGAGTTTGCAGTGTAGTACCATCCTATTCCATCCTATTCATTTGGTACCTTTTGGGATTAGTCTTTGATATCAGTGATCCGTTGCATCTTTTAGCATCATTGACAGTCTTATATGTGATATTCAGACATGTACTTGTTCATCATGATCAGATGATCCATTACGTATTTTCCAGTTACTTATACTTGTATACTTAGTGGATCCACTTGTACTTGATATGCAGACATGCTTTACTTTCTCTGAGCATGGGTATGCCCACCTCAGACAGTGTTTCTTTCTGATCTCCTTTGGTGGCTTGGCAGGCTGAATTCTGGTGAAGTCCTCCTCGGTTTTTGACAGACTTCCTTTCCATGTACTTGCATAATACATTTCGGCCATCATGTACCCCTTCTGACCTCATATATTAGGGGTCATCTGTTATAGCTCCAAATATCACTCTTATGGTTTGTGATGCTGCACTCATGGCCTAGGGCAACCCCTCCTTCCAGACCTGGTCCTAAAATTAAAAAAACAGTGTTTTATCCCTTATACGTGACATTTCCCTGAGTTAAATGCATGTATACGTGGGTCTATGTATACCCAACCCGCATATATGTATTCAAACACTTAAAAAAATATAAAACTCCTTATTTTCGGGTGGAGATCACATGTTTTACCTATTGATCACCTATTAGTGCTCGTGGCCCAACTGTTCCCAACCAACTCCCAACTAAAAAACTACTTTGGGAGAGGTATAAAAAGACCTCAAAGGGAAGGCCTAAGGGAGGAGAGAAGAGAGAGAAAGGTTATTATGCAGAGATTTTTCCCCTGACTAGGTCTAAAGTCCCTTGCGCCTTCTGCACTTCCGCCATTTGTACAGGAAACCCTAGTTTCCTTGTGTGTTGATGTTCATCCACCGTTTATGACATCATGGAGTGAGTCATGGAAGGAGTTTGTTAGAGGCTTGAGGCTGGAACGAATCCAGAAGGAAGCTTTGCTTGGAGCCTGCTGAAGGTGACTCAGGTGAAATTATTCCTTTTTATGTACTGTATTTGTCTATAATAAAAGAAACACGTGTCTTGGTTCCCGATATAAATCTTCTTTATGTTTATGATATTCATGTTTAGAATTCATATGTAAATGGTTGTTTGGATTTCATAACTAGCTACCTTTATTTATAACATGAAGATGGTTTCTATATAAGGTTTTGTCCATAACCTGCTGTGTTCTTTGGAATTGGTTGTTTTGCAGGACAAAGGAGAAGAAGGGAACTCCAAGAAGGGTTTGGACCCTAAGGGCCTTCTCAAACGTAGGACCTAAGGTACTTACCCTTTACAATAGAATTTGCTTATAATAGCATAATGGCTGTGTGAATGTGTGTTTCCTTGAATAGATAATTTTCAGTCTGCTAGGGTTTCAACCCAAAAAGCCCGAGGGGAACATTTCCCTCCAACAGGAGCACAAAGTCATAATAGAGTCATAGGGTTGTCCACCCTTGATTTTGTAAAGTAATGTCAGTTTGAAAGATCTACCCATGGTCCACAGACCATGGGATTGTATAAATAGAGTGAGGCTCTAGGTGTAAAGAGAGATAAGTGAATGATGGATCAAAGAACCTAAGGAGTCAATGAAGCATTGATTTGAAGTGTAAGTCGTGTCTTTGGGTCATAGAGTAGGAGAAGGCTCTGCAGTTGAGTGTGCAGAGGCCTAGTAGTTCGCAACTGAGTGCGTGAACTATGGCAGCTGAGTGCGCATGGCAGGTCGAGTTCGTAACTAGTTGGAAGAATTAATAAAGAAGTTTTACCATATTTCTGTGTATCTTTTCCTGTTTATGCATTGAATTATATTGGGTATGAATTGCAACTTTACTGTTATGTTGCTGCGCAAACTTATATAAATGTGTTGAGTAAGTAAATATAATAAAAGGTAACTATTTATGCGAAGATAACTCACTGGCATAAGAATATAAGTAAGATACATGGTGTGACTTGAGGAAACAATGCAGATTGCTACCACAACAGTGCAAAATCCCCATAACCCCTGGTTAGGGCTGCGCGAAGTCAAATATAACAAAGGCGTGAAGGCCTCGCAGGTCAGGAAAGCGCAAAGTGACCTGTGTGAAGGTACTCACGGTTGGACAAAATTGACCCCTAAGACATCTCAAGGGTGTGGAAACCTAGTTCGAGCACCCCCCATACTGCTTCAGGTGAGACTTCATTCTGTGCTCTACGAACTATTTCCGAAAGGGCCAGCGGTACATGGATTTGTTTGGCTATCTAACTCTGAACCTAGGTCAGGCCCCAACAAGCCAAAAAATGGTTCCACTACTGGGACTAGAATCTACATAGATATGTCTGATGTCATATCATTGGAATCCAACTAAGAAAGAAATTGAATACTAGTTGGATAGGATGATTCACGATTTCGTGGCACAGGAAAATAGGAATCTAGGACTATCAAAGGAAAAGTGGTTAGATTGCTACCTGTACACGAAAATCCATGAAATTTTCTTCACATCTTTCCCTACTAAACTATACAAGTGGATCGCAAAGCTAGCAGATAGCCAAGGAAGGTGGAGACTCGATAAGCCTATTGTGTGGACTCCAGAATCGGTGCGGAGATTAGAAGCATCGGAGGATAAGATTGCGCACGTTGTTGATCACTGGCTCAATTGGATTATAGGAGGATTCATTACTGAGTTCACGGTAGATACTTCAATCAGCTATAGAGAGGCAGAACAACCTTTGTTAAAGGACCGTGAGGTAAGTTTGTTAACTCTCTGAACACTTGGATTAAAATGCTACTGTGTGAAAAGCAGATTATGCGAATACATTGATGTTCATGGCTACGCGAAGTGGAAGAATTTATAGTAATGAAGGAAGTGGAGAACTAGAAACTAGCCCCTTGATTTCACCTTCGCGAGGGGGTGAGGAAGAGCTCGCGAAGGTGTCACCAAGAAGTGCAATCAATTTGATAAGGCAGAGGATTCCGCACACACCACCCCCACCCACACCACCACTAGCGTCACCACCTTCACCCCCATCTTCACCCATACCACCTCCGCCACCACCGTGAGTCGATATGGCAATCGTGATAAAGTTGCTAGTATTCAAGGGAATAGGAAATGAAGATCTAGACTAATTTTGGTTTGTGATAAGGGCTGTATGGGAAGCACAAGGAGTCATAGATGATAATATAAAGAAAGAGACGCTAGTCAGCACTTTGCAGGATCGCATCCTAACCTGGTATATTAAGTATCCTAACGACAATCCAAATGCGGGGGTTGCGGATATCCAAATTGCAAAGAATTTAGCAAATAGAAGTCAAAGGCGTAGTTGGTCATTAGGTTCAAGGAGATCACAATGCTACGAGGAAAGACTCCTTCAGAGTTAGATTAGAGACTGAAGTGCACAATTTGTGAAGCCAATATGACTTTGACGGATGTACATCACCGCGAATGGTTTGTAGCATCACTAATGCCGCATTTAAGGAATGCGTTGTCACAACAGAGGTTAAATACTCAGGAAAAGGCCTTGGAGATCACGATGAGACTACATGAGACCCCGATAGAGGATCCAAACCTAGGAGTTCAGTAGATCCACACGCAGTTGAAAAACTTATGCCTTGAGATGCAGAGTCTGAAATAGGACAAGACAGCTCACCCGGAGGTGCGCGAGGAGATATGGTGTGTTAAATGTAGGGGTCAGTGTCATGAAAAGGACCATTTCCTGGTGCTCGCGAATTACCTTATGGGAGGAGGGACAATGCCGTTAAGACTGGAGGTACAAGTAGGACCTAGCACGACGCTTGCTTTGTGGTGCGCGATTTGTCAAATAGGGGGAAAGCATATTACAAAGAATTGTCATCTGTTGTGGAAGTACACGCAGAATTAGCAACAATTGTTCTGTAATTTCTGTAGATCAATGGGACATGATGAGAACACATGTAGAAGCTATGAGCTGATGATGGATAGGACTCCCACCTACAGAGTTCAAACCGAACACAACCCCTTCACCAGAACACAGGAATGACACAAATAGGATTTCAGGGGCACGGACGAGGCCGAGGTGTAGGAGGACCTGGAAGGGGTCGCAAACAACTGATATGTTACAATTGCAGAGGGCTAGGACATTATGCCCGTGATTATACAAATCCAATCCAATCGTCATGTCTATATTGTACATTTTTTTACCATGAGATGGAGGATTGTCCCACACTGATAGCTAGGCTACGTGAAAAGTGAGTGCTCCAACCTCCCCTGACTCAAAACCTACAAATAATGAGATCTGAACCATGCAAGGAAGACCCTAACATGAATATTGTTCTCTGAAGTGGAATTACGACATGGGATGATAAAGGAACGCAACCTAAAGATAGTACTTGGGTTCACAAGGCTTCGATGAAAGAACCAGAGTTTGATTTGGAGCGTGCTAAGGAAACCTTCATGGAAGCCAAGAAGAGCTTCGTTGATACCTTCACTCTAGGAAGCACAGATAGACCGAAGCTAGAAATGGACCCATCGATGCTCACAATGTTCCTAGAAACATGCATGAAGTTACTGCACGATAGTAAGGCTATAAAAGGATTACAGGAACTAATTAATAGATGCGATGGGAACACACTAGGAGAAACATGCGTAGTCCAGAAGATTGGAAAGCACACGACAAGGACGGGAAGAGAAATGAGATTGACTATGCAGATTGGGGAATATGAGCTGGACCAAGTGATTTTGGACCTAGGATCAGATGCAAATGTTCTGCCATAGCAAACATGGGAGAGCATGGGAAGGCCTACGCTACAATGGTCTCCTATCCAGCTATGAATGGGAAACCAACAAAAGATAATACCTATGGGGAGATTTCAGGGAATCACGGTGGATAGAGCATGCTAGCATACTTCGAAGTGATAGAGTTTTTAGATGACAACAATCCCTACCCTGCGCTATTAGGAACAGATTAGGCCACTGACATGAATGGGGTGATAAACCTAAAGAAGCATAAGATTATATTTGAGAAAAAATCCTTGTATGTAGTCATCCCTTTGGACCTTATAGAAGGATCATGCTACACGGAGCCAGTGCACGACTATGAAAGAGATGATGACTTATATTGCATCTACAAGAAAACTGCGTGAGAGCAAGACTGGGTAAATCCCACCACGGATGGACGGATCTCATGGGAGCATGAAATCTCCTGTACATTAGATTTTGATGAAGAGATAGAATGATGGCAGAACCAGTTACACGAGGTAACCATGTTGAACTATAACATGATGATGAGATCATTGTGTTGCGTAGTGATAGAGGCAGGGGATCTGCCTACTGATAATGGGTTAAGTGAGGTAGATTTTTTTTAACAGGTTTGAAAGAGAAGTGCTGGAACAGCAACGTTTCAAAGCTTCAAAATGGGTACTACGTGCTATGCCTATGAAGTGGTGGGGTATGCACCAAGGAATCTTTGAGGACTGGCGTGAATGTAGAAGAATGATGTGCCTGCATTTCGAGAATCCTCAGGTGCAATTAACAGATAAGAAGGCCAGACGAAATAGTCCACACGCACACATGTCCAAATGGGTACAGACCCATGTTAAAGAACCTGCCCAAATGCACATGGACTTTGTGTTTGGACACATGGTGAATATACATGGGTGGGCAAGGCAATTGAGCGAATGGTCCCTTCAGTTGGGACGATGGACTGGGGAAAGAATGAGTGCTCAGGAGGATATCCACGCAGAAGCCTTTAGTAGAGTATGCGAAGCACTGAACAAGATATATAAGGTGGAGCGGAGGGATTGGGACCTGCGCGTACCTACAGTACTAGGGGCTTATAGGAAAACATGCAAGAAACTAACGAGATAAACACCTTTCCGATTGGTCTATGGAATAAAAGCTTTCATGCCAATGGAGTATATTGTGCCTAGTCTGCGCATAACAGCGCTCACAGGTGTGACGAACTGCGAAGCCCTGGAGGAGAGGCTCACACAATTGGAGGAATGGTTTTTGGCTGGATTCCATTAGCAGGTACAAAAGAAATGCAAAAATGCCTGGCACGATCGAAATATTAAGTTGTGCACCTTCAAGGTAAATGACTTAGTGTTACTATATGATAGTAAGTTTGATAAATTCCTGAGGAAGTTCAAGATGCATTGGTTGGGAACATACATTATTAAGGAAGTCACAGACAGATACATGGTGCAGTTGGTCAAGCTAAATGGAGAACCTTTCCCAGGCAAAGTAAATGGCAATCGGCTGAAGTACTACATGGGTGGCCCGACCCTCTGATTAGCCGACAGAAGCACAGTCATTGTACCCCATGGAGCTGAAAGAATGCACGCATCCATCTTCGGATAGACAAGGCCTTCATCATCACAAAAACAATTGAAGGCAAGCTCGCGCAGATGCAGGGGACGTAGAAATAGATCCAGGGGAGTAGTTCCGACACTGCGGTCTCAGAACAATGCATACAATAGATTCAGTAGGCAGCCACTCAGTGCGCTACCAACCTTGCTGCTGTCTGAACAGAGTTGGAGGGTCTTCGCATGAAGATCTCCGCACCGAAAGAGTGACTCAAAGGCGAGTCACGATGTTTGTGTTGGGGGCATGTTGGGCGTGGGATCCCCCCAAGGCATGTTTTGGGGCTTAAAGCCCAAGTTTTGACTAAGTCCATTGTAAAGACTCTGTGATTTGTGGGTGCAGAGTGCGAAGTCATAATAGAGTCATAGGGTTGTCTGCCCTTGTTTTTGTAAAGTAATGTTGGTTTGAAAGATCTACCCATGGTCCATTGACCATGGGATTGTATAACTAGAGCAAGGCTCTAGGTCTAAAGAGAGATAATCGAATTATGGATCAATGAACCTAAGGAGTCAATGAAGCATTGAGTCGAAGTGTAACTCGTGTCTTTGGGTCGTAGAGTAGGAGAAGGCTTTGCAGCTGAGTGCGTAGAGACCTAGTAGTCCGCAGCTAAGTGCGTAGACCCCTACAGCTGAGTGCGCAGGGCAAGTCGAGTCTATAACCAGTTGGAAGCATTAATAAAGAGAAGTTTTACCATATTTCTATGTATCTTTTCCTATTTATGCATTGAAGTATATTGGGTATGAATTGCAAGTTTACTGTTAGGTTGTTGTGTGAACTTATATAAATGTGTTGAGTAAGTAAACATAATAAAAGGTAACTGTTTATGCGAAGATAACTAACTGTCATAAGAATATAAGTAAGATCCATGGTGTCACTTGAGGAAACAGTGCAAATTGTTGCCCTAGCAGCACGAAAGCCCCACAACCCCTAGTTAGGGCTACGCAAAGTCAATTATAACAAGGGCACGAAGGCCTCGCAGGTGAGGAAAGTGCGTAAAGTGACCTGCATGAAGGTACTCATAGTTGGACCAAATCGACCCCTTAGACATCTCAAGGGTTCAGAAACCTAGTTCCAGCACCCCCCATACTACTTCAGGTGAGGCTTTGGTTTTCACTTCACGAACTGTTGCTGAAAGGGTGAACGGTACGGAGATTTTTTTTGCTATCTAACTCTGAACCTGGGTCAAGCCCCAATAATCCAACATCTACCCCACCTGAGAATTTTTCTGTCACAACAAAATATAGGAACGTAGACCGAAGCCTTGCAAATCATGATGAGGTGTGATGCACCACCTATCCAAGATGCAACCTTGGGTGCACAACAAATCCACTCTCAATTACAAAGCCTACACCTAGAATTACAGAGTTTGAAGAGAGACAAGGAGACTAAACTAGAAGTGGGCATGAAAGTCTAGTGTTTGAAGTGTAAAGGCCAAGGGCATGATAAAGATCACTGCCTAGTGTACGCAAAGTATATTATAGGAGGGGGGGCAACTCCCCTGAAGCTAGAAGCCCCGGTAGGGTCGAGCGTGGGTATTTCACTATGGTGTGCTATTTTTCAAGTTGTTGGAAAACATGTGATGGATAATTGTCATTTACTGCAAAAATTTGTTGAGACACCTCACCATTTGTTTTCTAACTTATGCAAATGAGGGGGCCACGATGAGCCACTATCATAGCTATGAGTTGATAATGGAAATAATGCCTACATACTAGATGCAAGAAGAAACTCAGCCTCCAGATCAGGGTGCCAGAGGGGCACGTGGAGGTTATTAGGGACGAGGACGGGGTCGAGGAGGAGGAGGACCCGATAGAGGCCAGGGTCAAGTTATCTATTATAATCGTGGAAAACTAGGGCACTTTGTGTGAGACTTCCAGAATCAGACACGCTCATCATTTCAATACTGCAACCAGTTTTACTGTACTATAGAAGAGTGCTCGGTGCTGATAACTAGAATGTAAGAGAATAATGTGCAACCTCAATAACCGACACATAACTTATAGATAATGAGAGATGAGCCCCGTGAAGAGGATCGAAGAATGAATATAGTGCTAAGAAGCAGAATAACGACCAACTATGACAAAGGTAAACAACCTGAAGAGGATGAATGGGTCCGCAACGCCCCAGAGAACAAAGTTGGTTTTGATCTAGAGCATGCTAAGGAAATTTTTATGGAAGCCATGAAGAGATTCGTCGAGGCCTCCACCTCAGGAAGCTAGGACAAGGTACAAGAAACCAATGCGTCCACAAAGGTTGATCCCTTTGTCCTTACTACATTTTTGGAGACCTGCATAAAACTGTTGCACTATAGAAAAGTCGTGGAAGGCTTGTAGGAACTAATAAATAAATGTTCCAAAAAAGAGAAGGTCCCTGATGGACACCGGGTGGTTAGAAAAATTGGCAAACATAAGGCATGAACAGGGTGTGAAATGAGGCTGACCATGCAAATAGGGGATTATGAGATGGACCAGGACATCTTGGATCTAGGGTCCAATGCAAATGTACTACCAAAGAAATCATGTGAAAGAATGGGGACCCCTATGCTGCAGTGGTCTCCAATTCAGCTCAGAATGGCGAACCAACCAAAAATCTTTCCTATGGGATGATTATATGGAGTAAAAGTTGATATAGAAGGTGTGAGCATGATGGCCAACTTTGAGGTTATAAGGATCATTGATGAAAACAATCCATACCCTGCGCTCTTAGGAATTGATTGTGCCATTGATATGAATGGGGTCATCAATTTGAAGAAGAGGACAATGTCATTTGAAAGAAAATTGCTTTGGGTTGTAGTATCGTTGGACCCTACAAAAGGGGCGCGCTATACTGAACCAGTCCGTGATTATGAAGAATGTGAGAATGAACTGGACCAAATTTACAAAATAACAGTGCAAGACCTAGACTGGATCAATCCAACAGAAAATGGATGGCTTTCATGGGACCGAGAGAGTTCCTGCACCTTGGACTCAGAAAAAGAGTTGGAGCATTGGTAGAATTGCTTGCACGAAGTATCCACACTGCGATGAAATATGATGACAAAGTCGATGTGCTGTGTTTCGTCAGAGGTAAGGAAAATAACTTATTATGATGGTTTAACTCACATAGATAATTGTTTGGATGCATTTGAGCACGAAGTCCCTGAGGATCACCGATTCCAAGCTTTAGACTTGGCATTGCATGCTACGCCCGCATGATGGTGGGGTATGCACAAGGATAACTTTGATGGATGGCGAGATTACAAAAGAATAATGAGGTTATGGTTTGGGCATCCTAACACTAGATTGACAAAGAAATATAATGTAAGGGATGATCCACGTGATCACCAAGCAAAATGGACTAAATCATGGGGGACATAATCAAAACTATAGTGGGTACACATATTCTACCATACTTTGGACACCATTCCCATGAATTGGTATCTTGAAACAAAGGTCCACCATGGCACCGTGGAGTGGGATATATTGAGGGAAGGGTTCTTATTGACCTTCATCTTTGAAGATGGCTTTGCAAGCATCGATGAAGCACTACAAGAGATTAAGGAAGTTATCTTTAGAATGCCATAGGAACCTATGGAATGGACCTAACTAGATTGGAGCACCCAACTAGTCCATGTGCTGGAATGCTATAGTGTGACCGCTAAAGAGGAAGATGAAGATTTGAGAAACATTAATATTCTAGAGGCAGAAGGGCATCGCGAAGTCAAAGGCCCACAAATAGACAACCCAGACATCACCGCATCATTGAAGACAAAGCAAGTAAACATTGGCACTGAAGTAGAACCAAAGTTCGTGAAGATTGGAGACTATTGGGATGACACTACCATGGATAAAGTTGTTGAGTTACTCCGTGAATACTAGGATCTCTTCCCCATGAATTTTTCAGATTTGAAGGGAATAATTGGTGATTTGGGCATTATGAAGATCACTTTGAAGCTGGACGCAAAGCCTATTAAGCAAAGACTATATCCCCTTAATCCTAAGTACAAGGAAAAGGTTCACCAAGAACTGGATAAAATGCTGGAGGTAGGCATTATAGAACCTGTTGAAGAATCAGACTAGGTGAGTCCAATGGTGGTTCAGGAGAAGAAACAAAAAGGTGAGATAATGTTAGGCCCCTATACTACTAGTGTAACCCCTTATTGTTATTAGTACAACTCCCTTATTATATTTTTGTACCCATGTAGTCCCCATATTGTTACTATTGTGCCCCATAGAAGCCCACTATTGTTATTATTGTGCCCTTACATTATTATTGTTATGTCAACTTTGATTACATTATGACCCCTTAGAATCCTATATATAGAAAGGAGGTATTTTCATTTGTATCATCCAAGAACTATTTATTTGTGTAATATAAAGGAGGTTTCCCCCTCGAAGAGGCTAAATTCTAAGGTGTTCAACTATCTTTTCTATCTTTTTGTGAGTTGGTTTCATAACATTTGGTATCAGAGCTGTGGATTCTAGGGTTTCGCTACTCCAAATAGGTCATCATGGGATTTTTACTATAACCATTTCGCTACGAAGTTTCAAAAGTTAAGAAAAAAACCATTTGGGACGAAATCGGTCTGAACCTTGGCTCCAAATTTCAGATCCTGTCTCGCTATATTTTCAGAGATATAGTATATGGAAGTTAGGGTCTTTGCAGACCCCCAAATTACATTCCAAACAGGTGACCTGGGGAAAATCGTCATAACTTTCTCTCTGAGCATCAAATTGACATTTCGTAAGAAGTTATAGAAATAGGACAGAGTATAGTTTCTTGTATACATTTTTTAGATCCAAAGGTCAAAACAGTGACATGTGTCACATCATACAAGTTTGCTCTACTGAACTAGTCTATAATTAGGTCACCATGGGAGATTTGGCATAACTTTTCCTTGGAGAATCCAATTTGGATCAGACTAGTGGCATTGGAAAGACGATGCAAAGGGCTACTACAAGTCACAATTTTAGAACTCGAAGATCTGAAATTATAGAGTTATATTTGTTTCAAGATCGAGCTCCTAAAATCAAGAAAAAGCGAGATGAAGAAGTTTGATGGGAAGGATCCAGTAAATTGGATACTACAGATGGAGAAATATTTTGATCTACATGGTGTACCACTGTTACAAACGGTATGTATTGCATCGAATTATTTAGAACCGAATCAATTTTTATTGTATAAAGGGCTTTGTTCTCGTAAACCACTTGTCACGTGCTCAATTTTCATGGAGGAAATGATAGCACATTATGAGGATACAAAGAGAAACTCCTTCTTTAGCCAATTGATAAATCTCAAACAAAAGGGTTCAATGGAAGAGCACATTGAAGACTTTCAAAAATTGAATAGAAGGGTAAATTATATTCCAGAGAAGCAAAGGATTGATGTCTTCATAGGGAATTTAAAGGATAACGTTCAACATGAGGTTCGTTTTTGGGAACCTGATTCATTGGAGGAGGAATTCGAGTTGGCAAGAAAAATTGAAAGTGAAATTATGAAAACAAGGAATCCCACCACTCATGACTATAATTATGGAAGTGTTTCTTCTCCTAGCCCTCCACAACCTGCAAGGCTTACACCACAACAATTGGAAGAAAATGGAGAAAAAGGACTTTGTTACAATTGTGATAGAAAGTGCACTAAAGGTCATAAGTCTGCTGAGAAGAAATTATTTTACATAGAGTATGAAGAGGAGGAAGAAAAGGATTAGGAAACATCAAAAGAAGAGGATATACACCAGGACCCAACCCTAGAGAAGAAAGAAATGAATCCGACCATATTTTGTAAAGCATTGGCAAGAATTACCACTCAAACTCTCAAGATAGAAGGACATATCAAGAAGAAAAGGTTCAAGAAGTGAAAGATCACATCGAGAAAGAAGAAATGAATCCAAACATATCTTGTAATGCATTGGCCGGAATTACTACTCCTCAAACTATCAAGATAAAAGGACATATCAAGAAGAAAAATGTTCAAGATGTGAAAGATCACATCGAGCATCAAGAAATGAATCCGACCATATCTTGTAAAGCATTGGAAGAAATTACCACTCCTCAAATTCTCAAGATAGAAGGAAATATCAAGAAGAAAAAGGTTCAAGCAATGAAAGATCACATCGAGCATCAACAACAAGTTCTCCAACATTTAAAGGATAACACCACTTTGGTGCAGAATCGACTGAAAAAACAAGTAGATCGACATCGCAGTGAAAAATGTTTTGATTTAGGTGATTAGGTATTTTTACGATTACATCTCAAGCAATCTATTTATGAAAAGGAAATGTTGGCAATAGTAAATTCACTTAAGAAATGGCGACCTTACCCAATGGGAAGATACTTCAAGGTAAAAATGGATCATGATAGTCTTAAATACATTTTAGAACAAATGTTATCATTAGAAGAACATAAAAAATGGGTCAGAAATATGTTGGGTTATGACTCTGACATCATCTATAGAAAAGGGGAAAAAAATTTGTTGCAGATGCACTCTGAGGAAAGGATGGGGATGTGGAAGCATTGTTTTGTGCTATTTCTATTATCCAACCAGATTGGATAAATGATCAAGGGATGCATGGAAGAAGGATGAAGAAGTATGGCCACTCATTCAAAAGTTGCAGAAGATCCCAATTCAAACAATATTTCTAGAACTTGAAAAGGAATGAAAAATCATATTGGAATATGGAGCAGTCATAGAAACAAGAACCCAACAGCTACGAAATCGATCAATTTCAGAGTATCTCATCAAGTGGAAGAACTTAGCCACTGAATATTCCACATGGGAGGACAAGAATTTTATATAGAAGCATCAAGAACTACTCAAGCGTTGAGGACAACACTTTTGAAGGAGAGGGGCATGTTAGGCCCCTAGACTACTAGTGTAACCCCTTATTGTTATTAGTACAACCCCCTTATTATATTTTTGTACCCGTGTAGTCCCCATATTGTTACTATTGTGCCCATAGAAGCCCACTATTTTTATTATTGTTCCCTTACATTATTATTGTTATATCAACTCTGATTACATTATGACCCCTTAGACTCCTATATATAGAAAGGCGGCATTTTCATTTGTATCATCCAAAAACTGTTCATTTGTGTAATGTAAAGGAGGTTGTCCCCTCGAAGAGGCTGAATTCTAAGGAATTCAACTATCTTTTCTATCTTTTCATGAGTTGGTTTCATAATTATGCGTGTGTTCATGACCCATTCTCAATGTTGCTTATAGACGAGGTATTAGACAATGTTGTAGGGCAGGAGGTCTATTCCTTTACAGATGTGTTTTCTAGGTATCATCATATTAATATCGCACCCGAGGATAGGAGCAAAACAACCTTCGCGATGGAGTGGGGTTGTTTTCAATACACTGTGATTCTGTTTGGACTTAAGAATGTGCTTGTGTTATTTTCCTGTGTAGTTATAGCAACATTCAAGGAGTTAATTCATAATTTCTTAGAAGTATACTTTGATGACTGGATAATGTTTGTATTAGTGAAGCACATGTAGCAGGTTTGCACCTAATGTTGGATACATGTCACAGATACCAGATTGCACTCAATTTGAAGAAATATATATTTTGTGTTCCCTTTGGGATCTTGCTGGGTCACGTGGTGTGCAAACAAGGGTTGATGGTGGACCCTGCAAAGATTGCAGTGATAGTAAATCTAGAGGCCCCAAGGAATGTTAAATAATTTTTCATGACGCTGGGACATACGGGATATTATTAAAAATTTACCAAAGCATATGCTCAAATTACTGCGCCCATGGAGAAACTGCTGAAGAAGGATGCAGCATTTTTTTGGGCCAAAGAATGTCAGTGTAGCTTAGATGTATTGAAGGAAAATATGGTCACAACACCGATCTTGGTATTCCCTGATTGGAAGAATGAGTTTCACGTACATGTGGATGCTTCTTGCATTGTGTTAGGTGTAGTGCTCACACATGCCAGTGAAGGAGAAATGGACCACCCTATAGCCTTCGTGAGTAGGAAATTATCGAAGGCTCACAAGAATTTTTCAACGATTGAGTGTGAAGGGTTGCCCATGGTGCATGTGCTACAAAAATTTAGGCATTATCTATTAGGAGAGCATTTCAAAATGTAGGCAGATCATTCTCCCTTGAAATACCTGGTTAATAATCCTTTATTGTGGAGGAAGATCTGCAAATGATTCCTACTATTTCAGGAATATGACTTTGAAGTAATTGTAAAGTGAGGGAGGTTAAATGTAGGGCTTAACCATCTGTCATGGATCAAAATAGGAGAGGAGCCCAATAAGATAGAGGAATAGTTGACATACGCACAACTCTTTGCAGTGCGTGTAGAGGATAATCATTTTGTAGACATTATTCACTTCTTGAAAACGGGGATGGCACCAGAAGGGTATACAAGTCAGAAAAAGAAGGAATTAGTAGTGTGCATGGCAGATTTTTTAGTTTTTGTGGGAAATTTGTATAAGATGGGTGTCGATGAAATATTGTGAAGATATGTGCTGGATTTTGAACAGGATTGCATTCTTACTGAAGCCCATGGGGGAGTTGCAGGAGGTCATTATGTAGGTAAGGCAACTGCGCAGAAGATTTTGTGTGCAAGTATATCGTAGCCAATGCTGCAAAATGATTCCAAGGCATATTGTAATGCATGTCATGCATGTCAGAGAACTAGCAGACCATCACAAAGGGATGAGTTGCCATTGCATCCTCAGGTATCTTTGCAGCCATTTGAGAAATGGACGATTGATTTTGTTGGGCCAATTTAGCCCCCAGGAAAGAAAACAGGTGTGTGTTATATCATCACCACGATGGAATATCCAACCAGATGGGTGAAAGCACAACCGGTTAAGGATTGTACAGGGGCTATGGCAGTAAAGCTTTTATTTGAATATTTCTTAACCAGGTTCGGCTACCCGAAACTGCTGATGAGTGACAAGGGTACGCACTTTCTGAATGAGATGATCAATGCATTGACTAAAGAATTCCAGGCATAGCATCAGAAGAGTAAACAGTATCACCCACAAGCCAATGGAACTATTGAAGCCTTTAATAAGATTTTTCAGAATGCCCTAACAAAGATCTGCAACATGCAACGAAATGACTGGGATGTGCGCATACCTGTAGTACTATGGGCTTACAGGACTACTTGCAAGAAGTTGATAGGGAAAATGTCGTTCAAATTGGTATATGGGGTCAAAGTTGTAATGCCAATGGATTATATTGTGCCTATTCTATGCATAGCATCTCTCATAGGTATGGTGGATCGTGAGTTCTCGAAGGAATGACTCGGGCAACTGATGGAGCTCGAAGAGGATCAATTTTTGGCAGGATTTGATCAACAAGTACAAAAGGAACACGAAAAAGCATGGCATGGTCACCACATCAAGTTTCACACGTTCCAAGTAAGTGATCTTGTCTTGTTATATGATAGTAAATTCACTATGTTTCCAAGGAAATTCCAGATGCATTGGATAGGGCCATATATTATCAAAGAAATTACAGATGGAGGCGCAGTTCAGCTTGCGAAGCTAAATGGGGAACTTTTTCCTAGAAGAGTGAATGGGAGAAGATTGAAGTTATATACATGGGATCCTGTGCAATGACTATATGGAGGAAAGATAGTGTTAGTGCTCCAAGAAGTTGCAAGGGAGCACAGGACTATAATCTACATTGCCCAATTTATAGTAGACCGCAGCAAGCAGGCTGCAAGGAAAGTGATGAAGTTGCAACCTATGGAGTTGTGCATAGGAAGTTGTACCATGGAGGGAAGTGTCGCGCAACACAACAGAAAAGTAACCGTTGGAGTGACTATTCATGACATGATGGCCAGAAGATGGTTAAGAGGAGTGGGATGGCAGAATTTAAGGTAAAAATATTTGAAGATCTACCACCAAAACAACATTTATTATCAAAAATTGGTGGGAATGGTCAAATTTGAATTCAAAACCTCCTATAAATTACGTGTGCCGGTCCAATAGAGAACACTTTATGCTTGTTGGCTTATTTGGGCCAAACCTAGGTTTGAAGTTAGATAGCCAAACAAATCCCTATACCGATGGCCCTTTCTACAACAATTCACAGAGTACGGACTAAAGTCTCACCCGAAGCAGTATGGGGGGGTGCTGGAACCAAGTTTCCGCACCCTTGAGATGTCGGAGGGGTCGATTTGGTCCAACTGTGAGTACCTTCATGCAATTCACTTTGCACACTTTCCTAACCTATGAGGCCTTCACACCCTTCTTATACTCGACTTTGCGCAACCCTAACCAGGGGCTGTGGGGCTTTCACGCTGTTGGGGCAGTAATTTGCACTGTTTCCTCAAGTCACACCATGGATCTTACTTATCTTCATATGACAGTTAGTTATCTTCACGTAAAAAATTACCTTTTATTATATTTACTGATTTAGCACATTTATATAAGTTCGCACAACAACATAATAGTAAACTTGCAATTCATACCCAATATTCTTCAATGCATAAACAGGAAAAGATACACAAAAATATGGTAAAACTTCTCTTTATTAATTCTTCCAACCGGTTACAGACTTGACCTACCCTGCTCGCTTAGCTGCAGGGGCCCACACACTTAGCTGCAGACTACTAGGGCTCTGCGCACTTAACTTCAAAGCCTTCTCCTACTCTACGACCCAAAGTGTTACAGGGAAAAGTGTCTATGCAGAACTGCTAATCCCACTAAGGTGTGGTAGCTACCTTAGAAACAAACAAAGTAAAGCTACTTTCGTTTTTCCTTTATGAAATATAGATGAGAGAAGAATAAAGGAGACCAACCTCTATCTTGCGCTTGGTTCCTAGTTTGATTCCTCTCTCTTCTGATAGTCCTTTTCTACTTGCTTCCTTGTACGCCCATCTTCACAGAGTACCTGTAGAATCAAAGTAGCATAACACTATACAAGAACATGGATCTATAATCATAAACAATCTAGGATCAGATGTAAATTGACCATACAAATGCATGAAACATAAATGACACAAGAGTATGGAGGAAAAATTGAATAGCTTTATTGATAATCAAGAAAGAGCTAAGAGAGTTACAACCAGTTGTTCTGACCCAGCATCATCCTCTCAGCAAGTAAGCCCTTCTTCACCTCATGAAAAGCTTAGATCACCCAACACTATGATGTTGCCTCAAGAAACCAACAACAATTCCTTACAAGATGCAAAATTCCAGACTCTAGATCTCTGGGATGAGGGATCCATATATAGATATCTATTAGGGAGATGAGTCAGCTTGTGATTTGATTAGTGTCTTCCCTCTGATAGTTCTTGCTTCCACTTGGAGAATGATGATCTCTTACTCATCCTTGGTCGAATTCAGAGAGGCAAGTGTCACAGGAGAAGTTTCTGGAAGATTCCATGCCTCTCTACCTCACGGATTGACACTGCCATTTGTCACTTCTCGCCCATCGCACCCCATAGAAGGGCTTTTTGAAATGCAACGCACCCACAGACTGTACTTAGGTGAGATGCAACACACTTTGCCTATGGAGCAGGTGAAATGATCCTGTTTTGGCCAGTTCTGAGCAGTTTTTCATGGAGAACTTCTGGGAGAAGTTGTAATCAGTTGACCTTGTTCCTTTAGGGGTTAGAACAACACTTTTAGGGACTTAGGAGCCCTTGGTTTATGGACATTTTATGCTTGGGGTTGCAGTGCCCAAAAATGTCTATAACACAAAGACACGACTTACACTTCGACTTAATGCTTTATTGACTCCTTAGATTCATTGATCCATCATTCTATTATCTCTCTTTACACCTAGAGCCTCACTCTTTTTATACAATCCCATGGTCCACGAACCATGGGTAGATCTTTCAAACCATTACTTTACAAAAACAAGGGCAAAAACCCTATGACTCTAATATGACTTCGTGCTTTGCACCCACAAATCGCGGATTCTTTATAATGGACTTAGTCAAAACTTGGGATTTAAGCCCCAAAACATGCCTTTGGGGGATCCCACGCCCAATAGACCCCTAACAAAAACATCGTGACTCAGCCTCGAGTCATTCTATCGATGCAGAGATCTTTGCGTGGAGACTCTCCAACTTTGTTTGGACAACTGGAAGGTCTGCAGTGCACTGAGCAACTACTTGTTGAATCTCCTATACTCGTTGTTTCGGGACTGCGGTGTCAGAACTACTCCCCTGGATCTATTCCTACATCCCCTACATCTGTGCGAGATTTCCTTCAATTGTTGCTGTGATGATGAAGGCCTCATCGATCCCAAGCTGAACGCGCACCTTCAAAACTGCTTCTCTGTGTCGCCTACGCCTACTTGTTGTTTAAGCTCTTTGGCATGTTGCATTCATGCAAACCTCTGAGTGAGGGCCACCATCTGGATGATCCCTTTGATGTTTTCATACTATTGCTGGAGCTCACACACCTCTGTCTCTAAGCATTGGATGTTTGTGTCCTCCTATAGATTAGTGAGGACCTCGAATTATTTTTCCAACAGTCTTGTGCAGTCCCTTACTGCACTTCTAATCTCCTCCATCCCTGTTGTAATAGCATTGGCGCGTGGTTCGATTACTTTTAGAGGAGTGGATGGCTATGACTTCAACTACAACTCTACTATTTGAAGGTTTAGCTCTAGCTAAACCTTTAGATAGCAGAGCTGCGGTTGAAGGCGTAGTCGTCCACTCCTCCAGAAGTAAGGGAAAAACACGCCAACGCTATTACATTGGGCAGCTAAACCTTGGCGATTTCTTCTCACACCTCATGCAACCCTGCTACTAATCTCTAGATGTGTGCCTCTGCAGGTGCTTCTGTTGGGATGACCAACTCAGGGACCATCTGATAGGCTTCTTCAAGTACCTGCACCATTTGCCGGTTCTGAGACACAACCTCGTTGCATTGCAAGCTCAGTTGTTCCATGTTTATCTTCTGCTCACTCAGCACCTGCACCACACAGCTCTTCCTAGCCCACAGTTCTATAGTAACCCCATCCTGCAAAACATAAATCATCTCCCACGGGAGTGCAGCCATGTTGATCCCTGTCCCCTTCAGTGTACTAATCGTAGGCTAGTCGGCCTCATTTGTTGTAACCAGTGCCCCTTCTGGTAGCACTATTATGTTGGTTGTACGAGCATGCAACATTTCTTCAGTTGCAGCTGTCCAGATTGCGAGGCTAGTTGAGAGAGTACCAACCTGAGGAGCAACTTGGAAGTCCTAAATTTGTGCTTGGAGGGCCCTCGACACAATCTGATTCTCCGCCATGAAGTTTTGGAGGGTCTCTGTGGTGACGTGGTGCACCATCTCTCCTATATCATGCAGATCATGCTCAGTAAGGGTGATTGGGTCAATCGATAGCTTAGATGCTTTCACCTTCTTGCATGGCCCCGTCTGCTCACTCGGGCACTGATGCTTCAATTGTGTTGATGTTGTTTGTGGGTTCGTGCTGCCCTCCTCTTCCTTTATTTCCATCTCTTTCTCCTACTCAGGTGAAGGCGACTTCTGACCCTCACGCACCTTCTCTGCTATCTCCTATGCTGTTGTTGTTGTGGCCTTTTTCTGTTCTGCTGCTATCTGCATAGTGTCCCATGCCTCCTATGCTTTTGCTACCGCTACTTCTTGCCTTCTCTTTTCTACCAACTGTGCCACGCGCAGTTTGGCCTCCTCCTTCTTCTTATACACAACATACTTTTCCACCGTGGTGATGTCTGGGGCGCACCATTCCGGTAGCCACGTCTCTAGTACATCGAAAATCACATCATCTATGGCTATGAAGGGTAGCTCGCTCAATTTCTTGGTCAGGTCCTTGTGTGTTCTAAGATAGATGTGATGAAAGTCCACTTTAAACTCTGCAAAATTTTGCAGGCTATTATAGACAGTGGGTGATAATGGCAGCTTGCGGTTAATCCCCATTCCTGTGTTTCATCTCCATGAACACCCAAAATATCTTGCTATCACTGATCCAATTCATGTCCTTAGTGGTCCACATCGAAATGTACTTCGCGACCTTCGAGAGATCCCTGGCAACCGTGGGGAACTGGCTGTTGTTGGGCAATTCCCCTACCACTAGCACTATGGATAGTAGAAGCCATGCATAGTGGAATGTTTTTCCTTGTTCCTATGCCTTGCGGAAATTCTCGAGGAACTCTTTGCATAAGAATTCGGACCAGTTAAACTAGACCCCTTCTGCACATTGTTCAACAAGTGCCACCACCGGTGCAGGTACCTCATCTGTGCAACACTTCCGTATGAGCTTACCAACCAGTATCTGGGTCACAGCTTTGATTGCTTTGTTGTTGATGATCGATATAGCGTAGCCCCTTTTCTTCTTCTCCAACTTGTATTTATTTTTCATGGCCTCCGCGATGGCCAAATCACTGCTCTTTCCCTCCGAAATGTCTGCGGGGTCCTCTCCTTTACACGGAAGCTGGATAATGCGATGGATTAAGTGGTCCATGATGGGGACGGGCTCCTCCAGCCACAAACACCCACCACTCCTTAGGTAGAGCAGCTGCCTGATGATGAAGATCGTTATTGGGGCGTGGTGGTAATGTGACACCCAAAGCAGGTTTAATAACCCTTCCTTTTCAACTCCCCATAACCACTTATGTGGCTCCAATTCTATAACTCCCATCGCGATGTTCTACTTTAGATTCATGAGCTATGCGGTCTATAGGTGAGGGAATTTCTTGTGGTTAGCGATATCCCAATCTTCAAACTTCAAGCTTGGCACCCATCCAAGGTGCACACCCTCAAAACTGATATCATCTGGGAGGAGCGGAGTTTGCAGAGAGCTCTTTCTCTTGTCAAGGTCCTTGGGCACTTTTGCCTTCCCCTTCCGTGGGGGGACATACGCAAGCAGCTTTGTTGGAGGGTGCACAACCTTAGTTTCTTCCTCCATGCCCTCGTCCTTGTCTTCTTCAATTATGAGGTCCTCAAGGTCATCTTCCTCCTTGTCGGTTTCCAGATTAATTTCCTTCCCTTTTTCCTCCATCGTTAATCTGGTGTGCAACAGGTTTCGTGGGGACAAACACACCAGAATCATTGGTTGTTTATCTTTTAATATCTCTACATGCATAGTGATTTAAGTATTTCTGCAACAATCTCGGCGCCTTCAGGGGCATCTTCACAGGGCCTACGTGGCTTCTTTGATGGTCATCTCTTCGATTTCCCTGGCTTCTTCGGACGTTGCCATCTTACTTGCCTAGAAATTTATCAACCGTTCACTTAGGTGCTCAACCAACGCTCTGCACAGGGCAAACAGGTCTTGGCAAATGAGAAAGTGTTGTTTTCGGGGAAACCCTTTGCAATTTATAACACCTTTTGAATTTGAATTCGAGCATTCCCCCCAAATCCAGTTCATTAATGCTCCCTTGGTGACATATTTTCCCAAATCTTTCCCATAAAGCGCATCTTAAATGCCTACCACCCGCTCCATTTGGTCTCAAGTCAAGCATCACATCATGAATATTTACTACAATAGTCACTTTCCAGCCAACCCATGCGGTAGCACAGCCCCCCTTGCGCGGTTGTAGACCTTGTGACACTTTTCTCCTACGCGCTTCCCCAACATCGCATAGCTCCCAGACAGAGTAGTTTATAGTCCCGCACCTCCTTTCAACTGCCTGGAGCGCTAAGACTATACTTCCCATAACTAGTCAAGTGGTCATGCCACCTGCATAGGGTTCCAATTAGACATCCATTGCCCTTCTTGGAACAAATCAGCCCTTTGGTTTCATTGTCTGCGTCGCGCCAGCATGGGTGATCCCTTTAGTAATATACGGTCCAATCCAAGGCATCAAGCTGATTAACTCCCGATGGTAGTCCCAAAATTTTTCAATATAATCGTGCACACCCTGTTTCATCACCTTGATTCTCTTGTTAAGAAAATCCTTCTTTATTTCTTCCTCAAGCTTCTCGATTTCTGCTTCCACCAGAGCACTTTTCTCCCTTAATCACACCTTTTCCTTCATGAGTTCTTGGAGCCTAAGATCACCCTATTAGATTTCTTCTTCAAGCCCCAATCATTCTTCTTTGTTCAACTATGCTATCCCTCCTTCCAAAGCTTCACAAGCCATCATATACACCGATGCTGCTATGCGCGGACTAGGCATATTATCCTCTATTGGGACTACATCATTCGCTCCATATTTCAGTCCTGGAGCCATCTGCCCTGTCAGGTTCTTGCACATTGTCCTATAAGCCCACATCACTGCTAGTACGTGCAAGTCCCAATTCCTCCGCTGCGCCTTATATATCCTGTTCAGTGCTTCGCATACTCTACCAAAGGCTTCTGCGTGGATATCCTCCTGTGCGGTCATTCTTTCCCCACTCCATCGTCCCAACTGGAGGGACCGTTTGTGCAATTTCCTTGCCCACCCATGCGTATCGACTGTGTTTCCAAACTTGATGTCCATGTGCATCCGCGTAGGTTTTTAACATGGGCCTATACCCAATTGGACAAGTGTGCGCGTTGTTGGAAATAATACTGAGAGGGGGGGTGAATCAGTATTATTAAAACTTTTCAATATACCATCCAAATTTATACTTCAACTTATTCTTCAGATATTGATGATTAACTTATGCATAATAATGAACAAGAACATGAAAAACAGATAGTCACACCATATAACACTAGATATAAGGTGGAAACCCAATGTGGGTGAAAACCACATGCTGCAATATGTCTCTATCTTCTTTCAATTAGAAACTTCTTTTACAATGATTTTGTACTGGTGCAGTCCTTTACCAGTACGCAGGATACAACCTGCGGAGAGCTACAACTCTCTCTAGTTTTCCAGTTTCTCCTGGAAGGGAGCTACAACCCCCTACTTCTTTTCATTCAAGGACCACTTTTCATTAATTTTCAGACTGGATCCAAGAACATCAAGTACATGTGAATCAACCAATCTCCTTATACAATCAAACCAATGAGCCACCCGAACTTCTCAGAATGCTGTAAACAGAAAACCAACACCAGTATCCTAAACCCAGAACACAGTAGCAAATAGAAAATAGGCAGCCAACAAATATTTCAAAACAGGTCCGCAACTTCACCAATATAAACCTGCGGATACCCGCACTTCACCTTCAGCTGTTCTGCGTATACCCGCACTTCATCTTCTTTTGTACTGCGTACCCCGCACTGTGCCTTCAGCTGCTTTGCGTATATCCGCACTGTGACTTCCTCTGTACTGCGTACCCTGTACTGCGCTTTTAGCTGTGCTGCGTATACCCGCACTGCGCCTTCTTCTGTACTCCATACCCCGCACTGCGCCTTCTTCTGTACTACGTACCACCGCACTCTCGCTTTAGATCACCTGCGAAACTCTGATTAGGGCCAAATTAACAGTCCTCCAATGTACTATAGACAGTCAAATCCACAGATCTGATCATGCGCCCGAGAGATCACGACTTGGCAAAGATTCACCTTCAAATTTTACCTTGATTTAGATCTAGTTTTTAAAACTGATAACCCAAAATTCAGATCTTAAGATATTCAACTTTCAAAGATACATTAGACAAGTGATCTCCTTCCCTATTTATAGTCAAGCCCTTATTCACACCATGGGACAAAGCCATCAATAACCAATACAAGGGATCCAAACCGGGGCTAAATTAGATCCTATACCACGGGCCAAAACCATAGAATCAAGAACGGCGGGCTAAATACCACGGGCCAAACATAAGAAACCCCATGTGAGCGCGCTTCTCTGCCTTGAAGTGAGTGAACTGGGGGTCCGCACCTCATGAACGGGTAACCTGCGGATATGAACGCACTTCCTGGCCGGCGTACCTGCGGGTCCGCACTTTTTGAACCATTCACCTACGTACCTATTAATTTCCAACATTTTGAGAGCCTGAACAGAGCATTGCCACTTGAGTGAGTTGCCATCAAGTAACATAGAGCCACACCAGAATCATAATGCCAACAATCTCCCCCTTTGGACTTGATGGCAACCTCAAGATAACCAACGTCATTCTCCCCCTTTGACATCAAGGGCAAAGGGTGATGCTCCCCCTAAGAACATGCTCCCCCGGACTATAAACTAGATCTGAAAAGAAGCACCATAATCCACCAATGACCATGAAAGAGATAGAGACATATTGCAGCAATATTCAGACCAGCATCCATGATCTCCTTCTATACTTCCTCCATAATGCCAACAATGCATTATATGCCCCCCCTGAACCTGTGCAATTCGATCTTCGACCAATCCGCAACCCAGCATATGTACACATATACCCCAGATGAACCTTGCGTACAACCAACAATCAGAAGAGATTCAATCAACAAGATGATGCATCAACAACCCCCAGCTTTTGCTTGAGGTATTCAAAGGTCTCCCTGGGCAATGGTTTGGTGAGTATATCAGCAACTTGTTCCTTAGAAGGAACATACTCCAACTTGACCTTTAGTCCAAGTACTTGTTCCCGGAGAAAATGATACTTGATCTGTATGTGCTTGGTCTTTGAATGCATGACTAGGTTCTTTGAAATGCTGATTGCACTTGTATTATCATATAAGATGGAGATGGGTGGTATACAAGTGATTTGAAAATCCTGCAAGGTTTGCATCATCCAAAGGAGTTGAGTGTAGCAAGATGCAGCAGCAACATATTCTGCTTCAGCTGTAGACAAGGCAATCGAACTCTCTTTCTTGCTGAACCAAGATACTAATCTGGAACCCATAAAGAATGCACCACCACTTGTGCTCTTCCTGTCATCCACGCTTCCGGCCCAATCTGCATCTGTATAAGCATGAAGTGTGAGATCTGTATCTCTAGGATACCATAAGCCATAATTTTGAGTCCCTTGAAGATATTTGAAAATTCTCTTCACTGCCTGAAGATGAGTTTCCTTTGTATTTGCCTGAAATCTTCCAACCATTTCCACTGCATGCATGATGTCTGGTCGGGTACCTGTCAAATAAAGTAGACTTCCAATCATAGACCTGTAGGTTGGTTGATGCACTATTGCTGATTCATCATTTGCACTGAGGCTACACCCTGTGACCATGGGTGTACATACTGGTTTTGCATCTTCCATGCCATATTTCTTCAAAATCTGCTTGAGATAGTTGGTTTGAGACAAGAAGATTCCTCCTTCCTTTTGTTGGATTTTCAAACCAAGAAAATATGTCAATTCTCCAAGCAAGGACATTTCGAATTCTTTCTGCAGCACTGAGGCAGAGCTTTGACTCATAGATTCTTCATTGCTGCCAAAGATAATGTCATCTACATACACAATATGTATTAGCAATTTGTCATTTTCAATTTTTATATAAAGATTGCTATCTGCTGATCCTTTTGAAAAACCTTGTTGATGAAGATATTTGTCCAACCGATAGTACCAAGCCCTTGGAGCTTGTTTAATACCATAGAGAGCCTTCTTCAGTCTGCATACAAGATTTGGATCATTTCCAAGAATGAAACCATCTGGCTGCTCTATGTATACTTCTTCTTCTAAGTCTCCATTCAGAAAGGCTGATTTCACGTCCATTTGAAATACTTTGAACTTTTGAAAGCTTGAGAGAGCGAGGAACATTTGGATGGCCTCAAGTCTTGCAACAGGAGCAAAAGTTTCTTCAAAATCTATTCCTTCTTGCTGCGCATACCCTTTACAAACAACTCTGGCCTTGTTTCTAATTACTTCCCCATTTTCATTCAACTTATTTTTGAAGACCCATTTTGTCCCTATAACATTCTTATCCTTTGGTCTAGGAACCAACTCCCAAGTGTTGTTCTTTTCAATCTGCTCAAGTTCTTCATCCATTGCTTTGACCCAACATTCATCTTTGCATGCTTCTTTCACATTTTATGGTTCAATGGAAGAGAGTAATGCCAGATAGCTTGAAGCTTCTGCAATTGTTCTTCTTGTTTGTACACCTGCTTCTTTCTCCCCCAAAATCTGAGATTCTGGATGATTCTTTTGAACATACCTGGATGGAGTCTTCTCTTCTATCCTTATTTGTTCCTCTGGTGCTTCTTGAGGTTCTTCTTCTTCATCATTCTTTCTTTGAGGGTAGTCTTCATCTTCTTCGATATTTTCATGATTTACTTGCCTAGGAATGTATCCCTTTTCATCAACCACTACATCAATGCTGTCAATAATTCTTCCAAGTATTTTATTGTAGCACTTATATGCTTTGCTGTGTGGAGAATAACCAAGAAGAATGCCTTCATCTGCTCGAGGTTCAAGTTTGCCAAGTTGCTCATCAGTACTCTTAATATAGCATTTTCTCCCAAAGATTTCGAAGTGCTTTACTGAAGGAGTCTCACCATACCAGATCTCATGAGGAGTTTGAGTTTTGTTCACTTGGACATTTGTTTTGTTGAGAATAACAACCGCAACATATGCAGCTTCACCCCAGAAAGTTGCGGGAGTTCCAGACTCATCAAGCATAGCACGAGCCATTTGTTGGACTATTCTGTTCATCCTTTCCACCACTCCATTTTGCTGAGGAGTTCTAGATGTAGAGAATTCTCTTCTTATCCCATGTTCTTCACATAAATTGAAGAATTCATTTGAGGTAAACTCCCCACCTCTGTCGGACCTAAGGCACTTAATTTTGTGAACTGATTCATTTTCAACCAAGGCTTTGAAGGATTTGAATTTTTTGAATGCTTTGTCTTTGTGATTCATAAGTCCTAACCAAACAAACCTGGAGAAATCATCAATGAATAATATCAAGTATTCTTCTCCTCGAGGTGTCCTTTTCCTAAATGGACCACATACATCTGTATGGACTAGCTCAAGGGGCATGCTGGCTGGTCCTTCCTTCTTCGGAAAGTTAGTTCTGGTTTGCATTCCAAACTGACATGATTTGCATATGGTGTTGTCTGGAATTTTGATATCTGGAAGACCACGAACTGCCTAATATTTTCATCCTTTCCTTATTTGTGAAAAGCTTAGATGCCCCAACCTCCGGTGCCATAACCAGTGTTCATCATCCTTGCTCAAATAGCATTGTTGTTGTCCTTCTTCAAATACGTATAGATTATTTGGAGTTCTTATACCTTTGATCACTGTTTCACCTGTATTAAGATCACGAACACGACATCCATTTGATCTAAATATTACCTTGGTTCCTTGATCACACATCTGGCTGACACTCAGAAGATTATGCTTCAGTCCATCAACATACAAAACATTTCCAGCTTTGACCTTTTCTTTTAACTGAGCAGTGCCTTTTCCTTTTATAGTTGCAGGAGTATCATTTCCAAAAGAAACTTTCATACCCTTTTCTAAAGCAGAATATGATTCAAGTTTTTCTTTATCACCTGTCATATGCTTCGAACATCAACTGTCGATGTACCATAGATTTTCTTGTCCCTCTGCATAAAATGCTATCCCACATCTTTCTGTTTGTGGTTCCTTTATTCTCCATGCTCAGGTGCTTTAGGCTTGTTCCTTTGTCTGCTGAAACCTGCTCCTGCATTTAGAATCTTCATGACCAAAGTTATTGCAAATAGAACATTCAACTTCATTTTCAAGAGCCGAAAATTTGTTATAGGTCCTTTTTGTAAACCCGGTCATACTTCTTTGTTTTTGAGCTTCTCTAGTCATGATTGTTTTATATGCAACAAATTGAGCTGCTTTGTGACCAAATTTATGGCAAGAGAAACATTGTCCATTGAAGAAACTTCTGCGATTATCAAGTCTACCGGCCAAATGATTGTAATTTCTATTGTCATCCATTTTTGAAGCAAATTGAGAAGATTTTACCTGTGGCTGGTTGTAGCTTTTGTTCACCCTTAAGATGAATTGCCCCTGGTTTACCTGATAGTCTTTGTTTGTTCTCGATGTAATTCGTCCCTGCTTTACCTGGTGATCTCCATTGTGCTTTTGCTCATTCCTTCTTGCTGCATCAAGATAATTCTTTGAGGTGGATGCTTGAGATGTTTCTCCATTATATCCCAGACCTGTCTTGTTTAGTGGAGAACGTTGTACATTGATGATCTCATCCAGAGTTTCAGATCCTTTGACAAACTTAAGATTAATAGCCTTTGTTTTCTCAATTTCCTTTCTAAGGCCAACAATTTCACATTCTAACTTTTCAAGAAGTTTTTCTTTTTCATCAATTTGAAATTGTAGGGTATCAATTATCACATTCTTTTCTTTTATACATGTCTTAAGTCTAGAAATCTCTTCATAAAAGCTATCCACATCTATAGCATCCATGTAATCATCATCTTCAAATGCCATTAAAATTTTATAGTCATTACTTCGTTCATCTTCATCACTATTTGATAGACCATCACTGTCTTCATGAGTGTAGTAGCTTTTCTTATTTGCATTCTGTTTCTTGTTCCATCTAGCAGGTTCCTTTCCTTTATCAATCTTATCCTTATGAGGACATTTGGCAGCATAATGACCTACTCTTCCACAAGCAAAACATTTAAAAGGTAACTTACCTCTGAACCTTCCAGTACCCCGTTGAAGATTTCTGACAAAATTTGATTCTTCTTCTTCTGGCACGTGACTTGCTTCATAGTAGTCTCCTTTGCCTAAAGCCTTAAAGGCAGCTTCTCTCCTGTCTGATGGACCTCCTTTTCTCATTTCATAGGAAATTAGAATTCCGTGTAGCTGAGACATAGTAAGAGTTCGTAGATTTTCCTTTTCTTCTATTGCAGACACTTTAGATTCAAACTTGGGGGACAATGATCTTAGAACTTTTTCAACCACAATAGCCTCTTTTATTTCTTCACCCAAGTTTTTCATGCAATTAACAATCTCGTCTACCCGAAGGAAATAGTTAGCCACACTTTCATCATTATACATTCTGAGATTCTCATACTGAATCCTGAGGGTTTGAAGTTTAGCACGCTTTACCTGTTCATCTCCTTCGTAGCTCAAGACAATCTTGTCCCATATTTCTTTTGCAGATTTATATTGTATAACCTTCACAAATCCTGTTTGAGATAAGCATCCCAGCAGAGTATTGACTGCTTTAGCATTTGTTTCATATTTCTTCTTCTCGGCCGGATCTATAGGAGTAGCTGAAGGAAAAGTGTAGCCTGTATCTATGATATCCCAAACTTCTGTACCAAGAGATTGAAGATAGGCAGTAACTCTTACCTTGCAATAATTGAAGTTTGTCCCATCAAAAATTGGTGGCCTGATTGATGCTTCCCTCTCGTAGTTGCTCATGATGAATGATCTTCCTTCAAGCGATCAAGCTTCTCTGAAGGACCTGCTATGATACCAATTGTTGGAAATAATACTAAGAGGGGGGGATGAATCAGTATTATTAAAACTTTTCAATATACCATCCAAATTTATACTTCAACTTATTCTTCAGATATTGATGATTAACTTATGCATAATAATGAACAAGAACATGAAAAACAGATAGTCACACCATAGAACACCAGATATAAGGTGGAAACCCAATGTGAGTGAAAACCACCTTCTGCAATATGTCTCTATCTTCTTTCAATTAGAAACTTCTTTTACAATGATTTTGTACTAGTGCAGTCCTTTACCAGTACGTAGGCTACAACCTCTGGAGAGCTACAACTCTCTCTAGTTTTCCAGTTTCTCCTGGAATGGAGCTACAACCCCCTACTTCTTTTCATTCAAGGACCAATTTTCATTAAGTTTCAGACTGGATACAAGAAAATCAAATAAACATCAAGTACATGTGAATCAACCAATCTCCTTATACAATCAAACCAATGAGCCACCCGAACTTCTCAGAATGCTGTAAACAGAAAACCAACACCAGTATCCTAAACCCAGAACACAGTAGCAAATAGAAAACAGGAAGCCAAAAAATATTTCAAAACAGGTCCGCAACTTCACCAATATAAACCTGCGAATACCCGCACTTCACCTTCAGTTGTTCTGCGTATACCTGCACTTCGTCTTCTTTTGTACTGCGTACCCCGCACTGTGCCTTCAGCTGCTCTGCGCATACCTGCACTGTGACTTCCTCTGTACTACGTACCCCGCACTGCGCTTTTAGCTGTGCTGTGTATACCCGCACTGTGCCTTCTTCTATACTGCGTACCCCGCATTGCGCTTTTAGCTGTGCTGCGTATACCTGCACTGCGCCTTCTTCTGTATTGCATACCCCCGCACTCTCACTTTAGATCGCCTGCGAACCTATGATTAGGGCCAAATTAACAGTCCTCCAATGTACTACAGACAGTCAAATCCATAGATCTGATCATGCGCCCGAGAGACCATGACTTGGCAAAGATTTGCCTTCAAATTTTACCTTGATTTAGATCTAGTTTTTAAAACTGATAACCCAAAATTTAGATCTTAAGATATTCAACTTTCAAAGATACATTAGCCAAGTGATCTCCTTCCCTATTTATAGTCAAGCCCTTATTCACACCATGGGACACAGCCATTAATAACCAATACAAGGGATCCAAACCGGGGCTAAATTAGATCCTATACCACGGGCCAAAACCATAGAATCAAGAACGGCGGGCTAAATACCACAGGCCAAACATAAGAAACCCCACGTGAGCGCGTTTCTCTGCCTTGAAGTGAGTGAACTGGGGGTCTGCACCTCATGAACGGGTAACCTGCGGATATGAACGCACTTCCTGGCCGGCGTACCTGCGGGTCCGCACTTTTTGAACCATTCACCTGCGTACCTATTAATTTCCAACATTTTGAGAGCCTGAACAGAGCATTGCCACTTGAGTGAGTTGCCATCAAGTACAACACCTGTAACATAGAGCCACACCAGAATCATAATGGCAACACGCGTGGACCATTTTGTCCGTAATTCTTGTTCGTTAATCACGCCTGAGGCTTAACAAAATGTAGGCGCATCATTCTCCTACATTCATGCCAGTCCTCAAAGCTTCCTTGGTGCATACCCCACCACCTCGCAGGCGTAGTGCACAGTTCCCATTTCAAAGCTCCAAAGCATTGTTTTTCTGGCACTTCTCTTACAAACCTGTTTAAAAAAAAATCTACCTCACTTAACCCATCATAAGTAGGCAGATCCATTACCTCTGTCACTACGTAGAGCAACGATCTCGTCATCATGTTACAGTTCAATGTGGTTACCTCGTGTAACCAGTTCAACCATCATTCTATCTCTTCATCAAAATCTGATGTACACGAGATTTCACACTCCCATGAGATCCGTCCATCCACGGTGGGATTTACCCAATCTTGCTCTCATGCGGTTATCTTGTAGATGCAGTATAAGTCATCGCCACTTTCATTGTTGTGCACTGGCTCTGTGTAGTGTGATCCTTCTATAAGGTCCAAAGGGACAACTATGCGCAGAGATTTTTTCTCAAGGATCATCTTGCGCTTCTTTAGGTTTATCACCCCATTCATGTCAGTGGCCCAATATATTCCTAATAGCATGAGCTAGGGATTGCTATCATCTACAATCTCTATCACTTTGAAGTCTGATAGTGTGCTCGCTCCTTCAATATCCACTGTGATTCCCTGCAATCTCCTAATAGGTATTACCTTTTGTTGGTTCGCCATTAGCAGCTGGATAGGAGACCATTGCAGTGTAGGCCTTCCCATGTGCTCCCATGTCTGCTTTGCCAGAACGTTTGCATTTGATCCTAGGTCTAGAATCACTTGGCCCATCTCATATTCCCTAATCTACGTGGTCAACCTCATTTCTCTTCCCCTCCTCGCAGCGTGCTTTCCAATATTCTAGACTATGTGTGGTTCTCCTAGCACAGTCCCAGCACAGCTGTTAATGAGTTCCTGCAATCCTTTTACAGCCTTACTGTCACGTAGTAGCTTCATGCATGTTTCCAGGATTGTTGTGAGCATTGTTCGGTCCATTTCTGGCTCCAGTCTATCTGTGCTTCCTATAGTGGAGGGATCAATGATGCTCTTCTTAGCTTCCATGAAGGTTTCCTTAGCATTCTCCAAATCAAACTCTCGTTCTTTCATTGGAGCCTTGTGAACCCAAGTACTATCTTCAGGCTGTGTGCCTTTATCATCCCCTATCATAATTCCACTTTGGAGCACAATATTGATGTTAGGGTCTTCCTCGTGTGGCTTAGACCTCATCATTTGGAGGTTCTGAGTCAAGGGAGGTTGGAGCGCTCCCTTACTGTGCCTCCTAGCTATCAGTGTGGGAAAATCCTTTGTCTCATGGTCAAACAATGTACAATATAGACATGACGGCCACGTTGAATTCGTACAATCACGGGCATAATGTCCTGGGCCTCCACAATTGTAACATATTAGTTGTCAGTGACCCCTTCCAGGTCATCCTCCACCTCGGCCTCATCTGCGCCCCTGAAATCTGGTTCACGCCATTCCTGTTTTCTGGTCAAGGGGCCATGTTTCGGTCTGAACTCTATAGGTAGGAGTCCTATCCATCATCAGCTCATAGCTTCTATAGGTGCACTCATCATGTCCCACTGATCTACAGAAATTATAGAACAACCATTGCAAATTTTGCTTGTACTTCTGCAACATATGACAGTTTTCCGTAATATGCTTTCCCCCTATTTGACAAATCACGCACCATAAAGCAGGCACGGCACTAGGTCCTACTGGTACCTCTGGTCTTAACGGCATTGGCCCTCATTAAAAGAGGTAATTTTGGAACACTAGGAAATGGTCCTTGTCATGACCCTGACCCTTACATTTAACACACCATATCTCCTTGCGCACCTCTAGGCGAGCTATCCTATCCTATTTTAGACTCTGCATTTCAAGGCATAAGTTTCTCAACTACATCTGGATCTGATGAACTCCTAAGTTTGGATCCTATATCGAGGTCTCATGCAGTCTCATCACGATCTCCAAGGCCTCTACTTGAGTCGTTAACCTCTGTTGTGATAACGCATTCCTTAAATGCGGCGTTAGCAATGCTAAAAACCATTCGCGATGCTGCCCATTCGTCAAAGTCATATTGGCTTCACGAATTGTCCACTTCAGTCTCTGATCCAACTCCCAAGGAGTCTCACCTAACAACATTGTGATCTCCTTGAACCTAATGATCGACTATGCCTCTGGCTTCGGCCTTCTAAATTGTTTGTTCAACGCAATTTGGATAATTGTGAAGGTGGTATTGGTGAAGATGGGGGTGAAGGCGTCGACACTGGTGGTGGTGTGGGTGCGTGTGGTATGCGTGGAATTCTCTACCTTATCAAATTGATTGCACTTCTTGGTGAAACCTTCGTGAGCTCTTCCTCACCCCCTCGTGGAGGTGAAATCAGGGCGCTAGTTTCTAGTTATGTACTTCCTTTGTTTGTATAAATTCTTCCACTTCGCGTAGCCTCGAACATCAATGTATTCACATAATCTTCTTTTCACAGTAGCATTTTAATCCAAGTGTTCAAAGACTTAACGTACTTACCTCGTGGTCCTTTGAGAAAGCATATTTGTACTTCACTATAGCTGACTGAATTATCTACCACGAACTCAGTAATGAATCCTCCTATAATCTAATCAAGCTAGTGATCAATAGCACGCGCAATCTTATCCTCTGATGCTTCTAATCTACGAACCAATTCTAGAGTCCACACAATAGGATTATCGAGTTTCCACCTTCCTTGGCTATCTGCTAGCTTTGCCATCCACTCGTACAACTCATTAGGGAAATATGCGAAGAAATTTCATGGATTTCCGTGTACATGTAGCAGTCTAACCACTTTTCCTTTGATAGTCGCAGATTCTTTTTCTCCTCCGCCGTGAACTCGTGAATATTCCTATCCAACTAGTCTTTAATTTCTTTCTTAGTTGGATTCCAGTGATATGACACTAGACATCTGTATGTAGATTCTAGTCCCGGCAACGAAACCATTTGTTAGCTTGTTGGGGCCTGACCCAAGTTCAGAGTTAGATAGCCAAACAAATCCTTGTACCACTGGCCTTTTCAGCAATAGTTTGTGAAGCACAGACTGAAGTCTCACCTGAAGCAGTATGGAGTGTTGTTGGAACCAGGTTTCTGCACCCTTGATATGTCTAAGGGGTCGATTTGATTGAACCGCGAGTACCTTCGCACAGGTCACTTTGCACGCTTTCTTGACTTGCGAGGCCTTTGCGCCCATGTTATACTTGACTTCGTGCAGCCCTAACTAGGGGCTGGGGTAGAAATCTGCATTATTTCCTCATGTCACACCGTGGATCTTACTTATATTATTATGAAAGTTAGTTATCTTCGTGTAAACAGTTACCTTTTATTATATTTACTTACTCAGCACATTTATATAAGTTCACGCAGCAACATAACAGTAAACTTGCAATTCATACCCAATATACTTCAATGCATAAATAGGAAAAGATACACAAAAATATGGTAAAACTTCTCTTTATTAATTCTTCCAACCATTTACAGACTTGACCTACCCTGCGCGCTCAGCTGCAGGGGTCCACACGCTCAGTTGTAGGGGTCTGTGCACTCAGTTGTGGACTACTAGGCCTCTGTGCACTCAACTGCAGAGCCTTCTCCTACTCTATGACTGAAAGACATGACTTACACTTTGACTCAATGCTTCATTGACTCCTTAGATTCATTGATCCATCATTCGATTATCTCTCTTTACACCTAGAGCCTCACTCTATTTATACAATCCCATGGTCCACAGACCATGGGTAGATCTTTCAAACTGACATTACTTTACAAAAACAAGGGCAGACAACCCTATGACTCTATGATGACTTCGCACTCCATGCCCACAAATCGCGGAGCCTTTACAATGGACTTAGTCAAAACTTGGGCTTTAAGCCCCAAAACATGCCTTGGGGGGATCCCATGTCCAACAACGCTCTTAGAATTGTTGCTGAATTTTGCTGTCTAACGCCTATGAGCCGAGAATTTTGGGAAGAATTCCTATCATACACAAACATTTCTCCTAAAGCTCGTGAGTTTTTTATGGAGAGAATGACTGCCACCAACCTCGCTAAAGCATTACTACAGGGAGTCATGGAAGAGCTTTGAATCAAAGAATAGTGAGTACGCAATGCTATCAATGAAATTAAAGTCAATAATCAGCAATTGTTCACTGAAAAGACACAGGTTATGAAGGAAAAGGAGATGTTACAAGCGCATAGTTCATGACTGGAGTTAGCATTAGCGGAGGCATGCAAGTTTGTGCCTAAACTTCACATCCCGAAGGATGCACAACCAGAAGCAAAGATTAGAAAACTAGTCGCTGGTGTTCGTGACGCTAAAGCAAAGGTTGGTCAAGTCCAGTTTGATCTCAACATGAAGATCATAGAGCTACAGTTAAATTTGTGGCCCATGACTCTGCCTGAGGTCCAAGAGTAGTGTGAAGCCATGATAAAGGAAGGAATGGCTACCTTGGATTAAACAGTCACTGACTGCACGACACTGTTCGAGAAAGCTATGGATCTCATGACCAATCTACAGGAGGATCCAAACTGGCAAACGTTGAATACAGAGGTAAGAGAGCTGCAACTATAATATGATGAAGTCAGGGCGACTACGCGCTCCATAGTGCCATCACAGTGCCTTGCTAAATTATAGGAAGGAAAGAAGATCCTAACACTAGTGGAGGAAGCACAGAAGAAGGAGGCCTTTCTTAAGGCCAGGTTGTAGCCATGGTTAGGGGAGGCTTATCAAGTCATGACTACTCTTCAGGATAATCTCAAAGGGTTGCAGCAAAAATAGAAGACACTGAGGCTGGCCATAGAAGGACTAGCCATGAAAAACTAGTTTAGGAAGTCAAGCAGGCAACAATGCAAAGCACTGCTGAAGTTGCATTGATCTAGGTGGAGCTAGGAGGTCTTTGCATTAATATCGCAGTGCCAAAAGAGTGACTCGAGGGTGAGTCACAATCTTTGTCTTGGGGGCCTACTGCGATAAGGTCCCCTGGGTTAGTTTTGGGGTTAAGATAACCGAAGTTTTTGAACATTTTGTGTAAATAATGTAAAGTCTTGATGATTTGTGGATGCAGAGTTCATAGATGGCTAGGATTCAAAGGGGTTTAGCCCCTTGTTTTATGTAAAGTTTGAGCTAGTTTTGAGATCTACCCATGGTCCACGAACCATGGCATTGTATGAAAAAGGCTACAAATAGTTGTGTCTTAGAGAGTCTAAGGCAATAGATTAATAAGAAATGGGTCAATAGAAGAGAAGTGATAACGAAAAGAAGTGGGTCATATAGGAGAAGAAAGGCTCTGCAATTGAGTGCACAGAGGCTTAGGTAGAGTCTGTAGCTGAGTGTGTAGAACCCTAGAGCTAAGTGCGCAGGGAAATTTTGAGTTTGTAATCCTGAATTAAAGATCAAAAAAGACAGTTTCCAAAGAATTCTTGCGTATTTCTCTTTACTTCTGTTTATGATATTCGTTGTCAATGAATGATGTTTTTTATGAAATGTTGGTTGAATATTGTGTGACTCTTTTGAATAAGTGTTAATGATGTACGCAATGTATGTTTACATATTTTAATGAAGACTCTGATGCATTCTTTGATGTTTACTAATAAATTGAGTATATTTGCACAAACACTAATTTAGGGTTATTCTTTGATGCACGAAAAGTAGATAAATTGACTATTAAAGGTCCGCAAAGACTGATCATAGACCTTTGCGAAGGTCTGAAGACTGTTTTACCAGAGTTGCAACAGTGTGACCTAAGTGTGTATTGATCTACGTGAAGGTAGATTTGGGGCGATAAAGGACATCAAACTAGTCTTTGGATGCAGAAACTTGGTTCTTGCATCCCCCCATACTGCTTTGGGTGAGACTGCGACATGCGCTACACAGTTTGTTGCTGAAAGGACCAGTAGTGTAGGGATTTTTTGGTTGGCACAGCTAACTCTGAACTTGGCTCAGGACCCCGTAAGCCAACACGAGGTCACCCTAGAGGCTTCACTAGCCCTAGCAGTAGAGCAATTCCCAAGTGAACAAGATGATATTGTTCTCCTTAATGATGATCCAGGAGCAAATGTGTAGAACATACCCTTTAATGAGTCAAAACACAGAGTTGTATAGGCAAATAGAGCGCACAGCCTAGATGAGCATGCATCACATGCGCACTTTGAGGACCATGTGTGAAGACATCTAACTGTCTTCGCCAATGCTACAAATGCTTATGCCAAAGCCACGAGATCGAGCGTGAAGTTCTTGATAATAGAAAATGATCGCATGGCTAGGAAATTTCAAGTAGCCAGGTAGAGAGATGAACAATCAACAGGATCTTCTAGAGCAGAGATGAAGAAAGTGATACTTGTTGAAGTACCATTTCTTGAGACAGTCATGCAGGGAATGTATGACAGGTTTTTCATCATGCACAACAAACTTTTCCACCTACATGGTCACCAACAATGCTGCATCAAGATAACGCGCACACTCGTAGACATACATTCCACAATTGATCATGTCTAGACATGGACAATGAGATACAAGGGAGCCCCCCTTCATTTTCACAAGATGATGAAGTCACAACTAGCATTAGACAAAGCATCCATCCAGATTCTGATCTGAAACTTTGAGGAGCTCTCGCCGCTCATTAGCAATGTTGAGGCTTGATATGCACAATTGTACAAGAGTTTGGATGTTGTGGTGAGGAAGTATGGCAACCCATCAATTGGAATACTCACTGAGGACAAAGAGAAGAACTAAGTCTAATTGGAGCTTGACATGTACTTTGATCAATTGATGCTCATGACCACTAGCTTATATTTGTAAGTTAACGCAAATAACATGAAAATGTATATTGTTGGTCTAGCCTTGCTTAGGACTAAGTTGCACATGTTACTGGACAAGTTGGACAGAAGTTCCGAATTAGTATACCCAGAAGCAATGGAGGCAAGATTTCATTTCTAGGAAGAGATCATCAAGCAGTACGCAGACACCATTTTGCACTACCAATATTGGCATCAATTTTTCACCGAAGATCATCATGAGGATGTTGATGAGATGGTCTTCCATAGCCATCTGAGTCTTAGTGTCGTATTATCCAACAGACTGAAACCTATTTTTGTCCCACAAGGGTATATGCGGAAAATTTATTATTATTGTAAACATGATGTAAAGTGAAATTCCAAGTGTCATTAGTGAAATGCAAATAGTCATATGTAATGTAAACAATTATGTAATGAAGTTAAAGAGTCATGAGGGTAGTCCAAGAGTCACAAAGGGGGATGTAAAGGGTCAACCTACTCTTTCTTATAAATAGAGCCTCATAACTCATAGAAGGAGATTTTGGTAGCCAAGATTTTGGTAGCCATTGCTTAGAGAAGGGCTTGAAGAGTATTTTGAGGAGCCTTGGTTTCTCCATAGTGCAAAGTGAGTAAATCTCCTTCGAGGAGCAGATGATGTTGATTGTAACATTCCACTATTGGAGCTAGTGGCTATCATGGTTGTATGTATGGATGGAACTTTCACTTTATATAATATAATAGAGTCAGCATGTCTTCATGTATATGTTGTTATTGTAGTAAGACTATTTTGGTTACTTTAGCAAAGTACACTGTTTAACTTATGCATTTGTGTATGAACTATTTCATATACGATTGTATGAATCTTGTTGAATTCATGTTATTGGTTTAACCCATCACATTGGATTGTCGACTATTCTGCTTTCTAGCTTGTGATGTCATTCAACTCGTTTGTTACTTTTAGGCTGCATACTATTAAAAGATTATAAGGGGAGCACTTCCTTTTCCCCTCCAAGTGTTAGAACCTCCCCATGAATGTCCCTTGACTCGCTACAAGGTCACACACTTGCTTCTGACAAATATATTTTTCTTACCTCCGCGCAGTATCATAGTCAAGGCATAGCTTTACTACCCAATGTTCGGACTCTTACTCGAAATGGTCTAAGGTCTAGTTGGGACTTCTTACCAGGCAGATCCCCTGACACATTGGTGGGTCCAGCACCGTCAACATTTCCGGCACTAGAAGCAGGGCGAGATGACAAGAGGATTCCTCAAAGTTTGTTTTAAATCTCTACACATATTTCATGACTAACTGTACAATTTATCCTCTGAGATGTATGACTTATGGAAATGAGTTTGAAATCTCGGAGGATCTCTAGAATGGTGTTCCACAAAACTCATATGAAGGTGAAGGTGAAAAAAACTCACTTAGACACAAAGTTGTCTTTGTGAGTCTGTGTCACAGGTATGGAATCTATGAGGATTACATGACCTTCTTGCTATTCGCATTCACATTCTAAGGGCACCCATTGCAATGGTGTATCACACTACCCGATCAATCTATTCACTCTCTTAATCACATCATTGTAGAGGTGGATCATGCTTTCCATCATTTTGACCATAAAGCACTTAACAAAAAGTTATGGAATTATGAAAATATCCTCAAGATTCTTTGTTGCAATTTTTGGAATGCTTTCGTAATCTCGCATTTCAATTCCTAGAGGATGAAATTGAATGGAAATGTCTTCATGAAATATTTGAGTATCTTCTTCACATATCTAAAAATCCACAAGTGTTAGAATCATTCAAACCCCTCCCAGCATACCTTGGTGTTATATCTTCCAAATCCAAGATAGACAAGGTTGTTGTCACAAGTTATTTTCCATCCTCTTCTCATCAAACATCTCTAGCCCCACAATGCAAGGTGGGAGAAGGTTCACACCCATTTGTTGAACTATCACATACTCCCATCCCACCTACTCTTGATTTTTGTGTATATTTGGCTTGTAAGATTGTTGGTTGTCACGTGGACATTTTCCTTCAATCTTCGTCCTTGCATTCTATTGATCCTCCAAATTGTATTGTGTTTTGTTATCCCATTCCATACCCCACACTTTTTGTTCACGAGGATCAAGTTGTCGATGGAGTTGGTGTTGAGAAGCCAACATGCACTATCATTTATGATGAGTATGCATGGGAATCTGAAGAAGAACCTGCGGTGAAGGATGTCCTCCTTCTGACCACATCTCATCCACTTTTCCCTTACATATTTGGTGATTCTGCTACTGTTAATTTCTGTGTGACAATTCAATCTCAGATGCATCTACTTCTGATCATTCACATAACACATTGGATGTCAGTCTATCATTACATAGCGGAGATGGCACACCTTTCCTTGCAATCCACTCTATATTTCATTTGTCATTTCCAAAAATGCAGAGGATGAACATTCTTTCTTCTCATCAACCCCTCTTTATGATTCGTCAAATCCTGAGGATTTCAATGAACTTATTAAATTTTTTGATTGTGGCTATCATGATCTCTTTACTCCATACGATCATTATGTTGATTCACTCATTGTTGATCTTTCTAAGCTTCCCGTCTTTGATGATCTATTTGTTGATGAAGTGGAAACCCTGCAGGCTATCGAGGAGCTTTAGCTTGAGATGATGGTTATGTCAGGCCCTCACTGCCTTAAGGTTAGTTCCACTCCTGATCAAAAACATGTTGAAAGACCCAAGGCTCATCATCACTCTCCTATTTACATTGAAGATCAATCTAGTTCACATAATTTACATCCTCCACCTAAATCACATGATCCCATCGCTCATGAATTGGAGGAATCATACACAACGAACACTCTTGCTAAGCATAAGTTGTATTTCTTTCTTATGTTTTCTCATTTGTCACAATCAAAAGAGTGTACGTTCTTATCATCTACACCCAATGTGTTGCATAATCGTGACAAGTCCACAAAATGTTTATCTTACACTTTTACTCTTTTATTTTCTATGGACGTTTTTAAACTCAAAGCATGTTGGTCTTCATTGTTATATCTTTCTTTTTTGTTGGTTTACATGCGTAACTTTCTCATGAACCAGGCCTTCACCAACATGGGTCAACCAATGCACTGATGGCTTCATTGGAAATATCACTTTACGTGAGCCGGACCATGCACTATTTAGTTTAGGACGAGTAGTGTTTTCTTTCTTGTTTTGATTTGTTTGAATGCCTTCTTTGTTTACTTTGTTTGTGTTTATTGTTTTCATGATTTTATTTCTTGCTTGATTTGATTTCATTTTACATATTCTCTTTGCTTGTTCATTTTGTTTGCTTGTTTATGCACCCCTAGGTTTAGTTTCACATGAAACCGTGTGTGGCTCTCGAGACAAGCAAGGTGAAGTACATCAGGACTTTTATAGCTATCAAAACTTGATTATCTATTTTACTCTCTCTTTATGAAGATATTTTTGTCTTCAGTCGATGTTACCCTCATGGAAAATATGTTATGTTGAGAGTGAATCTTGGTGAAAACAAAACACTTGCACTTTTAACTAGTACCACCTACTCTAATATGTTCCTTTGGGTAAACCCTTATCAGCTCATTCAAGTAGAGTAAGGTAAGGGGGAAAAACCTAACAAGTATTGTTATAGGTATATATAAAATACTTCTCTCAAGTGACAACCTCTTCCGCCTATGAAATAAATAAGTGCCTATGCACATTTCTTTGAAACATGAAAAAATGAAAAATGAAAAAACAAATAAGGAAAAAGAAGGGAAAGGCTTCCTGCGTAGAGAGGTGATGCAAGTAACTCCACCAGTTACTGACTAGGCTCACTAGTAGCGGAGCGATGCTTGTGTTCCTGCGTGAATTCCGTCGAGGTACTGTCCAGGCCTGCTAGTAGCGAAGCAACACTAGAGATGAAACTAAGACTCTAAAATTTATATCACTTGTGCACCAATATACCCCTCATCCTCAATCGAAGCAACTCAGTTGACTTGGCTTGGTATGTGTACTGACCAATCAAGAGAATGGTAGGGACTCTATCTTTAGCTCAAGCTTAGTGTTGAGGCCATGATGATCAAAAAATCAAACAATGCTTTTAGAGGAGTTAGACTCAATTTTCACAAACAAGGTCCATAAAAGGAGCTGGAGTTCTACAAGTGTGTCGCCAATGTTGTAGCGGCTACAACCACCCTCCATAATTTTTCCATTGCCTCGTTTTGGATCCTCCCTCCTCGAAATCATAGCAGTTATCTTGCATTGATCAGGGACTTGTGTTACTTGATTTTATCTATCGCTTAACAACTTGTGTTCAACTTACTTGGTCCATCTACTAACCATAAGATGACATAACACTTGGTTCACATCTATTCTTTGTGTTGGTTGGGAAAACGGCACAATCCTAGAGGGTAGTCTATCTTCCCCTCAGGAATTGTGTAGAGTAACCTAGCAGTGGCCCTGCACTCAGAAATTGCACAGAGCAGGCCAATGAACCTTGCTCTGGAAACTTGCACAAAGTGGAATAGCTAACACTCCTCTCCAGAAATGCATAGCGTAGGCCAACCAACGCTGCTCTCCAAAATGTGTAGAGTAGGCCAATAGCCTTTTGTCTATAAAATTGTGCAGAGTTGTCTAGCTAGTGAGGGCCACTCAACACAAAATTAGTGAATAAGTTTTTCCCTAGTGACTGTCCATTGCATGTGCCAGTAGGTTTCCCAATTCCGTCTAGAGCTGCACAATATTTCCTTGCATGTCGGGCAACTTTTCTTGAAAAAAATAAAAAATGGAAAAGCTAAAAATCATTCCTAGATTTTAGGGAACTGATTTTAGTAGTGGGAGTATGCAAAGTGGATTTTAGAAACTTCCCGCCAAGTGTCCCTTTTTCCTAGATTTGTGGCATGCACATCATAAACCCTAAATTTTCCAAATCTATTTAAATGATGTCTCAAAGCTCATTCTTCACATTTGATATTGGAGCTCTAACATTCCCTAGGCATCTAGAAACCTTCAATACAATTGGTACAACTTTTCTGGGTAAGTTTTTCGTTTCATGTCTTTTGCTGATTTTTTGTAAGTTTTTATTTCTCAGCTTGTGTGAGTGTTGTTTTCCTAGAAGTATAGTTTAGAGTTTTGTATTGAATTTACTTAAGTTCGCATGCATAACATTGTTTCTGCACTGACAGTCATCCTTGCTGTGACTCTCTTCATGAGCTTCATTGTTTTTCCGTTTGATTGATTTCTACACTTGCTTGAATTGCATGCATGACTATTCACTTAGATATGTGCCAGGTTTGCACACACACTAAATCCTTCATGTTTCTGGGTTTCCCTTGGGCAGATCTAGGCTACCTCTACCAAGATCATGCTTATCTCGGCATGAACTACACATTCCTGTCAATCAAGGCTCTTACTTGCCTCCGAGAATTGCACAAAGGCTAGTCACACAATCTCCTAGTTGTGCTCTGCACAATCTTGGGAGGAATTTTCCCAATCATGCCCACTGGAATGGCACATTGCAGAGTTCCAGCAAACAACCCAGCCTTACTGACCTGTGCATTGTGCAGTTTCAATCACTAGTCAGCCTCTCTGGACCACGCATTGCACAATTATATTCAATAGTGAACCTCATTGGTAAGTGAGACTGCACAATGCACAGTTCCAGCTGATAGTCTCCCAGCCTCTGATAGTCAATGCTGCGCAATCTTTACTTGCAGTAACCTAGTTTGTTACCCAATTTATTCTTTAGTTTCTTTATGTTTTTTAGCTGACATTTCCTTGCCGTGAGTGTGTTCTCTATCTCTAGGTACCATAGGTTTTTTAGCAGCTTCTCAATTGTACAAGTATCATCGCCTCCAAGGGAGTTGGTTTAAAAGACACAATTGAAAGAAATACTAGGGATGTGGTTGTGCAGGTTTCTATGAGCTTGCTCATGTACATAGACACACACTTGTTCATTGATAAAGACATCAAGATCGCACGGCAAGACATCAACACTATTTTCGCAGGAAAATTTGAGGAGAATCTAGAGAACTGAAAAGTCTATGCAAACATCCATAAGTCATGATTGTACAAGGTTGCATGCAAATATCCCACCTTCCCATGCACGGATGTGATCCACTAGATTGTCTCACACACTGATCCTAAGACAATGATATTGAGCAGTGTGAGTGGAGTAGAGCTCGCTACCTTCAGGATGGGGTATTATCAGTAGATGTATCATTTATCGCATCGGGTGAACATGATGGATTCACCATTCTACACTCTCAATAGCAGCATGAACATAAGAGACATCTTGAAGCATTAGGTAGTGGTTCCATCAAAGTTTAGGATGACACACAACCATATATATAAGACAAAGACACTCAGGAAGGCTTACCAATTATTTATCATCTTTGCATGTCGATTATATGGCCAACAGAGTACGGAGACCTTCTCGCAGAGTTTGGTTATTATGTTGGATCGATTGACAAGTGAAGGAAAACCTTTCAACTAGTCCAACATGTTGGCTCTCTAGCTGAAAGTGCATGTATCAAACACCCAAAGTCTAGCCAAGGATTAGTAAGCAATATTCTTCATGTCTGCTTATCTGCTCAATGCAATTGATGCCCATCAACAATTTCCTTGCATGGGTTGGTTATGGACACCTTTAGAGAATGTTGTGAGCGTATATTTCAAGTTGCTATTAGAGTGCAGCTACTAAGGAGTCATGGCTAGAATATCTAGCCACTTCATTGCCCCTCTGTACACGATGATATTTGAACAAGATCCACCTTGCATGTCCTAGGTAGAAATGGAGACGTTGCTAAACATTACAGATTGGTATGCCTCACCCGATGGAACCTTCATTAAGATGTACAGTGAGAAGAAGGCTTTGCATTTGTTTCCAAATTTTTCCATGGATACGCTAGTCATGGAGGAGGTTTCATACCACATATCGATAGGGTTTTCAGTTGGATTACACAGGAAGAAGAAGGCACCATGGCCTATCCTTCCTTTGCGGATTAGGTTGCACACAATTCGAAGTTTGAAAGAAGTGGATGCCAAGGTCAAGGACTTCAAGAAGTTCCATTTCAACACCAAGAGTTTCAATCCGTGCGATACACATGGCTTATGCAGGGACCACTATTAGAGGGTGTACTGTCCTTGGATCCACGGGGCTTGTCAGCTATAGGAAGACCCATGGAGATATTTCTATAATGCCTCCATGCTCAATGAACCAATTAGCATGGTAGTAGAGTGTCTAGAAATACCACAAGGAGTAATAAGTAGCAAACCTGTGTAAGACAAAGGGAAGAAAAAGATTTCCAAAAGTGTAGAGGTGGAGCAAAGCTATGAATTTAATGAAGATCCACTTATTGAGAGATTAGCTTTGGAGATAGAAGTAAAGAGGTGACAACACGACAGGAGAGGAGCATAGAAAAGGAGAGATAAGAAAATACTGGAAGAGATGGAGAGGACGTTGTAGGATGTAGAGCATAAGCTTAGAGAAGAATAAGAGTTGTGCAAAAGAGAGAAGAAAGCATAATAGGAACAAGAACAGGAATAGTAGGAAGTGCAAGGCACACAAAAAATGAAAATTGCGTTGATACAGGTTAAATAATCAGAACCACCAGTAGCAGATGAGGAACAATGTGAGAAACCGTAGGAATAGGAACTTTCTTAGTAGGATGAATTGGATGTAGAGATGGGACAACAAAAACAAGATCAGAGTGGTGACCTCATGCCAAAAGAAATTGAGGTCACCCTATAGGCTTCACCAGCTCCAGCAGTAGAGAGGGTCCCAAGTGAGAAAGAGGATAATGTTCTCCTTGAGGATGATCCTAAAGCATATGTGTACAACATGGCCTTTGATGAGTCTCAACAAAGAGTTGTACAGGCATGTAGAGTGCACATCCCGGATGAGCATGCATCCCCTGCACACTTTGAATAACGGGTTATTGTGTCAAATGTGCGAAGACATCCAACTCCCTTGGCCGATTTTAAAAAGGCTTATGTCGAAGCCACGAGCTCAAGTGTGAAGTTATTAATAGCATAAAATGAGTGCATGGCTAAGGAATTGCAAGAAGCTAGGCAGAGAGAGGAACAATCAAAAGGATCCACCAAAGAAGAGATGAAAAAAGCGATCTTGTTGAAGTATCGTCGCTTGAGACACTCATGCAGAGACTATATGAAATGTTCATCGCCGTTCACAAGGTAGTTGTCCACCTACATGGTCATCAATAGTGCTTCATCAAGGTAGCTCGCACACTTGTAGACATACATGTCATAGTTGATCATGTACAAACATGGACAATGAGGTACAAGGGAGCCCCGCTTCACTTTCACAAGATGATGAAGCCACATGTAGTGTTGGACAAAGCACGCATTTGAAGTCTAATTTGGAACTATGAGGAACTCCCCCCACTGATAACCAATGTTGAGGCTTCATATTCACATTTGTACAAGAGTTTGGATGTCATGGTGAAGAAGTATGGCACCCCGTCAATTAGAACACTCACTGAGGCCAAAGAGAAGAACCAAGTCCTGTCTAGGGCTTGATGTATACTTTGATCAACTGATGCTCATGGCCACCAGCATAGATTTGTAGGTCAACAGAGATAACATGCAGATGTATATTGTTGGTCCGACCTTGATCACGACTAATTTGTGCATGTTACAGGATGAGTTGGATAGAGGATCTAAATCAGTATGCCCAGAAGCAATGGATGCAAGAGCTTGTTTCCAGGAAGATATTATCAAAGAGTACGTAGACACCATTCACACTACCAAGCTTGGCATCCATTTTTCATTGAGGATCATCATGAGGATGTTGATGAGATGGCCTTCCTACAGTCATTAGAGTCTTAGTGTCATCTTATCCGACTGGATCAGGCCTATTTTTTTCCCACATGGGTATATGTGGAAAATGTATTATTACTGTAAACATGATGTAAAGTGTAATTCAAAGTGTCATTAATGGAATGAAAATAATCATATGTAATGTAAAGAGTTATGTAATGAAGTTGAAGAGTCATGAGGGCAGCCCAAGAGTCACAAAGGGGAATGCCAAGGGTCACCCCACCCTTTGTTATAAATAGAACCTCGTAACTCATATAACAAGCTTTTGAGAGCCAAGATTTTGCTAGGAATTTCTTAGAGAAGGGCTTGGAAAGTATTGTGAGAAGCCTTAGCTTTCTGTCAATGCAGAGCAAGTACATCTCTTTGGAGGAGCAGGTGGTGTTGATTGTAACGTCCTACTATTGGGGCTAGTGGTTGTCATAATTGTATGTATGGATAGAACTTTCACTTTATATAATATAACAAAGCCAACACGTCTTCATCCATACGTTGTTATTATAGTTCTACTATTCTGGTTATTTTAGCAATTTATGTTGTTTAACTTATGCATTTTTCAATGAAATATTTCGTATACAATTGTATGAATCTTGTTGAAGTCGTGTTTTTGGTTTAACCCATCACTTTGGATTGCCAACTATTCTTATTTCCAACTTGTTATGTCATTCACCTTGCATGTTCCTTTCATGTTGCATACTATTACAGGATTCTAAGGGGCACTCCCCTATGTGTGTTAGAACCTCCCCATGCATGCATCTCTCTTGACTTGCTGTAAGGTCACACACTTTCTTCTGAAAAATATTTATTGCTTACCTCTATGCGCTATCGCAGTAAAGGCATAGCTTTACTACCCACTACTGGGACTCCTACTCCAAATGGTTTGAGGTCTAGTTGGGACTTCTTACCCGGGATATCCCCTGACATGCTTGTGAGTCCAACACTGTCAACAAATTTGCATGATCTGAATTGATTATTTGTTTGCCTCTATATTTTTTTTGTTCCTACAATAAGCTGTAGGGGGCTTTCCCTAGAGTATTGATTTCCTGTTCTTCATCCTAATTTTCTTGGTGTAGTGTTCTACCATTTCAAAAAGGGATTATTATTTCTTTATTGTTACTATGTATTTGTTGAAATGCTACTTTTCTAGGAGCTTGTCTTCATCTATGTCTTTTATATTATGCAGTTTATTGCAACCCATACAAAGTATCCACCTTGATTATTGCATGAACATTTTCATTCTTGATATCTATCTTCTACGTTACTATCACTTTACTCTTAAGTAGTTTCTATGGGTTGCAAAAGGAGCCACTTTTTAAATTGTTTATTTTCTTGTTCACTAAGTTACACTGCCATTGGGAGGACAATTTTGAGAAAGTGAGAAAGTTTTTTGAGTCTAGTAGCATAAAATTGTTTCATGTTGCAGGTATCCCAGTCATGCACGAATGTGGTTAGCACCAATCAAGTCTGGTGAAGGGGGGCAAAAATTGCTAGACTATGAAATTGCTATGGATGACTGGAATAACTTCATTGAGGATACCAATGACTTTTATGGTGTTGATATGAGAATTATACCAGAGCCTTAATCTGGAGAACAAAAGATGTATTATATAGAAGTGAGTAAATTACATATTTTTCTCTTCATGGCAACCATAGCGAAAGAATGCAAAAAATAGACAAATCAAATCAATTATAGTTAATTCTCTAGAAAACTTTCTTTTCTTTGGATTCAAAGAAAATTTCTTACCTTTGGGTATGTTTTGCTTGAGAAGTGTTTGAGTCCACAAGTTCTTCCTAATCTATATTATAATTTGTTTCTAAGAAATCCAAGACCTATTAAAAACCTCCAAAAGTAAAGCCGCAGACTATCTAAATTAGAAGTCAAAAGTGTCGTAATTATTGCATGTTACCATGCTTGATTACTTGCTGCTAATATAGCACCCATTGTACCAGTATCTGTTGTCTGGGACACAATTTATGTTGATGATATTATGTCTTGTCTTTATTAATATATAGAGCCTCCCTTCTTGATCTCAACATTAGTGTTTCCACAAGATTGGCACATCCTGAGATATCTCATGGATTGGACTCTGGAGTATATTCTTTGCAAATGATTCCAATTTGAAGTTTGCTTTGAAGTTTGGATGTAGTCCTTCAAAGATAGGAACTCTTTACACATTTTTGTCTAAGTGATTTCCTTGAAAGGGCCTTGGCTTTTGCATTGGAGCAGTTTAGGGAAAATACTAAGGAAGTGTAAGACCACTGGATATTTATTGAAAAGTTTTTTGATAAGTACTTTAATACAATTTTGACAAGTATAACTCAAATTATTTCACTCCGCTAAATTGTTTTGTATTTTGGAACTTCATTTGATAAGATCTCGACTCTCTAAAGTATTTAGATCTTTCAATAATGGGGCTTCTGTTCATTTTAGAGTGTTTTATTTTGTCTCTACTTGCTTTCCTTGCTTAGATATTGTCTGAACTCATGAAAGTTTAGTATCTTTTTCTGTAGTGGGTATTTTAGTATCTTTTTATATATCCTTTTAGTATCTTTTATGTATGTTTTTTATTTGGATGAAAGATATTGAACTGTATCTTGTATTTAAGGGATAGTAAAAGATTATGGGTAGACATATCTTTGGAACAATCTTCATGCATATCAAGTAATTGACACTCCTTTTATTGTCAAATAAATGAATTGCCTCACAACAACTCTGGATGAAATTACTAGTGTACATTCACACTTTACAACTCCCATTATAAATGAACACAGGAGATTCAGTGGGTTTTCTAGATGGTTTTATGTCCATTTTTGAGTGAGAAATTTGACCTTATTTCTATAAAATAAAATGATGAACATGTTCATAACATGTTTATTCAACAAAATATGTCCAAGAATATCCAAAGTATACCTGAAAATAGGGAGGCAATCCAATAGACAATGACCATAGCAAGACATGAGAACTTTGAAAAAAAAAAGATGTGATCCCACCCAATAGGTATAGTCAAGGCCATAGCCTCAAAGGAGGTAATAGGAAAGATGAAAGTCCCTCTCAACTATCAAGTCCACAACTCCATATATTAGGGTCTATAATATTAGATGTTGATAAGGATGTGCTCTTTTTAACCTTATAACATGTGATATTGATATAATAGACATGTATGCAACCTATCTCACCCACTAACATCAATGGCATCTTAGAACTCACAATATTCTGAAACCTCCCAATCTTAGTTCTCAACTATCCATACTCCCTTTACTTGTACATATCGGTAGGAAAAATAGTTTTCCCTAACAATGCAGAATACATCCAAATCCCATTTAGCCTTTCTTGTGGTTTTTCCTTTATAGTCATTCGAACATTGTTATGCTTGCCCCAATTTGATGTGTTAAATGATGTACTATATTTAACAAATTGACACTATTGATATCAATTAGTAGGGTTTACATTATCTGAACCGATGATTGGTTTACCTCTGTAGTTTGTTTATTCCTACAATAATCTATAGGTGGTTTTCCCCATAGTATTGATTTCATGTTCTTCATCCTAATTTCCTTGGTGCAGTGTTCTACCATTTCAAAAATAGATTATGCTTTCTTTGTTTTTACTATCTATTTGTTGAAATGATACTTTTCTTGGAGCTTGTCTTCATCTATATATTTTATATTCTTCACTTTCTCACAACCCATATAAAGTAGCCACCCTGATTATTCCATGAACATTTTCATTCTTGATATCTATCTTCTATGTTGTTGTCACTTTACTCTGAAGTAATTTATATGGGTTGCAAAAGGGGCCAATTTTTAAATTTTTTATTTGTGTTTTCATTGAGATATTCTTCCCTTGGGAGGACAATTTTGAGAAAGTGAGAATTTTTTTCAAGTCTAGTAGCATAAAACGTTTGCATTCTGCAAGTATCCCAGTCATGCACAAATGTGGCTAGCACCAATCAGGTCTGGTCAAGGGGAGAAAAAATTTCTAGACTATGAAAATGCTATGGCTCATTGGAATAACTTCATTGAGGATACCAATGACTTTTATGGTGTTGATATGAGTGTCCTAACAAATCCTTACTCTGGAGAACAAAAGATGTAATATCTATAGGTAAGTAAATGACATATTTTCGTTTTCATGTCAAGCATGGGGAAATAATGCAAATAATAGACAAATCAAATGAATTATAACGAATTCTCTAGAAAACATTATTTTCTTTGGAATCAAAGAGAATTTCTTACCTTTGCATATGTTTCTCTTGAGAAGTGTTCGAGTCCACAAGTTATGCCTAATCTATATTATAATCTATTGATCATAAATCCAAGACCTATTAAAACCCTACAGAAGTAAAGTTGCAGTCTATCTAAATTAGAAAGGTCAGAAGTGTCTTAATTCTTGCATGTTAGCGTGCTTGATTACTTGTTGCTAATATAGAACCTATTGTACTAATACCTATTGTATGGGACACAATTTATGTTGATGATAATATGTTCTGTCTTTATTAATATATAGAGCATCCATCCTTGATATCAACATTGGTAATTCCACAGGATTGGCACATCCTCAGATATCTCATGGATTGGACTCTGAAGTATATTCTTTGTGAATGATTCACATTTGAAGTTTCTTTGAAGTTTGGATGTAGTCCTTCAAAGGTAAGCACTCTTTACAAATTTTTGTTTAAACGATTTCCTTGAAAGGGCCTTTTCTTGTGCATTAGAGCATTTTAGGGAAAATATTAAGTGTAAGATCACTAGATATTTATTGAAACGTTCTCTGATAAATACTATAAACCAATTTTGACAAGTATAACTAGGATTCTTTCACTCCACTAAAGTGTTTTCTATTTTGGAACTTCATTTGATAAGGTCCTGACTCTCTAGAGTGTTTATATCTTTCGATAATTGGGCTTCTATTCAGTTTAGAGTGTTGTATTTTTTCTCTAATTGCTTTGCTTACCTAGACATTGTCTTGACTCATGAAATTTTAGTACCTTTTTCTATAGTGGATATTTTCTTATCTTTTTATATATCATTTTAGTATATTTTATGTATGTTTTTTATTTGGCTTAAAGATCTTGAAGTGTATCTTGGATTTAAGGGACAATAAAACATTATGTGCAAACACCTCTTTGGAATAATCTTCATCCACGTCAAGTAACTGGCACTCCTTTTATCGTCAAAGAAATGGATTGCCTCATAGCCACTCTGGATGAAATTGCTAGTGTACATTCGAACTTTACAAATCCCATTATAATTGAACAAGGGAGATTCAGTGGATTTGCTGGATGATTTGATGCCCATTTTTGAGTGAGAAAGCTGACCTTGTTTCTATAAAATATAATAATCCTTTTCTTTTTTTCCATAATGCTGCTAAATTTTATTTTATTTGTTTTATAGAGTTGAGTGGATTTCATACAACCAAAATTTGTGTTTTTGGCCTTCCTAGGGAATTTCTTCTAGCCCAACTAACCATGAGGTTGAATTGACAACAACTCCTAGTGTAGAAAATTAAACACACTAGGGTCAGTAGGTTTGGGAAAATTTCGTTGTCCTTTTCAACTTGTAATTTGTGCTTTTTATATTTGTTGCTTTACTTTAGTGATGTGGTTCAATAAAACTTTTTTGTTTCTCTCTCAAGGAAAAGCTTCATTTGATGGATGTCCAATTTATTTATAAATCAAGCTATCATCAGAGAGACTATTGATCATCTCACAATTTTTTTTTTGCATAGAGTAGCTGAAGGCATTCTTTTCTAGAGGCACTGATACATTTACAAAGATTGTATGAATACTTCTTAGATAAATTGGATATACTAATCTATGAGTTGTGAATGAATAAGATTTTATAAGAGCTCATATATATCTCCATTGTAAAGTCTTTAGTATATTGAGGAAATTGACCAGTTTTAGCTAGCCCATTAGTGTTGTTAAAATTGTTGTTTCTAGACTCGAAGTCTTTCAATCTGAAATTATTTTTCACAAGGAATGTATCAATATCATGTTGCAATTTTGACAAATTGTGTTTTGATTTCCCTATCCATTTTTCAACAAGGGCATATGATTCTCTTAATCTTTGTATATTATTTAATATGGCAGGTTTGTTCAGTTAATAGTAAAATATTAATCTACTACACTTGGAAAGGAACAGAGGCATTAATTTATTTCTGAAACAAAAAAGCTTCCATGATCTTCGAAGGAAACATAATGTTGAGTAGTGTGATTAGTTTTCACTATTTGATTATATTTTCATTAAACTAAAAAGAAAAAAAATATAAACCATAGTAGAAATCCTTAAGCATCAAGCATATTATTAGTTATTGCTCCCTTGAGATGGGCAGGTTGAAGTTTTGAATCATCACTCATTCACAATTCCAACTTTCCCTGTGCATAGTTCTTCCCATTCCCAGGGACTAGGCAACAATCATTAGGATTTTGTGTGGTGCATGATGTTTGCCAACAATGATGTCGACAATCAGAGTTGCTTTGCATTTTAATTTATGGCATCCATTGGCTCATCAAGGTTGTTGGGACTTTAACCAATCTTGGATGTGGACACAGTATTTCTACCATTGGCTGCTTGTCCAAATTTAAACCTCAGTCACTGAACAACTACTCAATGTGTCCCCATACCACATCCCAGGGACTCAACTATGCAATGAATTTTACCAACATTGATTCAATTTTTGGAATGGGGTCTGATGGAATATGGTTTAGAAGCTATTATTTTTCATACTGCATATCAAAACTTGGTTAAAATTGCCATTGATCATACTAACAGATGCAAAAACATCAATATTTAAACTAGACAAGAAAAATGACCATTAAAATTACGATTCACTTCAAGAATAACGTACGTTGAGATGGTTGAGAGGGGCCTTGGTTGTGGCAGATCTACGAGACCCTGCATTCATTTATCATGGATGACTAATACATTTAATGATTTGAAATCAGACCGGATGAAAGTAAAGAAAGAAAAGGTGGATTGCACTAAAAAAATACATTTTCTGATGAAAAGAGTTGTGGAATATCTACAAGACCCTACATTCATTTATCATGGCCAGCAAATACATTTAATGATTTGAACCCAGACCAGAAGAAAGCAAAGAAATAAAAGGTGGATTGCACTCAAAAAATACCTTTTCCCATGAAAGGAAATGTTGCGAGGAGAGCTGCCACGAGTAACAAGACCAAGGTCCTTATCTCCACACTCACCATTTTGGAAACTGACTCTAGACAACTCAATTGTATTGCTTATGAGTGATACTTCGAAAAGGAATCAAATAAATGTGAAAAAAATTATGTTCTTTTTGGAGGGGAGTCGAATAACTTGATTAGGAATAAAAATTAAGCTCTAATTCCATCGTTGTTTTCAAAATACTTTTTTTATTGAGAGGTTATTGGTTCAATTTACTTCACTTGTTTTATTGTTGTTGTCAAAATACCTTTGTTATGAGGAGGTTATTAATTCAATTTTCTAGATATTTTGGGTTGGGTAAGAGTTTACAATATGTTGTTCTACGATAAGTTGTTCTCAAAATACCTTTATTATTGAAAGGTTATTGGTTCAATTTACTTCACTTGTTTCACTGTTGTTGTCAAAATAGTTTTGTTATGGAGAGGTTATTGGTTCAATTTTCTCAACATTTTCGGTTCAGGGTTTACGATTAAGACCAAGAAAGTGATCCTTCTACTAAATCTATATATTACAACTATTCCATAGATGTATCAATCAACTATCTACAATTCCATAAACAACATAGTAAAAAAAGCCAAAACAAACTTGATTGGAAGTCAAAATTACATGCAATATAAGGATTTGTAAGATCTTTGCCCTGGTTCAATATTATTAAAATGTGTTAGGACCCCACAACTGAATATCATGTGTTGAATGATATTGAGATCCTTCTTGGACAATGTGTCTTATAAGTGGTTCTCGAAAAAAATTGTTTAAGGAGAACAAGGAAGCCAAGAGAGCAAGGGAGCCATTATCGCTTATTGATATGAGGTTGGCATCCCTTCCTCAACACAAACACAAGACCTAAAAAATAGACCACCAATTAGCTATAATGTTTGGTAATATCAACCCGTATGGATCATAGTGAGATGGAAATTACAGATTTTGGGTTTTGGTTTCCATAGAAAAATTGTGTGGAGTTCCAGCTTGAGCTCCAAATGGAATGTGTAGGAGTGATCTCTTGTGTCTATCTATGGCTTCATGTCTAGAAGCAAGAATGGGAAAGTTTATATAGGATAGATAAAACCTTAATATGTACCATAATGGCAGTCTCATGCTTTTAAAGATGAACTAAAAGTTGGGAATGGAGTCACTAGGTTTTGTATATATCAAAAGGAGGACAACGACTTTAGGAAGACTAATATTGCCAATCATAACAAGAATAGATTCCTTCGAGGTTTTTAACCTACAACTAGGAAGACCTTCATAAAACCATGAACCCTAACATATGTTCTTTGACTTCGAATTATGTAATACCAACAAATCAGATTTTTGAAGGAGCAACAATGAGTGAAATGATCCAACAATGAGTGAAATGATCCCTCCCTCCATGTGACTGTTATTACACAACACAAACATTAGTTTTACTATAAAGTTATTATTTCCAAACCAAATCTTCAACTAGTGGATGGGGCAATGATGTTTCATATGATTACATTCAAGATTCTATGAAGATAGATAATTGAAATGCTAGATAAACGAGATAACAAAAAAACCCATTTCCAATTACGCACACTTCTATGTATCTAAAGTTGCCATCTGAGTATATTTCCCTAAAAAATTATTTGAAGGTTTTCAATCCACTGGTATCTTGGTCGCAAGTGATAAATTAAAATAAATTCTCATAAATTAAGACTTCATTACCATGTCTATTTTTAACCCCATCCAGTTCAGTAAATAAGATTAATTTCATTCTCGCCAAAAATCCAAAAATACAAGGTAAAGTAGACTTTTTTTGGTTGGAAATAAGGACTAAAATAACATTTATGTGTAGAACCTACTCAATTCACCAAATATATAACCAGAAATGACACACTTTTCTGAGTAAAATTATGAAACACCATGGAATAACTCAAATTAGAACTTATAGTCAAAGCATCAAGACTTTAGTGCTTAAGTGATCATACTAAAAATAATACACATGGATCATACATACCAAGCTAAATGTGGTAGTTAAAGCAATCTTTTCCTTCACCTAGTGTCCTAGATGGCCAAGGAAAAGTGTCATCAAACCTCTTCCATAATTTTTTTTCCACTAAGAAAAAAACATCATTTTTGTATTAATATTAATGCAAAGGTGTAATTTACATCATCTAACTATACTAAATATGCTTCACATGTATAACATGATATTATAATATGTGTAACATCTAATGTTCAGGCAATATTAAAATCCCCATAGGATTCAAAACAATTTCATAAAAGTCTAGTATTGATATGTTCATAATGTACGTTCAAATTACTAGATAAACAACTTGATATCCAAGTTAAAAATTGGTATCCTAAGTTCAATGGATATGACCCTGATAATAAAAAATGTAGATATGCATGAAAATTTAAGTGTTCAACTAAAGGAAATGTGTCCTCTCCTAATTAGCCAACACTTCTCCTTGTAGGTATTCTTCATAATGTATTTGACCCAGTTGTAAGCCCACTCCCATTTTGGATAATATGTCAACCTTTGAATTTAATTCCCCATGAATGTGATCAAAGGATATAACCCTAAATATTTTAATCATCTCCATAACTCTAATCATCCACTGATCCAATAAAAAAGTGTTTAAGTAAGTATAACCTTTCATCCAATCTATAACAACATTTGAATCCCCTATCACTTGTAAGTTTAGATTGTTGAAGTGACACAATTAAAATGACTAACAGAAATGACTGATTCATATTATTGTAGTACATGTTAGGTAGTCATATTTTTGTTCCTAGACTAAATTAGCCATTCAGGTTATTCATTTTTAGTTGTATTATGTTAGGTCCATATAAGACTAGTGATTACCCCATTACTATTATAGTTGTATCCCTTATTAATATTGTTGTGCCCCTATTGTGCCCCACAGAATCCCTCTATTGTTATTTTTGTGGCTTTATATTATTATTGTTAGGTCTGCTGGGTTATATTGTGACTCCTTAGGCTCCTGTATATAGAAAGGAGGTTTTATCATTTGAATCATCTAAGAATTGTTCATTTATGCAATGTAAAGTAGGTTGACCCCTCGAAGAAGCTGAATTCTAAGGTGTTGATCTATCTTTTCTATCTTTTTGTGAGCTGGCTTCATAACATTTGATATCAGAGCTTTGGATTTTAGGGTTTTGCTGCTCCAAATAGGTGATCATCGCATTTTCCCTATAACTTTTTTTTTGTGAAGTTTCAGAAGCTAAAAAAAAAAAAACCATTTGAGAAGAAATTTCACTAAACTGCACGTCCAAATTTTAGAGCTTTTCACGCTATATTTGCGGAGATATGATCTGAGGAAGTTGGTCTTTTTGTAAACTCCTAAATTACAATCCAAACAGGTGACCTAGGGAAATCATCATAACTTTCTCTCTGAGAATTGGATTGAAATTTCATAAGAAGGTACATAAAGAATATTGAATGTAGTTTCTTGTATATATTTTTCAGAGAAAAATGCCGAAATAGTGACTCGTGGAACATCGTACAAGTTCGCTCTACTTAACTAGTCTATAATCAGGTCACTGTGGTAGATTTGGCATAACTCTTCCTTGGAGAATGCAATTTGGATTAGACTGGTGGCATTGCAAAGAGGACATAGAGGACTAGTACAGGTCATAATTTCAGAACTTGTTGGTCTGAAATCACAAAGACACATCAGAGGCAATATCGAGCTCCTACAAAGTGAAAAAAGGTGTGTAGATTTTTTTTAAATTTTTTCTTAAGCTTGGTTTGAAAAATTATTTTGAAGAATTCAAAGGGTAGAGTAGAGCATTATTATTGGTAATTGATGCCCCAAGGAAAGAAAATGCAAATACCTAATAAGCAACCTGAAAGCGCTAGCATGACTCATGAAGAAGAGGAAGAAATGCTACATGATATATCAAAATTACAAGATCAAGTGCAACAAATGTCACTCTCACAAAAGCTAACAGAAGCTAAGATAAATGGTGTGGAACCTAAGATACATGGAGTGGAATCTAAGATAAATGGCATGGAAGCTAAGATGAATGGCATGTAAGCTAAGATGGATGATTTGAAGATAGATTTGACAAAGTTTCTACAAGAAATGCTTACTAATGGTGAAAGGGTAGTAAATGAAACTCATGATGAGAACAAAAGAAATGTTAATCATGATTTCATAGACTCTAATGTTGGACCGAAGACCCACCATATTCCAAAAATTGATATGAGGAATTTTTATGGCAAGGATCCTGCAACATGGATATTACAAATGGAGCAATTTTTCGATCTCAATAATGTGCAAAACACACAAAAGGTACGTATTGCAACTTTCTATTTGGAACCAAATCATTTTGTATGGTATCAATGGCTTTGCTCTCGTAAACAAATTATCACTTGGGAAATTTTTACGGAAGAATTGACAGCACATTATGAGGATGCAAAAAGCAACACTTTTTTTAGCCAATTGATAAGTCTCAAACAAAGGGGTTCAATAATGGGGCACATTGAGGAGTTCCAAAAATTGAATATAAGGGTAAGAAATATTCCATAGGAGCATAGGATTGATGTGTTCATAAATACTTTAAAGGATAATATCCAACATGATGTTTGCCTTTGGGAACCTGATTCATTAGAGAAGGCATTCAGGTTAGCAAGAAAAATGGAAAGCAAAATTATGGCACCCAGGAAGCATACCACTCACAACTATAAAGATGGAAGTGTTGTTGCCCCTAGTCTTCCACAACCTATAAGGTTGACACCACAACAATTGGAAGAAAAAAAAGCAAAAGCGCTTTGTTACAGTTGTGATAGAAAATACACTAAAGGTCATAACTGTGTTGAGAAGAAATTATTCTACATTGATTGTGAAGAGGAAGAAGAAAAGGAGCAAGAAAGGTCAAAAGAAGAGGATATATTCTAGGAACAAAGCCTAGATAAATAAGAAATGAATCTGACCATATCTTGTAATGCATTGGTTGGAATTACTACTCCTCAAACCATCAAGATAGAAGGACAAATGAAGAAGAAAAAGGTAATAGTGTTGATTGATTAAGGAAGTACCCACAATTTTTATTCATTGTAAGATAGCAAAAGAATTGAATTGCTTGCTATATCCAGCACCAGAGTGTCAAGTGATGGTTGCAAATGGAGGAATGATAAATTTCTCTGGAAAGTTCCATAATATCAAGCTATCCATGGGAGAATATGTATTGGATAGCCCAATGCTTTCCATGCCAATGGGAGGTGCTAATGTTGTACTAGGAGTCCAATGGCTACAATCCTTGGGTACAATAGCTTTTAATTTTCAAGAAAGTTTCATGAAATTTTCTATGGAAGGAAAGGAAGTTGAATTAAGGGCTATTATAGGGAATCTAGGAAAGATGATCAGCTCTAACGGTATGAAAAAGCTTCTAAAAAAGGAACAAAGAGGTGTAATTGCACAATTATGTTCGCTAGATGTTTCCACATTGGAATCATCTATTTCTCCAGATCTCCAAAAAGTCCCAGACAATCATTCCAAGGTATTTGAGACTCCCAAAGGTATCCCACCTATTCGTGATCATGATCATGCTATTCATCTGATTCCAGGAAGTGTTCCTCCAAACATCAGGCCGTACAAATATCCCTATGCCCAAAAGAGTGAAATTGAATGTATGGTTGCAAAAATGATAGAGGAGGGTATAATTTAACCTAGTCAAAGTTCTTTCTCTACTCTAGTAGTATTGGTGCACAAGAAGGATGGATCATGGCGCATGTGTCCAGATTATAGGGAGCTCAACAAGCTCACTATTAAAGATAAGTTTCCCATTCCTGTCATTGATGAATTACTGGATGAATTGCATGGATCAATTTACTTCACCAAGTTGGATCTTCATTCAGGATATCATCAAATCATAATGAAGACTGAAGACATTCTGAAAACAACATTCAGAACTCATGAGGGTCATTATGAATTTTTGGTCATGCCTTTTGGCCTTACCAATGCACCTTCTACATTTCAAGGTTTGATGAATTCATTTTCAAACCCTTCTTTAGAAAATTTGTGTTAGTATTTTTTGATGATATACTAATCTACAGCAATTCTTGGAAGGATCATGTTGAACATGTTGATAGGGTGCTACAACTATTGGAGGATAAACAATTATATGCAAAAAAATATCCAAATGCTTCTTTGGAGTACAAGAGGTAGAATATATGGGTCATATTGCATCTCATGAAGGAGTTAAGGTAGACCCTAGCAAAATTAAAGCCATTAAGGAATGGAAAATCCCCACATCCATAAAGCATCTACAACGATTTCTTGGGTTAACAGGGTATTAGCGGAAGTTTGTTAAGAATTATGGGAGAATAGCAGCACCTCTAACAACATTATTGAAGAAAGATGCATTTTCATGGACTCTAGAAGCAAGAAAGGCCTTCGAACATCTTAAAGAAGCAATGTGCCAAGCACCGGTGTTAGCTACACCGGACTTCACAAAAACCTTTATTGTGGAATGTGTTGCTTTAGGAAATGGAATTGGTGTTGTTTTAATGCAAGATGAAAGACCCATTGCTTTTGAAAGTCATCCAATCAAGGGAAAGTTTTTACACAAAGCTGTTTATGAGAAGGAAATGTTGGAAATACTCCATGCACTTAAGAAATGGCAACCCTACCTAATGGGAAGACACTTCAAGGTAAAAATAGATCATGATAGCCTTAAACACTTTTTAGAACAAGGATTATCCTCTAAAGAGAAACAAAAGTGGGTCACAAAGATGTTGGGTTCTGACTTTGAAATCATCTACAAAAAAGGGAAGCAAAATGTGGTGGCAGATGCACTCTCAAGAAAGATGAGGATGTGGAAGCATTGTTGTGCGCCATTTCTATTATCCAACTAGATTGGATAAACGAAGCAAGGGAGGAATGGAAGAATGATGAAGAAGTGTGGGCACTTATTTGAAAGATACAACAAGATTCCAGTACATCTGATACATTTAGCTGGCAAAATGATTCATTATGGTAAAAAGATCACTTATACGTTTGTAAGAATTCCCAACTAAAACAAAAGATTCTTATGGAATTGCTTAATTCTCCCTTAGGAGGGCACTCAGGATTTTTAAAAACTTACGACAAGGTTATGAAGGAATTTATTTGGGATGGCCTTAAATTGGATATTCAAAATTTTGTGGCAGAATGTTTGGTTTTCCAACAAAATAAAGTTGAAACAATTAAGACACCGGGTCTATTACAACCTTTATCCATTCCAAGCCAACGTTGGGAGGAGGTTTCAATGGATTTTATCACAGGTTTACCCAAGTTTGAGGGAAAGAGTGTCATCATGGTGGTAGTTGACAGACTTACCAAGTATGCACATTTTTGTGCATTATCACATCCATTTAAAGCCAATACAGTTTCTACTGCATTTATGGAAACAATTCAAAAGCTACATTGAAGCCCAAAGATTATTGTAAGTAACAGACATCGCATTTTCACTGGAAATTTTTTCACATAATTATTTTCTTGTCTTGGTACTCAGTTAGCTCATAGCTCATCTTATCATCCTCAATCTGATGGGAAAACTGAGATAGTAAACAAATGTTTGGAAGGATATCTTCGTTGCTTTGTATCTGATAAACATACACAATGGGTCAAATGGTTGCCTCTGGCTGAATGGTGGTATAACACTTCCTTCCATACAACAACAAAAATGACCCCATTTATGGCACTTTATGCATATCAGCCACCATCCATCACATCATATTTAAGAGAAAATTCTAAGGTTCAAGCAGTAAAACATCACATCAAACATCAACAACAAGTCCTCCAACTCTTAAAGGATAACCTCGTGTTGGCACATGATAGAATGAAACAATAGGAAGATCAACATTGCAGTGAAAGAAGTTTTGATGTAGGTGATTGGGTATTCCTACGGCTGCAACCATATAAGAAAATGTCCCTCAAGCAAGCTAAGAAGGATAATAAATTATCACCAAAGTATTGTGGTCCGTACAAGGTGTTGCAAAAGATTGGTACTATGGCTTACAAATTGGAGCTTCCTACAACTTCTCGATTGCACCCAATTTTCCATGTTTCATGTATAAAGAAGGTTATAGGCGACAAGCTCCCAGTTCAAACCATATTGGCAAAACTTGGCGAGGAAGGAAAAATTATATTGGAACCAGAAGCAGTCACAAAACCAAGAAATCAATAGCTATGAAATCAATCAATTTTGGAGTATCTTTTCAAGTGGAAGAACTTATCCGTTGAAGATTCCACATGGGAGGATGAAAATTTTATATAGAAGCATCCAGAACTACTCAAGCGTTGAGGACAACACTTTTTTGAAGGAGAGGGGCATGTTAGGTCCCTATAATACTAGTGATTACCCCATTACTATTGTAGTTGTATCCCTTATTAATATTGTTGTGCCCCTATTGTGCCCCATAGAATCCCTCTATTGTTATTTTTGTGGCTTTATATTATTATTGTTAGGTTGGCTAGGTTATATTGTGACTCCTTAGACTCCTATATATAGAAAGGAGGTTTTTTCATTTGAATCATCCAAGAATTGTTCATTTATGTAATGTAAAGGAGGTTTCCCCCTCGAAGAGGCTGAATTCTAAGGCGTTGATCTATCTTTTCTATCTTTTTGTGAGCTGGTTTCATAACATATTACTTGTTAGCTAGTTGTATATTTTAACCCAGGACTAAATTAGTCATTTATGTTTGTAGTTTTTAGTTGGGTCGCTTAAGACTGCTCATTTTTGGTAGCATTTCACTTGAAAAGGTTGTGGTGACTAACTTTTCTATCACCTAGTCACTAATTTCTCATCTTCTACTAGTGATATTACTCCTTTATGAAAATAAGTTGTTTCTACTCCTATATATGTGTCTCATGAATTTTCACTTTAGGGGGAGGTGCATTGTAATACCAAGGGTTGGAGAGTCTTGGAGAGTATTCAAATTTTGTCAAAATACCTCAATGGTTGTAGATTGCACGCTTGCAAAGTGTTTGACAAAATGCCTCCTTTCTATAGGATTTTGTGCAAGTGAGCATAATAAGTTTTTTCTGAGCTGCATGTATTCATGGGTGCATTATTGTGCTTCAATGACTATAGAAAACAACTACCTGCGCCCAATTTATACAGGTCCATTATTTTAATTAGAACTTTTTGAAGAATAACATGTTTCTGAATTGGTATCAGTAGTCATTGCTACAACATTCATTATATAATTCTCATGATTAGAACATTGCCTTAATAATTGGGATTGGGAATTTTTAATTGCTGAATTTGGAAATGTTCCTGGGTCAATATATTTTGTGATTCCATTGCATAAGCATATCATATTTGTTAGATTTACTGATGAAGAGAGGAATATGCTTCCCTCAATTACCTTGCTATAGGTATGTTAATACTCATTCACATATGTGATTTTTGTAAAAGAAGTATGATAATTTTGTGGTTATGATATCAAGAGTCAATCAATGAAGCTTATCTATGAAATCAAATAGGTTGATCTATTTTAATGTTTGCACATGGCATTATGATGGAATTTGTTTCCAGTCTTACATAGAAATCACACATAAGTATCAAAAGAACACATGATATGTTATTTTAAACATGAGGAGAAATGTTCTTTGGAATTCGTTTTAAGGGAAAGTTATCCCTGAATTCTTATGTTATATTCTTATATTGAAATATATGAAGGAACATGATCTTCACGATAACCAAGTTAGTCATATTATGAATAAAAAATAAAAATTTGTGTGACAATGTTCAACATAACCTTTACTTCTCTACTCTTGATGGTTGGTTAGGTGGGACCTTACATCCTTTCGCTTCACTCCCCATAGGGAGTGGTTCTATGAGCATGAGAAATATGATGGTAGTGATGTATTCCTATGGGATGACAAAAGGCTAGAATCACCGGACATGAAAAAGTCAAGTTGAAGTTGCAAGGTGGAAGGATTAGAACACTTCCTGGTGTTATGCATATTCCTGCATTGGTCATAAATCTGATTTCTGTAAGAAATATGGATGATGTAGGTGTAAAAACAGTGTTCGAGAAAGATACCTAGAAGATGGTTTAGGGAGCACTGATATTGATGTAGGGAGTTTGGATTAGAACTCTATACATGATTCTGGGTGGCATTGTTATTGATGGGTGCAATAGTTATGTGGTTCCTGAAAGTAGAACAAAAATTCTAGTGGTCTTTGGTGAAAATACCATGCTATGGCATCAAATACTTGGACATATTGGAGGGAAGGGCCTTTGAATACTACATGGTAATGGTGTGGTAGAAGGTATGTTTCATCACTCTATAGATTTCTCTTTCTATGAACATTGTGTATATGGGAATCATGGGTGAGTTTCCCCTCGGGTGATAAGAGGTCAAATGAAATATTATAGCTTGTGAATAGTGATATGTTTGGACCTATGTCAGTTCCATCACTGGGTAAGTATGTGTGCTATGTATCATTTCTAGATGAATTCTCAAGGAATACATGGATATATTTCCTCGGGAATAAATCTGAAGTATTTGACAGGTTTAAAGAATTTAAGTCTTTGGTGGAAAATCAGACAGAGAAGAAGATTAAGGTGTTGAGGAAAGATAATGGTGGAGATCTTTTCAAGAAGGAATTTGAAGAGTTCTCTAAGAAGTGTGGTATAGAAAAACAAAAGACTACTCCATAAACATCTCAAAAAAATGGAGTTGCAGAAAGAATAAACAACATGTTGATGGAAAACGCAAGAAACATGCACAGTGGCACTAGATTAGGGAAGGAATTTTGGGTAGATATAGTGGATGCTACGTATTATCTAGTTAACAGATCACCTTTATCAAAATTGGAGGCTAAGACTCCACATGACATATGGACTGGTAAGAAATCCTCCCTTTCACATCTGAGAGTATTTGGATTTGATTCATAGGTACATGTTCCAAAGAAGAAAAGAACCAAGTTAGAGAGTAAATCTGAAAGTTGCATTTTTATTGGATATAAGGATGGTTTAAAAGGTTATAAGATTTGGAACCCAAAAACAAGGAAGGTTGTGTATAGCTGAGGTGTCATGTTTAGAGATATGAAGGATGTTATTAAACAAGAAGTCCTACAAAAGGAACCTAAAATATAGAGTTTGAACTAGAGGAAGAATCATACTCTATAACAGAACAAGAATCAAAAGCGGAAGAGCCACAAACTCTAGTTTTTGGAAGATCAGTTCAAGAGAGAACTTAGAAGGTATACGGAGAGGTATATTCCATCTGTTTTATGTTCAAATTTTTCTTTATCTATTACTGATGATGATCCCAGAACTGTCAGGGAGGTAGCAGATTCATAGGATGGAAAACTTTGGAAAGAGGCTATGGTTGATGAAATGGCATATTTGGGCAAAATGAAGGCTTGGGATCTGGTGGAGTTGTTGCATAGAAGGAAACCCATTGGCAAAAAATGGGTGTTTATGTTAGGTCCCTATAATACTAGTGTGGCCCATTATTGTTATTGTCATTGTAGCCCCCTTATTGCTATTATTATGCCCATGTATCCCCCATATTATTATTATTGTGCCCCATAGAAGCCCACTATTGTATTGTTGTGCCCCTACATTGTTATTGTTATGTAGGCTCTGATCATATTGTGGCCCCTTAGACTCCTATATATAGAAAGGAGTTTTTTTCATTTGAATCATACAAGAATTGTTCATTTATGTAATGTAAATCAGGTTTCCCCCTCGAAGGGGATAATTTTAAGTCGTTGATCTATCTATTTGTGAGTTGGTTGCATAATATTTGGTATCAGAGCTTTGGATTTTAGGGTTTCGCTTCTTCAAATAAGTAATCTTGGAATTTTATTTATAACATTTTTTATACGAAGACTCAGAAGCTGAAATTTTTACCACATGGAACCAAAATCACCAAAAACTTTCTATAAAAATTTAAGATCTTGGTTCTCTATATTTTCAGAGATAAGTTTTGAGGAGGTTAGGGACTTTGTGGGCTCCATAATTTTGTCTCAAACAAGTGACCTAGGAAAAATCGTCATCACTTTCATTTCCTGAATTGAATTTGCATTCTGTAGAAAGTGGCTGAAAGTGAACAGAGAGTAGTTGTTCGTGTAGAAATTTCAAGGCCAAAGATTGAAACAGTGACACGTGGCATCCCGTATAACTTCGCTCTACTAAACCAATCCATAATCAGGCCATCGTGGGAGATTTGGCATAACAATTTCTTGAAGAACCCAATCTCGATCTGACATGTGGGGTTGGAAAGATGACTCAAAGAGATACCACAAGAATAAATTTAAAAGCTTGGGGATCTGAAATTACAAAGTTACAATTCTTTCAAGATCAATATCCTAAAAAGCAAGAAAAAGGTGTGTCTTTTTTAAATTTTGAATAACCAGTTTGAAAAATTAGTTTGAAGTGATTCAAAGGGCATAGTGAAGTAGAGATATCATTGTTTGATTTCAAAATACCTTGAAACAAAAAAAAATGGACACACCTAGTAAGCTACGAGAAAGATCTTCTATGACACATGAAGAAGAGGAAGAAATGCAACATGATATATAAAAATTGTGAGATCAAGTGCAACCAATTTCACACTCATAAAGAGTAACCAAAAATTAAATGGAAGCTAAGAGGGATGGTTTGAAGAATAATTTAAAATCAGAAATGGAAGGTTTGAAGGATGTCATGAAAACTTATATGGATGGTATAGAACAAAAAATGAAAGGCAACATGGAAGATTTGAAGAATGGTTTAAAAGCAGACATGGGAGGTTTGAAGGAAGATTTGACAAAGTTTGTACAATAAATGCTTCCTAATGATGAAAAGGTATTATATGAAACTCATGATGAGAAAAAAATAAATGTTAATCATGATTTCATAGACTCCAACATTGGATTGAAGACCCACCATATTCCAAAAATCAATATGAGGAAGTTTGATGACAAGGATCTGATAACATGGATACTGCATATGGAGTAATATTTTGATCTCCATAATGTGCAACACAAACAAAAGGTATGCATTGCAACTTTATATTTAGAACCCAATTAGTTTGTATGGTATTGATGGCTTTTTTCTTGTAAACCATTTGTCACTTTGTCAAGTTTTATGGAGGAAATTATAGCACATTATGAAGATACAAATAGAAACACCTTTAGATTTAGCCAATTGATAAATCTCAAACAAAAGGGTTCAATGGTGGAGCACATTGAGGACTTCCAAATATTGAATATAACGATAAATGATATTCTAGAGGAGCATAGGATTGATGTCTTTATAGGGACTTGAAAAGATAACATCCAACATTAGGTTCACCTTTGGGAACCTGATCCATTGGAGAAGGCATTCAGGTTGGCAAGAAAAATTAAAAGAAAAATTATGGCAATAAGGAAGTCATAACTCACAACTATAAATATGGAAGTGTTGCTACTCCTAGCCTTGCACAACCTACAAGGTTGACACCACAACAATTGAAAGAAAAAAGAGAAAAAGAGCTTTGCTACAATTGTGATAGAAAATACACTAAAGGTTATTAGTGTGTTGAGAAGAAATTATTTTACATAGATTATGACGAGGTGGATGAAAATGAACAAGAAACTTCAAAAGAAGAGGATATACACCAGGAACCGACCCTAGAGAAAGAATAAATGATTCCGACAATATCTTGTAATGCATTGGCAGGAATTACCACTCCTCAAACTCTCAAGATAAAAGGACATATCAAGAAGAAGAATTTTATAATGTTTATTTATTTGGGTAGTACCCATAATTTTATTCATTGCAAGATAGCCAAGGAATTGAATTACTTCCTATACCCAACACTAGAGTGTCAAGTGATGGTTGCAAATGGAGGAACTATAAATTTCGGTAGAAAGTGCCATATAATCAAGCTAACCATGGGGGAATATGTATTTAATAATCTGATGCTCTATATTCCAATTGGTGGTGTTGATGTTGTACTAGGATTCCAATGCTTACAATCTTTGGGTACGTTAGCTTTTAATTTTCAAGAACTTTTCCTAATATTTTTTTGGGAAGGAAATGAAGCTGAACTAAGGGGTATCGTAGGGAAACCGGGAATGATAATTAGCTATAATAGCATGAAAAATTTTCTAAATAAATAAAAATTGGGCATAATTTCACAATTATGCTCACTAGAGGTTCAAACATCGAAATCATCTATTTCTCCAGATCTCCAAAATGTATTAGACAATCATACGAAGGTATTTGAGACTCCCAAAAGCCTCCCATCCATTTGTGATCATGATCATTCTATTCATTTGATTATAGGAAATGTTCCTCCAAACATCAGGCCTTATAGATATCACTATGCCCAAAAGAGTGAAATTGAACGTATGGTTGTAGAAATGCTAGAGGCTAATATAATCAACCTAGTCACAGTTCTTTTTCAGCTTTAGTAGTATTGGTGCACAAGAGGGATGGATCATGGCGCATGTGTCTGGATTATAGGGAGCTCAACAAACTCACTATTAAAGATAAATTTACCATCATTGTCATTGATGAATTATTGGATGAATTACATGGATCAATTTACTTCACCAATTTGGATCTTTGTTCAGGATATCATTAAATTAGAATGAAGACTAAAGACACGCCAAAAAGAACATTTAGAACTCATGAGGATCCTTATGAATTTTTGGTCATTTCTTTTTGCTTTACCATTCCCCATGTCTGTTACCTGATCCTTCCTAGACTTGGAATTGGAAGGATCAAGTCTTGGAAGGATTAAGACCTCGATTTCGTTACAACCTTTATCCATTACAAGTCAACGTTGGGAGGAGGTTTCAATGGATTTTATCATAGATTTACCCAAGTTTTAAGGAAAAAGTGTCATCATGGTGGTAGTTGATAGACTTACCAAGTATGCACACTTTTGTGCATTATCTTGTCCATTTAAATCCAATACAGTTGCTAATGAATTTATGGAAACAATTCAAAAGCTACATGGAAACCAAAAGATTATTGTAAGTGACAAAGATCCCATTTTCACTGGAATTTTTTGGACAGAATTATTTTCTTGCCTGGGTACTCAATTTGCTGATATCTCATCTTATCATCCTCAATCTGATGGACAAACTGAGATAGTGAACAAATGTTTGGAAGTATATATTCATTGCTTTGTATCTGATAAGAAAATACAATGGTCAAGTGGTTACCTTTGGTTGAATGGTGGTATAACAATCCCTTCCATATTGCAGAAAAAAGGACCCCATTTATGGCACTTTATGGATATCATCCACTATCCATCACATCATATTTAAGAGAAAATTCTAAGGTCCAAGCAGTGGAAGATCACATCGAGCATCAACAACAAGTTCTCGAACTCTTAAAGGATAACCTCACTTTGGCGCAGAATCAAATGAAATGAAAAGAAGATCAACATCATAGTGAAAGAAGTTTTGATGTAGGTGACTGGGTAAGAAGGATAATAAATTATCACCAAACTACTATGATCCTTACAAGTTGTTGCAAAACATTGGTACTATGGCATACAAATTGGAGCTTCTTTCATATTCTTGAGTGCACCCATTTTTCCATGTTTCATTCTTAAAGAAGGTTATAGGTGACAAGCTCCTAGTTCAAAACAATATTTCTAGAACTTGATGAGGTAATAAAATCATATTGGAACCTGAAGCAGTCATGAAAATAAGAAATTGACAACTACAAAATCAATTAATTTTATAGTATCTCATCAAGTGGAAGAACTTACCCGGTAAAGATTCCACATGGGAGGATGAGAATTTTATACAAGAGCATCCAAAAATACTCACGCATTGAGGACAACACTTTTTTCAAGGAGAGGGGCATGTTAGGTCCCTATAATACTAGTGTAGCCCCTTATTGTTATTACTAGTGTAACCCCCTTATGGCTATTGTTGTGTCCATGTAGCCCCCACATTGTTATTATTGTGTCCCATAGAAGCCCGCTATTATTATTGGTGTGCCCTTACATAATTATTGTTATGTAGGCTCTAATTATATTGTGACCCCTTAGACTCGTATATATATAAAGGAGGTTTTTTCATTTGAATTATCCAACAATTGTTCATTTATGTAATGAAAATGAGGTTTCCCCCTCGAAGAGGATAATTTTTAAGTCGCTGATATATCTATTTGTGAGTTGGTTTCATAACATTTTAAAAAGAAGATGATTACAAAAGGAAAGGTGGAGAAATAAAAAGCTCAGTTGGTAGGAAAAGGTGATTTCGAGGTGTCAGGAATTTATTTTGGTGATGTTTTTTCTCCTATTGCCAAGTTAGCTTCTATTAGAGTACTTTTATCTGTTGTTGCCACTTTTAATTTTTAGGTAGAATAGATGGATGTGAAGACATAATTTCTTCACATGGATCTGAAAGAAGAGATATACATGAAGAAACAAGAAGGATTTATGGTGAAGGGTAAGAAAGAATTGGTATGGAGGTTAAAAATGTCTCTTTTTGTGTTAAAATAGTCACCAAGGATATTGTATCAGAAATTTGATACATATATACGGGGACTTGGCTTCACAAGAGGCAAAGAAGATCACTGTGTATTTTGAATTAATTGGTGACCGTGTTATTTATTTGGTCTTAAATGTGGATGATATGTTGTTGATTGTAAATGACAAAGAAATTATCCAAGATTTGAAGACCCAATTGTCCTCTAAATTTGACATGAAGGATATTGATGTTGAAAACTATATTTTGGGCATGGGAATTAAACGAGATTGGGCAAAGAGGAAGCTCTAATTAAACCATAGGATGTATGTTGAGACAATATTGCAAATTTTTAATGCACAGTATAGTAAATCGATGAAGATTCCTATTCTTGTAGGTGTAAATTTATCTGTTGAACAATGTCCCAAGACACAAGAAGAGGAAGAGGATATGTTTCATGTTCCATATGTTAGTGCAGTTGGTAGCCTGATGTATGCAATGGTCTATACTAGACCAAACATTGCACATGTAGTGGGAGTATTGAGCAAGTTTATGACAAAAAAAGGGAAGGACAATTGGACAACAACGAAGCAGGTTTTTAGGTATTTGCGTGGTACTAGTGATTATGGTCTATACTACCAAGGAAGACCAAGATTGGGTAGAGTTTTGGACATCCGTGGCTTTATTGATACAGACTGGCCTGGAGATCTAGATTGGAAAAGATCTACAAGTGGGTATGTGTTTAGCCTATTTCTAGGAGTAGTCAACTGGATGATCAAGAGACAACTTGTAGTGGCTCTTTCAACTATAGACAATGAATACATGGCAGCCACTCATGCAAGCAAAGAAGCAATTTGGTTGCAGATATTGTGTTAAAGTATGGGGTTGGTACAATGAGCTATAAGGATGGTTTGTGATAGCCAAAGTGCAATTTTCTTGGAAAATAAGCCTACTTATCATTCAAAGACAAACCACATTGATGTTCAATATCACTTTGTGAGGGATATGGTTGAGGACAAAAAGTTTTTTTTGGTAAAGGTGAACACTTTGAAGAATTTTGTAGAGGCATTGACTAAGTTTGTGAGCACTGAGAATTTTTATTCGTTTAGAGAAACAATGAGCATTATAGGCTTGGAACAATGACTAATCTCTCTTATGACCCCCTGTGTGGAAAGAAAACAAGAATTTGGAGAATGTTAGGTGTGTGCTATATTCCTTCCATGCGGTCGAGGGTGACACCCTGAGAAATTCTTTTTTATGCGGGCCCAATAATAGTTAGGCATACCCAAGGATGGGGGGCAGACCCATAGGTGGTGGGTGTGGGTTTTGCGCATGGTTTTAGGCGTGATGGTTTTCTTCCCATGGTATTTTATAGATCTGGTCAAGGGAACTACGATTATGTTCTAATCTAGGCTTATAGATTGGGATTTATGAATGCTTCAACATGTATATATATGTATTGTAACATTGAAATGATTATAATGAAAAAAAAGTAGTAGTCACAAATGTCTGTGTATATTTGTTTTATGTTATTTCCATTTTTTATTCTTCATTTTTTAAGAATTTGTTTGCAAGTAATTTATGTACATGGTTAGAACATACATTGAATAGTTATTATTATGATTTTCATATATGTGTGTGTGTGTGTGTGTGTGTTTTGATTTTTTAGGTACATTTGAAGTTATTACATTGAAGTTCATCATATTATTTGTGGAAATTAAACTTACATGAAGAGGATAAGTATCATTCCTTCCAACTTATGGAGATGAACTTGATTGACTAATTTAATAATATATGAGTAGCATGATCAAATATTTATGTGATATTTGGCTTTATGTTTATTCTTATTATTAGGGATTATCTATCACTATCAAATTAGTTAATATTTGGGGATAAAATACCTTTATGAACATGAATAAGTGATAATGATAGTTTGAAGATTAAGTCCAATCTACTTAGTTATTTTAGTACAATAATATACACAATATGATATTAGAGCATATAAAAGTATAAATTATTAAAGGGGATTCAGTTTTATTGAGAAAGGTTTATGGAGTGTTGAGTTGTACATCAAAATTAATAGAGACTTGAGTTGTTTATTTAGATTGCTAAAGATTTGAAATTCCATATGAACCTATACATTTTTCCATTATTATTTTCAGAAAAACATGGAATGGTACTTCTTTTGTCCATGTTTCAAGTCCTTATATCATGATTTTATCTTTAGGAATATCTATCACTTTTTTTAATGTTTCCAATAATTTTATTACTTAGAAAAAAATACTAGCAAGGGAACATAATGCCTATGAGAAAGAGACACTTCATTTTGTCTATACTATCAATAACTCTCTAAACTTTGATTAAGGGGATCTAATGAGTATTAATCTCCAATTTACTACTTTCATTTACGTTTTTAGGATTTGTACCTATTTGAGTCACATCTCTTAAATGATTTTTCAAATAATGATTAGTTTCTTCAATTACTTGATTATATTCAAGACAAATATTATATATTTATCTTTTTAGAGTATATTACAAGGGCTTAGTTACAAACATGGTTATTGTGAATGTCAAACCCACTTTCTGTCTTTTCTTGGATGGAGCAACTCATTTCATTTACATACATTTTTCCACAAGAACATGAATCATTGTAGGAAAACTTACAATGATGAATATATGGTTGGGTCTCCAATAAATATCCTAATTTTCTTAATGTTATTAGAAAACTTAAATGAGGAAAATGTGTCGTCTTTTGTGAAATTATCAATAAAATGTGAGAAAGCAATTTGGTGTGTTCCCTCTTAAAGGTTTCATTAATTTCTTTATGCGTAGACTTATCAACCTATCCCTCTTTATATTTGCTGTTATTAAAAGCCTAAATAAGATGATCTTGTAATTTTTCTACATGATCTTCATCTCTAGGCATTATAACTATTTGAAATCCAATTAGCATATATCTTTAGGAGAGCCAATCAACATCACTTTTTTCACTCTTGGAAGGTTGATTAGTATACTTAATATTTACCTCTAGGAAGGTTAGTCACTATGGATTTTCCTATGTATAAATAGTTTGTGAATCATCACACCCTCGCTATAGAGAATAGAGCCCCTACTATAAAAGGGATCTTTTACACAAACTTAGTTTGTACTGGAGCACCAATTTTAATATCTTAACTTCAGGTAAAACATTAAAAATATTGAAATTCTTGGTTTGCAATACAAAATTGTTCTTGAATATATATGGAAGGACAAAAGTTCATGTGGCTTTCAAGTTTATATTGAGCAAGAGCTTTGGTTTAAAATGTATCATTGCAACTTAAAAGTATGATTATAGGCTTGTAGTTCATTAATGAACTTGAATAAAATCCTAAGAGACTTCATGGCTAATGTAGCATACCCTACCCCCTCTATATAATATTGAGGAGATGGGGTATATTTTCCCTCTCAAATTCTAGTCTTATACCATTTTCATGTACCTAGAAGCCTATATAGCCCATCAAGGTATTTTATTTAATTTTCATTATTTAAAGAAGCCCCTAAATCACTTTGTATAGTTCCTAACCTAATTGTTACTTTTTGTTAAAGTACCTAGTCAATATATTTTTAAACTTGCACTGATTTTTATGAAGTCTTCCTTCTTTTCTTTTCCTTCCATTCCTTGACTTTATTTCTTCCTTTATTCTTATTTCTTCCATTTCTCTTTCCCAAATTAGTTCTTTTAATGCTTGTGTAACCTTCCATGTGGCATTCTTCAATTGGAAAAAAACATATACCCCTTTAGGTAAACCAAAAGTATATCTTTACTACATTATTAAACTTAAACATTGATCTAAATCTTCATGAATAGTTAAGATCACTAAGGTCTAAAGGACCCCTATATCTTGGAATGATTTTTTACATGATATCTATTCACCCATTTATTAGATTTCCGTTATCGATCTTGAGTCCATCAAGTAGTTAGGATATATAAAAGTTGTAAATGCTTCAACTCCCTAGTACACTACTTTGTGAACCACGCCAAAAAGAGGGTGATAAGTGTTTAAGCCCCTATGATACCTAACTTTGTTAAGTTACTTTGTCACTTCCTTAATTCTTAAACCATTACCACAAATATGGATTCAATCTAGTGGTCTAGATCTTTATTAGTTATAAGGGCTACCTCTACCCATTGTCCAGGTTCACGACCCACACAAATGCAAGGGAATCATATGTCATCCCCTATAGCTCTTTCCATATGATTAGCTAGTGAATTATTTTACTATGAGTAATCCTCCATTATTAGTTTTGATCTCATCAAAGATTCCAAATCATTTTGTATGAAGAAAACCCTCTCTTATGGAGCACAAGTTTATAGCCTAGATCGGTGATGGTGTGTTATGTGGCCTTGTTCCTCTAAATTTCTTTCCCTTAGATAACTATAATTATTGAGTGAATACATGGGCCTCTTAAACGTTATGTTGAAGCCCATAAATGCATACAGTTGTTCTTTCTAATAGCTAAATTAACCTATTAATCTATGGAATGCATGAATAGAATAAATGTTTTGCAACCAAGAAGACACAAAATGAACATGCCATTGTAGTGAGCATGCATATGAATAAGCATACTTATGATGAAATTCATGCTCACATAATGCTCATATGCATAATTAAACATTTACACATAACATGTGGAAAACACATAGGTTTCCATAATAGAAATATAACATTTTTAAATATTCATTAACAATGGAATAATATCCATCTCTCAATAGATAATGGTATGCAAAACTATTTTCATGCAAGAAACATTCTACTAAATATAGGAATCCACCAAGGAATCCACAACTATGTTAGAATATTAGGCCACTACAGGAGAGGAACTAGTTGTAGGGTTCTCTCTTACTTTTCCTAATCCATATGCTCTCATCACTAGTACAAAATAGCTAATTAGTTACTAAAAAAAGTAATAAAATTTTCATATAAATGACCATTTTTCAGTCGGTGACCAATAGTAGCTAATTTACAGTATCGTATAGCACGACCAACTTTTAGTCGTTTTTGGCTTAGTCATTAATCTGTTGTCTCAATTTTATCATCTAGAAGTATATTTAGTCATAAATTTGGTCATTAATTTGGTGATGGATTTAGTCATTAATTCCCATGATTAATGACCATATATACAACAAAATGTATTACTATATGATTACCCGAGAAAACCAATTAATGACCGAAGAAACATGACCAAAATGTTGGTTGTGTTATAAGATATTGTAAATAAGCTGCTAATAGTCATATATATATATATATATATATATATATATATATATATATATATATATATATATATATATATATATATATATATATTATTCATCCTTTGAATCCAATTAATGACCAAAGAAATATGATAAATTTTAGTCGTGTTATAAGATATTGTAAATTAGATACTGATAGTCATATATACACAAAATTTAGTCATAATTTGTAATAAAAAATTTATCATTTGCAGTAGTCATTGATATTTTTTTGGTAGTTTCATATTCATTATGTAAACAATTGATTTAGTAGTTTCTATTCATTTCATTTAATTTCTTTCATAATCAATATAAATAACTAATCTAGTCATATATTCATTTTATTTGTGCTCATCATTAATCAATATAAACTATTGATTTAGTAGTTTTAGATTTATTTTATGTGTTCATTATTAATTAAAATAAATTAATTAGTATGGTTTTGTCACTAAATTAAAAATAAAATTTCATACAATGTGCATGTTCATCTAATATGATAATGCAAAGTTACATATATTAATTACAAGACTAAATAATATCAAGTGCAAATAAAAATAATTTCAACCACATAAATTTTATTATATAAAACATCAGGTATTACAATATGAGTTTCCAACTTAATATTGGTTGGACTACAATTTACACATGAAATATTGTTTCATCAACATTTCAAAACATTATCACTGTGTTGCCAAGGCATTGCAAGTGAATTCACCAACTCTGAAGACTTGACCATTAGTCTTTATGTGTGTGTCTTATGCAATATATATTTGGCTCTAAGGGTATCACTAGACTGGTTCTCTTCTCTCTCTCATTTTGCATTTATCGCTTTAGTGTTATTGTTCTCCTCTTTCTTCAATTCCTACTTCTTGCCATCAATATTGAGTTCCTCTCTCGAAAATGAAACAAGATAAAATGTAGAGTATAAGACATGAAAGATGATGAATATTTGAATATAAACTAAAGTAGACTACACAACATTTATGTGACACATACCAACATCAACAATGTCAATGCCATTCCCCCCCATAAAAACAAGAAAATTGAACAAGTGATCTTTAGTTGGAGATAGTGGCCATTATGTAGGCACATAACATATATAAGAAAACGAAATAAAACATCACCATAGAAAATAACACCTTAGTAACTTAGTTATATTCAACCTTCAAAGAAATCTTAGGCACAATCATGCCAACTAAGTTACACCTTATAAATATAAGGTTGTAGATAACTTGTTAAAATAAATAATATGAGTTGTGATGTTTAACCCTTGTCATTTTATTCGCAACAACATTTCATTCTCTAACATGTGAACTTGATCAAGTATATATTCAACCTGTGCTCAAATAACAACATGAAAGTAAACTTTTTTAATAGTCATGAAAATATTTTAACACAAAACAAATAAAATATTTCAATTAATATCGTATAATACTAAACTCATCTTCAAGCTTTGGATGCTTTTTAAATGGACATGGTACTAAGTATTTTCAATTTCATAGTTAAAATACAAAACAAAATCAAAAGAAACATTCAAAATACAATCAAACAATAGAGAGAGGATATCATGGAATGAACGTTACAATTGTAAGAAATTTGCTTACCTATCCACCAGTGCCTTGTATAGCATTCATAAAACATTTTCTTGCCCAAAATAACCATGAGGTGAATGAATCACAACATTAAAAACCATAGGAATCCCTACTAGAAACTTTTCTGAAGTTCATGGCTTAGGTGCCTGAAGGATCTCCAACAATAAATGAATCATATCCAAGACATGCTCTACATTGTCTCCCCATCCTTTTTCCAATCACATATCCTGTAACCTATCCACACCAGAGTCAAGTAACAATCAAGCGAAGGAATTTACATTTTTTTTATGTTTTATATCTATAAACTTTGAATTTGATTTGTTTCAGGAACATATTAATTCATACTTAAAGCACTCCTCTCATGAGAAGGTATCAATCTTGAAGCAGGATATCAGAAAAATCAACCTTATTGAGGTCCTCTAATAATTCCTACAATATCAATATTTTTCTTACTGTAATATCTGGGGTAGAAAAAATAACATATATGCAAAAGAAAAATCCATATATTACTTGTTTTCAAACTTTGTATATGGTGTATTTGTAGGAAGCTTTTTAAGATGTTCTTGTACCTTTACCAAAGCAACCTATATCTTGGTTAAACTCTATACCCTTTCATTCAACATCAATTTATGCAAGATAAATGTCACACATTATTCTTTTCCATTTCACAACATGCTATAAATGATAAATTGAAAGTCACATAAAACCAAGAGCAAACCCTCTTTTTAACCAAAATAAACAAAAAAATAGTGTATCTAATAAAACTTCACACCTCAGACATTACTCTACCATGTGCATGGCCTAAAGCTGAGATTCTTTGAACCATATTTAGGTCATACTTAATGGGATATTTGTATGTTTACTGTGATGTTAATTTGGTGTTAAAAGAAATATATAAATCCAATGTATTATCAGTGAAATTCAAGTATAATTCAAAAAACATAACAACATTGCCAGGTAGTGGAGAGAGAAACATCTCCGTTTCTAGGCTTCTCTATTTTAGTTTGATTTGAATTGAGTTTTTATTTGAATATGTAATTTTCTCTGAAGAAGTGAAATAGAAAGATGAGAATCGAAATAGCCCAAAGAATCCCAAACCTTCCTTTCTTGGTTATCCATACCTATCTCCTAGCCTTGTTAAAATAATGTGCTTTAAATTATTCAAAGAGTAGAATGAATTTGCTACAAAAAAAATTGTGGTCATCATGATATTAATTATAAGCTCCACAAAAAATGTTGTGAATTGGGTTTATCTCTAGTGGTTGTGAGGAATGATTGTTATATGTACCACCCAGCTTCAATTTCCATAAGTGATGTGTTGAGCTCATAACAAGCATATTGGTGTAATGAACCTTGTCATTCACTGCAATTTAGCAAGATAAATCTTTTGGTCACCATTCTTTCTAATTCACTCCAAAAACAATTGGTCAATTTCTATATAAGTGATTTCATAGCTTGTTATGAAACCAGCTCACAAAAAGATAGAACAGAGAGATCAACACCTTAGAATTTAGCCTCTTCAAGGGGGAAACCTCCTTTACATTACAAAAATGAACAATTATTGGATGATACAAATGAAAAGACCTCCTTTCTATATATAGGAGTCTAAGGGGTCATAACATGATCAGAGCCGACATAACAATAATAATGTAAGGGTACAATAATAACAATAGTGGGCTTCTATGGGGCACAATAGTAACAATATGGGCACTACATGGGTACATCAATATAATAAGTGGGTTGTACTAATAACAATAAGGGGTTACACTAGTAGTATAGGGGCCTAACATGCCCCTCTCCTTCAAAAAGCGTTGTCCTCAATGCTTGAGTAGTTATTGATGCTTCTGTATAAAATTCTTTTCCTCCCATGTGGAATCTTCAGTGGGTAAGTTCTTCCACTTGATGAGATACTCTGAAACTGATTGATTTTATAGCTGTCAGGTTCTTGTTTCTGTGACTCCTCCAGGTTCCAATATGAGTTTTCCTTCCTCTTCAATTTCTAGCAATATTGTTTGAATTGGGATCTTTTGCAACTTTTGAATAAGGGGCCATACTTCTTCGTCCTTCTTCCATTCATCCCTTGCTTCGTTTATCCAATCTAGTTGGATAATAGAAATAGCGCAAAATAATGCTTCCACATCCTCATCCTTGAAGAGTCTTCCCATTCGGTAAGGTTGCCATTTTCTAAGTGCGTGTAGTATTGCCAACATTTCCTTCTCATAAATATCTTGCTTGAGATGTAGCAGTAAAAATAACCAATCACATACATCAAAACATTTTTCACTACGATGTTGATCTACCTATTGTTTCGTTTGATTTTGCACTGAAGTGGTGTTATCCTTTAAAAGTTGGATAACTTGTTGTTGATGCTCGATGTGATCTTTCATTGCTTGAACCTTTTTCTTCTTGATATGTCCTTCTATCTCTAGAGTTTGAGGAGTGGTATTTTCTTCCAATACTTTACAAGATATGGTTGGATTCATTTCTTGATGCTCGATGTGATCTTTCACTTCTTGAACATTTTTCTTCTTGATATGTCCTTCTATCTTGATAGTTTGAGGAGTGGTAATTTCGACCAATGAATTACAAGATATGGTTGGATTCATTTCTTCTTTCTCGATGTGATATTTCACTTCTTGCACCTTTTTCTTCTTTATATGTCCTTCTTTCATGAGAGTTTGAGGAGTGGTAATTCTTGCCAATGCTTTACAAGATAAGGTATGATTCATTTCTTCTTTCTCTAGGGTGGGGTCCTGGCGTATATCTTCATCTTTTGATGTTTCTTGAACCTTTTCTTCCTCCTCTTCATATTCTATGTAAAAAAATTTCTTCTCAGCACACTTATGACCTTTAGTGCATTTTCTATCACAATTGCAACAAAGCCCTTTTTCTCTTTTTTCTTCCAATTGTTGTGGTGTAACCCTTGTAGGTTGTGGAAGGCTAGGAGAAACAACACTTCCATATTTATAGTGGTGAGGGGTATGCTTCCTGGTTTCCATAATTTTGCTTTCCACTATGTCACAAAGCCCTTTTACTCTTTCCAATTGTTGTGGTGTTGCTCTAAAGAAGGTGTTTCTCTTTGTATCCTCATAATGTGCTATCATTTCCTCTGTGAAAATTGACCACGTAACAAGTTGTTTACGAGAACAAAGCCATTCATACCATAAAAATTGATCCGGTTCTAAATATGAAGATGTAATACATACCTTTTGTAACAGTGGTACACCATGTAGATAAAAATATTGCTTCATCTAAAGTATCCAATTTACCGGATCCTTGCCATCAAACTTCCTCATCTTCCTTTTTCTTGATGTTAGGAGCTTGATCTTGAAACGAATGTAACTCTGTATTCCTGGATATTTCAGTTCTGAAATTGTGACCTCTAGTAGCCCTCTATGTCCTCTTTCCAATGCCACCAGTCTGATCCAAATTGGATTCTCCAAGAAAGAGTTATGCACAATCTCCCAAGATGACCTGATTATAGACCTTTCCAGAAGAGAAAACTTGTATGAAGTGCCACGTGTCCCTATTTTGACCTTTGGCACTAAAAAATATTTAAAATAAACTATCGTTCGCCCTCTTTCTATAACTTCTTACAAAATTTTGATCCAATGCTCAGAGAGAACGTTATGATGATTTTCCCTAGGTCACCTGTTTGGAATGTAATTCAAGAGTCTGCAAAAAGACCAACTTCCTTAGATCATATCTCTGCAAATATAGCTCAAAACGCTTTGAAATTCGGACCCAAGATTCAACGCGATTTCGTCTCAAATGGGTTTTTTTTCTTAGCTTCTGAAACATCACAAAAAAAAGTTATAGCGAAAATGCCACGATGACCTGTTTGGAGCAGCGAAACCCTAGAATCCAAAGCTCTGATACCAAATGTTATGAAACCAGCTCACAAAAAGATAGAACAGAGAGATCAACGCCTTAGAATTCAGCCTCTTCGAGGGGGCAACCTCCTTTACATTACACAAATGAACAATTCTTGGATGATAGAAATGAAAAGACCTCCTTTCTATATATAGGAGTCTAAGGGATCATAACATGATCAGAGCCGACATAACAATAATAATGTAAGGGTACAATAATAACAATAGTGGGCTTCTATGGGGCACAATAGTAATAATATGGGCACTACATGGGTACATCAATATAATAAGTGGGTTGTACTAATAACAATAAGGGGTTACACTAGTAGTATAGGGGCCTAACATAGCTACAACTTGTGAATTCTTTCCTAGCATATGGCTTGTTTCATCCTGACATTCATCTTCCTTACCAAAGTATTTGACTTATTTATTTCTTGTATTCAATAAAAAATGTATATGGTATTGATAGAGTCAATTCAACTAAATCACCCATTTTCAGCTTCTAACAAGGATCACTAACGATTTTTTGATTCACTCTTGTGCTCAACTCCTCTTGTATTGGAAAGCCATAAGATGTAAAAAGTGAGCTGCCATAAGTTATTTTGTCTAGAAAATCCTTCACAATCGAATTTGGAGGTGGTTCTTTCACATTCATCTATTTAACATCTACATAATCACTCGTTTATTCATGAAATTGATATGATGGTAGACATTTCAAACAACATACATAAAAAATTGTGTAAAATATTAGTGAATGAATTTCAAAACAAGCAAATTGCAAAGAAACTATGTCATAATATGGTGTTTTTAAGAATATGATACTCACTTTATCATATTCCAACATAATTAGGAGACTATCATTTTGTGCCACATGGTGGGCTGCAAAATTTATCCATATGTGGGCAACCATCTTTATGGGAAGGGAAAGGGAAAGGTGGTATCATGTTTGCATCCTAGGGAGATAACCATAGTTTAGTGTCCATAATCTCAATGTTCCTCATTATCACCCATCATGCCTACTCAACCATATGAACAATGAAGAAAGAGTGTGCTTCTTCACCCTCCTTCTACCTCCCATGTGAAACAAATCCAAACTCATCTTGATGATGTATTTCTTTAATCTATATTTGTATTTCTATTGGAAGACCATCATCCCCAAAAACAACAGTATGCAAATACTGATATCTAAAGTGTTTGAACCACAACAAGTGTTAGGAGAGTAAACAAAAAAATCCCATTGGTTTTTGCCTAACCTAATCTACAAACGACGTAACTTCAATAGAAGTGAATAATGCATACCCCAAATTAGGGAAAGTATAAAATATATATCCTTTTCATATGCAAATGTAGTGATAAATTAAAATTCCTATATATGGAGAGTGGTAGCAATATAAAATATTTTCAAGGGGAATTTAGATGAATGATGTAAGTACAAGCATTCGTTATCCAACGTATCTGATGGAATTTTCAAATATATTAACAGTATCTTATCAAGAAATAGTGCAAATTACAACACCGACACCACGCAAAACATGTCGATATGCCACCATGGAAAAATTTCTGATATGATTGGTGATACTCCATTTAAGTTGTACATTCACCTATAATACCTCAAAAATGGCATCCACATACTTACAAAAATTGATTTGAATTCCCTCTCTTACAAGAGATTTCAACATCTGATTTGCTACTTCAAAATGTATGATTATCATCAAGAATGGGTTTGTTAACAGAACCTTCATTTCCTATAATACCACTATATGATCTACCTTGTCATAATTTATCGACCTCCTCAAAGCTCAAGTATTTCATCTCAAGAAAAAAATCAAGGACAAAAAGGAATGCAACCCAAACAATAGCAGTGAATACTATAAATGTTTTGGATGTGCCAAACACGTCAATAAAAGATAGGAATCTCTTTGAAACAATCAAATTAAATATCCAGCAAACTGTGGCAGCAATGCCTCCACACATACTTCTATATTTTAAAGGATAAATTTTGAAATTGATTGTCCATGGAACTTATCCCATGCTAGATGCGAAGAAATATATATTTCTAAAACCAAACCACGAACAGCAAGCCAAACATAGCTAATTCGATCCACATCATTGTACCAAGAGTGAAAATGATGGGAATAGTATTTCTTGGGTGTTGGATTTTTATTAATGAGGTATGAAGGGATTAGTTCTGCTAGAGCCCCCATTATGGCACCCAACTTTATCCTTTTTTCAACATGAGATATGGGTTGGGAAAACCCAAGTGAAAATGGAACCTTGGTAGGGAAGGCCTCATACTCCGTTTAACTCAACAGTAAGCTGAGGCCATGTTAGCTATATAGAGTTGCTAAACCAATGAATTTTAAACCCTCTATGATCTTTAAAGCCCTAACACTTGCAACAGTACCCCTGCTAAGAAGGCTTGAAATTCGAAATAGTTTAGGGACAACAATGCCTTTTTTATTAGTGTGATTCATGCCCTCTGCAAGGAAGGAAAATTGCAGAAGGAGGTTATTGATCTATTAATAGATATGAAATCGTGGCGTTTCTCTCCCAATGTTATTACATATAATACACTCATTGATGGTCACTGTAAGAAGGGTATAATTGGAAAAATGTATAAAGAAAAAGAGCTTCTTAATGAAATGTTGGCGAAGGGATTATTTCCTACCCAGGTTACTTACAACACTCTCATTGATGGTTACTGCAAGGAAGGAGACGAGGCTGCTGCATTCAAGATGCTTGAGAAAATGAAGGAAAATGGCGTTTTTCCCAATGTTGTCACTTATAATGCACTAATCTATGGATTGTGCAATGAGGATAAGACCGAAGAAGCTTTTAACCTACATGGTGAAATGCAAGAAAAAGGTGTGGTACCTAGAATTATTACTTACAATGCACTCATTAATGGACTTTGAAAAAATGGGAAGACAATAAAAGGAGAAGAACTCTTAGATGAAATCACGAGAAAAGGTTTGGTTCCCAACTCTATCACATACAACACACTAATTGATGGATACTGCAAAAAAAGGTGAAATGCAAGAGGCTTTTTGGTTGCTAGAAAGTATGATTAAGAAAGGTATTCATGCCAATGTCTCCACATACAATTCCCTCATGAATGGATTTTGCAAGATAAGAAAGATGAAAGAGACTAAGAAACTCCTTGATGAAATGGCAGAGAAAAATGTCAAAGCTGATGTTATTACATATAATATATTGATCAGTTCCTTGTGCCAACAAGGAAGAACCCCAAAGGCTAACAAGCTCTTGAATGAGATGTTGGAAGTTGGGCCAACTCCAAACTATGTGACCTATAATACTTTGATGAATGGTTTCTGTGAGGAAGGTGATATTAAGTCGGCTTTGAGACTGCGCAAGGAAATGGAAAAAAGAGGTCGATGGGCTAACATTGCAACATATAATGTACTCATCAAGGGGTTGTGCAGAAAGGGAAAAATGCAGGATGCTAATGAACTTTTGAATGAGATGTTGGAGAAGGGTATGACCCCTAATCACGTCACCTACAATGTAGTTTGGGAAGAAATGATTGAGAAAGGTTTTGTTCCTAACATTGAAGGAATTTTACTTGATATTGTCTTTAACAACATAGAAAACAATTGAGGTTCTTGTTGTCAGTGTAATATGAGGCATGCGTGGAGCTTCTCTATGATTATGTGTGAGAATTTGTAAATCGGAATTCCTACTCCAACAACTGATGATATTTCTTCTACTTGTTAGATTTATATGAACAAGTTATTTGCATTTTACTACAACAAATATTGAAATACATACACTACAGTATTAATTAATTAATTTATATGCGGAAAAAAGATACTGAGCAAGAAATAAAATACAACACAATAACACCATTATTTTTGGACAAATGTCCCAGGAAAAACCCAATGCAAGAGAACCGGTGCAACATATATGAAGGTTTATTATTATTAAGCAGTATAAAAATTTGAATATATCTCTGAATACCTCAAGGGTTATTCAATTATAGACAGAGAAATACTAGTAGAAATATTTGTGATATTACCTCATACAATCACTGAGGTAAATCCCGATTGATCTGGTCACTGGATGAGGTGCCTCTTGCAAGCCTTGTGTTGCCTCTACAAATTCCTCTTACAGTCTTGTATCAGCCCCTCTAGGAACTATGCCACCCAACTAGCTAATCAATTTACTGTCTGGAGTCACTTCTCTCAGCCTCCCAACCAATGACCCCAGCTCCCAGCTTCTAAAAATGACTCTGTTACAAAATTTCAGACTCTCTCTCACCCTTTGCACTGCCTCTGCATGGCCCTGTGTTAGCCTCTACGTGAGAGTTGTTGGATCACTCTCTGCCTCTCTCTGTTGACGATTCTCCGGTTGAGAAAATATCTCTCTCTATCTGAATGCTATCTCTACCCCTCAACAATAAGAAATCTACTCGATCAAAATTTCCTCCTGAGAAATTATCACTTCAAAAATTTGATCTCTTGATCTCTTGGTGTGTCTTCCAAATGACCCTAAAGCTTCCTTAAATAATCTTCTCGTTGAAATTCAACAACCCATATTAAAATCTAATCAATGGATAAGATCATTTTAGCTTGACCCTTGTCATCTTCTAGAATTTAAACCCACAATTAGATTAATACCCATTAATATTTTTAATTTCCTAAGTTTAGACTTAAGGGCCCATTCAAAAATATTAATTATTTTAATAAAATTGTTTCTGGGTGGAATTTCCCAAAAACATTTTTGGATTCCTTGGAATACATGTTCTCAAGCCTCCCTGCAAAATTTGAGGCCTAGATCACATCTGATGCTACCCCAAATCAACAATATGCACTTATGAGGTAACTATTTCAATGGGCTTTGAAGGAACTTCAATGCATCCAGTGAAAACAAGAACTAGATTTTGAGTGAACAACAATGATGAAAGGGAATATTTTGGCTTTAAATGGTACGATGTCACAAATAGGGCAACTCTATTTTGGTAGATTTCGGGGCGATGCTGTAAAGTAACTTAGATACTCTGTTTTGGTAGTTGTTGTAGGGAAACACTTCCTACGAATTTTTCTATTTCATTTTTCCCCTTAATGTTTCTTCCATGTCATGTGTAAAATGTTGATTTTCCAAGGTCCCACAAAAGAATTAACATATGGCTATGCTGACTTGTTTTTTTCATTAGGATAACTTCTTATCTATAATTATTGTTGATTATATTTAAGAAAATTACCCTCTTAAGTATTTGATTTTGAAACTAATTTGGATGTTTTATACCAACTAGGGTCATGACCATAGTGATTTACAAATACAATCACAAAAATCACCAAATTTCAATTTGACAATAGAGATCTCTACTTAGGCAGTGCACATCATTTTCTTTTTAAGTTTATCAGATTTAGTTTTCAGGTAAATATGGGCCTAAGATGTTGGGTGATACATTACACATAGATACTGAATCCTGCTCCTAATAGGCTAATATGAAATCATATCAAGAAAATAATAAATTAATCTCATGAATCATCATCTTGGTTCATTTAGATTATATAAATAATAAATATAGCAGGGAATCATTGATTCGCCTTACCTTTTTTATGGGCAAAGGAGATCACTCTTCCTCTATAATTAATGGGTGTCGCAGTTGAGGTGGAAGCTAGAGTGAAAGTGAAATGTCTTCTTCTTAATACTTGAAGCTAGAGTGAAAGTTAAATGTCTTCTTTTCACTATTTGTCTCCGTGGCGATAATGCCAATGACACACTCTCAATCTCCTCCTCTAGAGGTGTTTGCACTAGAAGTGGAACATCCTCCTCCTTTTTTTACCTCACATCTGCCATCCTTGAGGCTCAAATAGATTAAAATCCTTGTTCAACCACTTAGGTACATCTTCCATGACAAACCTCTCAACCTCCAAGATGAGCTATGGTGTCAATTTCATCCAACATAATATCTTCTATGTAATGTGTTTTATCAATCTACTTCAACCACAACCTAGAGTTGTAGTACACATAGACCATGCCATCAAGACATTGGGTATCTAACTTGTATGAGGGTCATATTGTAATTAGAGAGTAATAGGTCATAAATTAAAAATTGAATTTGAACATTTCTAACATTTCTAATGCGAAATGGAGAAAGATAATAAAGTACAAAATAAGGATCCCCATATTTGCAACAATTGATTTGAATTCCCTCTCTCATGAGAGATTTCAACATTTGGTTCTCTACTTTAGAATGTATGATGATCATCAAGAAGGGGTTTGTTAAAAGAACCTTCCTCTCCTATACTACCACTACATGATCTCCCTTGTCATAATTTGTCAACCTCTTCGAAACTCAGGCCTTTCATATTAGGAACAAAAGAAAGGACGAAAAGGAATGCATCCCCAACAATAGTGGCAAATACTATAAATGTTTTGGAAGTGCCCAACACATCAATAAAAGATAGAAATCTCTTTGAAACAATCAAATTAAATATCCAGAAAATTGTTGCAGCAATGCCTCCACACATACTTCTATATTTTGAAGGATAAATTTCATAATTGATTGTCCATTGAACTGGTCCCATTCAAGGTGAGAAGAAATCTATATATAAAACCAAACCACAAACAACACGCCAACCATAGCTAATTGGACCCACATCATTGTACCAAGAGTGAAAATGATGGGAATAGTATTTCTTGAGTGTTGGCCCTTTTATTAATGAGGTCTGAGGGCATTAGTTCTGCCAAAGCCACCAATATGGCACCCAACTGATGAGCACTAGTATTGTAGCAAGAATTCTACAACTCCTCGGCATACAAACTTTACTTCATCAACCCCGGGTTCATACAAACTTGGAGGTGACAGTGTTGTATACATAGTGGATGTAATGGTCTACTCTTGTCATTTTCCAACAGGGCGATAGACCACTACAATTTTTCAGACCATCCTTTTATTGACTAGAAGCAGTCTGGCTAGGGAATAGAAAAGAAAAAAATATCCTTAATTAAAAAGGGAATGATGTATGTGATAGGAGATGAAAGACTAAATTGGAAGGTGTTATAAATTGACATGAAATCATCTAGCTAATCATCTACACATTTTTCATGCAAAATAAACCTATCATAACCTTGTCTATAACATTTAATGGCTTGGACTAATTCAGCATGGAATCTAATCTCAGAAGTATTATGACTGCTGCATGCATGTGATAATTTAGAAATTACAGAAAAATCATTTTTTTGATGTTTGGTTTCATGAATGACAATGCTAATTTTCACTCGTTCTTTGGTAGGGGAGACAGGTATGGAGGAAAAGGTCTGGACTAGTTTCAAGATTATGGAAGCCAAGTGGAGGCCTAATCTAAGCTCAGATGACAATTTCTGCTCAACTTGAGCTTAAAATAGGTTGCTACAAGTTTTCCTATGGTATTACAAGATGTCCTAGTTCTACTATAGGATGCCCTAGTTTACTATAGGAAACATGCAGAAAGCTTAGAAGATGGTAGGAGAGGTAGAATGAAGTGTAGGAAAGGTGTTTGATGGGGAAATAAGGCATGGAGGAGGTGCACATTATCTAAGGCTCAATCAAATGCTTCAATATGGTTGGATTTTCTCAATGAAAGCAACCATTTTTCTTACAAAACAAGAATTCAGATTTAGGGTTCGGTGTACCTTGGCAGCATAGGTGGATAAGACTTAGATGAGGCGAATGAGATGGGGTCTCCCTGTAAATTAGAAGCTCCTGCAAAAACATACACTTTTTTATTCATTTATGGTCAAATTCATCTATATAGGGAAAAGATGAGTTGAATGGAGGAAAACAAAGTTATTACTAGCTAATGGCTAAGTTTATGAATGGAAGTGTTTTTTAAACAATAGCAAAATCAAGAGATCAAAATGACAATTGAAAATACTTCTAATAAATTGAGACAGTGATCAATTCAACAAGAAACCCTAGATTATGCATTAATCAACAAGAAATTTGTTTTTGGGCTATGTGAATGGAACCCTCAAGTCATGATCCCATAAGGGAGATGAGGCGAAAGCCACTATCACAAGATTTTATGAATGTCATTATGATACTAGTGATCTATCTATCCACAAATGGAATCAAACTAATTAATCATCCAAATACTTGTAGATTAACAAAATCAAAATGACTTCAGCAGCTAACTATGAATGTAATCTAAGCATACATGTACAAAAAAGGAACATCTGCTGCTAGGTTTGGGCCCTAACCTAAGAGCTTCAGACCCCTAATTCAACTCATTGTTGGATTAAGGGAATGATTCTCATTTTCATTAAAATCTCAAAAATACATAAGAGTCATCAGTCATATGTCTTAACTCGAAAATGCCTCTTGGCTACAACAAAAAAAGTAGAATCCTAATGAGGGTCTAGGCATTCTTATTTATACAATGGAACCTACCAACAACTTCCTTAAATTTAGGCAAGCTTGGCTCCCAACTCGAGATCAACGGGTCTTCAACTATCACTGGCTTGGCTTCCAATGACCTCAATGGCTTAGTTGCTTGTAACTCTAAGTTGATGAGATCTTGTGGAGGAATCTTCAATTGAGTGAGGAGTTAAGGAGGGAGATCCAATCTCCTAAAATTCCTCTTGCTTTTCAACTTCAAGTTGATGCACTTTAATTAGACGAAATTTCTCCAAAACCTACAATTAATGCACATTAGACCACAAGGCATGGCATCTCATCTTTACCCTTATCACTAAGAAAAATATAACAAAACATGTAAAGAAATGTGAGAAACATTGATTTTAATAAGTTGGAGAGTGGCATTAAGGTCCATATAATTTACCCATTGATGAGCCTCATCATCACACTCCTACTGAAAGTGTTGCTCATCCTCTGAGCAACTCAGTCTATGTCAATTTCTTTCATTTCTTTGGTGGCCTCTCTGACATTCCGGGCTTCTGTTGTTGTATCCTCCTCTTGTGAATAAAGTCTTGTCTGCTTCTCTATTTCCTCCCACTGTTTTCTTTCTTCTTCTTCCTTTCTTCCTTCTAACATACCCAAGAGCAATGGTGGACTAATTTTCAAGCCAACCTAGTTGATTTTGAATCTCTGTAGTTCCTTCTTAGACAGTGGGGTCTTCTCTAGTGCATCCCTCATTCTTTCAGGGAAATGATACTCAATGATCTTTAGGTTGAAGGGTAAGATGCCCCATCACCTTTGGCAAGCTTGCTAGATTTCATACCCTAGTAATCCCAAAGTGTCCTCAAAATGAGTGATTGATTTCTCTTATGTAGCTAAGTATCTTGGTACAAGCTGGGGATCTGATCCAAAATGGACCTTGGATAGACTTCTAAGTCTAAAATGTTCCTCACAGAGGAAAATGAAAATCAAGGGCTGCTCCTAGAAATAGTACCATTGTATATATCTTTTAATTCTGAATCTGATGCAATTTGAATGGACTAAAATGAACTTTGGATGATGAAGTTATTGCAAAAGGAATATTGCCTTTGTCCTTTGAAAAAGGAGGCAATTCTTCTAGAAATCGCATAGAAGCCCTTATATGGGAAATCAGATCATAAAAGGTTCAAAGGGTGGACTTAAGGCCAAGGCGGTAGGGACCCCCAATCAGCAATCCCTGACATATCGGAATCGGAGGCAAGCTGTATGTGATATCGAGACCCCAGGCTATGCGACATTGTGATTTCCAATTAGCAGATCAGCGGATTGGCATAGGCATAGTCCATAGCCAAAGGAAGAACCCCGGGCTGTTACAAATGTGATATGTGATAAAGCGATGGGCTGATGTGCGATCACACGACAACCATCGGATCAGGAAAAGAGATCAGAAGTCCAGATTTGATCGGCAATTGGCGATCAGTGATCCACGATACAAAGGGCAATGCACATGCGACCGCCGATAAGCGAATTGCAATATGTCGATGTTCTAATGGGCCGATCAGTGATATCGGTAATCCATGATTGACGAACCCCCAATAAAAAGGGTCGTTACATGTGGTTGCGACTTGCGATTGAGATATGCCGATAAGGGGTGGACCCAATGGAATTATAGATCTGATTTCATAAGTTTTGAAATCCGAGAATTCAACATTTTCAATATATTCCAGTGTATTGGGTTTTTGTTTTGCCTACGCCATGCATAGTGATATGCGATCAAGTGCAGACTTGAAAGGGATTATAGATGCGGTTGCATTCCAGTTGAAGTCTAGTTTTTGCACCCGATAGTGTAATTCTGAGTATTCTTTGTGTATTGGAATTATGTGCTATTTTTAGGAATTTTCTCGAAGGAAGGCCGCCTGTGTATTTCCTTTGTAACTATCCCATTTTCCTTGCCACGCTGTAAGTGAGCATTTGTAACAATGATGCAAGAATGTGTTATACGTAGAGCCACAAAGCCAGATGGCCAAGTGCAGAGCCAGAGAGCTAGAGGGCAAGACGCAGAGCCATAGGGAGCAGAGGAAACACAAAGGAAGAGGAATGACTTCACAGAGAGGAACAGATGGAAGCCGCAGAATTGGAGGATTCCTCACAAAAGCCAGAGAGCACGATTGACAGAGGGAGCACACCAAAAATGTAGCAGCAGAGAAGCGAGTTCTCCCTTCAGGGAGCTCACAGCTGTGTAGAGCCAGAGCTAGAGCCAAAAGAACCAGAGTTGAGAGCGAGAGCACCAAAGCCGCAGAGCCAGAGTGCTTGACAGAGGCATAGCCACCAGAGGTTGGAGGCAAAGCCTTAGAGCCAAAGAGCTCACAATAGACTTCTAAGAGCCGTGATGTTGTAGTGAAGCTGCAGAACAACAAAGAGATCGAAATGGTCAAGCTGTTGCTGGTGTCCATGTTGGAATTATGATACAGGTATTGTCCTTGATGGCAACTCACTCAGATGAAAGATCATAGTATGGCAGGTAAACAGTGAATAATTATAAATCAGTCTTCACAAAATGAAGAAAGAGATGTATACGCAGGTTCACCATTGACCAAGCTGCATATACACACAGGTTCACTGTATACAAGTTGTGTATACATACATACACACTTTCACAGAAGGAAAAGCAGTATACCTTGGAAAAATAAGTTTTTGGTCCAAGGTATCTGGTCTGAGGTATTGACCCTAAGTATTTGGTCCAAGGTATTGGTCCTAAGTGGTTTTGGTCCATGGTATTGAGAAAGGCCTACAAACTATAAAAGGAGGAGAAGATCATTAGGCCAAGGTGTGCAAGTATCGAATATCTGATGAATTGTGAGATCTAGTATGCAGGTTATTGGGTTATGGTGCAGTGCTAGATCTGAACGAAGGATGAACCTTAGTCGATGATGAGGGATTAGATCTAATGTTTGATTGAGATCTTAAGGCGTAAAATTAACTATCATTATTTGTTTTTGCTCATGTATATTCTAGATCTGAATACTGATGCATATATTATTCTATAAATGATATGATATGGGTATAATTAAATTCTAGAACAGTTGTAGAACTTTGAATTTACATTTGCAGATGTATACACTGGTTGGATTTGAGAAAAGCACGTATACAGACAGGTTCGACACATGGAAGTAGTGTATACCTTATAAAATATGTTTAAGTTGCTTATGTTTGCTGTTGCAGAGTTCGGTGTTCTGGCTTGGGTTCTGGTTACTATATTCTGGTGACAATATTCTGAATGATCAGATTGATGGGTTGTCAAAGTGATTGATTGATTCAGTTATGGTTGGTTCAAAAGGTGATTGGGTGATGTAGATATATTTGATGATTGAATGTTATTTATGATGTTTTTGATGGATCCAGTCTTAAAATTTATGAAGCGTGGTCCCTGGAGGAAGAGAGAAGGTTGTATACTTTTGTAGGTTGGTGCCTACGTACTAGTAAACATATTGGCTAGTACAAGAGCTAGGGGGTTATAGCTCCCTTCCAGTAGTAGCTGGAAAACGAGAGACGGTTGTAGACTTCTGCAGGTCAAAGCCTGCGTATTGGTATAAGTCTACACCAGTACAAAATTGTAAACAGAATTTTCTTATTATCGAAAGAAGACAGAGATGATAGCAGTAGGTGGTTTTTACCCACATTGGGTTTCCACCTTATATCTTGGTGTTCATGTGTGATGTTTAAGCTTTATTTTGATTTTTTAATATCTGACATACTGGTTAAAGTTCAATACTTGATAAATTGGGTAAAATAAAAGTTCTCTGCATATGCACTAGTTGCTTTAATAACAGTCACGTGTAGACGGTGGTTCACTTAACTAAAGTAGCGTATACAAATCTGCCTATGGAAATGAAAAATTATTGAGTTACTAATACTGATTCACCCCCCCCTCAGTATGGTTTCCAACAATTGGAATCGGAGCAAGTCCTTCAGAGGAAGCTTGATCGCTTGAAGGAAGATCCATCATCATGAGTAATCAAGAAAGCGGGGGATCCATCAAATTGCTAATATTTGATGGGAGCAACTTTGTTTATTGGAAGATAAGAACCACAACCTACCTTCAATCACTTGGAACAGATGTCTGGGAAATCGTGGAAGGAGGATATACATTTCCACCAGCAATTACTACAGATACGACAGGTAAAAAGAAATATGAAACCAATGCGAGGGCTATCAATACATTGTTGGGAAGTCTGCCAAAATCAGAGTTTGTCAAGGTTATGCAGCTCAAATCAGCCAAAGAAATATGGGACAAAATTGTTCTAAGCTACAAAGGAGACTCTCAGGTAAAATGTGCTAAACTACAAACTCTCAGAATTCAATATGAAACTCTTAAGATCCACAACGATGAAATTATTGCTAGTTTCTTCTTACGTATAGATGAGGTTGTTAATTGCATGAAAAATCTTAGTGAAGAGATAAAGGAAGTTACCTTAGTTGTGAAAGTTTTAAGATTCTTGTCTGCTAAATTTGAATCAAAAGTATCTACCATAGAAGAAAAACATGATCTACAAACTATTTCTATGACACAGCTTCACAGAATCTTAACTGCCTTTGAGATGAGAAAAGGAGGCCCATCAGATATGAGAGAAGCTGCATTTAAAGCTTCAGCAAAAGGAAAGGAAGAACTCAATGAATCAGGACATATTTCATAAGAAGAAGATGAAGTAAACTTTATCAAGAAGTTTCAACGGGGTTCTGGAAGATTTAGAGGCAAGCTACCTTTCAAATGCTTTGCCTGTGTTATAGTTGGTCATTATGCTGCCAAATGTCATCATAAAGATAAATATGATAAAGGGAAGGAATCTGCAAAATGGAATAAAAAACAAAGTGTAAGTAAAAAGAGTTACTATACTCAGGAAGATAGCGATGGATTATCAAATAGTGATGAAGATGAAAATAGTAATGACTATAGACTTATAATGGCTTATGAAGATGATAAATTTTGGATTCTTTAGAATAAGATGAACTTCATGAAGAAATCTCTAAACTCAAAATCTGTTTAGAATAAAAAAAAAAGATTATAAATACCTTGACATATCAACTTGCTGAAAGAGAAAAACAAAATGAAAAACTGGAATGTGAAATTGTGGGTCTAAGAAAGGATCTTGAGAAAAAAAAATCTCTCAATCTTAGATTTGCTAAAGGATCAGAAACCTTAAATGAAATTATCAAAGTGTAGCATTCTCCTTTGATAAAGATGGGTCTTGGATATTCTGAAGAAGCACCTCCATCACAAAAGCCGTCAACCTCCACTAAAAGCTATCTTGATGCAGCAAAGAACAGTGAACAGTATGACAATCGTCAGCAAAGGCACAAAGAAAATCACCAGGTAAATCAGGCTCAGTTTGCTCCAAGGATGAACAGAAGTCACAACCAACCTCAGGTAAAACATACTCAATTTGTTTCAAAGATGAATAGAAACTACAATCACCAGATAAATAGATTTGATAATCGCAGGAACTTATTCAATGGTCAATGTTTCTCATGGCATAATTTTGGACCCAAAGTTGTTGAATGTGTTGCTTACAAAACCATCATGACTAGAGAAGCATGAAATCAAAGGAATGTGACAGGGATCAAGAAAAGTTCCTATAATAACTTTTATGTTCCTAAAAATGAAATAGAATGCTAACTTTGTAACAACTTTGGCCATGAAGAATCTGAATGCATGAGTAAATTTCAGAAAATATCTCAAAAGGATCAAACTCCATTAAATCCCAAAATATCGAGAAAGAAAGAACTGCAAGAAGAAAGATGTGGTATAGCCTTGTATGCAAAAGGACAAGAAAACTAGTGGTACATTGACAGTGGATGCTCAAGACACATGAAAGGTGATAAAGAAAAACCACACTCATATAATGCCTTAGAAAAGGAAAATAATGTCTCATTTGGGAACTACACTCCTGTTGTCATAAAAGGTAAAGGCTCTGCTTTCTTGCAACAAAAAGTTAAAGCTGGGAACGTTATGTATGTTGATGGTCTAAAGCATAACCTGTTGAGTGTTAGTCAAATGTGTGATCAAGGAAATGAAGTGGTGTTTCGATCAAACGGATGTGTTGTTTGTGAGCTTGATATAGGATAAACTGTGATCAAAGGTACAAGAACTCCAAACAACTTATACATACTCAAGGGAGGACAACAACAATGCTATCTAAGCAAAATGATGAAAACTGGCTATGGCATAGAAGAATGGGACATCTAAGCTTTTCTCAAATAAGAAAAGCATGCAGATTCCAGGCTGTTCGTGATCTTCTAGATATCAACATTCCTGAAAATACTATATGAAAATCATGTCAATTCAGTAAGAAAGCCAAATCTCACTTCATCGGAAAGGAAGGGTCAACTAGTAAGCCTCTTGAACTTGTTCATACTGATTTATGTGGACCATCAAGGAAAAAGTCACCTCGTGGAGAAGAATACTTTATATTGTTCATTAATGATTTTTCCAGAATCTGTTGGATAGGTCTTCTAAAGCATAAAGATGAAGCATTTGAAAAGTTCAAAGCCTTCAAAGCTTTGGTTGAAAATGAATCAAATCGCAAAATCAAATGCCTCAAATCTAACCGAGGAGGGGAATTTACCTCAGATGAATTCTTTGACTTTTGTGAACAACATGGAATAAAAAGGCAGTTCTCCACCACAAGGACCTTTTAGCAAAATGGAGTGGTAGAAAGGTTGAATAGAACTGTTCAACAAATGGCTCACACTATGCTAAATGAATCTGGAACTCTTGCAACCTTTTGGGGTGAAGTTGCATTCACCGCCATCACTATTCTCAACCAAGAAAATGTTCAGGTAAACAACACTCAAACTCCACATGAACTTTGATATGTTAAGACTCCTACTGTAAAATACTTCAAAGTTTTTGGAAGCAAATGTTACATCAAAAGGACTGATGAAAAACTTGGTAAGTTTGAACCCAAAGCAGATGAAGGTATTCTTCTTAGCTACTCTTCCCGAGGTACAAGATATAAATGTTATAATAAAAGACTTGGGAAAATTATTGAAAGTATTGATGTTGTGGTTGATGAAGCATGCAAAAATCCAAAAGAGATAAAAATCGAAGATTATGACAAAGAAGAAGATGAGGATCATTTTGCCTCATCAAATCACACTCTTTCTGAAGAAGAAACCAATAAAGCACCAGAAGAAGAGATAATGATATAATAGAATAATTTTTCCAGGTATGTTCATAAAACTCATCCAGAAACTCAAATTTTAGGGGAAAACGGGGCAGGTGTGTAGACAAGAATAACTATTACCGAAGCCTCAATCTGTTTAGCATTACTATCTTCCATCGAACCTCAAAATGTAAATGAAGCATGCAGAGATGAATGTTGGGTCAAGGCCATGAATGAAGAACTTGAGAAAATTGAAAAGAATAATACTTGGGAATTAGTTCCTAGACCTCATGATAAGAATATCATAGGAACCAAATGGATATTCAAAAACAAGCTGAACGAAAATGGAGAAGTTATTAGAAACAAGGCTAGACTTGTTTGCAAAGGATATGCTCAACAAGAAGGTATATATTTTGAAGAAAATTTTTCAGCTGTTGCTAGACTTGAAGCCATAAGAATGTTTCTTTCTCTTTCTAGTTTTCAAAAATTCAAAGTATACCAAATGGATGTAAAATCTGCCTTTCTTAATGGAGACTTAGAAGAAGTTTATATTGAACAACTAGGAGGATTCATTCTTGGAAATGATGCAAAACTTGTATGAAAACTCAAAAAGGATCTCTATGGTCTAAAATAGGCTCCAAGGGCCTCGTATTACCATCTTGACAAATATCTCCACCAACAGGTTTTTTCAAAGGGGTTAGCAAATAGCAATCTATATACAAAGATTGACACCAGTAAATTACCAATAAGTGTTGTTTATGTTGATGATATCATTTTTGGTAGCAATGAAGAATCGAGTTAGAATTTTGCTTCAGTAATGCAGCAAGAATTTGAAATGTCTTTGCTTGGTGAGCTTACATATTTTCTTGGTCTACAAGTTCAACAAAATAAAGATGGTATTTTTCTCTCACAAACCAAATATCTCAAACAGATCTTGAAAAAGTACAGCATGGAAGATTCTAAACTAGTATGTACCCCAATGGTAACAGGATGCAGTCTTAGCTCAAATGATGAATCAACAACGATACATCAACCAACTTATAGATCCATGATTGGTAGTCTGCTTTATCTAACAGGTACCTGACTTGACATCATGCATGCAGTAGGAATAGTTGGAAGATTCCAAGAAAATCCAAAGGAATCACACCTTCAAGCAGTCAAAAGGATTTTCAAATATCTTCAAGGAACACAGAACTTTAGTTTATGGTATCATAGAGATACAGATCTTACACTTCATGCCTATAGAGATGTAGATTGGGCTGGAAGTGTTGATGACAGAAAAAGCAGTAGCGGTGGTGCATTCTATATGGGTTCCAAGTTAGTGTCTTAGTTCAACAAGAAACAAAGTTCAATTGGATTATCTACAGTTGAAGCAGAATACATGGTTGCTACATCTTGCTGCACACAACTACTTTGGATGATGCAAACCTTGCAAGAAATTCAGATCACATGTACTCCACCCATCTCCATTCTATGTGATAATACAAGTGCCATCAGTATTTCAAAGAATCCAATCATGCACTCCAAGACCAAGCACATACCCATCAAATATATTTTTTTACGTGAACAAGTGCTGGAACAAAAGGTCAAATTGGAGTATGTTCCCTCCAAAGAACAGGTTTCTGATATATTCACTAAACCACTGCCCAACGAGACAATTGAATATCTCAGGCAAAAGCTGGGAGTAGTTGCTCCATCATCCTGCTGTTAAATCCTACTTTTTCATAGAAAGGTGGTTATACACGAGTTTCATGAAGCGTAGTCATGTACATACATGGGTTTCTGTGGGCATAGTTGCATATCTGTTGGTTTGAAGAAAAGAAGTGGGCCAGACTCAGAAAAAAAGGGGTCTGTTATGGTTCTATCAATTATTTGTTATGTTTGATGATTGTTACAATCTGTTGATAGCATATGGAAATATCTTGGTCCTCATAAAGTTGTTGATAACTTGATGTATATCTGATTAATGATGATTCTTTGATATCTCTTACTGACATATGCAATGATCAGATCTGACAGTGAACAGGTGGAACAGGTTCAGGGGGAGAACATGGTATGCTTCTAATAAAGCATTGTTGTCATTATGACTAGAAGTTTTTGGTACCTAATAAGTTCTTACTTTATGATGATAAGGGAACGAAGCAAGTTGATCTTGATGAGATCAAGAGGATGAGTTAATGTATGCCGACATGCTTTGTCACAGGCTTGATATTTTGGGAACTAATGATGGACGTATACAAGTTACTGGTCTGGATGTTGTTGATAGATGTTGCTGATGGTGTAGATCATATGATAGTTTTTGATGACTATCATGGTCTTGTTTAAGATATTTGGTCTCTATTACATATATCATGTATATCATTTAATGTAAAGGTCATGAAAAAACCTAATTTGTAACCCCACTATGCATGGGATGGATGATGTAATGTTTCTTGTTTTTTTCATGTATAAACAATTGGTATATCCCCACTTGGTTGGGTGGATGAGTCAAATTTGGTATATCCCCACTTGGTTGGGAGATGGATGTATGTATGAGCCATTGGTGATGCATGTATAGCGTCATATTATTCTTTAGAACATCTTTGTGGAGACTTTGCTTGTGCTCAGGGGGAGCATGGACTCCATCATGGGAGCTCAATTAGCACACTTCATCATATCAGTGAATTCAGCATGTACTTAGGGGGAGCATGACCCTTTGCCCTTGATGTCAAAGGGGGAGAGTGACTTGGTGTGGTTGTTGACGTCAAGTCCAAAGGGGAAGATTGTTGGCATTATGATACAGGTATTTTCCTTGATGGCAACTCACTCAGATGAAAGATCATAGTATGGCAGGTAAATAGCAAAGAAGTACAGATCAATCTTCATAGAATGAAGAAAGAGATGTATACACAAGTTCACCATTGACCAAGCTGCGTATACATGCAAGTTCACTATATACAATTTGTGTATACGTACACATGCACTTCCAGAGAAGGAAAAGCGCGTATACCTTGGAAAACTAAGTTTCTAGTCTGAGGTATTTCGTCCATGGTATTTTGATCCATGGTATTGGTCCAAGGTATCTGGTCTGATGTATTGACCCTAGGTATTTGGTCCAAGGTATTGTTCCTAAATGGTTTTTGTCCATGGTATTGAGAAAGGCCTACAAACTATAAAAGGAGGAGAGGATCATTAGGCCAAGGTGTGTAAGTATTGAATATCCGATGAATTGTGAGATCTAATATGCTAGTTATTGGGTTATGGTGCAGTGCTGGATCTGAACCAAGGACGAACCTTAGCGGATAACGAGGGATTAGATATAATGATGGATTGGGATCTTAAGGCGTAAAATGAACTATCATTATGTGTTTTTTCTCATGTATATTCTAGATCTAAATACTAATGGATATATTACTCTGTAAATGATATGATCTAGGTATAATTAAAGTCTGGAATAGGTACAGAACTCTGAATTTATATTTGCAAATGTATACACTGGTTGGCTTAGAGAAAAACGCGTATACACGCAAGTTCGACACATGGAAGTAGTGTATACATTATAGAATATGTTTTAGTCACTTCTGTTTGCTGTTGCAGAGTTTATTGTTCTGGATTGGGTTCTCATTATTGTATTCTAGTGACAGTATTCTGAATGATCAGATTGATGGGTTGTCAAAGTGATTGATTGATTTGGTTGTGGTTGGTTGAAATGGTGATTGGGTGATGCAGATATATTTTAAGATTGAATGTTAGTTATGATGTTGTTGATGGATCCAGTCTGAAAATTTATGAAAGATGGTCCCTGGAGGAAGAGATAAGGTTGTAGCCTTCTGTAGGTTGGCGCCTACGTACTAGTAAACATATCGACTGGTACAAGAGCTAGGGGGTTGTAGCTCCCTTCCAGTAGTAGCTAGAAAATGTGAGAAGGTTGGAGCCTTCTGTAGGTCAAAACCCGCATACTAGTATAAGTCTGCACCAGTACAAAATTGTAAACAGAATTTTCTTATTATTAAAAGAAGACAAAGATGACAGTAGCGGGTGGTTTTTACCCACATTGGGTTTCCAACTTATATCTTGGAGTTCATGTGTGATGCTTATGCTTTATTCTGTTTTTTTAATATCTGACATACTGGTTAAAGTTCAATACTTGATAAATTGGGTAAAACAAAAGTTCTCTGCATATACACTGGTTCCTTTAATAACAGTCGCGTGTACACATTGGTTCACTTAGGCAAAGCAGCGTATACAAATCTGCTTATGGAATTGAAAAATTATTGAGTTACTAATACTGATTCACCCCCCCTCTCAGTATTATTTCCAACAGTCTATAGTGTGCTGAAGATAGAATAAGGCATTCTAGAGATAGTGAAAGAATTCTGAGGGAGTTGGCGCAAGCTAGAGAAAGATCGCTCAGAGCACTAATTGAAGGAGTCAAGTCTAGAGAAGCCTAGATCTATCTATAGAGTGAGGACAAATAGCGAGATGATATGGCATTCTAAACCCATAGGTTCAGTTGTAAACAAATGGAGTTGAGCGTGGAGCTTGTAAAAGAATTTATGCCATAATCCCAGAGAGCCTAGTTGAGTTGACTAGAGCTCACGGAGACATAGCCCAAGAGTTTTTGGTGAACTCCTAATTATATTGTTGTCTAATGTGTTTGCTTACTCACTGCTCTATTTACTGTTATATGTATTTTATATCAGTTTAATCAAATGAATTTAGGGCACATGATCAGTTAAAAAACAAACACAAGCATACACCTATTTCAAACACTTTTTAATTCCGTAATTGGTTAATCATAAGGTCTTGGGAATATTTAAGCTTTGGAAGTGGGAGAGGTTCTTATAAGCTTGACAAGAAGCCTTTAGTGCCCCATTTTCAGATCAGGTGGTATCAGAGCTTGAGATTGATTAACTGCACCTTCAAAGAAGGTGATATCAAAGCTGGTTATACCTGAACAAGTGGTATCAAATCAGAATGCTTGATTGACAGAGAAAAGATTGCTTGTCTGAAAGGTGTTTAAACAGTCAGAGGTTGATTGTATGCTTGTTTACAGATTGACTATTGTCTGAGTTTGCAGAGGTGAAGGGAAAGCTATGGATAGCTAAGTCCAGGAGGGGACAAGAAGGAAGAAGGGATAAAGGCATTCTTCTTATCCCAAAGGACCTCAAAGCGATCCTTGAAGCACAAGAGGGCTTCTACCTCAAGAGTGTGAAGATTGTATTCTTGGGGAATGCAATGGTGTGAAGCATACCTTGCAGAAAGAAGGTGTATATCAGCATACACTTGAACCAGAGAGTTTTGGAAACTCTGAAAGCCTTGACGAGACTGATGGTGTTCCAAAGGGAGCCACTTCTTCATTCAGTTCACCTCCTCATGAAGGAAATAAAGGTGAAAGAGAAAGGTATAAATCTAGTTCTAACCATATTCATTTTGCTTCTGTTCAACATGGTAAATTTCGATAAAGAATTGGAAAATAATTGCATGTTCTTTTTGTGGTTTGGATAACCATAATGTTTCTAGATGTTGGAAGAGAATGGCCACATACATGAAAATTTTGAAGGAAAGGAAGCAAGAAGCCAAAGGTCCATTGGACAAGGAAAATCATGCTGTCAAGAAGATGCACATGTGTTGCACCTACTGCCATAAGCAAGGACATCATGCTGCAAAATGTTGGACTCTGAATTCAACAATGCTTCCATGAAACTTGGAGAAGGTGGAAAGAGAAAATGGCAAAAATGGAAAGGAAGATTCCATGAATGATGTGTTTCAAGATGATTCAAATGTTGATGTTGATGTGCAGACAAAGATAGCACCTTTGAAATGGATTGGTAATAAATGGTTAGAGTCCTTATACAATTAAGATTGCATGTATATTGATGCATCTATTTGCATTTCTTTGTTAATGGAATGCAAGTTGCAGGATTTTACCAAGAAGGTGAATAGAAAACTTGGGTAGGAGACTCACTTTATTGCTGCAACATTATATTCATTTCAGTTGCAAAAGTATAGTGTGCTTAAGTGAAAGTTGAGATATGAAATGCATGCATAAGCATGATATGCATGAACACAGGGATGTTGATGATTTCCTTGTATTTGACCATGTATGTGTAATTAACTTGAAGGGTTGATTGCTTTGTTGTAAACATGCATGTAATATTGACTTGAGAAAAGTTTATTTGGTCTCCAAGATGGAGATAATGATGAAGTGTTTCATCTTTTGAAAAGAATCCTTGAGATCTTTTATACATGCTTGACTTGAAGGGTCATTTGTTTTAAAGGCATGTTTTGTTGGCTCATTATCTAGTCAATCATTTGTACATAAATGTAAAGACATGGAGGTGTTCACAAGATGTGAAATCTATTTCTTTTGTTGAAGCAGGAGTTTAGGCCATCCAGTTGTTGTCTGTATTTCTATTGTTGTTAGCAGTTGTTGTTGACAGCTTGTCAAATAGGTACAAATGAAACGTTTGTGAAGTAGATGTAACTTCACATTTGTTCGAGCCACCTTGGATCAATGATTAAGGTAGAGAAGTTCAAACTACCTTCTGTGACCATCTCAGTAGGAGTTCAGCATGAAGTCAAGGAGGAAAATAGTTCTTCCCAAGATGACCAACACATCCAAGAAGGAGAGTGGTCAAAGGATTTGGTTCAGAGGCACTATGCAAGGAAAGTGTATGGAGGATAAAAGAAGAGGGTGTTGTTATTCTCATTTACTATTCAAATTAGTATATCAGTATTTTGGAGACCGAAATTTCTTTTAGTGGGAAGGCGTGATCCCAAATGTATCTTGGATGGACTTCTAAGTCTAAAATGTTCCTCACAGAGGAAAATTAAAATCAAAGGCTACTCCTAGAAATAGCCCCATTGCATATATCTTTTCATTCTGAATCTGATGCAATTTGAATGGACTAAAATGGACTTTGGAAGATGAAGTTATTGCAAAAGGAAGATTGCCTTTGTCCTTTGAAAAAGGATGCATTTCTTCTAAAAATGGCATAAATGTCTTTATATTGGAAATCGCATCACAAAAGGTTCAAAGGGTAGACTTACGGCCAAGGCAAAAGGGACACCCAATTAGAGATCCCCGGCATATCACAATCAGAGGTAGGTTGTATGCGATATCGGGACCCCAGACTATGCAACATTGCGAATGCCGATTATCAGATCGACAGATCGGCGTTGGCATAGTCCATAGCCAAAGGAAGAACCCCCAGGCCATTACAAATGTGATATGCAATAAAGTGATGGGTTGATGTGTGACCGCACAACAGTGGTCGGATCGGGAAAAGAGATCAACGGTCCAGATTTGATCGGCGATTGGCGATTAGTGATCCCCGATACAAAGGCCAATGCACATGCAACCATCGATAAGCGATATTGCGATATGCCAAAGTTCTGATGGGCCAATCGGCAATATCGGCGATTGGCGATCGGTAAATTCCCGATAGAGAGGACCATTACATGTAGTTGCGACTTGCGATTGTGATATGCCAATAAGGGGCAGACTTGATGGAATTATAGACCCAATTTCATAAGTTTTGAAATCCAGGAATTCGAGATTTTCAATGTATTCCTGTGTACTAGGTTTTTTTTGCCTACACCATGTGATAGTGATATGTGATAAAGCACAGACTCGAAAGGGATTATAAATGCAGTTGCGTTCCAGTTGAAGTCCGATTTTTGCACCCGATAGTGTATTTTCGAGTATTCTCTCTGTATTGGAATTATGTGCTATTTTCGGGAATTTCCCCGAAGAAAGGCTGCCTGTGTATTTCCTTCGTAACTGTCCCATTTTCCTTGCCATGCTGTAAGTTGTTGTTTATAACAATGATGCAGGAATGCGTTATATGCAGAGCCATAGAGCTAGATGGCCAAATGCAGAGCCACAGAGCTAGAGGGCCAGACACAAAGCCACAGGGACCAGAGGAAACATAGAGGTAGAGGAATGATTTCACAGAGAGGAATGGATGGAAGCCATAGCGTCAGAGGATTCCTCACAAAAGCTAGAGAGCACAATTGATAGAGGGAGTGCACCAAAAATGTAGGAGTGGAGAAGCAAGTTCTCCCTTCAGGGAGCTCACAATTGTGTAGAGCCAGAGCTCAAGATAGTTACGCAGAACCAGAGGGTCGATAGCAGCAGAGAACCAAGAGCCGGAGTGAGAGCCAGAGCCAGAGCCAAGAGAGCCAATGCCAAGAGTGAGAGCACCAGAGCCACAGAGCCAGAGTGCTTGATAGAGGCATAGCCACCAGAGGTTGGAGGCAGAGCCTTAGAGCCAAAGAGCTCACAACAGACTTCTAAGAGCCATGATGCGGTAGTGAAGCTGCAGAACAACAAAGAGATTGAAATGTTCAAGTTGTTGCTGGTGTCCAGAGTGTGGTAAAGATAGAATAAGGCATTCCAGAGACAGTGAAAAAATTCTTAGGGAGTTGGCGCAAGCTGGAGTAAGATCACTTAGAGTGCTGATTGAAGGAGTCAAGTCTAGAGAAGCCTAGATTTGTCTGTAGAGTGAGGACATGCAGTGGGATAAGATGGCATTCTAAACCCATAGGTTTAGTTGTAAACCAATGGAGTTGAGCATGGAGCTTGTAAAAGAATTTATGCCATAATCCCAGAGAGCCTAGATGAGTTGACTAGAGCTCACAGAGACGTAACCAAAGAGTTTTGGATGAGCTCCTAATTATATTGTTATCATATGTGTTTGCTTACTTGTTGCTCTATTTACTGTTATATTTATTTTATATCAGTTTAAGAAAATGAATTTAAGGCACATGATCAGTAAAAATACAAACACATGCATACACCTATTTCAACCACTTTTTAATTCCAGAATTGGTTAATCATAAGGTCTTGGGAATACTTAAGCTTTGGAAGTGGGAGAGGTTCTTGTAAGCTTGACAAGAAACCTTTAGTGCCACTTTTTTAGATCAGGATCATTGGCGATGAAGTTGTGGGTGCTAATGAAAACCATGGAATTGCTTTGTTCTACTCTAATGTAAAGGGGCTTTGTTTCTTCTCTTTCCAATACTCTTTTTACTTCCTTATCCCTATCCTCCTCATGACTCATCCATGATGCCAAGGCCATCAGTTGTAAGTCCCCCACCTTTGGATTAGGGTCCCACACATTCAGGTTTTTTAAGGCCAAGTTATGTAAGTAGAATTCAGATATCTTGGCCCTACCCTCTAGGGTGCTTTGGTCACAGAGCTCAATGAACTGCCTATATTCCTGGAAATGCATAGCACCTTGTTGTGCTAGCGTCTTTATCTGAAACTGCAACCATTTAAATTTGAGGTACGAGGCATATGATTTTGTTGGCATCCTGCACTGGAGTGCCTCCATAGAGATACTTTCCATAGTGGCCAATTAGATCTCTTTTTCCTATACTTGCCTTCTCAGCCATGTGTTCTCGGCCTCTAGTTGATATTTCATTACTATTTCCCTGTCTCTTATCTCACTCAACTCTCTTCCCATCTCTAGAAACTTCTCTTCCATATGGCGCACATCCTCTACACTTTTTGATTTAGAAATTTGCATCCAACGATGTGCCCTTTCTCTCTCATTCCTGGGGGGTAAGTTTTCCTTGTCCCCTTGGTGAGTCTTCAATAATGATAGGAGTCTTGGTAGGTGTTTTTGGTCTTCCTTATTTTATCCTGGTTCTCTTCCTTGTTTTGAAGTATAGTGGAGTCTGCCTCTTTCCTGTTAATTTTATGAGTGTACTTAGAGAAATGAAGGAAGCAACTGCCTCCTTCTCTGTGGGTTCAAGAGACACTCTTGGGGATTCCTCCCCTTCCTTGCTATGTATTTCAAGACTTGATTCATCCTTTTGTGCTTCTTCCCTACTATCCTTCTCTTCCTCTATTTCATTTATCTTTTCCTCCTCTTCTTCCTCTGGTTCTTCTTCTTCTTCTCCATGTTCCTCTTCTCCTTCTTCAGGTTCTTCTTCCTCTTCTTCAGGCTCTTCTTCCTCCTCTTTTTTTGATTCTTCTTCTTCTCCTCCATTTGGTTCTTATTCCTCTTCCTCACCACTAGAAGTTGGGTCTCTTTCATACTCAATTTCTTTAATTACATCTTCTTTGTTCATGTCTGCAAATGTGGACCACATAATAGGGATTATTAATTGGCTTAGGGCATCTTCCTCATTATGAGCTTGATCAGTCCATGATGTGCCAGTTTTTGATTCTTTCCTTCCTATACCTTGATGCCCATGTCTATCATTGATTGCAATAAAAATTAGGGCACACTAAGTCTTCTATGAGGAGGTAACTCTTCTCTAAATCTCGGCTCATGGAGGAGTCTAAACTGGTAACCATAGACTATACTGAGCTTTCCCTCACAAGAAATATACTTGAGAATGTGATAGCTTACTTCATCCCAAGTATATGAAATTCTCTCCATTCTAATCTCATATTTGTCCTCAATTGGTTCCTCATCTTCCAAGAAAAAATTATTCTAGGCATAAGTGTTGCTAGCTTTATCCTCTTTTCTCCATTGTAAACCTAGAGGAAGTGTAGTGATTCTGCTAATGCTTTCAAGGGTAATTGTTACTAACAATCCTTTGACTACAGTAGTGGCACTGACTCTAGATTCAGGTGTGAGTGACATTGAAAATTCCCTACCTACATCATCATCATATCGTCTATGTCGCTCAAAAAATCTCAACCATTGATGCCTTCTAAATATATCTAACACGGGAGGATGGAGTTGTATTCTAGTTCTCCTAGTGGGCTCCCTTTTGTTGAAACCCCTAGTCATATTCTCTCTTTATCAATTTGATTGTATGAAGTTTGGTGGCTATAGCTTAAGAGATTTCCTTGGTGACTGAGGGTTTATAGTTTGGGAGGGTGATGACTACACTTCTCCATTTACTCCACACTATTGGGTTGTGTTATATTCTTTCTACGTAGTTAATAGGGGGTTTGAAGGGCACCTGTAACCCCAATTTATGGGGTCTGGGGTAGCACCCTAGAAAATTTTGGTTTTGGACCCTATGTTAGGTTGGGCAGACCCACCTATGGTTTTGTGCATGATTTTCGCACATGTTTTTTGGTTGCGATGGTTTTCAATCCATGGTATTGGATGTGTTATCACTCAGGTTGTCCTTAAGCTCCGGAAAAGGATACGGCCGAGGTAACCATAGACCAACTTTGGACTGCAGGTTCTAGCCAACCTGCAATCAGAGAGGGCTCTCTCTTTATGATTTAGCTTTGTTGAAAAGGATTTTAGGCTAGGTTTTGAGTTCAGGGGGTTTTTGTTTTGCTTTGGTGGGAAAATTGATGTTTTCAGACAGAGAGGCAAGGCATAGTCTGGAAGTTTCAAACCATTGGGCGTGGAGTCGAGGAGGAGAACTGCTGGTGCATTTCTTCGGTCACAAGAGAGGTCAAATGGAGCAAGATAGCTGAGCATGAAAAAATATTTCAGGTTTAAATGATGGGAAGAATGCTAAGTAATGAGAGGCAGTTAAGAATCTCTCAATCAGCTTAACAGATGGAGGTAACAGAGCTCTACCTAGGGGCAGTGAAGAATCCCTAGATAATTGGCCAACACAAGTGAATCGGGGTAAACATGAGCCAGGAGGAATTCATATTCATAACCAATTCAATCAGAGGAAAACATAAAGAAATAACAGAAATTGAGCATAGAGTGTATTTAAACAAATTCTAAGCTATTCTTTTTTTCTGCTATTTAGATAGTGGTAAACAATAAACAGAGGTAAGATGCACTTATTGCTTCAGGCTGCAGCACAAGAATTCTATCTTCATATCTCCAAAAACATTCATTTACAACAGTCAGTTCGGTCTCCAAGCTTTCAGCAATCTTTGATTATAGAAAAACTCAGGTATACAATGCGAGTCTCTAGTGAAAATTCTCAATCAACCAACCCTTGTAACAATGTAGAGGGCGGTATATATAGGGCAAAGCTATCTACAGAGTTCCTTTATTACATCTTGACCTAATCAGGTCTGAAAGAAAACATGATTACTTAACCTAATCCTATCCAGAAATAAATGCAAAAAATATCTCGGGCTGCGCTCAGGGCCGCCGTATCAAAACTAAGTAAATGATGTTGTCCTTGGTGGCTTGCTGTAGTGTTTTCTGAAATAAATGTGTATGGGTTTCTGCATCTTTGCTGTCTGTCTGCATTTAAAGCTTTAACTGTGATTTGAGGGCAAGGATGGGCTTACGCCTCTTGATTTGACTTTCTGGGGGGGCTCATCAATGTTCAGGTGCTTCGAGCCCCTAAAAAATCTTCGGCTAATACTCTTTGGCTCGTCATCTTCCTCTAATACTCTTTGGCAATAAACCGATGCTTTTCTGACGTGTTGTGTGTTACATCATCATTTAATGGCCGCTGTTCGGCCTCTGTTTTCTTCAAAACTGCTTTCTGCTCCTTTCTGAGTGTTTCGCGAAGAAAAATGGTTCATTCGGCACATTTCGGGCTTCCTGGGGGCCGCAGAATGAAAAGATTCCATGAAGATTCCCCATTCTGGCCCAAAAAATCTAGCGAAATCGCTCATCCAAAACTGCCTCAGAAACTGATTTCGGGGCTCCGAAGTGCGATTTTTGCCCTTCGTGCCAAAAAGTGTTGATGACATCATCATGATGATGTGGCAGGATGACATTAGCGGGTGACGTCATCATGTACGGACGGTGACATGGCATGTACAGTGGCAGGGTACGGTGGCAGGAGGCCACATGGCAGGTGATTCGGCAGGTGACTCGGCTTACGTCACAGGGGAGGGCGGTAAGCGGTTTTGGGCGCACCGTCTTAGCGCCTGGGTGGTTTTGGGAGGATGGGCTCCGCCACACCCCAGAGCCTAACGCGTGGCGGGAGTACAGCGGCAATACCGCCCATCTCCCGGATGCTAAAGCTCGGGCAGTTCGAGGATGGGAGGGCTCATCAGTTGTAGATCTACGGGGCGGATGATCCAACGGCTGGCGGCGATGGCGAGTCGGCGGGGGTATACGGGCGATGAATATGCACAGAATATTCTGATTTTAATAACGCGCGAAGGTGGGGTTTGAAACTTAGGTTTAGTGGGTTTGGGGGGTTAATACGAGCGCGGGTTAATGTATTTACAGTTAGGACTTAGGAAAAGGGGTAGAACATGGGTTTTTACGCGAGGGTTTAGCAATTTATGCCCGAAACTTAGGATAAGGGGGAAAAAAGTGGGTTTTTTGAGGGTTTTTAGGGCTAGGGAAGAGGTTATTAATCTGGCCAGGTGTCAGATTAATCCATGCTTGGACACGGATGGGCTAAGAGCAGCCCCAGATGGACTGTTCTTTCCCTGAATTAGAAAGAATATGGCTATATTGCCAGGGGGGGAATATTTACATAGGGGAATTTTATATACAAAGTTTTAGTAGGGGAAAAGGGAAAAACTGATAGGGAGTTATATAATACTGGTTAGTAGTTAATATGAAGGTGATAAGCAGGGGCCAAGGTCAGGGACCTTAGGCTAATTTTGGGGAAAAGAGTTTTGAAAAGAAATAAAATCCTTGAGTGAAGCAAATCTTCACCAAGGCAATTGATACGGATGATGATGAAACTAAGAGGAACCAAGAAGTTTGGGAAGTTAGTAAGTGACTTGGGGAATTAGAAGAAGGGGGAGTTAGTTATGTCCACCTTTGAGCTCCCTTGCATGAAAACTGCCTGCACTGTGATCTGTAAAGATAAAGCATTATGTAACACAAAATTGATCATAAATTGCCTTTCTGCAACCACACAGCTACCTACCCAGCTTACTTTCCTAACATTTTTTCTTCTTTTCAATTAGGTGCACTTAGACTTGCAAACCCAGATTTACAATTTTTTTTTATTTTTTTTTTTTGAATTTTCCCTATCTAAATCTACACTTATTTCTGCCAGGGCCCAAATTAAACAGTTGGGTCCCTTTGATTCTCTACCTATCTACAAATCTGCCAAGATTAAACTGCTTGGATAGATATCATTCTCTATATTCTAAAACAGGAAATTGAAACCTAGGGAGACCAAGTTTGAACTGTTTGGACCTCCCTTAAATGAAAACTCTTCAAAAACTGGAACTACTCATCAAAAATTGGAATACAGCAGTGCGTTTGGACTAAGCATACTTCATGGCACCTTGTGGAAATATGGAACATTGCAGCCTGCAAAGTATGACATATTTGGCATGTAAAAATGTCAATAATGAAAGATGATACCCTGTTGCAATAGGAGGCTAACAGTGGCTCCACTTGGGGATGGCTTTTCCTTGTGAAAATTCAAGAAGAGCAGGTCAGATTGCCTTGATCTTCTATTTGTTGCTGTAGACTGGAAACATTTCTTTGTTCTGGCTGCTGAAAATATAACCTTTGAACTATGAACAACCTTCTCCTCAACTGAATTACTGTGAACTGTACAACATCGTCTGCTTTCTTCTGCGTGCTTGATGATTATGTACAACATTGTTTGAGCATTATGCCTCTGAAAATCATGGGCCAAAACTGATGTATCTCCTCTGACTCTGGTCCTGAACCGTTACTGACCAATTTCTTCTTCCTTGTCAACATTCTTCTGGCTGAAGATTATAATTTGCAACAACTTGCCTTTACCATGATATATCGTGATGTGTCTGTGCTATTCTTCACTGTTGTGCTAAAATTAGTGCAGAGACAGGGCCTTTACAACTGGACTACTTGCATCGGCTGGATCTTCACAGATTTACTACTGCTTCTTAAACAATCGGCTTGCTTATAAAAATGAAAACAAAGTGATGATATATACAACTAAGACTGTACAAAGATATATACAAAACTGCATTGTGTCCCTTTAAAAGGGGTCATGGTAATGCTTCAGCATACGACCATTGACAGGGCCTTCTTCAGCAGAATGATCCTCCACAGATCTGAGAAAATAAGTGTTATTTCCCTGAACAACAGAAATAACCAATGGACCTCTCCATAGAAAATCAAACTTGGCATGTTTGCCCTTGTCTTCCCTTCTTGAGTCCCATCTTAGAACTTTGTCACCAACATTGAAATCCTCAGCCTTAGCTCTCTTATCAAACATCTTTTTGAGCTTTTCTTGCACAATTTGAGCTCTGTCATAAACTTGTTGTCTGGTTTGCTGCAGATGGATGGTCTGATTGATTCTTTTTTGAATGTCATTCAGTTCAACTTGAATCTCTTGTAACAGCTTGATAGTAGGAATGCCCATGGATGAAGGAAATCTGGCCTCCATACCATATACTAGCTCATAAGGGCTCATCCCAATTGATCTTTTGCTTGAAAGTCTGTCTGCCCATAGGGCATTTACCAGTTTTTTGTGCCATTTCTGCTTGTTTTGTTCCAGCACTTTCTTTATGATGTTGATGAGGCTTTTGTTAGATGATTCGGCCAAACCATTACCTTGAGGGTAATAGGCTGTGGAGTGGCCCAAGGTAATATGAAATCTGTAGCAAAAATTGATCATCTTTTTGGACTTAAAGGCAGCGGCATTGTCAGTGATGATTTTCTCAGGGCAGCCAAATCTGGAAAGGATATTGCACTCAAGGAATTGGATAATGATGGTGTCATTGGCTTGTCTACAGGGAATGGCTTCAACCCACTTAGTGAAATAGTCAGTGGCTGTTAGGATCCATTTGTGCTGGCCTGAGGAAGAGGGATGGATTTCTCCAATGAAGTCAAGACCCCATTGTTGAAAAGGTTTTTCGGTTGAGATGGGTTTAAGGGGCAAGGGTAACAGCTTTCTCTTGCCCTAAAAAATTTGGCATTTGTGACATGACATGGCAAACTTCTTTACATCTGCAAAAAGAGAGGGCCAATAAAAACCAGCCCTTAAAGTTTTATCAGCAGTTGACTTCCAATATAGATGTCCTCCACAGTCACCTGCATGGAATTATTTCATGACATTGTTAGTTTTATTCAGGGTTAAACAATTAAGCAATATACCTTCATGATTTCTCCAAAATAATGCACCATCTATAACACAAAACTTTAAAGCCTTCATTTTCAAAAATCTTTTCTTGGTTCTGGACAATCCTGGGGGAGCACACAGGTTTAACAATACAAAGCATATATCAGCATACCATGGGGATTGTAAAAAGATTTCACTGATCTGTGGAGTCGCCAGCTCCGGTTAATTGTCCAACTGGTTAATCTCTAAGGCTTGAAAATTTGTTTCGGACATTAATTTAGCTAAACCTTGTCCCTTTATCAGCTTGGTTGGTTTTATTTCTATGTCATATTCAAGGATATTTGCAATCCACTTGCCTCTTTTGCCTTCTAATCCTTCTTGAGTCAATATGTCCTTTACAGCAGCATGTGGGACATAGGCAATCACGTGTGAATATAAAATGTACACTCTGAAATCCTTCATGGCCCTAACAAGTGCTAGGCCTGCTTTTCCATTATTGGGTACTTCAAAGGGGCGTCTCTTAGAGCTCGGCTGAAAAAGCAATTGGCTTTCCAGCTCCCTGTTCATCCTTTTGCAAAAGGACAACGGCTATAGTGTGATCAGATGCAAACGAAAATATGATAAAATCTTTGTCAAACTGTGGGCTAGTTAGGACAGGGGTTTGTGTTAAGGTTGATTTGATACTCTCAAATGCTTGCTTGGTTTCAAGAGACCATTTTACCTTGGCATTCTTCTTTAACATGTTGCTTAACAATCTTATCAGCTCAGCTAGATTTGGAATAATCTTCTCAGGAAGTTGATTTTCCCAAGGAATGCTTGTAGCTCTTTAATGTTTCTTGGAAATGGGATTTGGAGGATAGCTTGTATTCTTTCAGGATCAATTCTAATCCCATCCTCTGATATGATGTGGCCAAGTAATTTGCCTTCTTCAAGGCCAAACAGAGACTTCTTGGGGTTCAAGGAAATGCCATATTTCCTACATGTCATGAAAATTTTCCTGAGATGCTTGAGGTGTTCTTCATCGGATTTGGAAAATGGGGTTAAGTCATCAAGGTAGATAACTAGGAAATCATGTATTTCTTTGGAAAAAGCAATATCCATTGCACGTTGAAAGGTAACACCAACGTTTTTAAGACCAAATGGCATCTTTACATACTTGAATGTTCCCCAGGGTGTAGTAAAAGTTGTTTTGTCTTGGTCATCTGGGTGAACAAGTATTTGGTTAAAACCTGAAAAACCATCTAGTAAAGAGATTCTAGATGATTCCACTACTCTTTGCAAGATGTGGTCCATTTTAGGCAAAGGGTAATGATCTTTTAGGGAGACTTGATTTAAATTTCTGAGATCTACACAAAGTCTGATTTCGCCTGTCTTTTTTCTCGTAGGAACAAGATTGGACACCCATTCAAAAAATCTAATGGGTGCTATGATGCCTGCTTCAAACATCCTCTTTACTTCCTTCTCAATCGGGGGAAGAAGCATAGGGTTAATTCTTCTAAGTTTCTGCTTGAAGGGTTTCTGGTTTGGTTTTAAAGGAATGGTGTGTTGGATTACCGAGGTGTCATAGGATTTCAGATCCTCATAGCTCCAAGCAAATACATCTTGGAACTCTTTGAATAAGTCAATGTACTTGGGCTTTTGATCAGGTGGCAAATTTTTGCACAGTTTGATCATTTTTGGCTTTTCTGTTGTCCCAATGTTATGTTCCTCTATATCAGTGTTTATAGGCTGCAATTTTGGCTTTCTTAGCACGTCATTAGCATCAAACATGTCTTCTAATGGGGTTAGGCCATCAGGTAGAAAGTTATCCTTTAAGTCAATGATGTCTGCCTCTGTTTTGGCTATATCTTCCAAGTGTATTTGTTTCAGCTGTTCTATGTTTTCTTTGTCAAAAATAGTTGGTTTCAGGATTTGCTTGACTGTTGCAGCTATTACATCTTGCTGATTTTCAGTTGTTTGGTGTTCTGGATCTGTCATAGCATCCATGTCGATGTTAATATTCGAAAACTCATGCTCAAGGGTGAGGAAATTGTTAATCTGGGCATCATTTTCGAATACTTGCCAGTCTTTAACGTTATTTGGGACTGCGGGCCTATGTTTTATTTCAGCTGTGAAGTGATGGTTTGGGTCAAAAGGAAGCTTGCATGTACTAGCAAAGGTGGCTAGGCTGTGTGCATGAATGTTGTGATTTCTGGAAATCTTGTCAAGCTTGAATTCAGTGAATGCCTGGAGTATATTAGTAGCAGCGGTCCTATAGGCTCTCATTCTGTTGTCATTGGTTACGAAATTGCCTTTTATCTATTGTATGATTAAATCAGAGTCTCCTAAAATAGATACTTTTGCAGCTCCCAACGCTCTGAGGAGTTTAAGGCCTAAAAGTAGAGCCTCATATTCTACCATGTTGTTTGTGCATTTAAAATTCAGTCTGTAGGCATGACCTTCTGCATGGTTGTTATATGTGTTGTGAATCCAGACACCTGCCCCCGTTCCTAACTTGTTGACAGAGCCATCAAACTCTAAATACCATGTGATTTCTTGCTTATGGTCAGTATCAAGAGATTGAGCTGTTTTAGGATTGGGCAGATTTAAAATTTCTGTTTGGGGAACTTCTTTTGGTAGGCTGGTTGCATCAACTGCTGTGATAGTTTCATCAGTGTGTGCAACTGATTCTTCGTTGATGTGTGCTTGTTGCTCTAGAGTGAAGGGCTCATTATCAATTGGAGAACTTGTATCATCATTAAACAAAATAAAGGAATCCATATCAGAGTGGATTGAGTAAATGGGAAAATTTTCAGGCTTGCTCTCACTACTTACCACATATTTCATGAGCGTTTCTCTGTACAGTCTCTTTGGTTGCCCAAAGACTGAAATGGTGGCATAGGAATGGTCTAATTGAAGGGATCCTTGGAGCTTTGCTCCCCATGATCTTGACAGGAGCATACCGTATTTTGGTGGAATGTCAGCAACCACTACATCCATGAGGATGGTCTTGTTGGGATATTGGACTAAGGAGACACACAAGTCTTTGATGAGGCCTAGACATTTCACTTGACTTGAGTCAAATGAGTATAAATCTTTGTAAGGTCTTGTAACATCAAGATTCAGTTTTTCCATAACTGCTTTGGGCATAAGATTGTGTGATGCCCCTAAGTCAAACATAGCGTTCTGCAAAACTTTGTCGTGTATATGCAAACTGACATAAAAGGGTGGGACCGGTCCATGTGTTGATTTTCCATTAACTTTTGGGCCAAATAGCAGCTCTGGGGTGTCGTCTAAAACATTTACATCATCCTTAACCTCTGGCATTTGAAGTGATCTTTGAATTTGTTGCCTATATACATCGTGTTTGGCAAGTTCTGAGAGGGGAATGGATATTTTTAACTTAGCTATTTCTGTTTCTAAATTAAATGGCTTTTCCAGTGGAGTCTTGGTGTTGATAATGGCAGTTTTTTCTATTTCATTTGAATTGTCTGCGTTTTGCTCTTGTTTATCAGTGTTATGGGAAGTTTTTGCTTGCGGTTTCTCAACTTCAGGAAAGTTTTTTGGGACCCTGTTCGAGCTTTCTTTCGAGGAAGAAGGTGACAAAGGCTGATCTTTGGAAGGCTGTATTTCTGTTATGTCTTCTACAGTCACTTGATGCGGGTTTGGAATAGGTATATCAGCTGGTTCTGTTATGACAACTTTGCATTTGATCTTGTTGGGCTATTTGCTATCCTTTGTTTTATTAGGTTCGGAAATGTTAATGGTCCTAGTTCTCAACTTATATTGTTTGTGTACTTCATACACAGCGGTATCATAACCTTGTTTAAAATCAAAAGACTCGCCAGACTTAGTCTGAAACTGATTGTAATCAGGTTTATTTTGGTCTTCTTGGGACAGGACAGTTTGGTGCTCACCCTTTAGATCCATTAATTTCATGTGAGTGTCCTCTATGGGTTTAGTAGAAGTAGATCCTTCGACATAATTATCTTGGAAAGGGGGTCTTATATCATGGTCTTGGTTAGGCCTACCAGCATTTGTGTTCTGTGTTTTTCTAAAATTTGGGTTCCTTATGGTATTCGATTGTTGTCCTTCCCATGATGCTTTTCTCTCAACATTTTCTACTCTTTCTCCCAGCCTTTGCAGGCCACAGATGATAGCATCAAGATTTTGATCAAAGGCTGAGGGTTCTTCTTTAAAGGTGGTTCTTCTTTCCATTCTAGCTCTATTTCTTTTGGCAATTAAATTGGCTTCTACGCTGACAGAAACATTTGCATGTCTGCAAGGGTTTGAGGAGCTCTTTCTTTTAACTGGTATGCCATATCCAAGTCAAATCCATCGGGAAATTTGTACAAGGCAAGGTCAGGTGGAGGTCTTAGGTTCTATGGTATTGCGTTATATACATTATTGAATCTTGCACAGTACTCCAAAACAGTCTCTTGAGGACCTCGTTTGATCGTATCATATTCAGCTAGTATGTGCAAGGGGTCTTTCTTTTTCTCCCATCTGTTGGTAAAGGATTGGTAAAGCTCATCTGGGGTGGTTATGGAATTTGCAGCAAGTGATCTGAACCAAGTTCTTACATCACCTGTTAAACTCTGAACAAAAATTCTCATTCTCACACTATCATCATCTATTTCGTAGTTTTCAAAATAGTCTTGCATCTTTTTGGTATGCTGAATGGCTGTGAAAGGACCGGTGGAATCAAAATATGTGATTTTCGATTGGTACTCTTGAGGTAAAGCCCCAGCATTAGCAGGTAATTGCAGGGGTGCATATCTATTAGCCATATTGGCAGGTATAAGTGTGACAACGGGGATAAGTGGAACAGCTGGAGTAACGGGGATCACAGGAGTAACTAGAAAGATGGAAACAACATTAGTGTTAGTATGTACAGTGAATGAAGGTGTGGAAGGAGTACTACGAGATGTAGATGAAGAACTAAGGGAAATAGGGGTTGACCGAAACAAAACCTTGACAGGAGTCGGAATACTACTAGGGTAAGCTATTTCGGGGTTCAAATCGGCAAAATTTTCCTGTCTTTCTTGATTCCTAAGGATTTTTGAGATTATGTTAGGGTTTTCAAAAACAACTGGAGGGTTGGGATCTGGATTTGATCTGGTATATCGTGGATTTTTCTTGGGAGCCAGCTTCTGAATTGTTTTTTGGGTATTTTTCCTGGGAATGTTTTTGTAATCAACAAGGGACTAATTAAAATATGGGACAGCTTGTTTGTAACTTAAAACTAGCATGAAGATTGACTAAAGCAGCATTTATTTACTCCTGTTAATGCAAAGCAAAAAACAGTTTCAAAGGCTTCCTGGCTGACATTCAGGCTTTATCTGTAGTTTTAAGAGATAAACAGGAGTTGGAAAGTTTGATTTATGGTCTCAGTGGAGCTTTCTTACCTTCTTCATGAAACTATCTGAGGAAGTTCCCCAGCGGAGTCGCCATTATGTTATCACTCAAGTTGTCCTTAAGCTCCGGAAAAGGATACGGCTGAGTTAACCACAGACCAACTTTGGACTGCAGGTTCTAGCCAACCTGCAATCAGAGAGGGCTCTCTCTTTGTGATTTAGCTTTGTTGAAAAGGATTTTAGGCTAGGTTTTGAGTTCAGGGGGTTTTTGTTTTGCTTTGGTGGGAAAATTGATGTTTTCAGACAGAGAGGCAAGGCATAGTCTGGAAGTTTCAAACCATTGGGCGTGGAGTCGAGGAGGAGAACTGCTGGTGCATTTCTTCGGTCCCAAGAGAGGTCAAATGGAGCAAGATAGCTGAGCATGAAACAATATTTCAGGTTTAAATGATGGGAATAATGCTATGTAATGAGAGGCAGTTAAGAATCTCTCAATCAGCTTAACAGATGGAGGTAACAGAGCTCTACCTAGGGGCAGTGAAGAATCCCTAGATAATTGGCCAACAGAAGTTAATCGGGGTAAACATGAGGCAGGAGGAATTCATATTCATAACCAATTCAATCAAAGGAAAACATAAAGAAATAACAGAAATTGAGCATAGAGTGTATTTAAACAAATTCTAAGCTATTCTTTTTCTCTGCTATTTAGATAGTGGTAAACAATAAATAGAGGTAAGATGCACTTATTGCTTCAGGCTGCAGCACAAGAATTCTATCTTCATATCTCCAAAAACATTCATTTACAACAGTCAGTTCGGTCTCCAAGCTTTCAGCAATCTTTGATTATAGAAAAACTCAGGTATACAATGCGAGTCTCTAGTGAAAATTCTCAATCAACCAACCCTTGTAACAATGTAGAGGGCGGTATATATAGGGTAAAGCTATCTACAGAGTTCCTTTATTACATCTTGACCTAATCAGGTCTGAAAGAAAAGATGATTACTTAACCTAATCCTATCCAGAAATAAATGCAAAAAATATCTGGGGCTGCGCTCAGGGCCGCCATATCAAAACTAAGTAAATGATGTTGTCCTTGGTGGCTTGCTGTAGTGTTTTCTGAAATAAATGTGTATGGGTTTCTGCATCTTTGTTGTCTGTCTGCATTTAAAGCTTTAACTGTGATTTGAGGGCAAGCATGGGCTTACGCCTCTTGATTTGACTTTCTGGGGGGGCTCATCAATGTTCAGGTGCTGCGAGCCCCTAAAAAATCTTCGGCTAATACTCTTTGGCTCGTCATCTTCCTCTAATACTCTTTGGCAATAAACCGATGCTTTTCTGACATGTTGTGTGTTACATCATCATTTAATGGCCGCTGTTCGGCCTCTGTTTTCTTCAAAACTTCTTTTTGCTCCTTTCTGAGTGCTTCGCGAAGAAAAATGGTTCATTCAACGCCTTTTGGGCTTCCTGGGAGCCGCAGAATGAAAAGATTCCCTAAAGATTCCCCATTCTGGCCCAAAAAATCTAGCGCTCGTCAAAAACTGCCTCAGAAACTGATTCCGGGGCTCCGAAGTGCAATTTTTGCCCTTCGCGCCAAAAAGTGCTGATGACGTGGCGGGATGACGTTAGCAGGTGAAGTCATCATGTACGGATGGTGACGTGGCATGTACAGTGGCAGGGTATGGTGGCAGGAGGCCACGTGGCAGGTGATTCGGCAAGTGACTCGGCAGGTGACTTGGTTTACGTCACAGGGGAGGGCTGTAAGCGGTTTTGGGCGCACCGCCTTAGCGCCTGGGCGGTTTTGGGAGGATGGGCTCCACCACACCCCAGAGCCGACGCGTGGCGGGAGTACGGCGGTAATACCGCCCATCTCCGGGACACTAAAGCTCGGGCGGTTCGGGGATGGGAGGGCTCGTCAGCCATAGATCTACGGGGCGGATGATCCAACGGCTGGCAGCGATGGCGAGTCGACGGGGGTATACAGGCGGGGAATATGCGCAGAATATTCCGATTTTAATAACGCACGCAGGTGGGGTTTGAAACTTAGGTTTAGTGGGTTTGGGGGGTTAATACGAGCGGGGGTTAATGTATTTATAGTTAGGACTTAGGAAAATGGGTAGAACATGGGTTTTTTGCGCGAGGGTTTAGCAATTTATGCCCGAAACTTAGGATAAGGGGGCAAAAAGTGGGTTTTTTGAGTGTTTTTAGGGATAGGGAAGAGGTTATTAATCTGGCCAGGTGTCAGATTAATCCCTGCTTGGACACGGATGGGCTAAGAGCAGCCCCAAATGGACTGTTCTTTCCCTGACTTAGAAAGAATATGGCTATATTGCCAGGGGGGGAATATTTACATAGGGGAATTTTATATACAAAGTTTTAGTAGGGGAAAAGGGAAAAACTGATAGGGAGTTATATAATACTGGTTAGTAGTTAATATGAAGGTGATAAGCAGGCGCCAAGGTCAGGGACCTTAGGCTAATTTTGGGGAAAAGAGTTTTGAAAAGAAATAAAATCCTTGAGTGAAGCAAATCTTCACCAAGGCAATTGATACAGATGATGATGAAACTAAGAGGAACCAAGAAGATCTTGACCTCTTTGGGAAGTTAGTAAGTGACTTGGGGAATTAGAAGAAGGGGGAGTTAGTTATGTCCACCTTTGAGCTCCCTTGCATGAAAACTGCCTGCACTGTGATCTGTAAAGATAAAGCATTTTGTAACACAAAATTGATCATAAATTGCCTTTCTGCAACCACACAGCTACCTACCCAGCCTACTTTCCTAACATTTTTTCTTCTTTTCAATTAGGTGCACTTAGACTTGCAAACCCAGATTTACAATTTTTATTTTTTTTTTGAATTTTGAATTTTCCCTATCTAAATCTACACTTATTTCTACCAGGGCCCAAATTAAACAGTTGGGTCCCTTTGATTCTCTACCTATCTACAAATCTGCCAAGATTAAACTGCTTGGATAGATATCATTCTCTATATTCTAAAACAGGAAATTGAAACCTAGGGAGACCAAGTTTGAACTGTTTGGACCTCCCTTAAATGAAAACTCTTCAAAAACTGGAACTACTCATCAAAAATTGGAGTACAGCAGTGCATTTGGAATAAGCATACTTCATGGCACCTTGTGGAAATATGGAACACTGCAGCCTGCAGAGCATGACATATTTGGCATGTAAAAATGTCAATAATGAAAGATGATACCCTGTTGCAACAGGAGGCTAACAGTGGCTCCACTTGGGGATGGATTTTCCTTGTGAAAAGTCAAGAACAGCAGGTCAGATTGCCTTGATCTTCTATTTGTTGCTGTAGACTGGAAACATTTCTTTGTTCTGGCTGCTGAAAATATAACCTTTGAACTATGAACAACCTTCTCCTCAACTGAATTACTGTGAACTGTACAGCATCGTCTGCTTTCTTCTGCGTGCTTGATGATTATGTACAACATTGTTTGAGCATTATGCCTCTGAAAATCATGGGCCAAAACTGATGTATCTCCTCTGACTCTGGTCCTGAACCGTTACTGACCAATTTCTTCTTCCTTGTCAACATTCTTCTGGCTGAAGATTATAATCTGTAACAACTTGCCTTTACCATGATATATCGTGATGTGTCTGTGCTATTCTTCGCTGTTGTGCTAAAATTAGTGCAGAGACAGGGCCTTTACAACTGGACTACTTGCATCGGCTGGATCTTCACAGATTTACTACTGCTTCTTAAACAATCGGCTTGCTTATAAAAATGAAAACAAAGTGCTGATATATACAACTAAGACTGTACAAAGATATATACAAAACTGCATTGTGTCCCTTTAAAAGGGGTCATGGTAATGCTTCAGCGTACGACCATTGACAGGGCCTTCTTCAGCAGAATGATCCTCCACAGATCTGAGAAAATAAGTGTTATTTCCCTGAACAACAGAAATAACCAATGGACCTCTCCATAGAAAATCAAACTTGGCATGTTTGCCCTTGTCTTCCCTTCTTGAGTCCCATCTTAGAACTTTGTCACCAACATTGAAATCCTCAGCCTTAGCTCTCTTATCAAACATCTTTTTGAGCTTTTCTTGCACAATTTGAGCTCTGTCATAAACTTGTTGTCTGGTTTGCTACAGATGGATGGTCTGATTGATTCTTTTTTGAATGTCATTCGGTTCAACTTGAATCTCTTGTAACAGCTTGATAATAGGAATGCCCATGGATGAAGGAAATCTGGCCTCCATACCATATACTAGCTCATAAGGGCTCATCCCAATTGATCTTTTGCTTGAAAGCCTGTCTGCCCATAGGGCATTTACCAGTTTTTTGTGCCAGTTCTTCTTGTTTTGTTCTAGCACTTTCTTTATGATGTTGATGAGGCTTTTGTTAGATGATTTGGCCAAACCATTACCTTGAGGGTAATAGGCTGTGGAGTGGCCCAAGGTAATATGAAATCTATGGCAAAAATTGATCATCTTTTTGGACTTAAAGGCAGCGGTATTGTCAGTGATGATTTTCTCAGGGCAGCCAAATCTGGAAAGGATATTGCACTCAAGGAATTGGATAATGATGGTGTCATTGGCTTGTCTACAGGGAATGGCTTCAACCCACTTAGTGAAATAGTCAGTGGCTGTTAGGATCCATTTGTGCTGGCCTGAGGAAGAGGGATGGATTTCTCCAATGAAGTCAAGACCCCATTATTGAAAAGGTTTTTCGGTTGAGATGGGTTTAAGGGGCAGGGGTAACAGCTTTCTCTTGCCCTAAAAAATTTGGCATTTGTGACATGACAAGGCAAACTTCTTTACATCTGCAAAAAGAGAGGGCCAATAAAAACCAGCCCTTAAAATTTTATCAGCAGTGGACTTCCAATATAGATGTCCTCCACAGTCACCTGCATGGAATTATTTCATGACATTGTTAGTTTTATTCATGGTTAAACAATTAAGCAATATACCTTCATGATTTCTCCAAAATAATGCACCATCTATAACACAAAACTTTAAAGCCTTCATTTTCAAAAATCTTTTCTTGGTTCTGGACAATCCTGGGGGAGCACACAGGTTTAACAATACAAAGCATATATCAGCGTACCATGGGGATTGTAAAAAGATTTCACTGATCTGTGGAGTCGCCAGCTCCGGTTAATTGTCCAACTGGTTAATCTCTAAGGCTTGAAAATTTGTTTCGGACATTAATTTAGCTAAACCTTGTCCCTTTATCAGCTTGGTTGGTTTTATTTCTATGTCATATTCAAGGATATTTGCAATCCACTTGCCTCTTTTGCCTTCTAATCCTTCTTGAGTCAATATGTCCTTTACAGCAGCATGTGGGACATAGGCAATCACGTGTGAATATAAAATGTACACTCTGAAATCCTTCATGGCCTTAACAAGTGCTAGGCCTGCTTTTCCATTATTGGGTACTTCAAAGGGGCGTCTCTTAGAGCTCGGCTGAAAAAGCAATTGGCTTTCCAGCTCCCTGTTCATCCTTTTGCAAAAGGACAACGACTATAGTGTGATCAGATGCAAACGAAAATATGATAAAATCTTTGTCAAACTGTGGGCTAGTTAGGACAGGGGTTTGTGTTAAGGCTGATTTGATACTCTCAAATTCTTGCTTGGTTTCAAGAGACCATTTTACCTTGGCATTCTTCTTTAACATGTTGCTTAACAATCTTATCAGCTCAGCTAGATTTGGAATAATCTTCTCAAGAAGTTGATTTTCCCAAGGAATGCTTGTAGCTCTTTAATGTTTCTTGGAAATGGGATTTGGAGGATAGCTTGTATTCTTTCAGGATCAATTCTAATCCCATCCTTTGATATGATGTGGCCAAGTAATTTGCCTTCTTCAAGGCCAAACAGAGACTTCTTGGGGTTCAAGGAAATGCCATATTTCCTACATGTCATGAAAATTTTCCTGAGATGCTTGAGGTGTTCTTCATCGGATTTGGAAAATGGGGTTAAGTCACCAAGGTAGATAACTAGGAAATCATGTATTTCTTTGGAAAAAGCAATATCCATTGCACGTTGAAAGGTAGCACCAATGTTTTTAAGACCAAATGGAATCTTTACATACTTGAATGTTCCCCAGGGTGTAGTAAAAGCTGTTTTGTCTTGGTCGTCTGGGTGAACAAGTATTTGGTTAAAACCTGAAAAACCATCTAGCAAAGAGATTCTAGATGATCCCACTACTCTTTGCAAGATGTGGTCCATTTTAGGCAAAGGGTAATGATCTTTTAGGGAGACTTGATTTAAATTTCTGAGATCTACACAAAGTCTGATTTCGCCTGTCTTTTTTCTCGTAGGAACAAGATTGGACACCCATTCAGAAAATCTAATGGGTGCTATGATGCCTGCTTCAAACATCCTCTTTACTTCCTTCTCAATCGGGGGAAGAAGCATAGGGTTAATTCTTCTAAGTTTCTGCTTGAAGGGTTTCTGGTTTGGTTTTAAAGGAATGGTGTGTTGGATTACCGAGGTGTCATAGGATTTCAGATCCTCATAGCTCCAAGCAAATACATCTTGGAACTCTTTGAATAAGTCAATGTACTTGGGCTTTTGATCAAGTGGCAAATTTTTGCACAGTTTGATCATTTTTGGCTTTTCTGTTGTCCCAATGTTATGTTCCTCTATATCAGTGTTTATAGGCTGCAATTTCGGCTTTCTTAGCACGTCATTAGCATCAAACATGTCTTCTAATGGGGTTAGGCCATCAGGCAGAAAGTTATCCTTTAAGTCAATGATGTCTGCCTCTGTTTTGGCTATATCTTCCAAGTGTATTTGTTTCAGCTGTTCTATGTTTTCTTTGTCAAAAATAGTTGGTTTCAGGATTTGCTTGACTGTTGCAGCTATTACATCTTGCTGATTTTCAGTTGTTTGGTGTTCTAGATCTGTCATAGCATCCATGTCGATGTTAATATTCGAAAACTCATGCTCAAGGGTGAGGAAATTGTTAATCTGGGCATCATTTTCGAATACTTTCCAGTCTTTAACGTTATTTGGGACTGCGGGCCTATGTTTTATTTCAGCTGTGAAGTGATGGTTTGGGTCAAAAGGAAGCTTGCATGTACTAGCAAAGGTGGCTAGGCTGTGTGCATGAATGTTGTGATTTCTGGAAATCTTGTCAAGCTTGAATTCAGTGAATGCCTGGAGTATATTAGTAGCAGCGGTCCTATAGGCTCTCATTCTGTTGTCATTGGTTACGAAATTTCCTTTCATCTGTTGTATGATTAAATCAGAGTCTCCTAAAATAGACACTTTTGCAGCTCCCAGAGCTCTGAGGAGTTTAAGGCCTAAAAGCAGAGCCTCATATTCTGCCATGTTGTTTGTGCATTTAAAATTCAGTCTGTAGGCATGACCTTCTGCATGGTTGTTATATGTGTTGTGAATCCAGACACCTGCCCCTGCTCCTAACTTGTTGACAGAGCCATCAAACTCTAAATACCATGTGATTTCTTGCTTATGGTCAGTATCAAGAGATTGAGTTGTTTTAGGATTGGGCAGATTTAAAATTTCTGTTTGGGGAACTTCTTTTGGTAGGCTGGTTGCATCAACTGATGTGATAGTTTCATCAGTGTGTGCAACTGATTCTTCGTTGATGTGTGCTTGTTGCTCTAGAGTGAAGGGCTCATTATCAATTGGAGAACTTGTATCATCATTAAACAAAATAAAGGAATCCATATCAGAGTGGATTGAGTAAATAGGAAAATTTTCAGGCTTGCTCTCACTACTTACCACATATTTCATGAGCGTTTCTCTGTACAGTCTCTTTGGTTGCCCAAAGACTGAAATGGTGGCATAGGAATGGTATAATTGAAGGGATCCTTGGAGTTTTGCTCCCCATGATCTTGAAAGGAGCATACCGTATTTTGGTGGAATGTCAGCAACCACTACATTCATGAGGATGGTCTTGTTGGGATATTGGACTAAGGAGACACACAAGTCTTTGATGAGGCCTAGACATTTCACTTGACTTGAGTCAAATGAGTATAAATCTTTGTAAGGTCTTGTAACATCAAGATTCCGTTTTTCCATAACTGCTTTGGGCATAAGATTGTGTGATGCCCCTAAGTCAAACATAGCGTTGTGCAAAACTTTGTCGTGTATATGCAAACTGACATAAAAGGGTGGGACCAGTCCATGTGTTGATTTTCCATTAACTTTTGGGCCAAATAGCAGCTCTGGGGTGTCGTCTAAAACATTTACATCATCCTTAACCTCTGGCATTTGAAGTGATCTTTGAATTTGTTGCCTATATACATCGTGTTTGGCAAGTTCTGAGAGGGGAATGGATATTTTTAACTTAGCTATTTCTGTTTCTAAATTAAATGGCTTTTCCAGTGGAGTCTTGGTGTTGATAATGGCAGTTTTTTCTATTTCATTTGAATTGTCTGCGTTTTGCTCTTGTTTATCAGTGTTATGGGAAGTTTTTGCTTGCGGTTTCTCAACTTCAGGAAAGTTTTTTGGGACCCTGTTCGAGCTTTCTTTCGAGGAAGAAGGTGACAAAGGCTGATCTTTGGAAGGCTGTATTTCTGTTATGTCTTCTACAGTCACTTGATGCGGGTTTGGAATAGGTATATCAGCTGGTTCTGTTATGACAACTTTGCATTTGATCTTGTTGGGCTATTTGCTATCCTTTGTTTTATTAGGTTCGGAAATGTTAATGGTCCTAGTTCTCAGCTTATATTGTTTGTGTACTTCATACACAGCGGTATCATAACCTTATTTAAAATCAAAAGACTCGCCAGACTTAGTCTGAAACTGATTGTAATCAGGTTTATTTTGGTCTTCTTGGGACAGGACAGTTTGGTGCTCACCCTTTAGATCCATTAATTTCATGTGAGTGTCTTCTATGGGTTTAGTAGAAGTAGATCCTTCGACATAATTATCTTGGAAAGGGGGTCTTATATCATGGTCTTGGTTAGGCCTACCAGCATTTGTGTTCTGTGTTTTTCTAAAATTTGGGTTCCTTATGGTATTAGATTGTTGTCCTTCCCATGATGCTTTTCTCTCAACATTTTCTACTCTTTCTCCCAGCCTTTGCAGGCCACTGATGATAGCATCAAGATTTTGATCAAAGGCTGAGGGTTCTTCTTTAAAGGTGGTTCTTCTTTCCATTCTAGCTCTATTTCTTTTGGCAATTAAATTGGCTTCTACGCTGACAGCAACATTTTGCATGTCTGCAAGGGTTTGAGGAGCTCTTTCTTTTAACTGGTATGCCATATCCAGGTCAAATCCATCGGGAAATTTGTACAAGGCAAGGTCAGGTGGAGGTCTTAGGTTCTATGGTATTGCGTTATATACATTATTGAATCTTGCACAGTACTCAAAAACAGTCTCTTGAGGACCTCGTTTGATCGTATCATATTTAGCTAGTATGTGCAAGGGGTCTTTCTTTTTCTCCCATCTGTTAGTAAAGGATTGGTAAAGCTCATCTGGGGTGGTTATGGAATTTGCAGCAAGTGATCTGAACCAAGTTCTTACATCACCTGTTAAACTCTAAACAAAAATTCTCATTCTCACACTATCATCATCTATTTCGTATTTTTCAAAATAGTCTTGCATCTTTTTGGTATGCTGAATGGCTGTGAAAGGACTGGTGGAATCAAAATATGTGATTTTCGATTGGTACTCTTGAGGTAAAGCCCCAGCATTAGCAGGTAATTACAGGGGTGCATATCTATTAGCCATATTGGCAGGTATAAGTGTGACAACGGGGATAAGTGGAACAGCTGGAGTAACGGGGATCACAGGAGTAACTAGAAAGATGGAAACAACAGTAGTGTTAGGGTGTACAGTGAATGAAGGTGTGGAAGGAGTACTATGAGATGTAGATGATGAACTAAGGGAAATAGGGGTTGACCGAAACAAAACCTTGACAGGAGTCGGAATACTACTAGGGTAAGCTATTTCGGGGTTCAAATCGGCAAAATTTTCCTGTCTTTCTTGATTCCTAAGGATTTTCGAGATTATGTTAGGGTTTTCAAAAACAACTGGAGGGTTGGGATCTGGATTTGATCTGGTATATCGTGGATTTTTCTTGGGAGCCAGCTTCTGAATTGTTTTTTGGGTATTTTTCCTGGGAATGTTTTTGTAATCAACAAGGGACTAATTAAAATATGGGACAGCTTGTTTGTAACTTAAAACTAGCATGAAGATTGACTAAAGCAGCATTTATTTACTCCTATTAATGCAAAGCAAAAAACAGTTTCAAAGGCTTCCTCGCTGACATTCAGGCTTTATCTGTAGTTTTAAGAGATAAACAGGAGTTGGAAAGCTTGATTTATGGTCTCAGCGGAGCTTTCTTACCTTCTTCATGAAACTATCTGAGGAAGTTCCCCAGCGGAGTCGCCATTATGTTATCACTCAGGTTGTCCTTAAGCTCCGGAAAAGGATACGGCCGAGGTAACCACAGACCAACTTTGGACTGCAGGTTCTAGCCAACCTGCAATCAGAGAGGGCTCTCTCTTTGTGATTTAGCTTTGTTGAAAAGGATTTTAGGCTAGGTTTTGAGTTCAGGGGGTTTTTGTTTTGCTTTGGTGGGAAAATTGATGTTTTCAGACAGAGAGGCAAGGCATAGTCTGGAAGTTTCAAACCATTGGGCGTGGAGTCGAGGAGGAGAACTGCTGGTGCATTTCTTCGGTCACAAGAGAGGTAAAATGGAGCAAGATAGCTGAGCATGAAACAATATTTCAGGTTTAAATGATGGGAAGAATGCTAAGTAATGAGAGACAGTTAAGAATCTCTCAATCAGCTTAACAGATGGAGGTAACAGAGCTCTACCTAGGGGCAGTGAAGAGTCCCTAGATAATTGGCCAACACAAGTTAATCGGGGTAAACATGAGCCAGGAGGAATTCATATTCATAACCAATTCAATCAGAGGAAAACATAAAGAAATAACAGAAATTGAGCATAGAGTGTATTTAAACAAATTCTAAGCTATTCTTTTTTTCTGCTATTTAGATAGTGGTAAACAATAAATAGAGGTAAGATGCACTTATTGCTTCAGGCTACAGCACAAGAATTCTATCTTCATATCTCCAAAAACATTCATTTACAACAGTCAGTTCGGTCTCCAAGCTTTCAGCAATCTTTGATTATAGAAAAACTCAGGTATACAATGCGAGTCTCTGGTGAAAATTCTCAATCAACCAACCCTTGTAACAATGTAGAGGGCGGTATATATAGGGTAAAGCTATCTACAGAGTTCCTTTATTACATCTTGACCTAATCAGGTCTGAAAGAAAAGATGATTACTTAACCTAATCCTATCCAGAAATAAATGCAAAAAATATCTCGGGCTGCGCTCAGGGCCGCCATATCAAAACTGAGTAAATGATGTTGTCCTTGGTGGCTTGCTGTAGTGTTTTCTGAAATAAATGTGTATGGGTTTCTGCATCTCTGTTTTCTGTCTGCATTTAAAGCTTTAACTGTGATTTGAGGGCAAGGATGGGCTTACGCCTCTTGATTTGACTTTCTGGGGGGGCTCATCAATGTTCAGGTGTTGCGAGCCCCTAAAAAATCTTCGGCTAATACTCTTTGGCTCGTCATCTTCCTCTAATACTCTTTGGCAATAAACCGATGCTTTTCTGACGTGTTGTGTGTTACATCATCATTTAATGGCCGCTATTCGGCCTATGTTTTCTTCAAAACTCCTTTTTGCTCCTTTCTGAGTGCTTCGCGAAGAAAAATGGTTCATTCGACGCCTTTTGCGCTTCCTGGGGGCCGTAGAATGAAAATATTCCCTGAAGATTCCCCATTCTGGCCTAAAAGATCTAGCGCTCGTCAAAAACTGCCTCAGAAACTGATTCCGGGGCTCCGAAGTGCAATTTTTGCCCTTCGCGCCAAAAAGTGTTGATGACGTGGCGGGATGACGTTAGCAGGTGAAGTCATCATGTACGGATGGTGACGTGGCATGTACAGTGGCAGGGTATGGTGGCAGGAGGCCACGTGGCAGGTGATTCGGAAAGTGACTCGGCAGGTGACTTGGTTTACGTCACAGGGGAGGGCTGTAAGCGGTTTTGGGCGCACCGCCTTAGCGCCCGGGCGGTTTTGGGAGGATGGGCTCCACCACACCCCAGAGCCGACGCGTGGCGGGAGTACGGCGGTAATACCGCCCATCTCCGGGACACTAAAGCTCGGGCGGTTCGGGGATGGGAGGGCTCGTCAACAATAGATCTGCGGGGCGGATGATCCAACGGCTGGCAGCGATGACAAGTCGGCGGGGGTATACGGGCGGGGAATATGCGCAGAATATTCTGATTTTAATAACGCACGCAGGTGGGGTTTGAAACTTAGGTTTAGTGGGTTTGGGGGGTTAATACGAGCGGGGGTTAATGTATTTATAGTTAGGACTTAGGAAAAGGGGTAGAACATGGGTTTTTGCGCGAGGGTTTAGCAATTTATGCCCGAAACTTAGGATAAGGGGGCAAAAAGTGGGTTTTTTGAGGGTTTTTAGGGATAGGGAAGAGGTTATTAATCTGGCCAGGTGTCAGATTAATCCCTGCTTGGACACGGATGGGCTAAGAGCAGCCCCAGATGGACTGTTCTTTCCCTGACTTAGAAAGAATATGGCTATATTGCCAAGGGGGGAATATTTACATAGGGGAATTTTATATACAAAGTTTTAGTAGGGGAAAAGGGAAAAACTGATAGGGAGTTTTATAATACTTGTTAGTAGTTAATATGAAGGTGATACACACGTTCCAAGGTCAAGGACCTTAGGCTAATTTTGGGGAAAAGAGTTTTGAAAAGAAATAAAATCCTTGAGTGAAGCAGATCTTCACCAAGGCAACTGATATGGATGATGATGAAACTAAGAGGAACCAAGCAGATCTTGATCTCTTTGGGAAGTTAGTAAGTGACTTGGGGAATTAGAAGAAGGGGGAGTTAGTTATGTCCACCTTTGAGCTCCCTTGCATGAAAACTGCCTGCACTGTGATCTGTAAAGATAAAGCATTTTGTAACACAAAATTGATCATAAATTGCCTTTCTGCAACCACACAGCTACCTACCCAGCCTACTTTCCTAACATTTTTTCTTCTTTTGAATTGGGTGCACTTAGGCTTGCAAACCCAGATTTACAATTTTTTTTTTCTTTTTTTTGAATTTTTCCTATCTAAATCTACACTTATTTCTGCCAGGGCCCAGATTAAACAGTTGGGTCCCTTTGATTCTCTACCTATCTACAAATCTGCCAAGATTAAACTGTTTGGACATATATCATTCTCTATATTCTAAAACAGGAAATTGAAACCTAGGGAGACCAAGTTTGAACTGTTTGGACCTCCCTTAAATGAAAACTCTTCAAAAACTGGAACTACTCATCAAAAATTGGAATACAGCAGTGCATTTGGACTAAGCATACTTCATGGCACCTTGTGGAAATATGGAACACTGCAGCCTACAAAGTATGACATATTTGGCATGTAAAAATGTCAATCATGAAAGATGATACCCTGTTGCAACAAGAGGCTAACAGGATGTGATGGTTTTCGGTCCATGGTATTGGACGCGATGTTTTTCTGTCCATATTATTGGATGCTTCAGCATGTATAAATATGTATTGTAACATTGAAAGGAACATAATGAAAAATCAAGTTGGTAGTCCCAGTTTTTGGATCCAGGGAAAATCTCTGTGTATATGTGTTTTATGTGTTATGATCTCGTATTGTTTATTTTCTGTGTTTTAGAATTCGTATGCAAGTAATTTATGTACAGCGTTAAAACCTACATTTGGTATCAAAACTGTTTTTTCTTCAAGGGGACGCCTTTGTTGGTGAGGGGTTTTGCTCGGGCCTGTGGTAGACTGTATTTAGTGGGAGATCTGCGAGATCGATTCTGGTGGTGAAAGAAGATGGTGAGCAGTGGAAAGATAGAGATCGAGAAATTTAATGGTTAGAGTTTTGAGTTGTGGAAACTCAAGATGGAGGATCTGTTGGTGGATAAAGATCAGTGGATCGCAGTAGATCTAGGTACTAAACCAACATGAGTGTCTGATGAAGAATGGAAGAAGTTGGATTAGAAGGCAAAGAGCACAATACGATTTTGTGTCTCAAATTCAGTATTGCTGAATGTATCAGGGGAACCTACAGTGAAATCTTTGTGGGACAAGTTAGGGACTTTGCACCAATCTAAGTCTCTGGTGAATAAACTGTTCCTGCGGAAAAAGTTGTATAACCTAAGGATGAAAGATGGAGAGTTAGTGATAGAGCATCTGAATGCATTGAATACTATGGTAAGTCAATTAGCATATGTTGATATTAAAATTTCAAATGAATATAAGTGCATCAGTTTGTTGTGTTCTCTACCAGATTTGTGGGATAGTCTAGTTATTGCAATAGGTAGCAATGCAACTGCCTTGTATTTTGATGAAATAATCTCATCCTTGCTGACGGAGGAGATGAGACGGAAAAATATGGAAAGCCAAAATGGTGATGCCTTGTTTATACGAGGATGGACCCAGTACAGAAACAAAAATAAGTCAATGCGTGGGAGATCTAAATCTAAAGGGAGATCTAAATCTCCAGGAAAACCTATAAAGGTGGTGTCCTAGAAATGTGGAAAGGAATGACACTTCAAAAGGGGCTATAAATCTAAAGCTCCTAATAAAGGGAAGGGATTTGATGATGCTCCTTCTATAGAGGTGAAAACCACCTTAGATGAAGGTGGAGATGTGTACTTGGCTTCTTCAAGTACACATGTAGATCATGAGGCATGGTTGATTGACTCAGTTGCATCGTTTCACTTCACTCACCATAGAGAGTGGTTTTGCGAATACGAGAAATACGATGGTGGTGATGTCTTCTTAGGGGATGACAGGAAGGCTAGAATCACTGGTCACGGAAAAGTAAAATTGAAATAGCAAGGTGGAAGGGTTAGAAATCTTCCAGATGTTCTACATATTCCCGCATTAGCCAGAAATCTGATTTCTGTTATCAAGTTAGATGATGTAGGTGTAAAAACAATGTTTGAGAAGGATACCTACAAGATGGTTTAGGGAGCACTGGTATTGATGCGTGGAGTTCGGATTGGAACTCTGTACAAGCTGCAAGGTAGCACTGTTATTGATGGGTGCAATAGTTCTCTGGTTCTTGAAAGTGAAGTAGAAAATCTAGTGGTCTCTGGAGAGAATACCATGTTGTGGCATCAAAGGCTTGGACATATTGGAGAGAAGGGCCTTCGAATGCTTCATGGTAAAGGTATGGTAGAAGGTATGAGTAATAGCTCTCTGGATTTTGATTTTTGTGAAAATTGTGTATATGGGAAGTAGAATCGGGTGAGTTTCCCCTCTGGTAGTAAGAGGGCGAAACAGATATTAGAGCTTGTGCACAGTGATGTGTTTGGACCTGTGAAGGTTCCATCACTAGGTAAGTCTGTGTACTATGTATCATTTATAGATGACTTTTCAAGGAATACATGGATATATTTCCTTAAGATGAAATCTGAAGTCTTTGACAGGTTTAAAGAATTTAAGGCTCTTGTGGAAAATCAGACAGAGAAGAAGATAAAGGTGCTGAGGACAGATAATGGTGGAGAGTTTTGCAACAAGGAATTTGAAGAATTCTGTAAGAAGTGTGGTATATGGAGTTGCAGAAAGAATGAACAAGACGTTGATGGAAAGGGAAAGAAGCATGCTCAGTGGTGCCAGGTTAGGACAGGAATTCTGGGCAGAGGCAGTGGATACTGCATGTTACTTGGTCAACAGGTCACCTTCATCAGCATTGGAGGATAAGACTCCACAAGAGTTATGGACTGGTAAAAAACCCTCTCTTTCACATCTAAGGGTATTTGGATGTGATGCATATGTACCTGTTCCAAAGGAGAAAAGAACCAAGTTGGATAGTAATTTTGAAAAGTGCATCTTTATTGGGTATAAGGATGGTTTAAAGGGTTATAAGCTTTGGAACCCAGTAACAAGGAAGGTTGTGTAAGCCGGGATGTGGTGTTCAGAGAGGTGAAAGATGTTATTAAACATGAAGTCCAACCAAAGGAACCTGAGAAGATAGAGTTTGAGCTAAAGGAGGAAAAACCAGACTCTATAGCAGAGGAGGAATCAGAAGATGAAGAGCCACAAACTCCGGCTTTGAGAAGATTAGTTCAAGAAAGTAAGCAACCAGAAAGGTATAGTCCATCTACTTTCTATTCAAATTTTGCTTTGTCTGTTACTGATGATGATCCTAGAACTGTGAAGGAAGCAGTGGATTCAGAGGATGGAAAACTCTAGAAAGAGGCCATGGTTGATGAAATGACATCTCTGCACAAAAATGAGGCTTGGGATCTGGTGCAGTTGCTGGCTGGAAGGAAACCCAATGGCAGAAAATGGGTGTTCAAAAAGAAGATAAATGCAGAAGGAAAAGTGGAGAGATACAAAGCTCGATTGGTAGCAAAAGGTTATTCCCAGTTGTCGGGAATTTATTTTGGTGATATTTTTTCTCCTGTTGCTAAGGTGGCTTCTATTAGATTACTTTTATCTATTGCTACCTCTTTTGATTTTGAGGTAGAACAGATGGATGTGAAGATAGCATTTCTTCACGGGGATCTGGAAGAGGAGATCTACATGAAGCAACCTAAAGGCTTTGTGGTGAAGGGTTAGAAAGAACTGGTATGCAAGTTAAAGAAGTCTCTGTATGGGTTAAAACAGTCACCAAGGATGTGGTATCAGAAATTTGATACATTTATATGAGGACTTGTCTTCACTAGAAGAAAAGTAGATCATTGTGTGTATTTTAAACTAATTGGTGACCGTGTTATTTATCTGGTCTTGTATGTGGATGATATTTTGCTAGTTGGAAATGACAAAGAAATTATCCAGGATTTGAAGACCCAATTGTCCTCCAAATTCGACATGAAAGATCTTGGTGCTGCAAACTATATTTTGGTCATGGAAATTAAAAGAGATCAAGCAAAGAGGAAGCTCTAGTTAAACCAGAGGAAGTATGTCGAGACAATACTGCAAAGGTTTAATATGCAGGATAGTAAACCGGTGAAGGTTCCTATTCCTGTAGGTGTGAGGTTATCTGCTAAACAGTGGCCCAAGACACAAGAAGAGGAAGAGGACATGTCTCGTGTTCCATATGCAAGTGCAGTCAGTAGCCTAATGTATGCAATGGTCTGTACTAGACTAGACAATGGACATGCAATGGGAGTATTGAGCAGGTTTATGTCAAAACCAGGAAAGAAGCATTGCACAACAGTGAAGCGGGTTTTCAGGTATTTGCACGGCACTAGTGATTATGGTTTATGCTACCAAGGAAGACCAGGATTGAATAGACTGTTGGATATTTGTGGCTTTGTTGATGTAGATTGGGCTGGAGATTTGGATCAGAGAAGATCTAAAAGTGGGTATGTGTTTAACCTATTTGTAGGTGCAGTCAGTTGGATGAGTAAGAAACAATCTGTAGTGGCACTATCAACTAGAGAGGCAGAATACATGGCAGCCGCTCATGCAAGCAAGGAAGCAGTTTGGTTGCAAAGATTGTGTTCAAGTATGGGTTTAGTACAGGGAGCTATAAGGATAGACTATGACAGCCAAAGTGAAATTTTCTTGGCAAAGAACCCCCATATCATTCAAATACAAAGCACATTGATGTTCAGTATCACTTTGTGAGGGATATGATAGAAGACAAAAAGGTGTTTCTGGTAAAGGTGGACATTTTGAAGAATATTGCAGATGCATTGACAAAATCTGTGAGCTCTGAGAAGTTCTCTTGGTGTAGAGAGACAATGGGCATTTCAGGGTTGGGAAAATGACTAAGCTCTCTTGTGACCGCCATTGGAAAGAAAACAACAAGTGGGAGAATGTTGGGTTGTATTATATTCTTTACACATAGTTAATAAGGCATTTGAAGGGCACCCGTAACCCCACTTTATGGGGTCCGGGGCAGCGCCCTGGAAAATTTTGGTTTTGGACCCTATGTTAGGTTGGGAAGACCCACCTATGGTTTTGTGCATGATTTTTGCACATGTTTTTTGGACATGATGGTTTTCGGTCCATGGTATTGGATGCTTCGGCATGTATAAATATGTATTGTAACATTGAAAAGAACATAATGAAAAATCAAGTTGGTAGTCCCGGTTTTGGGATCCAAGGGAAAATCTCTACGTATATGTGTTTTATCTGTTAGGATCTTGCATTATTTATTTTATGTGTTTTAGAAATCATATGCAGGTAATTTTTGTACAGGGTTAAAACCTACACACACAATTATGTCTATCTCTATGCACATTGTAATTAGTAGAAAGAAATGAAAATTTCTTTTCCTTTCCTCTTTACAAATGAAAGCACAGAGGATATGGGCACCTACCTTTCACTACAATGCCTTGGTTGAGGAGAATTCTTGAATAGTTGGGCCCTAGGAACCCCCTCATAGCATTTTTGACAATTCTCACTGTTTCTTATAGTTTTCCTGCGTTTCCTGTAGGTGCTCACTGTAGGATGGTCGAGACTAGCTTTCCTCACTATTTCCTATAGTTTTCCTGCGTTTCCTGTAGGTGCTCACTGTAGGATGGCCAAGACTAGCTTTCTCCTTTGATGGCTCCTCCAGGTGGTCCCAACTCTCAAAATATTGAAATGAACAATGTCTTGCATGAAATTTAGGGAATATTTCTATTTATGGTCAATTTCATTGAGCGATGTACTAGCTGGATAGGTACATAATTTCTCCTTTTGGGTCGTTGACCCACTATTAATTATCATGCATCCCTCTCTTGTAATCATCACCCACTACTATACAATGTAACTCAACCACCTTTCCAATTGATTTATTTTGATGTGACCTTGTCACGTGTTCAAACTACTAGTACTTAATTTTTTGTTATCAAGCTAAGGGTGGCCATGTTAACTCGCCATGTTCAGCTTATAAAACAAAATTTTTCATATTCCTACAATTTTAATCATATTCGTACTTAAGAGAGAGAGTGGATGAGGTGCCATACCTGTGGCTTCCTTTGATTTGTTGATGCATGATGGAGGGTGGCTCTATTGTGCTTCTTCTTATTCACATACATCTTCTCTTCTACTCTTGTTTTGTTGATTTTATTCTACTGATAGGTTGTCTTCTTGTTGTGATGTGCAGGTGTTGGCCTCTTCTATTGTTGTTGAGCTTTGGATAGGTTCCATAGTGCCTGCAGGTGTGCTGCTATTCTTCCTCTGCATGGGTGCTGAAGGATGAGCCTGGAGACTATTGTTGTTTCAATATAGGCTGCTACAGGGTTTCCTGTAGTACTACAGGAAATCCTGTAGCTGCCTCTTTTTGAATTTTTTTTCTTTACTTTTCTTGGAGGGTGAATAGATGTTGAAGTAGGAGTGGAAAGGGTGGAAATGTGGAGATGGAGTGATAGGTGATCAGGTAGGATACTGATGGTATGGTCCTTTGACATTTATTTTTTTTCTCTATTTTTTCCTGTTTGTTTATATATATATTTATTATTTTTTCTTCTTCTAAGTAGATTTCTTGATGGACACAGAGGGTGACATAGTCATGAAAAGGTGTTCGTTGAGATGTGGTGAAGTTAATAGCCTCCCTTTTCAACCCGAAACAAGCTTGCATCATGATATTTCAACCAAAGTTTCAATCCTGTAGATTTTTATGACTTCTTGAAGTAATATAAGGAAACTCTTGTAGTAACTACAGGAAATTATGTAGAAGTCACAAAATTGCCTGAAAATTGGATATTTGAGTGTTGGAGATGAGTATGGATGAATGCAACATGGAAGTCATGGATGATATGAAATGAATGAAGTAAAATAGGGTTTTTCATGGCTTTCTACTGTCTGAACTTGGTGTCAATTATTTTCTTGAAAACCTGCAAAAAACCAGGAACTGTTATTAGCGGCCAGGTTTGACATCCCTGCAATTACATTCTTGTGTCTCTTTTCTCAATTTCTTTTTTGAAAGACAACCAGGTTTCCTCAAAGTAGGTTTTCATCCTGATTGTCTACCCTAGGTATCTTAATGGAGGTTTTCACCTAGGGGTCTTTTATTTTTCTTTTTTTATTTTTCACTCTTGGGTTGCCTCAAGGAAGTTTTGAACTCAAAAGTGGGCCTTAGGTGCCTCATGGAGGTTTTCACCTAGGTCTCTTATTGTTTTTTATTTTTATTTTTTTTCCAAAAATTCAATACTCTTCAAGAATTTGGTGAGGTTGGAGTTCAGACTCCTTCAATCACCATTACTGCCTTACTTATACTACTGACGAACTCCTCCTGTGACAAAGGATTTTTGTAGGCTCTCAATCTATACCCATTGAAAATAAAGGGGATACCTTCTTCATCAATGGTTCTTATCTGAAAAACCCCATTTTCATGGAAGTTTTCTATCACATGAGGACCCAACCATATGGTCATCAACTTTCCTTTGAAATCCTTGAATCTGGAGTCATACAATAGAGCCCAATCACCTTCTTGAAACAATTTGTCTATGACATTTTGTCATTCCAGACCTTTATTTGTACTTGAGTCACCTCTGTGTGTAGGAGGACCTGCATCTTGAATTCATCTAACCCACTGAACTGGAGCATCATCTCTTGTTGTGCCCCTATAACATCCAAATCCAACTGTGCTACCATTTTTAAGATATTGTACTCAAATTCAATGGAGAGATGAGTCTTCTTCCCACATACCAAATCATAAGTGATGAAGCAAGTGGTTGTCTTCCAAGTTGTATTATAGGCCCAAGTGGCCTCCACTAGTCTGTTAGCCCAATCCTTCCTATTGTTGCTCACCACCTTTGTAAGAATGCTTTCCAGTGCTCTGTTGGTAACTTCTACTTGTCCATTGGCTTGAGGGTGTTAAGGAGTATATTTCTTGTGCTTGATATTATGTTGGCTTAATAGATTCTCAATCATGTGTGAGATGAATTGAGTTCCCTGGTCAATGACTAGATATCTAAGGTATCAAAACATGTAAAACACATTCTCCCTCAAGATTTTAGCCACTTTCACTTCTATGGCTACCTTGACAGCATTGGTTCCAGCCCACTTTGTTAAGTATTCAATGGACACAATGATGTACTTTTTCTGTCCTGATCATGGATCAATGGGCCCAATGAAATCCATGCCCGACTTGTCAAATTGCTCAAAGGTCACTTGAGGTTGCAAAAGAATTTCACCCTTGGGAGTAGGTTTCCCCATTCTTTGGCCCGGTCACATTGGCTTGTATATCTTCTTGCATCTTGGTGGAGAGTAGGCCAACAGTAGCCAACTTGTAGTACCTTGAAGGCTATCCTTTTCGCTGCAAAGTGACATCCACAAGGCCCATCATTGCAGGCTAGAAGGATGTCAAAAAATTCCTCCTCTCTGACACATCTTCTCAAGATTTGATTTGGGCCCAGCTTGAAGAGATTGCCCCCAATCCAAGTGAATGGGGAACTTTTCTGTATAATTCTTCTCTTTTCCTTAGAGGATAGATTTGGAGGGAACTATGCAACTACTAAGTAGTTGGTTATGTCAGCAAACCATGGAGAGAGAAATGAAATGGCAAATAAATTCTCATTTGGCAGCTAGTCATCAATCATTACTTCCTCACCCATAGGAAAATCCAATTTGGATAAAAAGTCTCCAACTACATTTTCCCTACCAGGCTTATCAATGATAGTTAGATCAAACTGTTGTAACAAAATCCACCATCTAATAATTCAGGCATTCACATCAGGTTTGTTCATCAAATATTTAATAGCAACATGGTCAGTATGTACAAAGGTCTAGTAACCAGTGATGTAATGTCTGAATTTATTCAAGGAATGGACAATAGCTAGGAGCTCTTTTTAAGTCACAATGTAGTTCAGTTCAACTTCGGATATATTTTTTTTGATGAAGTAAATGACATAAGGTAGCTTCTCATCTATCTGGCCCAAAGTTGCTCCTATAGCTTTATCAAAGGTATTAGCATGGATGTGTAAAGGAAGAGCCCAATTTAGGCCTCGGAGTACAGGTGTAGTAGTCAACTTGTCCTATAGGGTTTGTAGGGCCTCTTGGTAGCTTTCTGACCATAAAAATTTGGAGTCCTTGGCCAATAGTCCAAACGAAGGTGAGGCTACCTTGCTGAAGTCTTTTATGAATCTCCTATAGTATCCATCTAAACCTAAGAAACTTCTTACATCCCTATGCTTCTAAGGAGTAGGGACCCTCTTTATGATAGCTATCTTATTTGGGTCCACTTGCAATCCTTCTTGGAATATTGAGCAACCTATAACAGTCCCTACAATCATTAAGAACTCACACTTCTTAGGACTAAGGGATAAGTTAATTTTAATGCATTTGTTTATACTTTTCCCAAGTTAGAGAGAGCCTCCAAGAAATCATACCCATAAGAGGTGAAATCATCGATATAAATTTCCACAGAGTCATGCACTAGCTCTACAAATATGCTAAAGACCGCCCTCTAAAAAGTGGTAGGGGCATTGTATAACCCAAAAGAAAGGACCCTATAAGAAAAGGTACCCCAAGGACAGGTGAAGGTGGTTTTATCCTAGTCCTCAGGGCTGATCTGGATCTGATTGTAACCACTGAATCCATCCAAGAAAGAGAGGAACTTCTTTCCTACCAGACCATCTAATACTTAGTCAATGAAAGGTAGAGGTAAATGCTCATTTTTGTGGCCTTTTTTAGCTCTCTATAGTCCACACAGATCCTCCACTTCCCAATTTTCTTTGGAACCAAAACCAAAGGAGGCCCCCACTCACTATCTAAGATGGGCTAAATGAACCCTACATCAAACAACTTCTACAGTTCTTCTTTGACTATATCCTTGAGGGATGGGTTCATTCTCCTCTGAAGTTGGTGCACTGGGTTGCAACCTTCCTTTATGTAAATGTGGTGAGTACACACCAAAGGGTGAACTCCCTTCATTTCCTTGTAACTCAAGGCAAAGGTATCCAAATGCTTTCTTAGCATGTCACATAACTCCTCTTCCTGATATCGAGAGAGAGGGGTTGATTTTCAATGTTCTTTCTAGGCCAAATTCTATGATATTGAGATGAGTAGGACTTGAGTCCAATAGGCACAAATTAGTCCAAGGGTTATCTTCAACTTTCTTCACTAACTCGTCAAGAGACATGGTGTTGGGGGGGTGATTTTGGAGGATTTTCTCAATTGGGTTGTCTTTAGCAGGTTTTTCCCCTCCTAGAGTAGCATCTAGGGTATAGATTGGGGAAGAGTAGAATTCATATTCCTCCTAATCTTATAACTAGAAAGGTAATTAATGCTCCAAATATGGTTGAGTAGGAGGGTAAAAGACTAATTGTTCGGACAAATGCCCATTTTTAATGGTCATATTCCTAGCCATGCAACTTATGTAAGCATTAGCAGTGGCTAACCATGGCCTTCCAAGGATGAGAGGATAACCATTGAAATTGGTCTTAGGTTGGAGATCTAAGAAGTTAGCAGGGTATTCCCAGGAATCAATGGAGACTGTCACATCCTCAACAACTCACTCAGGAGCTATTGTGGATCTGTGTGCAAACTGCAAGACTGTTGTGGTCTTTCTTAATGATCCTTGGAGATTCAGTTTAAGCATAGTCTCCTTATTCATCACGTTGATGGCATCCACAAGATTGATCAAGGTATGGGGGACCATGATGCCATTGATGTGCACATATACCATAAGGCTTCCAGGATCTAGATACTTTGGGAAAATCACCTGCCCCAACATTAAGTCGGACTGTTGTCTAATGACATTAATGGTAGGGGTGTCTTTCTTTCACATCCCAGGATGTTTGTAAAATTTCTCCTTGATTAACTTTTTGTAGATGGGGACATCCTTGATAGTTTGGAGAAGCAAGATTTCAACACACAGGTTTTTCAATTTGCCCGGAAGTTCAATCTCTTCTGGGGTGTGCTGGAAAAGATGGATTAATATCTCAGGAAAAGAAGGTGGATTTTCTTGAGGGACACTCTCGTCCTTTTCCTCTTCATGCTCCTCAGGTGGAGATGGAGGTTGATTATCTTGAAGCACTATGCCATACTTGAGGTTAATTTCTTGAATTTCCATAGGATAGGTAGGGTAATATGCTTCTCCATTTTATACCTGTTGTGCTTGATTGTTGTTCGGGTTCAAATTTGGTTGACCAGACATCTAAGGTTGCTTAGGTGGAACAGGGTGTAGGAGTTGTAGTTGAGATGGAAGTGGAGGTTGTAAAGCTGGAGCTTGGTTGCATGCGAGCCTCCAGCCTTTGGATGGTGCATTCCACTGAGGTTGTGGAGGAGCATATTGTTGAAATGGTTGGTTAGCAGGTTGGGAATGGTATTGAGGTGTAAAAGACACGGGAGAAGGTGTGGAACATGAAGGATGAGAAAGAGGGCACCAAGTGGGAATATATGTATTATGGTTAGAGTTTTAATATGAATAGGATGGCCCTTGCATCCCTTGATGGTATGGTCAGGGTCCTTGAAGCCTCCTTTGGTTGATATAGCAAAGTTGTTTAGTCACCCCTTCATTTCCCTGATACAAAACTTTTAATCTACGTAGAGAAGTTCACTTGTTTATGGAGTGGTTCGCCTCATAGACTGAGTAGATTTCTGTAAGATTTAATGCACATTCATTCCTCGGGTGCCTCCTAGTGCATCTAGGGTAGAAGACAACTAAGGCTCTTTATGCTTCCTCCTACTTCCTATTGATCAACATGGTGTCCCTTTGCAGAGAAAGGGTATGCAACATTTCACTCTTGAAGTCTTCCAAGATGCTCCCAATTTCACTTTTTACGGATGTGTTGGAGGACGATGAACTGGCCAAAGCTTAACTGGCCCTACCCTTCTTTCTAGCTACCCTAGAATGATTTTTGAAAACTGTCCTGATATCATCATAGGGTAACTGATAGATGTCCCCTCGTGAATGCAAGTTTAGGGTTTCTAGGAGATCCTCCCTAATTCCTATAAGAAGGACTAACTTAAGTGGTTCAGGATCAAGGGCACACCTGACCCTTTTGTAGCTGAGTTGGAACCTTTCCTCATAATCTTCCAAAGGTTCATCATGTCCCAATTCCATTCTAAAAATTTCCTCTTTGGTATCTCTGGACCTGCAATAGTCCCTATACATATTGTTGAAGGCTTGTTGCATATGAGCCCAGGTGGTGATGTTGTCCCCAGGTAAACCCATGAACCAGTGCAAGGCTACATCTTTGAGGGTGGATGGGAACAATTTCAGCTTCTAGTCATCGTAGGTGTAATCATAAGTTCTACATATGACAAAAAACTAAAAAGAAAAGGTATTCAAGTCCTCTAAGGGCAGACCATGGAAGTGAGGAAGGGCACATGGGCTTATGTTTTTCATCCTAGCATCCCCATTAGTTTCTCTGATGGGAAAAACACCCTCAACTTTATTCTCAGCTCCTTCTCTGTCTCCAATCCCATTTCTATTATCAGCCATGGTGTAGATCGGCGGAATGGTCTCTTCTTCTTCCCAAATAGGCTCTTCCAAGATCTTTGGTTTCTCTCCTAATGGATCCTCTAGTTCACAGCCACTGAAGAAGAGGGAAGGTTGGTTGTTTGATGCGGTGGGGTTATTTGGAAAAAAATTCCCTAACTTTTCTCTACTCCTACAAGGCATGAAAAGAGTTTGTTTTTTTTAGGGTTTTTTTCCAAAATTACTTGCAGAATGGAAAGAAAGCAAAAAAAAATTGCAATTACTTGCTAAATGGAACTACTTGCAAAATTGGAAAGAAAGCAAAAGATTGAAATTATTTGTTGAATGGTACTAATTGCAGAATTGGAAAGAAAGCAAGAAAGAATGAAAAAAAACACCTCTACTTAGAAACCTCCCCGACAACGACACCAAAAAGTGATGAGCACCAGTATTGCAGCAAGAATGCTGCAACTCATGTGGCTACCAACTTTACTTCATCAACCCGAGGTTCCTACAAACTTGGAGGTGACAGTGTTGTATACACATTATATGCAATGGTCTACTCTTGTCACTTTTCAACTGGGGCGATAGACCACTAGGGTTTTTCAAACTAGTCTTCTATTGACTAGAAGGAGTCTGACTACCAAATGGAAAAGGGAAAATTATCCTTAATGAAAAAAGGGAATGTTGCCTACTCTAGGAAATGAAAGACTGAATTGGAAGGTGTTATAAAGTGACATGAAATCATCTAGCTAAACATCTACACATTTTTCTTGAAAAAGAAACCTAGCTTAACCTTGTTTATAACATTTAATGACCTAGACTAATTGAGCATGGAATTTGATCTAAGAATTATTATGACTACTGCATGCATGTGCTAATTTAGAAATTGCAGAAAAATCCTTTTTTTTATGTTTAGTTTTATGAATGCAAATGCTAATTTTCACTTGTTCTTTGGCAAGGGAGACAAGTATGGAGGAAAAGGTCTGGACTAGTTTCAAGGGTATGAAAGCCAAGTGGAGGCCCAATCTAGGCTCAGTTGACAATTTCTGCTCAATTCGGGCTTAAAACTACAAGATGTCCTAGTTCTACTACAAGATGCCCTGTATTACTACAGGAAACAGGCCGAAATCTTAGAAGACGGTAGGAAAGGTAGAATGAATTGTGGGAAAGTTGTCTGATGGAGAAATAAGTCAGGGAGGAGGTGCACACTATCTAAGGCTCAAATAAAATGCTTCAAGATGGTTGGATTTTCTCAATGGAACTGACCAATTGCTTACAAAACAATAATTTAGATTTAGGGTTTGGTGGACCTTGGCAGAATAGATGGATAAGAATTGGATGAGGTGAATGAGATGAGCTCTCCTTGCAAAGTAGAAGCTCTTACAACAACATACACTATTTTTTTCATTTATGCCCAAATTCATCTATACATGGAAAATATGAGTTGAATGGAGGAAAACATAGTTATTAATACCTAATGGCTAAGTTTATGAATTGAAGTGCTTTTAAACAATAGAAAACTCAAGAGATAAAAATTACAATTGTGAATACTTCTAAGATATTCAAATACAAAGATATATTCAACAAGAAACCCTAGATTATGTAACAATCAACAAGAAATCTATTTTTGGGCTATGTGAATGGAACCCTCAAGTCATGATCCCATAAGGGAGATGAGGTGAAAGCCACTATCACAAGATTTTCTAAAGTGTTTATTTACTATGATACCACTCATCTATCTATCCACAAATGGAAGAAAACTAATTAGTCATCCAAATACTTGCATATTAACAAAACCAAAATCACTTCGTCAACTAACTATGAATGTAATCTAAGCATACATGTACAAAAAGAGGAACCTCTACTACTAGGGTTGTGTCCTAACCTAAGAGCTTCAACCCTCTAAGTCAACTCAGTGCTGGATCAAGGGAATGCTTCTCATTTTCGTTAAAATCTCAAATATACATAAGAGTCATCAGTCACAATGTCTTATCTCGAAAATGCCTCTTGGCTACAAAAAAAGTCGAATCCTAATGAGGTTCTAGGCCTTCTTAATTATACAACTAAAGGTACTAACAACTTCCTTACATATAGGGAGCTTGGCTCCCAAATCGAGATCATCTGGTCTTCAAGTATCACTGGCTTGGCTGCTAATGACCTTAATGGCTTGGCTGCTTGTAACTCTGAGCTGATGAGATCTAGTGGAGGAATATTCGAGTGAGTGAGCAGTTAAGGAGGGAGATCCAATCTCCTAAAATTCCTCTTGCTTGTCTACTTCGAGTTCCCACACTTTAATTAGCCAAAATTGCTTCAAAACTCGCAATTAATGCACAGACGACAAGGCATGAAATCTCATATTTACCCTTCTCACTAAGAAAAATAAAGCAAAACATGTAAAGAAGTGTGAGAAAAGTTGATTTTAATAAGCGGGATAGTGGTATTAAGGTCCATATACTTTACCCATTGATGAGCCTCATCACTAGCCTTATCCTTTTTTTTGACATCACATATGGGTTGGGAAAACCCGGGCAAAAATGGGACCCTAGTAGGGAAGGCCTCATACTCCATTGAACTCAACAATGAACCAAGGCCCTATTGGATATACAGAGTTGCTAAAATAATGAATTTTAAACCCTATATGATCTATAAATCGATAGAACTTGCAACAATACCCCTGCTAAGAAGGCTTGAAATTCAAAATAATTTAGGGAGAAGTGCCTTTTTAAATTTGAAAATAGTTTAGCTTAGGATGTTGTCCATACATATCTAGAAAATTGTTGCAGTAATGCCTCCACACATACTTCTATATTATGAAGGATAAATTTTGGAATTGATTGTCCATGGAATTGGTCTCATGCTAGGTGAGAAGAAATCTATAGATAAAACCAAACAACAAACAACAAGCCAACCATAGCTAATTGGACCCACGTCATTATACTAAGAGAAAAAATTATGGGAATACTATTTCTTGGGTGTTGGCCTTTTTATTAATGATGTATGAGGGAATTAGTTCTGCCAGAGCCCCCAATACCGACACCCAACCTTATCCTTTTTTTGACATGACATATTTTTTCATGCTCTTACTTTGTTATGAAAGTGTAATACAATTCCCATATCATCGTGATACAATTTTAAATTTTAATATCAACACCCCTGTGCACCTGTGTACAATCAATAGGTCCTGAACAACGATGTATTTTTTGGTTAACTACATGTTTATAGGACACTACAGATAGTAACATGAAATCAGATACTGTTTGGAAGAACAAATTGAAAAAGCTCTGTAAAATATGTTTATGGAATAACCATGTGTACATTTACTCAAATAAATATAAATATTTATTTCTTCTGGAAAAATTGCATGTTTTCCAAAGAATGTGAGGAAATCCATTGATATTTTAGAGAATAAAAATCATTATGGATACAATTTAATGCATAGCCCATTATGTTGTTCTAAATATTAGGAAAAAGAAATGTCCACCTTTAACTCAAAATAAATGAGATTTTTAGATCATCTCATTTATGTTGAAGAATTTCCCATGCATGCATGAAATCATATGAAAAACTATTCCTGCAATTTATGGGATTCTATTCTAGAAAACCCGCCTTGAAAGTGATATCATTGGACTGGAGGCAAAAGCATTTTTCTCCAAAAACTCACAAGAACTAATTAAAAAAGGTTTTGTGAATCGTCCCTGTAATGCCACATGGAAAAAAAAAATTATGTATGCCATTTACAATCTTAGAGTGGCAACTAATGGACATAAATTATTTCAAATAATTTAGTTGGACAAAATTAATCCAAATTAAATTTAAATATATTTATACAGGTTAATTAGAAAAATATAATTCCATTTCAAATTTTTAAACCCCTATGGCACAATATAGAAGATAATAGAAGCTATAACCTAGACAATCGATATTCTCCTTATGTATCAGATGTGAATCTCTAAGGAAAACATAAACTAGGAATTTGACATCAAAACATAAACATCTAACTTGGAAGAGAATAAGAAACCGAGAACTTAAAATATCAACAGAATAAATACAAAACGAATAGATTTATTTTCTAATATTGGTGGAATAAATCAAGATGGTATGGCAAGTATATCTTGTTTCACATGTCCCTATCCAAGGAAATTGTTTCCTTCATGCTAGAGGTTCTAGAAACAAGATGACTTTTGGAGAAAACTAACCTTCAACAAATGAAACTTTGAAGCTTCCATTGGTGCACTCTACTCTACTGTTAACACTAATCAATGAAGCTAGTCAAGGTTCCAAACTAAAATAGAATTCTATCATATTTCTTTGTACTGGGGCATTAAGAATTATTTTAAATTTAAGGTAAGTTCACTGCTATGCATGTATTGAGTATCAAAATTTTCTACCATTAAAATTTAAAACTAAAGTGTGCATATTAAATATTTGGCCCATCCAGTGGAAGACACCATTAATTTCTCTTTGGACCAAACTAAAACCATCTGGGTGTATCTTCCATAAGAAAAAAAGAACAGGAGAGTTGGTTATGGTTTACATGTTCAAATTCTGGTTGTAGAATAGAATTTGATATAGTATTCCTTGAAGTTTGCAAGAAAGCAACTAGAAGAAATCCAGATTTGGGCATTCACCAAAAGATACAGAATTTATCAATAAATTTCCATTTATTTTTTTGACAAGATGTTTCCTCTTATCGTGATGTAGCAAACATGCTCTTCCCCAATCTAAGAGTATTTCAATGACGTTGTAGTCATACACTCAAGGAAAATCCCTTCAGTTAAGAATATGTGGGTGGGAGTTGTCTACTCCACCAAATTCACCCAAGACAATCACCTAGCCCAACCACTTGAAATGGTCCACTTGGACAGACAAGACAACCCATGAAGAGGTGAAATGTCTCTCTAGGGGATTTGAACATTGGTGGAGTGAGTATCATCATCCTCACTTAACCATCAAACCAAGACCCCGTTGATAGGAAAAACAAAATCTGCTTATTCCCATATAGAATTATTCTTCTATTTCTATTGAATATTATGGAAGAAAATACACTTTATTTCCAACAAATTTCCTACAGATTTGAAATTGGTTTCTATCAAACATCTAGGAAAATTTCTATGAAAATAAAAATACAAAGATGATGATTGATATAAGGCTTCTCGTTGAATATTTAAAACAACCTTTTAACCTTGCCCCATTTTTATGATAACTATAATTTTTTAGTCATATTTTCTTACTACCACTATCTAAAATCAAACATCTATGTGCATTTCACTCTCATTCTAAAATAGTTCCCATCTGCAACAAGAAAACGAAGATATTCTTCATTGTAGGAAACTCTCTACCTTAAATATATTTTCCTTTGGCACATTGACTTTCAACATTAATTTGGGAGGCATAGCTTTTTCCTTTTTATTTCTTTCAACATTTATGCTAATATTAAATATTTAAGTTTGTAAAAACTATTCTTTTAACTGCCATTGCAATCTGCATAAAAATTCCTCCACTTCACTATGGTATAAAAATATAGTAGCCAATGGTTTTTGCACCACTCAAATGTAAAAATATGTCAGAAATCCTCATTGTCTCTTGTTTAGAACCTTTGGATGAATTAGCCAAACACAGTTATTGTATGAGCCGCTAAAACGTGATATTTACTACTCATCATTTCTACTAAATAAAATAGCTAAATACAACTGAACAAAACCCTCCCGATAGCAATGTCATTCCTTTGAATTCACAGTGGCAGACACCTCTCTTAATACTTAGATTTCTTTGATCCTTTTGGACAGGCACCTAGAAATCCCTGAAGCATGACTTCTCAATGCCTACACTGCTTTAAAACTAGATCCACCTTAACCACCATTTTATCAAGCAATGAGGGATCAAATCCTTCAAGGTGCAAACCTTTTTTAAAGTGCAACTAGGAAAGTTTGCAACTCAAGGGATTTGATTCCTGTCAACACTTTATAGACTTGTACTCCATTGAATTCAATAGTGAATCAAGGCCCTGTTGGCTATATAAAGATGCTAAAATAATGAATTTTAAACCATATATGATCTTTCATGCCCTAGAACTTGCAACAACACCCCTAGTAAGAAGGGTTGAAATTCAAAATAGTTTAAGCAGAAGTGCCTTTTGAAATTCGAAATAGTTTAAGGAGAAGTTCCTTTTGAAATTCAAAAATATTTTAGCTTAGGATGTTGTCCATATGTTGAGGCATGAGAAATTACTACATATTCCTCAAGCACTCGCTAACACATGAGTCTTTCTTCCATTTCTTCATCATCTGATGACTCGTAAATATAATTCTCATATATATATGGTTTCATAGGTTATACTTCCATGTTAGATTCATCATCCCCGTGTTAAGACTCTTAAGAAACAAGGCTATGACAATCTAGCTTATCATCACATTCAACAATGTCATCTTCATCATCATCAAAAGAAACATCATCTTCCTCACCATGGAGTGTTGGCTTCCTGGCCACTTTTTGTCTCCAACCATATCCAAGCCTTTGCAAAATATCACTAGTTTCAGCAACATCTTGTTCTTCAAGCCATTTCTGATGAATTTTATCTCATTTCCATTGATCTACTGGTTGCTCTTCTTCAGTAGTTGCCACTAAATCCTTTAAGTCTTCATTTTCATCTTCCTCAGAGTTATCATCCTCATCATGCCTCACTAGAATATCCCCATCTTCATCTTCAGCTTCATCATCAACAAATGCCTTTACAAAGACACCTTTACTATATACAGATGTTTCAACTGGCTTTCTTGAGGAAGGATCAACATTTTCCTTGTTTTCATCTTCATCAAACAATCTGTTAAGTAAAAAAATATAAATCAAGTTACATTATCCCCAAAAAAAAATGTGCCTAAAATTTTTTCAACATGATTTTCAAAATTCCATGACAGGAATAAAGGCATAAAGGTCAAATTTTCTCCTTTTCACTGTAAGATAAAAGCATACACAAGCATGCTTGTGACAGTTGCATCTCTTATTAGGAACAATTATGAAATATATTTATGATCACTTGAGTTTTATATTCTTCAAAATTCCATGACATGTATAAAGGGAGAAGTCAAATATGCTCCCATTTACTGTCAGAGAAAAGCATATAGAAGCATGTTTCTGACAAGTTACTTTTATAGAGGATTGTTAACTTTCAGAGTTTACTCCAAAAGTGTTTATACCATGTTTGGGGTACTTCATTAGATGTGGGGTGCATGGTGTGTGGTTGATCCTTGGTGTTGCATGATGGCCTTGCATACTAGACTTTTTGAGTTCTAGACCTTGTATGGATGCTTGTATGACATTCTTCCTTGGAGTGTAGGAGACCTATGGAGCTTGGTCACTTCATGTAAGAAACACATGAAGGGAGATTGCTTTCCTTGGAGGACACCTTGCATTGGAGGACTATTAGGCATTCCAAAGGAGAGAATTGAGCCTTAAACAACTTGGGGTTGCATGGTTTCTTGCATGGAGGCTTACACTTGACTTGAAAATGCTTTGGTTGAGGGAATGGACATGTAGGTGTGTTGGTCTCCAAGGAGGCATGTGGGAGATGCACTAGAGATTTAGACCTTTGGAGGAGGAGCATTGAACCTTGTGGAGTAGCACTCATGCCTTGGAGCCTTGATTTTAGATTTTCATCACATTGGAACTTAACATGTCACTTGGAGTAGAATTCTTCACATATGTGGACATACTTGTGTCTTGTAGGTTTCTTGTAGTGGACTAGGTCTACTTTTCATTGTATATCCCCCTTAACTCTCATCTAAGTCACAAGGTTCGTCAAACTTGAACCTTGCGGTTCAAAGTTTGACAAACCTTACAAAATTTATTAACAAAAAATCAACAAAATAGCTTGACTAAGGTTCAATGGGTTCAATTCAAGTTCACTCTGTTCAATTCAACCTATGAAATGTGCCCTTGAACCTTCGAAGATATATAACTGTTAAGTGTGCCCTTTGCGACCATCTGGTAGATTCATCGTATATAACACTTGAGCTTTCAATTTAGGCCTAAACTTTATATAAAGTCACACGAGTTCAAAAATCCAAAGGGAGGGCATAAAACCAACATGACCTGGTAGCATGTTGTGCTATGTTAGAAGGGCCCCTGCACAACAAGAGCCAATGAACTATGCTGACAAAGTTATGGTTACTCCTAGGTCGATGTAAATTACATGAAGAAGAGTGTTGGGTTACAATCCTCGACAACTTGATTTTGATTGCAAGGGGTGGCTTTACCTGGGTTATACTAGGGTAGGAATTTGGAATCAATAACACCTTAAGATAAAACTTTTAAATATATTTGAAGTTATGAAAAATAATTTAGCCGATGAGTTACAAGTTATTTATAAAATTATATTAGCCATAGACTTGTAAATTTAATTGATTTCATTTATAATATATATTAATATTAATTATGAGCTAATAAATTGTTTAAAATCCTTGTGGAACAAAATGAAGTCAAATCAAAGTTAATCACTGTCAAACCTGAATTGTGTGACATAACCTCTCATATAAATATAGAAAAAAGAGAAACATTATTATAATCAATAATGCACTTACATTTATGCTTTTTTACAGCTGGATTAGTGACATAATAGGAGGAAAACTAATCTCTCTCTCTCTCAAAATATTTTTTGTACCTTTTTTCCCTGTGCCTTAATATGCAAGAGTTTCTAGGATCATTTTGGAAGCCTAGGGAGGGGGTTTGATCCATAAGGAGGCATTGAAGTTAGGATTTGGTGATAAACCCTAAGTTTTACTTGTTGAGAGGAAAAGAAGAGACACAGACTTACATGAGGCCAAGAAAGACTTGTTGGTGGTGATTCTAACATGTTGGAGTACCTTGGTAGAACTAGGGTTTTTATTGGTTTTACCTATCTAGGGTTTTGGAGAGCTTAGAGGGTTGCACCAGCTTGTGCTAAGCTGAAAGTATGTACTTAAACGTCATATATATATAAATGAAATTTTAAGTTATCCAAAACTTTCTTATAATAAAATCTACATTAATTATTTGTGATTTCAGATTTGGCTTATGCATTAAAAGATTGCTCTAAATACCTAAAACTTGTTGACAGAAAGTTAGTATCTTCTCTATTGAATTTCCAGTGCACTAGGGTTGATGTGAAGTGAAACATTGTCCATTGTTTGCTGTTGTAATTATGCTGTAATTGGATTTGAGTTTAGCCCTAAGGCTAAAAATTCACAGGGATTAGATTCATGGAATTTTTAAAGAGATGAAATTTCTGAACTTGCTAAAGATAGATTAATTCATGAAATTTCTACAAGAACACTCCTTTCACTTGGATGTTAACTTACCAATAATAAAATCCTAAGACTAAAATCCAGAGGAAAAGATGCAAAATACAATTAGATCAAGATAGAAGAAAATAACAGATACATGCAAGATGCCTATTCAACATCATCTGGATGTGAATCAAGCTTCAAATTCACATTTGATAATGTTGGAACAAAAATATCATTCTCTTGGGTGCTATCATCAAGATTTTCCTCTTGATCATCTCCATAACTCAATTCAGAATTGCAAAAAAGATCCTACAGGCAGTGGAAAATATATCAATGGTTGAGTATTACAAACATTCACTAGCATAACATATAAATATATTCTTAAGAAACAAAATATATAAATACATTCATTCAAACCTGAGTGTCCTCAATTGGTGCTCGAAATACACCATTGGTCTTGGCATTATCTTGCCTTGTACCCTACATAGGTAATAAATAGGATCCAATTTCCAAGTAAGCTAATTCTAGTGAAAATATTTCATTTTCCACTGATCAAGTAAGAAATCAGTTGTTCTTCTAGCATAAGAAAACACTTCCTTTTGCATATTTCCTTATTAAATGCTAGAGAGACTAGAATACCCAGCACAAAAATCCAATATTTAAGTGAAAATTGACCTACAGATTATGCTTGCTTATTTGCCCAAAATTTAACACCACTCATATCTTCTTAGAGAGTGTATAACATATCCAATCATGGATACAACAAACAAGGGAGAGATTTGGTGTGACATGTATAGATGTGAGATTATAGTCAATATTGGGTACCTCCCAGGAAGAAAAGGAAAGAAGCCCTATGAACTGGGATTAAATTATCTCGACCAAGAACTTACCTCCTCACGTAGGCTTGTACAACCATAGTTTTTTGGCATTCGAGGAATTCTACTTTCATTAGCAAGTGAATCCCTAAAATTGATGTCTTCAGAATTTCCTTCTGTTGGAGATAATACTGAGAAGGGGGGTAAATCAGTATTATCAGATCAATAATTTAACTTTCCAAACAGATTTGTATATGATACTTCAGCTAAGTGAACTAGCATGTATACACTACTGTGCTTAAAGAAACCAGTGTATATTCAGAGAACTTTTGATTTACCCAATTTATCATGCTTTGAAATTTAACCAGTATATTAGAGATTTATTAGACAGTGCAGTAAAAGAAAAATAAAGCATCACACATAAGCAACACACATGAACACCAAGATATAAGGTGGAAACCCAATGTGGGCAAAAACCACTTGCTACTGTCGTCTCTGTCTTCTTTTAATAATAAGAAAATCTGTTTACAATTTTGTACTGGTGCAGACTTATACCAGTACGTAGGCTTCTACCTGCAGAAGGTTACAACCTTCTCTTGTTCTCCAGCTTCTACTGGAAGGGAGCTACAACCCCCTAACTCTTGTACTAGCCAATATGTTCACTGGTACGTAGGCTACGACCTATAGAAGGCTACGACCTTCTTTCTTCCTCCAAGGACCATGTTTCATAAATTTTCAAACTGGATCCATCAACAACATCATAATTGTAATTCAATCATAAAATACATCTGCATTAATCAATCACTTTCTGAACCAACCACAACCAAATCAATCACTTTGACAACCCATCAATCTGATCATTGAGAATACTGTCACCAGAATACAGTAACCAAAACCCACAACTCTGCGACACCAAATAGAAACAACTGAAACATAATTTATAAGGTATATGCTACTTCCATCTATTGAACCTCCCTGTATATGTGCTTTTCTCAAAGCCAACCAACGTATACATATGCAAATATTATTTCATAATTTTGCAGCTATTTCAAACTTCAATTATACCTAGATCATAGTATTTACAAAACAACACACACGTCAGTATTCAAATCTAGAATAAACATGATCAAACCATATAAAGATAATTCATTTCAAGCCTTAAGATCCTGATCCATCATTAGATCTTATCCTCCATCAACCGCTAAGGTTCATCCCTGATTCAGATCAAGCACATCACCATAAGCCAATAACCTACATACTAGATCTCACACTTGATCAGATATTCGATACCTGCAAACCTAGCCTAATGATCTTCTCCTCCTTTTATAGTTTTAGGGATTTCTCAATACCATGGACCAAAACCACTTAGAACCAATTCCTTTGACCAAATACCTAGGGTCAATACCTCAAACTAGATACCTTGGACCAATACCAAGGATCAAAATACCATGGACCAAAAACTTAGTTTTCCAAGATATACGTGCTTTCCCTTCTGTGAAGGTGTGTGTGTATGTATACGCTACTTGTGTTCAATGAACCTACGTGTATATGCAACTTGGTCAAGGTGAACCTGTGTATACCTCTCTTTCTTCATTCTTTGTAGTCTTATCTGTAATTCTTTGTTGTTAAACTATTGTACTATGATCTTTCATCTGAGTGAGTTGCCATCAAGAACAACACCTAAATCATAATGCCAACAATATCCCCCTTTGGACTTGATGCAACAACAACACCAAGTCAGTCTCCCCCTTTGACATCAAGGGCAAAGGGTCATGCTCTTCCTGAGCACTAGCAAAGTCTACAAGAAGATTTTCTAAAATAATAACATGACTCTATTAATGACCTTTGTATCACCAATGACTCATGAATCCATCTCCCAACCAAGTGGGGATATACCAATTTATTATACATGACAAAAACAAGAAATATTACATCATCCATCCCATGCATAGTGGGGTTACAAATTAGGTCTTTTCATGACCTTTACATGACATTTATAATAATTACAACCGATCTAAACGAGGCCATGATAGTTATCAACAACTATCATACACCATATATGATTTGCACCATCAGCAACATGAGGATCAGCAACCTGTATATTTCCATCATCAAAAGAGTCACCTGAATCAAAACAATTATGTGGATTTGTACCAAGATCTTCTAAGATAATGCCAACAATGCATTATTAGAAGCATATGCTCCCCCTAAACCTGTGCCAGATGTAAACTGTCAGATCTGATTATTTCATATATCAGTAAGAGATATCAAGGCATCATCATCAATCAGATATACATCAAGTTATCAATAACTTATGAGGATCACCATATTTCCACATGTTATCAGCAGATTGTAACCATCATCAAATAGAGCAGATAATTGACAAAACCAAATTAGACCCCTTTTTCTCCTGAGTCTGGCCCACTGCTTTTCCTTAAATAAACATATATGTGACTGTGCCCACCGAAACCTGCGTATGTACACAACTATGCTTCATGAAAATCACGCATAACAACGTTTCTATGAAAAATAGGATTTAACAGTAGGATGATGCAACAACCACTCCTAGCTTTTGTCTGAGATATTCAAATGTCTCTCTGGGCAGTGGTTTAGTGAATATGTCAACAACCTATTCTTTGGAGGGAACATACTCCAATTTGACCTTTTGTTCAAGCACTTGTTCACATAGAAAATGATACTTGATGGGTATGTGCTTGGTATTAGAGTGCATGACTAGATTCTTTGAAATACTAATGGCACTTGTATTATCACATAGAATGGAGATGGGTGGAGTGCATGTGATCTCAATGTCTTGCAAGGTTTGCATCATCCAAAGTAGTTTTGTATAGAAAGATGCAGTTAAGCCACATATTCTACTTTGGCTGTAGAATTGAACTTTGTTTCTTACTAAACCAAGACACTAACCTAGAACCCATATAGAATGCACCACCACTAGTGCTTTTTCTGTCATAATCTGTATCTCTAGGATACCATAAACCAAAGTTCTGTGTTCCTTGAAAATATTTGAAAATCGTTTTGACTGCTTGAAGGTGTGATTCCTTTGGATTTTCTTGGAATGTTCCAACTATTCCTATTACCAAGAAAATAGGTAAGCTCTTGAAGCAAGGACATTTCAAATTCTTGCTGCATTACTGAAGAAAAATTCTAACTCATGGGTTCTTCATTGCTACCAAAAATGATATCATCAACATAAACAACAATTATTAGAAATTTATTCGTGTCAATATTTGTATATATATTGCTATTTGTTGGCCCCTTTGAGAAACTCTATTAGTGGAGATATTTGTTAATACGGTAATACCAGGCCCTTGGAGCTTGTTTTAGACCACAGAGAGCCTTTCTGAGTCTGCATACAATTTTTGCATCATTTCCAAGAATGAATCATTCTAGGTGTTCAATATAGACTTCTTCTTCTAAGTCTCCGTTAAGGAAGGCATATTTTACATCCATTTGGTATAATTTGAATTTCTGAAAACTAGAAAGAGCAAGAAAAATCCTTATGGCTTCAAGTCTAGCAACAGGTGCAAAAGTTTCTTCAAAATCTATACCCTCCTGTTGAGCATATCCTTTACAAACAAGTCTGGCCTTGTTTCTAATAACTTCTCCATTTTCATTCAACTTGCTTTTTAGTATCCATTTAGTTCCTATGATATTCTTATCATGAGGTCTAGGAACTAATTCCCAAGTATTATTCTTTTCAATTTGATCAAGTTCTTTATTCATGGCCTTGACCCAACATTCATATTTGCATGATTCATTTACATTTTTAGGTTCGGCGGAGGATAGTAATGCTATATAGCTTGAGGTTTCTGTAATAGTTCTTCTTGTCTATACACCTGCCTCTTTTTCTCCTAAAATTTGAGTTTCTAGATGATTTTTTTGAACATACCTGGACGGAGTCTTTTCTTCTACCGTTATCTCTTCTTCTATTGCTTCATTGGTTTCTTCTTCAGAATCATTGTGATTTGATGTGGGAAAATAATCCCCATATTCTTCATTGTCATAATCTTTGGTTTTTATCTATTTTGGATTTTTGCATGCTTCATCAACTACAACATCAATACTTTCAACAATTTTTCCAAGTCTTTTATTATAGCATTTATATCCTTTACTTCGGGAGGAGTAACCAAGAAGAATACCTTCATCTGCTTTGGGCTCAAACTTACCAAGTTTTTCATCAACCCTTTTATATATCATTTGCTTCCAAAAACTTTAAAGTATTTTACCGTAGGAGTCTTACCATACCAAAGTTCATGTGGAGTTTGAGTGTTGTTTACCTAAACATTTTCTTAGTTGAGAATAGTTATGGCAGCGAATGCAGCTTCACCCCAGAAGGTTGCAGGAGTTCCAGATTCATCTAGGATAGCTTGAACCATTTGTTGAATAGTTCTATTCATTCTTTCTACCACTCCATTTTGATGAGGAGTCCTTGCAGTGGAGAACTACCTTTTTATTCCATGTTGTTCACAAAAGTCAAAGAGTTCATCTGAGGTAAATTCCCTTCCTCGATCAGATATGAGGCATTTGATTTTGCGATCTATTTCATTTTCAACCAAAGCTTTGAAGGCTTTGAACTTTTCAAATGCTTCATCTTTATGCTTTAGAAGACCTATCTAAGACATTCTAGAAAAATCATCAATGAACAATATAAAGTATTATTCTCCATGAGGTGACTTTTTCCTTGATGGACCACATAAATGAGTATGAACAAGTTCAAGAGGCTTACTAGCTGACCCTTCTTTTTCAATGAAGTGAGAACTGGTTTGCTTACTGAATTGACATGGTTTGCATATAGTATTTTCAGGAATGCTAATATCAGGAAGATCACGAACAACCTGGAATTTGCATGCTTTTCTTATTTCTGAAAAGCTTAGATGTACCAATCTTTTGTGCCATAGCCAGTTTTCATCAGTTTTTCTTAGATAGCATTGTTGTTGTCCTCCCTTGAGTATCTATAAGTTGTTTGGAGTTCTTGTACCTTTGATCACGGTTTCTCCTGTATCAAGCTCATGAACAACACATATATTTGATCGAAACACCACTTCATTTCCTTGATCACACATTTAACTGACACTCAACAGGTTATGATTTAGACCATCTGCATACATAACATTCCCATATTTAACCTTTTATTTCAAGAAAATAGAGCCTTTACCTTTTATGACAGCAGGAGTGTCATTTCCAAATGAGACATTCTTTTCCTTTTCTAAGGCGTTATATGAGTGAAGTTTTTCTTTGTCACCTGTCATGTGATTTTAGCATCCACTGTCGATGTACCACTGATTTCCTTGTCCTTCTACATACAAGGCTATACCACATATTTCTGTTTGAGTTTCTTTATTTCTCCATATTTTGGGATTTAATGGAGTTTGCTCCTTTTGAGATATTTGCTGAAATTTACTCCTGCATTCAGATTCTTCATGGCCAAAGTTGTTACAGATTGAGCATTCTATTTAATTTTCAAGAAGAGAAAAATTATTATAGGAACTTTTCTTGATCCCTGTCACATTCCTTTGATTTCGTGCTTCTCTAGTCATGATGGTTTTGTAAGAAACAGATTGAGCAGTTTTGTGTCCAAAATTATGACATGAGAAACATTGACCATTAAATAAGTTCTTGCGATTATTGAATCTATTGACCTCGTGATTGTAGTTTCTATTGATATTCATTTTTGAAGCATATTGAGTATGATTTAGCTAAGGTTGGTTGTGGTTTCTGTTCATCCTAGAAGAAAATTGAACCTGATTTACTAGGTGATCTGCTTTATGACTTTGCTGATGATTGTCATACTGTTCACTGCTCTTTGCTACAACAAGATAGCTTTTAGTGGAGATTGACGGCTTCTGTGATTGAGATGCTTCTTCAGTATATCCAAGGCCTATCTTTATCAGAGGAGAATGCTGCACTTTGATAATTTCATTTAAGGTTTCTGATCCTTTAGCAAATCTAAGATTATGAGATTTTGTTTTCTCAAGATCCTTTCTTAGATCGACAATTTCACATTCTAGTTTTTCATTTTGTTTCTCTCTTTCAGCAAGTTGGTATGTCAAGGTATCTATAATCATATTCTTTTCTTCTAAACAGATTTTGAGTTTAGAGATTACTTCATGAAAGTCATCTTCTTCTAAAGCATCCCAAAAATTATCATCTTCATAAGCCATTAGAATTCTATAGTCATTACTATTTTCATGTTCATCATTGTTTGATAAACCAACGCTATCTTCATAAGTATAGTAACTCTTTTTACTTACACTTTGTTTTCTATTCCATTTTGCATATTCCTTCCCTTTATCATATTTATCTTTATGAGTACATTTTGTAGTATAATGACCGACTCTGCCATAGGCAAAACATTTGAAAGGTAGTTTACCTCTAGATCTTCCGAAACCCCATTGAAGCTTCTTGAGAAAGTTTACTTCATCTTCTTCTTCTGAAATATGTCCTGATTCATTGAGTTCTTCCTTTCCTTTTGTTGAAGCTTTAAATGCGGCTTCTCTAATATCTGATGGGCCTCCTTTTCTCATCTTAAAGGTAGTTAAGATTCCATGAAGCTGTGTCATAGTGATAGTCTGTAGATCCTATTTTTCTTCTAGGGAAGATACTTTTGATTCAAATTTAGCAGACAAGGATCTTAAAACTTTCTCAACTAAGGTAACTTCCTTTATCTCTTCACCCAGATTCTTCATGCAATTAACAACCTCATCTATACATAAGAAGTAACTAGATATACTTTCATCATTGTGCATCTTAAGAGTTTCATATTGAATTCTGAGAGTTTGCAATTTAACACGTTCTACCTGAGAGTCTCCTTCATAGCTTAGAATAATTTTGTCCCATATTTCTTTGGCTGATTTGAGCTGCATAACTTTGACAAACTCTGATTGTGACAGGCTTCCCAATAATGTATTGACAACCCTGGCATTGGTTTCATATTTCTCTTTACCTGTCGTATCTGTAGGAAATGCTGATGGAAATGTATATCCTCCTTCCACGATTTCCCAGAAATTTGTTCCAAGTGATTGTAGATAGGTTGTGGTTCTTGTCTTCCAATAAACAAAGTTTCTCCCATCAAAGATTGGTGGTCTGATGGTTCCCACACTTTCTTGATTACTCATGATGATGGATCTCCCTTCAAGTGATCAAGCTTCTTCTGAAGGACTTGCTCTGATACCAATTGTTGGAAGTAATACTGAGAGGGGGCGTGAATTAGTATTATCATATCAATAACTTAATTTTCCAAACAGATTTGTATACGCTACTTCAGCTAAGTGAACTAGCATGTATATGCTGTTGTACTTAAAGAAACCAGTGTATATGCAGAGAACTTTTGATTTACCCAATTTATCACGCTTTAAACTTTAACCAGTATATCAGAGATTTATTAGATAGTGTAGTAAAAGAAGAATAAAGCATCTCACATAAGCAACACACATGAACACCAAGATATAAGATGGAAACCCAATGTGGGCAAAAACCACCTGCTACTATTGTCTCTGTCTTCTTTGAATAATAAGAAAATCTGTTTACAATTTTGTAGTGGTGCAGGCTTATACCAGTGCACAGGCTTCTACCTGCAGAAGGTTACAACCTTTTCTCATTCTCCAACTTCTACTAGAAGGGAGCTACAACCCCCTAACTCTTGTCCTAGCTGATATGTTTACTAGTACGTAGGCTGCGACCTATAGAAGGCTATGACCTTCTTTCTTCCTCCAAGGATCACATTTAATAAATTTTCAGACTAGATCCATCAATGACATCATAACTATAATTCAATCATCAAATAGATCTGCATCAATCAATCACTTTCTGAACCAACCACAACCGAATCAATTACTTTGACAACCAATCAATCTGATCATTGAGAATACAGTAACCAGAACCCAGAACTCTGCAACAACAAATAGAAACAACTGAAACATACTTTATAAGGTATATGCTACTTCCATATGTTGAACCTGTGTGTATACACACTTTTCTCAAAGCCAACTAGCGTATACTGATGCAAATATTATTTCATAATTTTGCAGCTATTCCAGACTTCAGTGATACCCATATCATAATATTTACAGAACAACACATGCGTCAATGTTCAGATCTAGAATAACATGATAAAACCATATAAAGATAATTCATTTCAAGCCTTAAGATCCCAATCCATCATTAGATCTTATCCTCCATCAACCGCTAAGGTTCATCCCTGGTTCAGATCAAGCACATCACCATAAGCCAATAACTTGAATACTAGATCTCACACTTCATCAGATATTCGATACTTGCACACCTGGTCTAATGATATTCTCGTCCTTTTATAGTTTTAGGCCTTTCTCAATACCATGGACCAAATACCTTGGACAAAAAACTTAGTTTTCCAAGATATATGAAGTTTTCCTTCTTTGAAAGTGCATGTGTACGTATATGGTACTTGTGTTCAGTGAACCAACGTGTATACGCACCTTGGTCAAGGTGAACCTGTGTATACCTCTCTTTCTTCATTCTTTGTAGTCTAATCTATAATTCTTTATTGTTAACCTATTGTACTGTGATCTTTAATCTAAGTGAGTTGCCATCAAGGGCAACACCTATATCATAATGCCAACACCTTCTTCATTCTGAAAGCAAAGTTAACTACCAAATGCAATCATTAGACCATCCCATCAAGGTATAACCAAAGAAAAAAATCAAGTAATTTAATGTTACATTTATTATTTGTTGTTTTTATTCTCCAAACTTCACCTCCATTTAAGGCATATCCTTCAAAGCTTCAGCTTCTTCCTCATCACCATCCAAAAGGATTTTATGATGACTTTCCTCTGAACGGTCCTCAGAAGATATATCATCCTTGGAACTTTACAACACACCACTGGATCCCTTCCCAACCCTTCTTCAAGTCAACAATAAAAATTTTTATTGAAAACAAACTCTTTAATCTAATTACCCACCGACTCCTCTTTCCTATCAACAAATATATAATAGTTAAGGTTGTGAATAGTAAAAATTGAATATATACGTCCCACTTTTGTTCAAGATGGAGCTTTTGAAAATGGATCTTCTCCAATACATATGAAATTGATTTCTCAGTAGTTGCCTATGGTTTCAAAGAAGCATTTGGTATTTCTAACACAAAACAAATAAAAGTTACACATAGGCATTTCAAATACATTTCCAATCACTGTAGCCTGAAAGAGTATCTAGATAAAAGGAAGTAACAAAATGACAAGAATCAAAAATACGTCTTAAAAGCCATTAGGATTTACCATGTATCTCGTCAAGGTTAGATTTATTTTTTTGCAAAGAAAATGGGTACCCACATTGAAATAATATGTGAATCAAAACCTATCAAACACATACAACAGACTATTCATGCAATGATCTACCTTCTTATCACTTTTTTTTTCCATTATATTCAAAGATTCAGAAGACATTTTGGACTTGCCTTGTGAACCCTCCTCCTCCTCCTCCTCCTTCTTCCCCTTCTCCTCCTCCTTAAAAAGGTAGCATGAAGCTATTATGAGAAATTTATCTGATGATTCTTCTAAGAACTCATCTTTGCTAACTGGGTTCTTCTTTAGCTTCTTACTTTTTTTGTCTTCTTCATGAATGCTTTTCCTGGATTTTTTTTTTTGGCTTTGAGTGATTCCATTTATGCATAGTTATTAGAAACTTGATTATCTTCTGTTGTTTCCCTTGTATGCTCATTTATAGAAGCATGAACTTTCAAGTTTTCATAATCTTTGCCGCTTTTAGAAGCAGAGTATTTCATGGATGTGTTTATGGTTTCAAGAATGTTAGTTCCAGTGTGGACATTATCAACTTGATGATCTTTTTTATCATCCTCCTTGTCTACTTCACCTAGGAGATTGAAAAAATTGTTTTGGGAAATGCATTGTCCCTCTACATGTTGTATTTGCTCCAAACTAGTAGTAAATGCTTGACCATTACTCATGAACTCACTAGAATTAACACAATCCATGAGATCACAGTCATCAACAATCTTATTTTGATAAGTAAGAGGAACTTGCCTTTTATCATTACCAAGGGATTTCCCTCCCCTCTTCAACCTTTTCGGCTTTCATTGTGGTATTGGACAAGCCTCTTCAGAAAGCAGAAGGAGGTCTTCATCATAAATATCCAAATGTGTCACTCACATTTGGCTCATTTTTGCTTCCTTGATAAACCTTTCAGCTATAAAGGGACCTACATTTCACAAATACCATTCAATTTAACCAATCATTGTTCCCATTAAACTTCACACATGTTTTTACTTCGGATAATGAGCACAGATCAAAGCTTTTGTAGTGGTAGATATATCAAGACCTAAATATGGATTGATCAAAACTAGAGTTGGAAAAGTGGAAATACAATCAAAATTTTAACATGATTTTCCTTAGCCTCACACAAATCTACTTCAACTCAAGAGTTCAAAACAAAGCCCTCATAGAGACATGGAATTAGAAGAAATATTATTCGAAAACCTATGAAATAATCATGGACAAGCCCTCTTTCTTGACAGTGCATGTGGTACCTCATAAATACATAAAATAAAAGCAACTAGAGATAGTTAAGCACGTTATATGGAACTGGAGGGTCATGAAAGGTTTGTAGAAATGGTAGTTGTTGAGTATAAGACTCGTTCTGTTATCATTCTTTGTAGAAAAGGAGAGCCATTTTAGGATAAAATGATGGCCCAATAAGTAGGAAAGAGTGTGTTAGATTAGGATGCAATCAGAATGATACGTATCTCCTTATGTAAGACGTGATGTGAAGTAGCCTTTTATAATCTAACTAATCCATTCATTTTTTACATCTTGTAATTTTTAGATTAGAGTTGACTTAGATCTTAGTCATGATGTAAATTGTTCGAGAAAGATGTACATCCTCATGAAATCCGAGACAAAGAATACTAGAAAAATGGCCTATGTGACAATTGTAATTGAAAATATATATTGGAGAATATAATAGAAATCCATTAGGAAAAGAAAAACTAAGATATCATGTAGAAAATGTTAAATCCAAATCTGCGGTTACGAGAACATTTGGAGAAAGCATCTAGCTTGAAGAGGATATTGAACATAAGTGAAGTAAGAAACAACTGATATTATTGTCATTGTAGGCCATAAAATAAGGGCTATTCCAGTAATACTCGTAAGAACCCATATGTAACATGTGTAACCAAGACATTATCAAAGACAACAAAGATACATTTGTTAACGGTCTTGTTTGCAATAGCGCTTAGATCAAATTTGAGTCAGATAATACTGACACTCCACTAATTATTTGTAGCACTAGGTGAAGAAATAAGATGAGAAAAGCTTAAAATAGAAACCCCACACTAAAATATCTTAGTAGGCTTATAACACAAACCCTAGACGAGAAACCCTGGAAAAAACACAGACACAAAGGAGAGCTCAGGAAAGGATAAAGCCAAATACTTCAATCTCAAATGAGTACTCTACCAAGCATATATTTTCAGTAATATATGATTTGAAACAATGTATTCAATAGGAAAAAGAACAAATCAAATAACTTTGCACCCATCATCTATACCATTACAGTACAAAAATATCAAAGACATAATGGAATGAAAGGTCCATACATTTACAAGTTATTGGTGGACTCTATGTCTCCAGAGATGAATGAGCCTCATATGGGAGTGTTGAAGAATGACAATGGTTGGATATGGTGATCCATAAATTGATTTTTAGGACTTAAAGCCTTGAATTTGTTGCAATTTCCAATAGTAGAATCCCAAGATGACCGATGCTATGGGCATCTAAAGATGCCTCTAGGAAATTGTGGTGCCAAAATTTTGTTGAAAGAATTTCATTTGGTTTAAATGTAGAGAATTTACCACAACATGGGCCAATTTAGCAGTATATGCGGGCTCCTACTAAATTCTCATTAGATGTTTCAAATGAAATTATAGGTCCCATTCCAATCCCATAACTTTGTAAAGTGTGAGTTAAAGTAGGCATAAAACAATTATGAGAATTTGGAGCTGATCTAGATTTAAATAGGAACGCAACAAATTATAGAGATAACCGTAAACACAGAGATGCAGCGGAAATAATACTTCATTTCATTAATGTAAAATACTGAAATATGCTTACAAACAACAATGGAAATCAACCAGCTAAGGCGATGGTAGCTTATCTCTAAGAAGAGATGTGGCAGCCACATGCTTCTAAACTATGTTACAATGAGGCTCGAAGGCCTATTTATTGTTGAGAAATAATGGAAAACCCTTCACACCCCAAAACCTAACCCTAGAAGATGAAACGCAAAATTGTGCGCCCTATTTGGGTAAATTGGTACATCAATTTCCCAGGGTCGTAACTTTGGCACCCGATCTCCATTTGATGCGTACAATAGCTCGTTAGAAAGATCTATCAAAGAAATATAACTTTGGGAAGAGCAACATCGATCCATGGTCCCATGTTGCTCCCAGATTTCCTAAAAAACATCGTTTAGTGCCTCAAAATGGCTCCAGAAGTTCAAGACCTGAAAAACTGCTAAAAATAGTAAATTGTGCTACAATTACGAAACTGAAAAATTGAAAGAGATAGTCATGGGGGTCCAAATGGGATAGGTGGGTGGCCACCAACATCCACCTGGATCATTCCTCCCCTCTTAGGAAGCAATGGTCCCCATTGCATTGAGTTCCTCCATCTACTAAACTTGATCCCTGGTGAGCTATTTCGTAATCTCGGATGTGTCCAGTAATGGTGGGAAGCATGGTTGAGGGCGGTACACATTGAACACTTGGTGCAGGTGAAGGAATGGAGGAATGTTGTGCTCCAAAGCATTATTTCCCACAGCCTTAGTAATGGTGTAAAGACCATGTCGGCGTGGTCAGAACTTCTGATGGGCTCTTGTAATGCGTTCTTTCTACAGATGCAACCAAAATTTGTTGCCCACCTAAAGCTTGTGTGGTGCCCCTGTGGGTGAGGAGAAGTTGTTCCTATGTTTTGTCATAATTGTATTCCTTTGCTACTACTACTGCGTGGAGGAAGCCTTCATGGGGGTCATGGATGAAGTGATGATCTTCCCCTTACTTTGGGAGCGAATTAGACAGAAAATGAATTTCCTAGTCTGGGAGATGAGCTTGCTGCCTTTCTTAGTAGAGATCAAAGAGGTGGTGGTAGGTGGGGCTAACTCTGGTATCTTGTATAATGAATTATCCAAAGAAATAATAACAACGTGAGGCCTTGACTCATACATAGCATGTCGCCTCCACAAGTATGGTTGGCCTAATAATACATCACAAACATCCAGAGGTGTAACATTACACAATACCTCGTATGTGAAGGGCTTGATGCTATAGGGAAGGCGACACTGCTGGCGAACTTTGAGATCTCATCCTTCATGAAGCCACTCAATACTGTATGGCTATGGGTGTGCTGTAGTCGGTAGGCCCAACCGCTTCACAACTTTTTTTGAAATGAGGTTCTCTTGGCTGCCACTGTCGACAATGAATTGCAGCGGCAAACCCTTCACCCACATCTGTGAGTGGAAAAGATGTTCCCCCTCCTCTAGATCTTCAGGCTCATTCTTATGGATCTTGGCAGTGGCAATAGTGACGCTGGGCTCCACATCAATGATCTACTTCCCTTTGCCATTCCCCTTGTTAGGTTCTGACTCAGGGTCAGAAAATGCATCTAATTCTGAAGCCTTCAACTCGGCCACCAGCGACTGCTTGGTCCGACACTCACTTGTGTTATGAATGGGACTCTTGTGGAACTCACACCACTTTCTTGTGTCCTTCTTCAACTTCGTGGTGTTGTTCTCTTCTTGTGGCTTCAGTCGGCTCTCTTGGGTCACCCCGCCTTAGCTTTGTCCTTTGGTCTTCGGATTTGTAGATCTAAAGTCTCGCTTCTTCTGTTTGAACTTTTGCTCGATTTTGACAGCATATCGATACGCCGTGTTGAGCGAGGATATGTTCAGGAACTCCGTCTCTTCCTAGATGTATATGTGTAGGCAGATGCAATATTTGAGTACCAGATGCAGCACAGAATCTTTGATACCCAACTGTGTGCGAAGGGTATGAAAAATGTTGGTGAACTCCAACACATCTTGGTCCCTTCCCTATCGCAGTGTGGTCCACTTTATGTATTTGTCCTCATAGATTTTGACAAGGTAGTACTGCTCCTTGATGGCATCTCGGAATGAATTCCAAGTGGGTGCGGCTGAAAATAGTGAGCCCGCACTTTCATCCTTCTACTCACAATAGGTTTCCCACCAGTCCTTGATGTGGGGGGCTACTTTGAGAAGAGAGAAAACAATATTTTCCCGACTCGAAAATTCATGAACAGAAAATACCCTTCTAGCATATTTAACCATTTATCTACAGCATCTGCATTTATCTGACCCTCGAATATGGGGATTTCAAAATTAACATGTACCTTAAATGGTGTGGCGTTTCTAGAGTAGTTTTTGGAAGCCAATGCATCGCCTCTAGGTAGCCGCTGAAGGATTTGGGCAAACATGTCCATCATCGCATTCCTTTGTTGCTCGAGGGCTTCTTCGAACAAGATTTTGATAGGATCTCCTACCCCCTCGTCTTTCTTCTCATCCGCCATGGGAGGCCGTCGGAATTTGCGAGGCTGGTCTTGCAAAGGTTCAACCAGTTCAATCCCTAACTCCTTATATCCCAACCTCGTTGGGGACATGCAAAGAAAAACAGAGAAAAAGCAGACCACTCTGATACCACTGATCTGAATTTAAATAGGAACCCAAGAAATTACAGAGATAGCCATAAACATAGAGATGCAGTGGAAATAATACTTCATTTCATTAATGTAAAATACTGAAATATACATACAAATAGCAATGGAAATCAACCAGCTAGGGCGATGGTAGCTTATCTCATAGAAGAGATGTGGTGGATACATGCCTCTAAACTATGTTACAATGAGGCTCGAAGGCCTATTTATTTTTGAGAAATAATGGGAAACCCTTCACATCCCAAAACTTAACCCTAGAAGATGAAATGCCAAATTGTGGGTCCCGTTTGTGTAAATTGGTACATCAATTTCCTAGGGTCATAACTTTGTCACTCAATCTCCGTTTGACACGTACAATAGCTCATTAGAAAGATCTATCTATGAACTATAACTTTGGGAACATGGATCTCCCAGATTTCCCAAAAACATCGTTTAGTGCCTCAAAACTGCTCCAGAAGCTCAAGACCCGAAAAACTGCTAAAAATAGTAAATTGTGCTACAATTATGGAAACTGAAAAACTGAAAGAGATAGTTGTGGGGGTCCAAATGGGATAGGTGGGTGGCCACCAACATCCACCTGGATCAGGAGCACTAAGAATGAGTGGGCTCCTTGAAAAATCCTACATGTTATGTGAGCTTATCCTCAGATTATCCAACGATTCTTTGCCTCAGGAATGGTGAAGAAATCATTGAACTAAAAAATGTCTATATTCATGGTATTTTGGAAATTTCACTAGATGATTAGGATCGTGATGGTGGTAATTTATTTTAAATAAAAAAATATATTAATTATATGAATAGAAGTGTTAATATAATTATTTTTTGGTTTATTCAATATGTGATTTTTGTGCTAAGAGTTATTCTCCAACTCTATATGGTAGAGATTTTGTAATGTAATGTAATGTTTTGTAAAGATTTTGGCTCAATCAAATTACATAAAAATATACAAAACCGTTTTAGAGTGAAAAGAGATTCGATCCCTCCCTCTGTTAGGTAGATCCAGAGTTAAGATGGATCTAGGTTGGTTATATAAGGTATGATATTTTTTATTTGAATAATTTAGTATGATTATGATAAGTTTATGTTTCAATTTGAATGTTGTGCACTTTTTAAAATAGTGTTATTGTGTTTTCTAACTCAAAACATGAAGAGGTAGTGAGATTTATTTATTTCTCCTTCTTTTAAATGTGTTTCCATTCAACCTAGTGACCTATGACTTTTGGAGAAGACACTAGCTCTAGATTCCTTACTACTTCCATGTTGAATGGAGACTGTAGATACTTTTTGATGATATGCCTATTATTAATGTCGGAAACATTGATTTGAGGGATGTAAGAACATAATATATAAACACGAAAATATATGACAACATGAAAAAGCGCATGAATATAAGAAATATATAAACCCAACTAACCCGCGATATCAACTCCAAAGTTGCAGACTTCAACTAGGAATTAGTTGTTTCCCGCCTCTTCAAGAGCCTCCAAGTTCTCTCCAATGCTCTTCTATCGATGGTAGAAGCTACAAATATATATAGAATTTCCCAACCCCTAAAAATTTCTAACCATATCATGAATTTCATCTCAAATCTCTCAAAATGAACCAAAACCCTCCCACCAAAACACTAGTTTCATGGTAACTCACAGTAAGAATAGATAGCTTTTACGTTGATAGTTCAGAATAGGGATTCAATAGAGTTCCGAGTGGACCTCTGTTTTTTTTTTGAAATTGGAGTCTGATTTTGTACTTGCTTTCTCCTTGAGAGAGGATACTAAATCTTGAAACATTGTTGTGTCATTTGAGGGCTCAACATAAATATCATCAATGGACACATGGAATCTAGGGTTGCAGAGCATGAAACTATGTACATGTTGTATGTCAATGTTAAATTAAATATAATCAGTGTTGTGCAGTGTCAATGCCATCGAGACTACAATACATGCTCACACTTAATATAAACTAACAAATAAAATAGAATGCAAATATATTTTTAATAATAACAATAAAGTAAAAGGATTTAGACAATTACATTAACAATCATATAGGGTAACAATGTTTATAAAATTATTATATATACACTATCTAAAATAAAAAAAATTAAAAAACAAATGTCAATAATAATATTTATAACAAAAAATTATACGTAATATTAAATTCAATAAAAATAAACAAGATATTACATTGTATATAAACCATTTAACATGTAAAACTTAAGTTTCAACAAATGTAATTAGTAGTCCTATGCAATGATATTTATGTGTGTCAAAGAGTATAACCTTCTTAAAGATCTAGTTGTTTATGTCGCCACCATTTCTCATGTATTGAGACAAAATAAAAGACTCAACATTAAAATCATGTCAAGGTTTCTTTTTGTTTCAACATAAACATAGAAAGGTATGATAGCATGCCCCCTCCTAAAGGTTTGACAATTATTATTTTTTTGAACTAAGCTTCCACCTATCACAATAAGGCCAATTTCCCAAATTTAGCATTACGAGAGGTTATGACCAATGGGGGGATTTCTATTGGGCCCTTTATCTTTACTAATATTTGCACAACATTACCAAATTTTGTACACTAGGAATAACTCTCAAGGCCTTTACCAATGGACTTGACAAGGGCCTTAGACTAGGAATATGGGCACCATTACTATTCTTTGCATAATAAGAATTAGTATGAGGGAAGGAGAAAAAGTCCTTTGCTTCTAAAATGAAGTTTCTCATGTTCAAGGGCCATGAATTTGGCATTGAACAACCACATAGTCAATCCTCTTTAAATAATCTTAGGGATATATGGGATATCAATTCCATTAGGAATTTTTTCACACCATGTATAGGAGTCAAGGAATGTACCAAGGGTAGGGGAGGTAAACAAGGGAATTATTCCTTACAAGAAAATTTTTAGTCTTGAGGGGCACATGACCTAGATTTAAAAACCACATAGATATTCTTTAATGGATCTTTAGTCTTAAGTCAGGATATGGGCACCATATGAGGTATTTTTCATCACATGTGGGAGTTAGTATCTATGTTATGGTTAGGAGAGGAAAAAGAGGGCCTTAGTCCCTAAATTAATCTTTCTTATGCTCAATTTCCATGAAAAATACCTATAGGTAGGATTATTATCATTTAGTATGTTTTGCATAATAAGAATGGGTCTCATGTCCTTTACTATGGCCAAGGAATGAAATAAAAAAAAGGGACTTAAGTCCTAAATAATTAGTGACCACATTTCAAACCACCACATTAATTATATTCTCTAAGGGATATTCTATGGCATATAGAAGGGATGTGTCTCCCATTCAAAGGTTTTTCACATCGTGATTGGTTCTTGGAGTCTCATCATTTGACCTTAATGAAATTAGTAGGCTTTCAAATAATATATGATTCTTACAAGTGTAGGCTTGGTAAAAATAGGAACATAAGAGGCTTAGGTCTTATTTGAATATTTATTGGTTAAGCTTTGTGAAGTAGTTCTCAAAGAACCACACATGACCTCTATAGGGGATCTTAGGCATCTATGGGGGATATTTAGTGTCATTAATATGTTTTACATAGTAAAAATGGGTCTTAGGCTTGTACCATGGCAAAGAGGTGAAACCAATGTAACAAAATTGAAATATACTCTTCGATATCAAAATTGCAAGTTTTCATTTCCGAAGTGACACAATTAAAAATGACTAGCATAAATGACTAATTCATATGCTTGTTGTACTTGTTAGCTCATCATATTTGTATTATTGGATTATATTAGTGATTTACATTAATCATTTTTAATTTTTTTCACTTATTATCTAGTCATATATTTTAGTCCTAGACTAAATTAGTCATTTAAGTTAGTCGTTTTTAGTTGGACACTTATTATATAGTTGCATATTTTATCCCTAGACTAAATTAGTCGTTTAAGTTAGTCATTTTTATTTGGGCCTCTTCAAATTTCTCGAATTTAGTAGTTATTCACTTGAAATAATTGTGATGACTAACTTTTTTAGTAACGTAGTCACCAATGTTTCATTTTGTACTAGTGCATGGTCAAGAAAAAAATCATCATAAATCCCTCTAGGTCCCTCATCTAACATTTTTACAACTATGGACTATATTAGACTTGCACAAGAAAAAAAATCCCTTTTTCTCTACTCCATAATATTTCTAGATATTCATCCTTCCATGTGTTTCAGTGTGGATAAGGAAAACGCTTTTTTCCTAAGTGACTTTCTTTTTCCAGGTTATTACATAGCTCTTGATCCTCCAGAGAAAAACAAATACATAGTGTCTGACGAGTTCCAAGCTTTCCCAATCTTTATTTTTGTTACATCATTCTATCCTCATCTAGGGTCCACATTTCCCTCTTTCTAGACTTTTCTTTTGGTTATTTTTTAGCTAAGTTCCTACTTTTGGTTTAGAATTCATGGTTCATGGTCCTTACTATTGTGTGCAGCTACAAGCACAAAATTCTCTCTTCTACTCTGTCATCCTATATATTATGGTTTACATCCATTTTACGAAGAGGAAGGATGTAATATTAAACCTCTAATAATGATGTCCTTAGTCCCGTTATTTCTTAATTGCATGGTTTTTTTTTCTAATCAATTTATTACATACATTAAATGATTGATTTAATGATTTGATATAGGTGGATTTATTCATTTAGTGGAATATGGTGGAAATGTGATGATTTTATATGCTAACCCTTGGAAATAGAGGACTCAATCTCCTATACACCCCTTTTACTCTTCCCCTCTTGCAAAATCATAGCCCCTATAATTGTTATACTCTCAGAGCTAGAATGGGCCATATTATATTATACTTTAGCCATTAGTATTTACCTAGCTTGTATCTTACATGAAAATCCTATCACATGGTTCATACAAAATTGAAATATCTGCCTAGCCATTCACTAGTTGAGACTTGGGCTTGAACTTTACACTACAAACCCACACTAACAATTTTACAATCTATACATAGTTTAATTCAATGCATTCCAATGGTCAAACCTTGGGACACTATAATAACTTCCTATTAAAATAACATTGTCCTTTCTGCTCCTTTCTCTTTCAACAATGAATATATATGTTCAATCATTCAATTTCATCTACAATCCTATCCTTTTCACTACAAACTTGCATAATTGTTGACTATCTTAGATAGAATGCTTTGAAATTTCTTTCACTACCTTAGGATTGTTCAAACTTTTCTTGGCATTTCAACACATAACTACAATAATAATTAAAGGAAGACATGCATTTCATAACCATTTTCTATGCACTGAGTATTCCTTCCATAGGAAATTCTTATTCATAACAAAGCATAGATATTGACATCATAAGGCAAGGTATGAAATTCGATCCAATATGTATCAATATGAATATATCATTCCTTTACCTGGTTATCACATGTGAGGTTAAACTTATTTTATTATATGACATATCCAAGTAGTATTTCCTTCTTGATCCAAGACACCATAGATAATGAATCTGACATACAAAATATATTCAAGTTATTTTTTCCTTATAATAACTCGCCTTAACAAGTTCCATCATCCCCTTCTCTATTAAATGATCCCTCAAGTGATCCGTCATTTGTAAATTCTTTCACAAGTAATAAGATTTGCAAATGTCTAGAGTCTCATTTCTAGGGATCCCACTAACAACCTCTAGCACACACTAAATAACTTAAGGAAATAAAATCATATCATAAGATCCTAGTCTCATCATAGTAGTATCTTCCTAATTCAATGCCACTAATATTAGCCTCCACCGATCCTCATTCGAGAAATCCATTATCTCAACTATGTCATGGATATGTAGTGACCATGATATGTTAACATTGATATGTAGTGACCATGATATGTTAACATTAAAATTTTAATAGAATTTTGACTATAAAATCAAATTCCATAGTTATGAGATCCTTCCATAATGTTTGGATCTTTCATGTGGTAGAAATAAATATTCTTTACGGACTAAACTTCATAGCCATATCTAAGACAATTATACCTTCAACTTATCCTTTTCGATAGAACTTTTCTTCATCCAAATTACATAAATAATCATTTATACACTTTTCTTTGAATTTCATGAAATCTCATGAGTAATCATGGAATCATGGAAACAATAGTTAAATCACTTTTATCATTTAATTTTTTCTTATAATTCCAATGAAATATTGTTCATCAAAAACATGTTACTATCTCAAACATGAATTTCTCACGTTGCATTCAAACATATATGATCAAGAATCGTGTGTGTAATATCCATAGCTCTCTCATTCACATATTCTAGTTATGCAACATAAAATACATGAACACCATATCAACATGTCATGCAATTAACCATGAAAAATAGGATGGCTTATCCATCATATCGACATCATTAATTTTAGTCATACATAGCCAAGGCGAAGGCCTTTACTTTAACTACTCAAATAGCCCTAGGAATCCTTCCCTTTTGTTGCACTTTAGTGTACACAATAAGGTTACAGTGCAAGATATTGATACAATTAAGAAAAGCACTAGACGCTTGTACAATGTTATAACATTTTCCAAAAGAAAACAACAACATTGTATTTATCTTAAAAATAGGAACGTAAGTATTTAATTGCTTTAGTTATTACCTCTTTAACAACTTAATACATTCATTCTATCACACAAATGCATTCAAATTATTTCATACAATCCTTACATATGTTAGGTCCCTTACCTTTACGATACCCCACTTGATTATCAATCGCACATATGAATGCATATGTATATTATCAACAACCCATCTATGATATCAAGCATTATTAAATGGACTATACCCAATTATTTTCAACATACATGAAATATTGGAATAACGCATTTGATATTTATATGGTACCATCAACATATTCAACTTTATATGTCTAGACAATGTTCATGGGATCTCATAACATCCCTCGGCTAGACCTTGAAAAACATCTTCATTCCTCATATTGATTACATAACTAGCATCGAAATACTTAGTCATCATGACACATTCATATTTATCCATCATGCAACATCCTATATGCCCATTCTTGTTTACACGAAATCTACCGCATATTATCCCGAGTGTGCTCACTTATGCATGCACATTCAAGCTATACTTTTATTGTATATTTTTTTCTTTTATTTTTTCCGTGATCATGATCATAATTATTACATTATACCTTACTATAAATATCACCATTGACTATTGAAATTACTTATTTAGCATATTATATCTTCTTTCATTATCTTCAAACATCTCATTCTATCCACTTTTTATATTTTTTTCTCCATTTTCTTTGAGAAATTCCAATTGGGCCTGACTTGGCCTTCCCTTATTATTATAGTGTATCACTAACGATATTGAGTTGTTAGTGCTACCAAATTTCCATAATCTACATCTTTTAAACTGTCTTAGTTACCTAAAGAATTATTCATTCTTTCCCTTACCATGGGCTAGCTATAAGCTTCATCAAGATCTAAATTTCTCCCTTCATCTCCTTGGAAAACTATACTCCAAATTACACTCTACCTCACAAGATAGTTCCACATAATGGGGTGCATCATTCCTTCTATGAGAATGCCCAACTGAATTGAAATTGATCCTTCACTTCTTATTATATAGAGTTTCTCTTAGATTTTCACTAACTCTTAGCAACTTGCTTTTACTTTCCTTGGGAAATACAAACACAATCATAACTTGATCCTTTATCATGAGTTTATCACTAAGAAAGTTGAAAATCATTAGTTCTTCTTAGTCTTTATAAATAATGCATTGGTTCATATCATGCAACTCTTTTAATAGTACCCATAACTTACCCACTAGGATGGTTCACCCATCATATGCATGAAGTGTGCATTTTCTTTTGACTTTGTATATATTCTCTACCATAATAGGTATCCCAACAACTATTTCTTAGGTAATTAGGATGTCCATCATATGTTGCAACCTTCCTTGCTTGGCTACCTTTCCAAACCTCAAGTTGGTTAAGGACTTGCATTCTTGCATGATGATGACATTATCTATAGAATAATATATTCAATACTTATATGTGACATTCTCTTTTGTATTTAATAAAAATTGGCTATGGTAACCAAGAGCACCATACCTCTTCTTTAGAACTTAAGTGTCACTTACTAGTTATGGATATTGCCTTGCATTCATTCTTTCAATAAGTTTAATTTGATGGTATTAGTCTCAACACCAAGAGCATCCATATATCACCTTACTAAGAAGATACTTATAGATGTTTACTACAATTAAATGCGTCCCTCAAAATATAAAACCAACAACCTTGGTCCTTGTCCCTTTATCATGATTTTTATCCTAAAGAACCATCTACATGATAGTCCTTTTATTAATGTCCTTTATCTTACTTGTTATCAGGTATTGATAATATTTTCTCAATTAAGTACCCTTGTTAACAAGCAATTTTTTCATAACATTTTTATTAGGGCATAAATCCAATTCTTGTGGATTCATTAAATGCAAAAAATAAATCATTGATGATTGGTGATTTACCCTCCAATAATTCATAATACAAAGCTAATTGGCCCAAGGTTATTAGAACACAAATGGAAGAAGTGTAAAAGTGCAATAGTGTGATATCCAATGAGGAGATTTTTTTATCTCAATACTTTCTCACCAATATTTTTAAATCAATAAATTTTAGTTTTCGCCTACAATGGATCAATCCATATGTAATCATTTATGGAGAGAGTTGATGTTAAGTGTAAAGTGTAAATATGAATTGTTGATGAGTGCTCGAACTATACTTGAATGGCCACCATTTTTTCCATATGTTATGTTGAAGTAACACCATTATTAATGTATTTATTTAATAGAAATATATAAGCAACCCAATGATAGTAAATCAAAGAAATATCACTAATGACTAGCAAACCTTAAATTGTCAACTAGCTTGAATTCTTCTTCTCATTGATTTTCTATGTTTTCTCATTTTACCTTGTGGAGATAGGCCTTGAGTTATTTTTCATTCTTCATGAGATGTAAAATGTATATTGAAAATGACCTTTTTCAATTCCAAAATTGTACTGGACCTTTTAAATTGACATCTAATTTCTTTTCAAATTTCTTGTGTATCATTTTTATAAATGAATTCAAAGGATACCATAGGTAATACTCTTCAACTATTTAATCTCTCAGCCTCTATATCTAGCTATTTCCATATTAATTAAATTTCCTTTAAACTTCATTTACCATTCTTTGGATGTCATGCATATCTTTAGATATGAAGAATGGTAAAGTATAATTTATATTTCTCTATGAGAATATCATTTTAGATGGTAGAGAACAAGATACAAATTCCTTTTAATTTGAGTAAAAAAAATCATGATTTTTTTGTAATGCATGTGAATGGTAAGTTATTAATACATATTTCCTTAGTCATGTCTAGCTTTTCTCTTAATGGCATAACATATTGTTGGTTGACTCCCTTATTTTCTTTGCACATTTTCAAACAACTTACTATAATGAGTTTTATCTAGATTTTTCTTCTACGTACTTACATTTGTTACTTTTTGTTGTCATATTGATCCAGGTTTGATGACAATCCCATTAGGGGCGAAAGATGGCTTTGAAGTTGCGATAGATTTCGATCCTACATCTCTTGCAGGGTTTCAGTTAAGGTCCACCATTCATCTATGTGTTTACCAGTGAATCACTGCAAAACCCCCCTCGCCTTCATACGGATCTGCGACTGCACCAGGGGAAACATGTGAGAAAATTTTTCGTTGGTTGAGGCAAATGTCGGTTGCTTGGATGCACCTGCAAGTGAACCATCACTTTAGGTCAGATGAGATGGACGAGGATCTTGTTGATTATTCTGAAGACCCCTTCGAATTTGTGCCCATCTAAACAAAGCCTCCACATCATGAGACCATTATAGCACCACCAGTAACTCAGGATCTACCGGTCCCTCTAGTCATCATTTCTATGGTTTCACTAGAACTGGCCCTAGAAAACCCTAAACCTCCTGACTTTGAATATTTTTTGGCTTCCAATCATGCCTCATTAGATCTCTCGTGCTCCAGGTCACATGATTTACCTTTATATCTCCCACAATTTCACTACCTCTCACCCTTTCCATCTTCTTTGCAGTTCCGGGAATCTTGTTTAGATCCTCCCCTCCATGTTGCCCCAACCCTCAATCTGGTATTACAATCCTCCTCGGCTGGACTATCTTCTTTTTCTCTACTCCTGGGCCCTATATGGTTTTTTCCACATACTAGATGGATACCTTTTGCCCTCTCTAACCCCCTCCCCTACTCCTCAGATCTCTCCTCCTCTCACATTGAGTTGCTTTGAAGGTGCACCTTCCCATTTTCTGAATGACAAGTGTGACAGAGATAGGGTTAGTGACTCTTCGGATTCACCATCTATGAAGTTGTGAACTCTGAAGCGATCTCACTGAAATGAAGCGGGAAGAAGTCCAAGTGCATAAAGGTCAGTGATAAAGGGATCTCTTTGATTCTCAGGGAAGGATTGTAGATGGACGAGGCCCTCAATATTGCTGATTGGGTTTTTGTTCGTCAGGTTCATGGCCAAAATTACACCACTACTCGTTTAAGGAAGTGGGTCTAGGAGATTTGGGTCCAGTTTCTGGAGGTATTGCAATCTATGGTAACTATGTCTCGGGATTGGTTTTCCCTTCATTTTCACAAGCTAGAACATGCCGCTTGGGTTCTCACAAAGTTCTAGCATATTGAAATGGTCCGTGTTCTGCTCAAAAGATGGAGTCCTCTTTTTGATCTAGATCGAGAACAATTAGGGGCAGGACCTATATGGGCCAGATTACCTAGTTTACCTCTTCACCTCTAGTCTTAGGATATTTTTAAACTCATTGGAAATGCAGTTGGGGTTTTTCTTAATTACGACAAATCTTTCATTGATTCTAGAAAAATAGCTTTCACCCACATATTGGTCCATCTTGACACCCGTGAAGGACTGGAGGAACATCTGAAAATTCAGTGGAGAAGTTATATTTGATTGCAAAGTCTTGATTGCGAAGGGGTTCCCTTTAGGTGTCGGCAATGTCACAAAGTTGGCCATCTCTATAAGGATTTCCCCTTACTTTCTATAATCATTCCCCCACCTGAGTCTACACAAGGCAATTCAGGCAAGGAAGTTGTTCCTACCTCTTAGGAACATCGGACCTTAGAATGTTGTGGCTCGCTTGTCAAAATCAAAGGATCTAGAAAAAGGGAACCGGGTTGTCCTGGCTCGTCCCCCTTCGCCTCATTTCACTAGAGCATGAGTAGAAACCTTCGATATGCCTCTGGGTACTGTCTCCAATCTCCCTTTCTCTTCTCCTTTCATTTTGCATGAGCCTTCTGTTTCTTGTTAGTCACAATTAGGGGTCCATATATCTGGTTGCGATTTAAATTTGCTTACTTTTCCATCTACAACCTCCCTTTCTGTCTTCTCTATCCCTTCCCCCTCTATTCCTGCTATTTCTCTGTCTCCTACCCCTTCAAATGAGGATTCCTATGGCTCACATACAAGTCACAGATGCAATTTTTGTTCCCTGGAAAAATCCATAGATGTGGATGGTTGTGGACTTCGCATTATCCCTCCCTCGAAGACTATCTAACCCTCCCAGGGTAGACATTCTAACATCTCCAAAGCTATACACAAGGATGGTCTAGACGTAGTTGAAGGTAGGAAACGTTCCATTAATGGGTTTATTAAAGCAAGAAATGCCCCACATTCAGTTACTCAATGAAGTATCTCTCTTTCAATTTCCACAGGTTGGATAGTCCTGCCAAGAGACTAGCACTTTAAATGCTCCTGGGTATAAAGAAAGTGGATGTCATAATGTTCGGTTTAATTTGACAAAATGTTAATTTGGTAATTTTAATGAGGGTGTTGTTTTAAGCTCTAACCAATCCATGCTAAATAAAGTAAGGATTTATATTTTAAAATAAATAAATAAATAAAAATCTTATTTATCTTAAACAAAATTAATTATTTTTATATATTCTCATATATTTTTAAATGTCTTTTTCAACATTAACCATAAAAAAATGTTTACTATATAAAATTAAGCATTATTTTTTTATTTTTTACTTAAATGTGAAAATCCATGTTTTAAACGTTATTTTATATTCTCACTTATAAATCAACTTCAAAAATATCTTCAACTTTAATTTCATGCTTAATAATAATATAACATAATATAAGATAGATGTAGAATTGTGTTCTCTTATATGGATATTATCGTTTCCCACCCTGTCAATCTCATGCATTGTGATTCTTATATTTGTACACTTTTTAAAATTACTGTCTAATTAGAGGACCTAACTTTGTGGTGCTATTTTACTTTAATATTAACAATTTTACCATCTAACGTGTTGTTATTTTATTTTAACAATTTTACCATCTAACGTGTTGTTATTTTATTTTATATATTGATTTTGTATTAAAATAATAAAAATAATAAAAATGGTATATGATATTTTTATTAAATAAAAATATAGTAATATTTATATCGAGTTAGGTTTACATTTATTATTCTTATTATTATAAATTATTTATCAATATTATTATGTCATAGAAAACTTGATAAGATTGGATGACAAAATATTTCTATAAAAGGAAATAAGTGATAATGATAATTTGGAAATTTATTCATATTTACTTAATTATTTTAATATAATAGTTTATATAATTACGATGTTAGGACATATAAAAATATAAATTATTAATAAGGTTTTGCTTTTATTGGCAAACCCTAGTATTACTTTGATAGAGACTTAAGTTATTAGTTATGTTTATAAAAAAAAAAATATATTAATTATCTTTATATAAAAAAATTGTTAAAATGTTTGACTTGAAAAACACTTGAAATTTTACATAAATTTATATATTTTTGTCATTACTATTTTCCAAAAAAATCCATAATGATATTATTTTTTCTAATTTTTAATTATTATATGATAATTTACTTAAGAAAATTTAACAATTTTTTTTAATGAAGCATCATTTGTTTTATTTAAAAGAATAAAATAAAATAAAAAGAAAATTAGGGAATAAAATGCTTATGATACATAGATACCTCATTTTAAGAGTTGTATATATTATTAATAATGCTTTAACATAAAGGGGTTTTATTAGGGGAGTAATACCATACCACGTGCATTCATATTAGGCATATATATTGAGGGAAAGATGACATGATAAATTGAACATATAATAGGGGTAAAGGGTTTTTATATTGGTAGGTATAAAAAATGGAGGTTAAAGTTAATGAAAAATATAAACATGTATAAAAAATGTTAATGAAAAAATGGATACCTATAATATCTAGTGAAAGTAGGGGCTTTTTTAAATTGGGAAGATGTATTGGGTTTGTATTTGTAGGTTGTTAAATAATGTGAATTTTAGAAGTATTTTCCAATATGTAGTCAAATTAAGGGTATTGTTTAGTATGCCACTAGCCACATGATATGCCAGAGGTTAATTGAGTGAAGTCTCTATGCTCTAACATTGAACTAAAGGGAACTAATTTGTATTAAATTCAATGTTTATTTAGGTTTTTGGGATGCCTACTTATTTAAATCATATCCATTACATAGTATTTTCTGTAATTTATCTTGAAAATAATTTACCATTTTTTACTGTATCACTGATTGTTTTATTTTTTAAAAATGACAAAAAAAAATTAACTAGGGAATAAAATACACTCTCACATTGGAATAAGGGGAACTAATTTGTATTAAATTCATAAAATTCATAGTGTTTATTTAGGCTTTTAAGATGCTTACTTATTTGAATCACATCCATTAGATGGTATTTTCTATAGTAATTGATTTTTCAATTACTTTGGTATGTTCAAGAAAGGTATGCGACTTACAAACTCATTAATGAGAGTATGCTATTGTTCAAAAATAAAAGGTATGTGCTTTATGTAGCTAACTTAAGGAAGTTCATCATAGATGAGTTTTATAAGAGACCTTACCAAGGTCATCCTGGCTATCAAAAAATGATGCCAACCATAAATAATATGTAATATTGTTCAAGATTGAAGAAGGAAGTTGTTGAAGACATTGCAAAATGCTTGGAATGCCAACAAGTCAAAGTGGAATGCAAGAAGCTAGTAGGATTGCTCAAACCAATCCCAAATTCTCAATGGAAGGGGGAACTTATATCTATGGACTTCATCATGAGATTACCAAAAACAACCAAACAACATGATGCCATTATGTTGGTACTGGACATTTTGGGTAAGCAAACTCACTTCATAGCTATCAATTCCACCCACAAATCCATTTATATAGCTTAGATATTCATGAAGGAAATATTCTAATTACATGGTGTACCTAAGAAATTTATCTTAGATAAGGATGCAAATTTCACTTCCAATTTTTGGAAGGTGTTGTTTGCTGGTTTTGGAACCCAACTAGATTTTTGTACCACATATCATCCTTAGAAAAATGTGTAAATGGAAAGAGTGAAAAAAATTTAGAGGACATGCTTCTAGAATATATGTCATGCATTAGCAAAATAAATGGGAATATTTCATACGATTAGTCGAATTCACATAAAATAGTTGATATTAGGAGTCACTAAAGATGAGCCATCTTGAGGCACTATATGGCCGAAAATGTAATACCCCTATTAGCTGGGAAGACCTAGTGAACAAAGTGGTTCTTGGACCTGACATATTGAAAAAAATGAAGAAAGAAATAATGAAAATCAAGGAGAAAATGAAAGTAGCATAGAATAGGTAAAAGAGTTATGCAAACCAGCAAAGCATGGACAAATAATTTCAAGTGGGAAAGCATTTGTATCTCTGTATCATACCAAGGAATATGTCACTTGAAGTGGATTCTTGTGCAAAGTTAGTACCCAAATTTTGTGGACCATTTCAAATTTTGGAAAGAGTGGGGCTAATGGCATATAGATTGGCCTTAGCACCCACAATGAAAGCACATGATGTTTTTTGCATTTCTTTTATTAAAAGGTATATACATGACACTAATCATATTTTTAACTAATTTGTGATACAGGTGGAACCCAAGGGAGAGTTCTAATTTGAACCACTATGCATACTGGACTAGAGGAAGACCATGATTTGGAACGAAATAATAGAGCAAGTCAAGGCGCAATGGAAACACTTTGAACCTGATGAAGCCACCTAGGAGATGGAAGAACAAATAAAGGAAGTATACATGTTTTTCTTTAATGATTAAGAATATGTAAGTGTTATGATTATAAATCTTAGTTATGCTCTTTTTCTTTCTAGTTAATGGTGTTCCTTTAAAGGGGTGGGGTTTCTAACATCCCTCACATACCCCTATTTTTGTAACATTAAAATTTGTACCTGTGTAATGTTAGCATGGAGGTCATGACTAGCTGAGACATTATGTGTAATAGAAAAATATATTAAATATGTTTTTTTAATTGGTTGAATTGAAGATATGGATACACGAATCCAAGTCTAAGTGAGAGAAGAAAAGTGAGGGAATGGTATATTCTATTGTAACATAATCCACGACCACCTACATCAGGTAAGGAATGATTGGGAGAGGAAATTCCCACGTTTTATTGTTTCCATGACATGAGTGAATGGAGTATAGGTAGTCTCGCAAGAGATGGGGGGGCTCAAAGAGAACAAGAAGTAAGGAAAAAAAGCGAGGAATAGAAGGAAAAGACATTGAGAGAAAGAATTTCCTGAACAATCGACTAGGAAATCCAAGCATGAGTGTAGGAACAATTTGGAGCTACAGTTAAGATTTTTACTCAAAAAATTGGCTTGTGGTCCATTGTATTGATGTCATGGGCCACTAGACTGTGGTTTCGAACCTTCAATGATTAGTGGGAGGCTTAGTGGAGGATTCAATTATGATTTATTTATAAGTAAGCTAATAAACCACTAAGTTCTTTCTCAATATATTGATAAACGAATTAGTGGTTATTGAAAGGGCTAATAAACCACTCAGTTACTTTCTATAAGGGTGATAAACCACTAGGCAGGGTAGCTAAACCACTTCATATATTTTTGAAAAGAGCTGATAAATCGCTAAGTGCTTGTTAAGGAAGCTAGTAAACCACTTACTTCTTACTATGTAAGCTAATAAAAAATTGGATGGTGAGCTATAGTCTCTTGCAATTCTTTCTTTGAAAATATAGCTGATAAACTACCTAGACTATAGATTTAGACTCTTGGAACTGAGCAATACCCTAGCTAAGGCTTGGGTGAATTCCCTGAGCAAGCATACCTTCATAATTTGGATCTGACTCGAGGTTGATCAAGTACCAGAAATTTTGTGGTGTAGCTAGCCTATAGTTGGATGAAGAGTTGAAGTACCTCCTTCAATTTCCAACCATTTTAAGTTATTAAGATAATTATAATTACTTATAAATAAATTAATTATGGATGATGTACTTTCCTGGTATGTCATTGGATAACTTATGGTTCAACATTACTCATGGAAACTTGTTGTGATTAATTTCATGTTTACGGTGAATGATTTGCCTTATGTGCTCTTATGGCTATGTGAACTTATGGCACTATGTGATGGTTATTATCTCCATGCATTGCAAGGTCACTTATATGAATATATTTGGTTGTATAAGGTCTATCTGCTAGTTGGTTATTACAAGTGTTTCCAAGCATATGAAATATTTATGAATTTAATGGTTCATGTACTCTTGTATTTGGTTATGATATCATGAGGTTTATTGATTAATGCTTAGTTTGAATTTCTTGATGGATAATGCTTCTTGATAACGATGTCAATGCTCCCAAATCCCTCTTGGTGACTCAATTTGATCTATTAACAATTAAGACTATGGATCATCTCACATTAGCGCATAATTCAACATTTTTAGTGCTTTATTAACTCCTTACAGGAGCCACAATAGTAATGCACATCCCTCTAATTATATAGCTTGGCACCTAGTCTAAATTAGTAACCACATGGACGAGGCTAGAGACAGAGTGCATGAGACCTTCGACCCTTGTTATTGAGACTGTCTCCGTATTGTGACTCATTGTCTTCCCATTTTCTGGAATCCATCAAGAGTTGTACAACAATTGATGGAAAGTTTAACATCTACAGGGAGATGCTAACCGATGGTACCATACACCTCTGATTGATGATTGTAGTCTTTCACACTTCCGTGGTAGGGCGGTGGTGGTAGATGGAAATGCAAGTTAAGATATTGTTGTCGCTCACTAGATTTGTTATATAATGGGATAACCCTAATGCCCACCACCCAACACTCATCGACATATCCGATTTTCAGGGTCTTCTAGAGGGTGATGCAATAGATGGAAGTGCAAGTAACAATAATGTTTCCCTTTGTCGAATCCATTAGATGATGGGACCAACAAATGCTCGTCGCCCTATGCTCAATTTTGAAGATTTACTAGTAAGGAGTGCAGGGTAGCACCAACCTGACATGACATGGGTTTGCAAACCCCACTATAATTGGTATATGGGCCAAAATGTGTTTAATGGGGAAGGCCCTACCAACACATAGGGACAGGACCCCATGGATCTCGTGCCTGGAATGATGTCGTAGTACCATGTTGATGTGGGTTCATGCCTAAGATGACATGGTTGTGCCACGTGGCACCTCCATGTTGATGTGGCCTAATATGATTAGTTGAACTTTATACAGACATAACTTTCAATCTAGGAATAAGATTGAGATAAATTTTATATCATCCAAATGTTATCAACAAGATGAATATGATGGTGTTATTGTAATTTAATTTTCAACTTTTATAATAAGAGGATTTTTGTAACCCCATCTTCATAGCATACCTTGGAGGTCGGGTTAAATCAATAAGTAACACTTCCCATAACCCCAAGATAGCACAATGGGGTAAGAGTGAGTGCTACACAATATATGTGCATATGAGGGGATTATATTTTTATTATTTTTAATGTAATATCATCCAACACTAACATGACAACATATTCTCTATATTGGGTTGTAATAGGTTTGCACCTTCAATACCAAATTTGCACAAATTTGATCCCTCTAGGTGCTTCATAGATATCGATTAACATGGATGTAGGCTCCTTTATATATTTAACTATATGTTAATATAATGTCCTTTATTTTTTTCTTTTATTTTTATTAAATTATGTTTATTCAATAAATAAATTATAATATTGTAATACTTTATTCTTGAAATATTATATGATACTTTTAATTGTAATAAATAGAATGTCCATAAGAGTCAAATAGATTTTAACTTTTCAATGTTTTTCTAGTTAAAATCAAAGCCAAAATTAAAATAAATTTTCACTACTAATTTCTTTAAAAATAATTAGAATTCAAACTTTTCATTATTATTCTAGAATTTATATTTTCCACAATAATCATGGTTGAATGTACATAAATATTTAAAAAACAATACATAAACACTCACAAAAACAATACTTCATAACTTAAAAAAAATCATTATTTTACATATATAAATATAAAATACATATATTATCGGTTTAAAATAAATACTTGTATTAGAATATTTAAATACACGTGTATCTATATAAAATTATATTTCATTTATTGACACTCAACCACAATTTATTTTATAAATCTATGTAATGATCCTAAGACCTCTCCATTTAGTCATACCAAGATCTCTCCAAACACTTTCTAGGTCATCAAATATAAAGAAATTTTCTGCGTAAATCACGCTCTACCAAACAAACGAATAAATGACTTCAAATTTAAAAAATAAAGTGATTAATGAAAGTCATTTTGGTTTTTAATTATTTTTTATTTTATTATTATTTAAAGTTTAATCACGCTCTACCAAACAAACGAATAAATGACTTCAAATTTAAAAAATAAAGTGATTAATGAAAGTCATTTTGGTTTTTAATTATTTTTTATTTTATTATTATTTAAAGTTTATAGAGTAATAATTTTTTCAAAATGGGTTTGGAATATGTGTTAAAAAAATTTCAAAATGGGTTTGGAATATGTGTTAAGAGGTTGCTTTTTTACATATTATCAATTAGTTATTTTAGGTGGTGTCGTTTTTCTCAAGGTGTATTAAAAGATTGCAGCTAGAAAATTGCAACTAAAAATGACTATCCACACTGTTGATTTGACAACAAAATTATAATAAGATTTCCCACGTTAAAAACAACTTCTTCAAACTAATCTCGAAAACCATTCTGATGCAATAATTTCAAATAAATCTTAATATTATTTATATATATATATATATGTTTATTTTCTCTCCGAGATTGTTTCGGATACCATATACCAATAGTTATCTCCAGTGATGGAGTATGCAATTCACCAAAAGGTGGCATTCTCTTTCAATCATGTTTTCTACGTCACTGATGGGAACCGATTAACTTTTTTTTAATGGTTGCACGTGGAAAACAGTGTGAAGTTTTGTGTCTCTATGCGCTTAACTGAACAATCACAGAGAATACTGTGGGCGCAAAAATTCGCTTCTGTTTTCCATGTAAAATCCGAACAGCGGATTGGACTACAGTAACATTTGACTGTTCTTTGAAATATTGAGGACAAGGATCATAGGATTTGCTTGGCCACTGATCGTATGAAATAAATTATTCCAAAAAGTTAATTTCTGTGAGGAAATTCCTGGTACAAATAATAATAACAATAGTGGACTCATTCTGTTTTTCTAAATTAATGCAAAGAATCAATGCTTGGGCTGTGGCAGTTCTTTTGCATATTAATGCTTTAACAGGTTTCAAGTAACTTCTTGATCTGCACGCGATGGCGAGTTGTTGTGTTTTCTGAGCACAAGAATTTCAGTCGGAGACTTGACATCCGTGGTGGTGAATTAATTATTTTGTATTGAAAATTCCGTGATGTGACCTGGGGTTGATATTTTAGGGGCTAATATAGCCAGAGGTCTCCCTGGCCCAAGGTTACATTCCTGTTGTTGTTAGACAATTGGAAGTTCGAGGTAGTTGATAGGTGGCCCTTTGCCCACCCCACCATCCCAATTGGTCCCCTGGTGGGTAGTGGCCGACCATATATGTCATCTTCCTCATATGTTCACAATAATGTTAAGATATTTATTCATGGTGTACATCACTCATCTACCATTAGGACTACCCATGTTCCATAGGTAGAGTGGCCATTTTGAATGTGTTACAAATGGTACCCATGTTACTTAGGTTGGGTGTCAATTTTAAATGATAATTTGTGAAGTACATATTGGGTGATAACTATCCAACTTACAGTTAACCAAAGCAACCCAAACTTCTCTCATTGGGATTATTATGAATATATGTTGTCCATCCTCCTCACCCAAATTAAGTAGGGATTATTATGAATATATGTTGTCCATCCTCCTCACCCAAATTGATTTGGGAAGTAGATATTTAAGGTTATTGCAAATGGATTATGGTCATATATTATACATCTTAAGATATCTTCCTCTTGTGGTATTGTAAATCCCCATTTATTGCCCCTTTAACTATCTTTAAAATATATGTTTTCCTTTTCACTTAAATTGTGTTTGGAAGTGTATATCTAAGTTTATCATAATTTTATTTTATTTGGGATATATATTGTTTTTCGTTTATTCAAATAAAATTGTGTTAAGAGGCATCGAATCTTTTTTCATCACCGGGATCACAAATTTTTGTTTCTGGTTAATTAATTAAAATTCTCATTTTCATTGGTGTGATTTTTAACTATTTTTTATTCTTCTCAAATCTAAAATGTAGATTAGGGAATATTCTAACTCACATCTCACTGTTTTCAAGATTTTTAATTTATGGTTGGAATTAAATTCAAAAGATAATATAGATGATACCATTTAACCATTTAATTTCTTGACCTTGATCTCTATCTATGTATATGTGTTAATTAGAATTTTTTATTTTTTATTTTATTCAATTTTCACTGAATATTTTACATTTTTTAAAATAGCAAAGATAGTAAAGTATAATTGGTATCTCTTTAAGAGGAGGAGCACTTTTCTAACTGAAGAGAATTCACTACAAAATTTTCTTAACTTAACTATATAATTTTTTTGTTATTATTTTAGAATTTCTATTGATTGAGAATTATTTCCTTGGTCATGTGTAGCTTTCCTCTCAATGCCATATTATATTTTTAGTGAACTCATCTATATTGTTAGCACAAATCCCAACAACCTCTTATAATGAGATTTAGATAGGCCCATATTTTTGAGAAAGAAGAAACCAACTATATTTTATTGAAAATAAAAAATTACATAATTCATGGTTTTATATTATTTTTCGATCTATTGGTATCATTAGTCTAGATCCATATTTTACATGCTTACAATGATTAGCTTGAGTTTTCTTATCAAAATTTGTTTTCATTTAATAAAATGTAAGTCAGGCTTAAAATGATTAGCTTGTGTTGTCCTAAAAATTTTTGTTTTGATTTGACAAAATGTAAGTTTGGTCATTTTCATCAGTGTTATTTGAACTCTATTCAATCCATCAATGAACAAAATGAGAATTTATTTTCTTGAGATTCTTAAAAAAATAAAATAAAATAACTATCTATCTTAAACATGATTGAGGTAGTCCCAGGGGGCAACTCAATTTGTGATCGAAGTAATGTGAAATATGTGAAAAATGAGAAATCCAAGATTCAGATCCCCCTGGTTGTGACATGGTTTACGGAGAGGAACACAGGTTGTAAGCCCCCAAAGGTTTACAAGTAGCTATGTGTTAGGCGGGCAAGTACGTTCCTCTAGGATACAAAAGAAACAAACATGCTTGAGGTCATCTCCCTTACATCTATTACTTTAATCGATTCTCATATATTTCTGGATATATTTTCTAATATTCACTATATATAGTCTTCTTTATCATTCAAAATTAATTATTATTCTCTATTTAAATGTTCCAAATTCTAAAATTTTAATGATTATTTACAATTTCATTTATAATCTATATTCAAAATCACCTTGACATAATCATGTTTAATAATAAAAAAATTGTAAGTCGAAATTTCTATTAATTAGAAGGTATATACATGGATATCAAAAAGCATGTGGTCTCACCCCAATCAGGTTTGTTGAACAATGCGATGACCATACAACATACATAAAACAAAATTGCCACCTAAGAGGTCCAGAGCTTGAGAGGTCTAACATTCTAGAAAACTAACAAACAAGAAATACACCAGTGAACATATTGAGTCATTGGATGTAATGGAAGCAATGTTGTCCGACTAGTACATGGGGGAGGTGGTGGATGATACATGTAGTTGACATGGTTCTCAAAGTGAGTGAGCCACATTTCAAGTTTTTCAACTTTTTCGGTTAAGAAATTCTAGTCACGCTAGACTACGACCACCCTCTCATGAAAATGGCACTAGAAGTACTAGAGCTGCTCAAATTTTTCCATGACAACCTTTTGTTCCTCCCTACAAGCTTGATCATGGGTTTCTAGACAAGCAGAGATAGAATGGAGCTACTCAAGAATTTCCAAGGAGGGACTTGACCTCCTGGAAGATGTCTGACCCATGAATCCAAAACGACCTTGGCTGGAGTGGCCCTGCATTGCCGAGCCACAATGATGACCTTGCCCGCGACCACCCACACCTGCATCACGATCAAGTTATGAGACCGTTTGTTAGTGACAACCTACCCTAGAAACAACATACAAGCTACGACCCCCATGAGCACTTCAACCCCCATGAGGAGAGCCTCTCACTCCTCGCCTAGAGTTTCCTTCTCGAACAGAAACAACATCACCCCCAGGCCCAGTGCAACGAGGGGGTGTTAGCACCTTCCTATTTCTCCAGAGAAATTATGCATGTGAAGAGGGGACATGGTTTCATGATGGAGCGCAAAAGGGACCTACAGAACCAAACAAAAGGGACTCCCCTAGAAATACCACCAACCACCCATAACCAACCAAGACCAACCACATACTAGAGAGAGAAGGAGAACCAACACCAAGTGCCTCGCCACCCTATGCTCCACCGAGAATAGCCAGACTGGGCTAGAGAGGATAGAAGCCCTAAGGGAGATGGTCAAGAAGAAAGAAATAGACACTCGAGAGGAGCTTGAAAGGAAATAGGAAGCGAGCACCTGAGACAAAGAAGAACAACCAGGGGTGAGTTAAGACCATCATCCCCAGTAAACATGAGTCAAAATGTGAGGAATCCCAGACTCCATCGACATGCTAGACCCAGAGTCACCACCCGAAGAATAACAACCTCACCTACATGCTTGAAATTGTGAAGGTAAGAATCATAGATTCAACACCAGTTCTTCTAGAAACATCCCCTAAGTGACCAAGGAAAAGAACCACGGGATTAGAGGGAAATTAAGATAGGAGCCAACCAAAACTAATGAAGAAGCATCTGCTATAGAAACTTGAAGAATTAATTTTTCTCGAGTAGCTAGAGCGAGCAAGAGGGCGATGCTTAGTACGCACCTGTGGTGGACCGAACATACCACCACCCTAGAGCAGAATGTGAGGGGGATGCTAGCAGGGAGAGAGGCAAAAAACACAAAAGAATGTTTGACAACCGGAAGGAGTTACCACCGATGGGATATAGCCACAGGATGAATGACACCATCACGTCGAAATAAATGCAGACTGGAGGGAATGAACTATTCACACACGCAAACACGACCATATTTACTATGGGGTGGTGGAGGGACTGATGGCCTGACCTCCCTCGCCTTAAACCCTTTACACCTAACATCTTTCATTTGACGAGTGGCTGGCTTGGTCCATGTTTAATCAATTTTTTAATAATCTAATATTGTAAAAAAAATTATATAATAGAGAAAATTCTATCCCACATTATAATATAATGTGATATTAATATGTAATAATATAGATGTCAAGTCCCATGGGTTAGTTTAATTGGTCGAATTCTTGTTGTTAAAGCATCTCCCTAATGAGAAGTCATGGGGTCAATTCTCCTCGATGCCCTCAAGGTTAGGCTCTCCTAATAAGCTAGTGAGATTATGTGATCTTTTCTAGTGGATTTACCGAAATATTTTCTAAAAAAACAATATAAATGTCACTAATTACAATGTCCTCATTTATAATAATATATTGTATTTATAATAATATAAATGTGATGTTGTGTTCTCTCTTACATTGAAATTATCATTTCCAACGAGGTCAATATCATGAATTGTGATTCGTATATCTTTGAGGTACTTCCACATTTTAAACTTACTATTTATAACTATTATTTGGAATGACCATATAGTGCCATTTTTCACTTGAAAATTAACCTTTTGACCATATGGCTTGGTTATTATTATGATTTTTATACATTATTTTTTTAAAAAGTCTTTTTGTATACTTGTTTTGAGTTTTTTATATTTTTTTGAGACATTTCAAATTTAATAACTTGGCTCAAAGTTATTACATTAAAGATTATCATGTTATTTGTAAGCATAAAACTTCCATGAAAATGATAGGTATCATTCCTTCGACTTTTGGAGATAAATATAGTTGACTATTAAATAATATTATTAATAGTACAATCAAATATTCATGTGGTATTTGGTTTTATGTTTATTCTTATTATTAGGGATTATCTATGAATATCAAATTAGGTATGACTTGGTGGTAAAATATCTCTATGAACATCAAAAGCAATAATGATAAACAGTAATGATAGTTTGAAGATTTAGTCATAAGGTAGTACAATAATTTCTATCAATATCAAATTAGGTATGACTCAGTGGTAAAATATCTCTATCAACATGAATAAGTAATGATGATATTTTGAAGATTTAGTGATAAATTAGTACAATAATTTATACAATATAATGTTAGAGCATATAAAAATATAATTTTTTTAAAAGGTCTTATTTTTATTGAGAAAGGTTTGTGGAATGTTGAGTTGTACGTTAAAGTTGAATTGTTTATTTAAATCGATAAAGATTCTTTTATTTTTATTTTTATTTTTCAAAAAAAACTTGAAATTTCATGTGAACCTATACATTTTTGCCATTATTATTTTCAAAAAGATATGGAATGATACTTATTTTTTCCATGTTTCATGTCTTGAGATCATTATTTTATCTTTAAAAATATCTATCAATTGTTTTAGTATGATCAATCATTTTACTACTTAAAAAGGAAAAACTATTAAGGGAACATAATGCCTATGATAAAAATACACTTTATTTTAAGAATCGTTCTCTATAATATCAATACCTCTCTACCATTAGATTAAGGGGAAATAATATGCATTAATATCGAGTCATATGTTTGAGGTGATTTTTTAAATAATGATTAGTTTCTTTAATTACTTGATTATATTCAAGATAAAGATGGTACTTTTATCTTTTTAGAGTATACTACAAGGGATTAGGTACAAACATGGATATTGTGAATGTCAAACCTATTTTCCATCCTTTCTTGGATGGAGCATCCCATCTCATTTACATACATATTTCCACAATAACATGATACATTGTAGGAAAACTTACAATAATGAAGAGAATGTTGGGTCTTCAATAAATGTCTTAATTTCTTTAATATTGTTACGAAGGCCAAAGGATGAAACAATGTATGTCTTTTTCTGAAATCATCAATAAAAGTGAGAAATCCATTTGGTTAACAATTTTGTCATTGTGTTCCGTGTTTGAGGTTATGTTTTATTGTTTATGTAGAGAATTCTCAACCTATCACTCTTTATACATGTTGTTATTAAAGGCCTACAGAAAATGGGATTCTTATTTTTCTACATGATATTCATCTTTAGGCCTTCTAACTCTTGGAAATCCAATTATTACCTCTCTCTAGGAAAGCCAATCAATATCTTCTTTTTCACTCTTGCAAGGTTGATTATTATCTTAATATATATCTCTAAGAAGGTTAGTCTCTATGGCTTTTCATATCTATAAATAGTTGGTGAATCATATCACCCCCACTATAGAGAATAGATCCCCTACTCTAAAAAGGGATCCTTTACACAAACTTACTTTGTACTAGAACACCAACTTGACTAGCTTAACTTCAAGTAAAACATTTAAAAGATTGAAATTCTTGGTTTGCAATAGGAAATTATTCTTAAATGTATAGGGAAGGACAAAATTTAGTGTGGTTTTAAAATTTATGTTGTGCAAACATTTTGGTTTCAAAATGTATCATTGTAACTTAAAAGTATAATTATAGTCTTGGAGTTTGTTAATCAACTTGGATAAGATCCTAAGAGCCTCAGTGGCTAATGTAACATACCCTACACCCTTCATATAAGACTGAGGAGATGGGATATCTTTTATCTCTCATATTCTACACCTATAAGATTGGGGAGATGGGATATCTTTTATTGGCCGTCAAGGTATTTCATTTAAATTTCATGGTTTAAATGAGCCCCTAAATAAATTTATCTAGTTCTTAAGCTATTTTTTACTATTTTTATGGTACCTAGTCAATTTATTTCTAAACATGCATGGATTGTTCTGTAGTGTTCCTTCTTTTCATTTTATTCCTTTCCATTCCTTTCCTTCTCTCTTACTTTCTTCTCCATTTTTCCATTTCTCTTTCCAAAAAATAGTTCTTATTATCCTTGTGTAACCTTTCATGTAGCATTATACAATTGGAAAAAAACATGTACTCCTTTAGGTAAACCCCAAAAATGTTTTTACTACATTATTAACCTTAAACATTGATCTAAATCCTAATAAATGTTTAAGATCACAATAGGTGTAAAGGACCCATTATAAATTGTAATGCATTTTTACACAATATCTATTCACCCATTGATTATATTCCCATTTTTTATCTTGAATCCATCAAGTTGTTAAGATATCCAAAAGTTGTAAATGCCTCAACTCCCTAGTACACAACTTTATTAACCACACCAAGAAGATGGTGCCAAGTGTTTAGGCTCTTATGATACCTAAAGTTCTTAAGTTACCTTTCTACCTCAATTTTTAAACCACTACCACAAATTTTGATTCAATCCAATGGTTTAGATCTCTACTAGAGATAAGGGCTACCTCTACTCGTCATTCAGGTTCATGACCCATACAAATGTGAGGGCACCATATGTCATGCTCTATAGCTCTTTCCATATGATTTAAACAGTCAATTATTTACCTTTCAATAACTCCCCATCATTAATTTGGGTCTCATTTAAGATTCCAAATCATTGTATACGAAGAAAAACATCTCTTATGGGACAAAAGACTATGGCCTAGATAGATGATGGTGTGTCATGTGGCCATCTTCCTCTAAATTTATTTCCCTTGGATATCTCTAATTGTTAAGTGAATACATGCACAACTCAAACATTATGTGGAAGCCCACAAATCTATACAATTTTTATTTCTAATAGCTAAATTAACCTATTAATCTAGGTAATGCATGAGTAGAATAAATCTTTGGCAACCAGGAAGGCACAAACTCACCATCCCATGGTAGAGAGTGTACATATGCATATGCATAAACATACCTATGATACAAGTCATGCTCGCATAATTCCCATATACATAGTTGACCATTCACACATAGCATGTGAATAACACATAACTTTCCATAATAGAAACATAACATTTTTAAATGTTCATTAGCAATTAGATAATAGTATTCTCTCAATAGATAATGGTGTGTAAAACTATTTACATGCAACAAGCATTCCACTGACCATAATTATAAAACAAGGCTACCACCCTATGTCATATTCTCTCATGCTTAACAAACAAATCATCATAAATCACTTTAGGTCCCTCAACTAACAATTTTACCACTATGGACTATACAAGACCTACACAAGCCACTAAACACCTTTTTATCTACTGCATAATCTATCTATATATTCTTCCTTCCATGAATTTTAGTGTGGATAAAAGAAACCCACTTTTCCAAAAATGACTTTTGGTTATATTTCTTCAGGTTGTTACTTAGCTCTTGAGCCTCCAAACAAAATTAACTACATAGTGTGTGATGAGTTCCAAGCTTACCCAATCTCCATTTTTGTTACATCATTATATCCTCATCTAGGGTCCACATTTTCCTCTCTTTATAGACTTATGTTTTGGTTATTTTTTAGTTAAGATCCTTGTTTTGGTTTAGAATTCGTGTTTCGTGGTTCTTACTATTGTGTGCATATATAATTACAAATTTCTCCCTTGTTCTCCACCATCCTCTAGATTATGGTTTGCATCCCTTTTCCCAAGAGGAAGGATGTAATGGTAATCCTATAATATTTGTGTCCTTAGTCATACTCTTTCTTAATCGTATAAGAAAATTTTCCCAATGAATCTATTACATGTATTAAATATTTGATTTAATGAGTTGATAAATGTGGATGGATTCAATAGTGGCATATGGTGGAAAAGTGATGATTTTATAGGCTAACACTTGGAAATAGAGTATTCAACCTACTATAGACCCCCTTTACTCTTCCCCTCTAGCAAAATCATAACCCCTATAATTATCATGCTCTCACAACTAGCATAGGCCATATTATATTATATGTTAACCATTATAATTTGCATATCTTGTCTCTACCATGACAAGCCTAACACATGGTTCATACAAATACATTGAAACATGTGCCTATTCATTCACTAGCTGAGACTTGGGCTTGAACTTTACACTACAAAACCGCACTAGAAAATTTACAATCTATACCTAGTTTATATCAATAAATTTTAATGGTGAAATGTTGGGACATGTTATAGCTACTACAACCCCCCTCCAATAATATTCCTACAGTTTGATTTTGAAGCCTAGCTTTTATCATAAGGACTGTTGTTTTAACTGGTGTCAAGTGTTCTTCCTGATTATTAAATGTCACAATGACTTATTATTTCATGTTAGGCTTGTGATGTATTAACTATAGTCATGGCCACCATTAGGCTTTGTCAACAACAGTTGCAGAAATTTTGAAGAGAACCAAACACTTCTCAAATACAAACTTAGTCTTTCCTTGATGAAGCAATGGTTTCATTCCTTGCTTTAAGGAACTACACAATTCTCTGTCACACAGAACTATGAAACTCCCTATGAGACTGAACCGCTACATATTATAAGTCATTCAAATACTGTGAAATAAAATTGTGCAATCAGCTTGTGAGATGAAACTGCACAATTTAGTGTGCAACAAAACTACACAATCACTTATCATGGTTAATTATGCAATCCCTTTAGCTAGTGAGTTGTGCAATCCCTGGGATTAGTCAGCTACTCACTCATAGAAAATAGGAGGTGCACATTTATATCCAGTAATCTGGCACAAGTTTCTATTTTTGATCTTTTGACAAGTGTCAATTAACTAGAGATCCCTCCTTGATTTTAGCCATGCACATAAAAAACCCTAACCTTAATCTCATGAGCACTATCATATAAAGGAGAGCCTCATAGAGCTCATTCTTACAATCTCCATTGGAGCTCTAGACATTCTCACAAATCCTAAGAGCTTTGGATTCCATTTGTACTACTTTTCCGCGTAAGTTTCTCAAGTGTCACTTTTTTCCTCTTTTGCTTTCGCTTTTTCCACTTTTGTGTTTTGAAGTATTATTTTATGTTATTATTCTTGTAACAAGTGGCATTTATATTATTATTAACTTTTACAAGTGTCATTTCAACCATTTGAGCTTCTTTTCAAGTGTTGCATTGCATTCCTTGTCTTTTCGCCTACCATCAATTAATGTTGTTGGGTGTATTTATGCATGCACGTCTTTCTTTTTTATATAATTATGTTGTTTTCTTGATGTTAATGACTATTTTTATTGATTCCTAGTGAGATCCATGTCCTTGCCCTCTTCTTTCATAGATATGGGTTCTTCCCTTCTCCTAGTAGAAACTGCGCAATCCTTAAGCCTTGCCATGCTTCTCAAATATGCATTGAGAAATCAAGAAGTAGATGCCTTCCCTTACAAACTACAACTACACAGTAAATAGTCACTAGCCTCCTTGACTACACATTGTTAAATCATAGGTACCAATGAGCCCTCCCTGCCATCTGCAACTATGCACTGTGCAATCGAGTCTCCCTTTCCTAACAGTAATTGTGCATTGCATAGATCTAGTGCACAATTAACTCCCCTACAATCAAGAATTGCAAAATCTTCCTCCAAATATGCACAATGCACATTTTCAATTCTCGGCCTACCTCTCTGAAGCCCAACATTGTGCAATCCCTTCCCTTAGTCATTTTTTTTTTCTTGAAAGTTGATTGTTGAACTAATATCTCTTGAACTAACTTGTCATAGCCATGAGTGCATCTTTTGAAATAGGTATTATGGATCATGAACATATCAGTCTCTGATCATCAAGTAGCACCATGCCTCCTAAGAAAGCAGCATCAAAGGAGGTCACTGAGAGCAGTACTGAAGAGGCCATTGACAATACCATGACTGAAGTCCCTATTTCATCAAATATATAATTCTATATTGAAAAATATTATAATGTCACATGGATCACCATTAAATATGCATCCAATTCAATATAGTTTAAAGAAGATATAGAGGATAGGGAATTCTATATAAGCATTCAATTATTAAGGGTACATAAGGTTTCCTACAGATATCCAATACTACCATGTGTAGATGTTATCAAGTGGATATTGCAAGGTCTAGACACCAAGAGAATTACATTAAAAAATGTTAGTGGTAACAACTTGCCTCCTATTGGCCACATGACATTCACTTGATTTACAACTTGCCCAATCAATAACAATATCTATATTCTCAATTCTATGAAAGTTGGAGTTATTTAAACACTAAAGAAGTGATCAAGTCATTATGAAAGGAACTAACCAAATTTCTACAGAAGCTTGATAATACCTATAAAACAAAGTATCTTTGAACAATTTACCAGTACTTGTTATCTTTGCGTTGTTGAGTCTATGTAAAGAGGAATACTGAATCCTTTCCCCAAGGATGGATCTACATATTTCATTTGATTGTCATAGAAGGGAAGATATTCAATTGGCCCCATTTATTGTCTCAAAAAATGCAAATCAATTTTGATTAGGAGAAAAAGTCACAACAAGGAAAGCAACCACAATTTTACATATATGCCTACTTGTTGGATGGAATATGTGCTTTCCATGTGTTCTTGGGTCTAGAGGGGAAATGGACCCCTAGAGAACCCCCTATCCATATTTATTTCAAATTTATTTCAAAATACAATTACAAGGGAGTGTATAAGAAACTTTCTAAGCACTTCCCTCATGACTCTTGGAATTCATATACTGCAACCCTTCTAAAAGTACACATAGCTTATCCACTAGGATAGTTCACCCTTTACATGCATGAACTGCATGTTTTCTTTTCTCTTTGTAATTTTCTCTTCCATGCCAAGCATCCCAATGTCTCTTCCTTAAATAATCATGATCATGGTCATGATTCCCATTATACTTTGAAAACTTCTTACTTTTTTGCAATTCCCTACCTCAAGAGGGTGACAAACGTGTATTCTTCTTTTATACATGAGGATATCATTGTCTATATACTAGTGTCTTCCATACCAATACTAGACATTCTCTTACTGTATTTAATAATAATGACTATGGTAACCAAGAGCACCACGATTCGTCTCTAGAATTTAATCTACTTTTATAATCAATGCCTTGCATGTATTCTTTCCATTCCTTTCCTTTGACAGTATTATTCTCAACACCAATAACATTCAAAATTCTCCTTACTTGCAAGAATACATACACATGTCCATTGTAATTAAATGCATTATTCATAATAGAGAACTAAGAAATTAGATCCTTGTCTATTTATCCTGATCTTGATCCTTAAGACACATAAAACACATCTACAAGACAATCCTTTTCTTGATGTCATTTGAATTTCTTGTTATTCAGAATTGATGTTATACTCTCAATTCAGTATCCTTTCTTATTAAATAAAGATTTAAACTCTCCATGAACATTTCATTACATAAGACTTATAATTCTCATAGGCTTATTGATGCCTCTTTATACACCTTCCTTAAATCAAGAGTTAAAAAAATCCACTTTGTGTGCACTTGGGAGTAAGACTCTCTTCTCATAGCTGATATGTGTAGTATGAGACCTCAACCATGTTTCTTTCTTTCTCTAACTATTCTCTTTTCATGCTTTTTTATAAAGTCAAAATTGGAAAGAACATTAACGATTTTTACTTATGGAATTCAGCTACCTCAAATTTCCAAGAATTATTTCTAGCCTATTATCTTTGTTATTTCTACTCATTAAGAGCACTTCCATACATATAGTTACACATGGTCCTCAATTCAACATTCTACATGTTGATTGAGAGGCACTTTAAATGTCTATTATTTTTCCTATTTAGATTATGCTTCTACCTCACTATGTACACACCATTATTAACTACAATAGATAATTCTCAACCATCTCCACATTTGGTTTGCGCATACCTCATTATATTTTTCTAAAAAAGAGGCATAATCCACCATTGTCACATCACTTTTATCATACATCGCGATGTAATAAACTATTTACATTGAGGATTTGTTCCAAATAATAGTCATGCAATAGTGAATTGTTTGACATAATTCATATTTCTTGCCCATCCTTAAAGTAAAAACATGAGATTTGTGAGTTCAATTTTAGATCATTAACTCACTCTTACGTGTTTGTGTTACTCTAGCATAGAAGATAAAGCAATAATTAATGCTAGAAGATAAAGAAATAATTAGGCACCTTGGATGTTCATGACATTCTCCACAATTTCCTCATTAAATTTTTTGTTAAGAATTTTTAGTGGGAATGTAATTCCATCCTTGAAACATACAATTCTTGCTCATAACCACCATAGTACTATAACATGAGCTCTACTTTCAGCTTTTCATTTAGATTTCTTTCGAATTATAGTTTAGCATTATCTCCTACGTTTAATACAACGCCATAACATACTCGACCACATTTGTATTAGAATTAGGAGATGGGTTATCATTTCTCTCTAAGTTTTATCGTACCATTTACAACTCCATAACATACTAAACCACATTTGTATTAGAATTAGGAGATGGGTTATCATTTCTCTCAAAGTTTTATCGTACTATTTTGTCAGATACTCGAATGCTACCTTAGCGACTAAAATATCGCATTTGAATTCTAGTATATTTCTTATTCTATAAAATAGAAAACATCTCTTTGTATTTATCCTTGTAAAAGTCATCGTAATGAACAACATATATTTGGTGTTTTGGAACTCATTTTTGAAGGGAAAGGAGGTCATGTTGAATAGAGAAGATAGTCATAAACAATCACAAAAGGAGAAATAAAACATTATCGTGCTCACGATAGTTCCATACACGAGTCAAGATTCATATTTATTGGGATAACCGAATATGTTGATGCCGTCTCTCTCAACTTACGTTTCTACGCTCCTTGGCCATGCAAAGATACATCCGATCACGTCTATTTTTTGTCTCTATTCCCCTCAAGCAGTGAAAAACTTGCTCCAATAGGGAACATCCTCCATGCGGATATCATAGTTATTTCCATTCAAAGAAATGTAAAGTAAATTGAAAATTCCAGTTTTAATATTGTTTTTTTTCTACTTTTTCATATGTTAGCAAGTTTAAAGCTCCTCATCAAGTAAACTTGAACCAAAAGACATATCTTTTTCACCAAAGTTCATAGCCTCCCTATTGGGATCGTATCTATAAATGGATGCATTTTGAATGCATAAGAGTGCATGTTCATGGATTTATCTCTATTTTCTAATATAGCAATGAAGGAAGAAGGAATCTGTAGCCTCTTTGGACAATTTACCCTTATGCAAGTGTAATATTTTAAAAGCTATAAAATTGTGTTAGCAAATTAGTGTATATTTTCATTTAAATTATTTTAATGTATGGTATAATAATCCACAAAGATGTTCGATATTCATGAAAGTGAAAAACAATATGGACGATTCTAGTTGTCATTTCATTGTTAACATATTATTATATTTGTGTATGATAGGTTATGTTGAAATCATTTTATAGTCAAAATGCTGTCTCTTTCAATTAGTTTTGAAAATTTTAAATATTTGTATAAAGTTTATTAAAATTTTGAAAAAAATTATAAAATTAAATATTTTGAAAATAAAAAATAATTTTTGAAATTTGAATTTCTATTTTTTTATTGACTCATTTAGATGAAATGACCAATTTTATGAGATTATAAATAGAATTTGTCATAAATAAAAATGACTTAGAAAAAATCTATATTCCACCAACTGTCATAATAGTACATACATCAAATCTCAATATTTATAAAAAAATACATACATCAAATCTCAATATTTATAAAAAAATACACACATCAAATCTCAATATTTATGAAAATTTTATTATTTATAAAAACAAAAACAGAATTATATGCTACCAGGTCTCATAATAGTAAACACATCAAATCTCAATATTTATGAAAATTTCATTTCTAAGTAAGACTCCTGTTATAGGTTTGATTAATGTCTAACTTTTGAAAATAATTTACAAAGTTTGTTTCAATTTTTTTAATTTTTTTAATAGTCACATTTTATTTTATGGTATTATTTTTTGGTGGTTTAATATATATATATATATATATATATATATATATATATATATATATATATATATTAAATGAGCCTAATGGTTAAGAGAATGTGTTTTCTTTTAAGAGGTCACAGGTTCAAAACCAGAGAGGGTAGAGTATGTATGCCTTCATAGACTTAGTAGTCAAATCATTGCGTAGAGGTCCGTCCCTTGTCCTGCAAAAATGGAGGTCTCATACACCAATTTGGTGTCTGGCTTGGATGCAACCTTAAAATTATATATCGATATATATATATATATATATATATATATATATATATATATATATATATATATATATATATATAGATATAATGTGAAATTACTTTATATATAGATTCAATTACATATATAATATTAACATATATAAACTACTTAATATAATAAAAACATCTAATTTTTTATGTCACTACTTAAATAAAATGTTCCTAAGGTATAATGAGAAATCTTTAACAAAATCTCTTTTAAGCCTCACTACTAAGAACGGGCCTTCACTCAATGAACCTCTAACATAGCACATGCATTCATGGTATACTAAATAATACCCTTAATTTGACTAGATATTAGAAAAGAAATCAAAAAATCACTTTATTTAACCCCCTACCAATACGAACCCAATACACATTCCTGATTTAAAAAGCCCCTACTTTCACTAGATATTGTAGGTATACATTTTTTTATTAACATTTTTTATACCCCTTTATATTTATATCCCTTTATTTCCATTAACAATGGTAAGAAGGTTTTGCATCTAGAAACAATAACATAAATACTAGGTAGCTGAAAACTTGAACGTTTCAAAAAAAAAAACGCATATATAATTTGGTTGATTTACAAATACATATTATGGATAATCTGAATATAAAATACATGTATTGGAACTCTCAAGTACATCTATCTTCATTGAATACTGAAAAAAGATACACTACAACAGTTCAAAACAAAACACCAATAACCAACACAATGGCACACCATTCATCTCTCTTATAGAATTGGAAGAGGACAGTGAGTACAATGAATATGGAAACATTCAAAATCCTATCTAGTTGGACTTTGTCAAATCATAGCCCTAACCTAATCACTTGGTCCACCATAGTAGCATGGTAAGAGTTCCAAGTAAGTGTGTCTCCATCAAAATATGAATTGGAACATGCAAACGTGCATCCCGATCTATGTCCTCTACCTAATATGGAAATTTCTCATGCATAAGTATTCTAATTAACTAAGGATATGAACCCTGTTAGTAAGAATAGATCATGCATGCTAAAAATAACAAAAGAAGAGCTCTAATAATAGAAAAACCTTATCAAAAACTAAAATTTCTAAATTTGAAACCACGTCTAAACTAGAATTAATTGAAGGTGTGATATGCATGCCCTTAATATGCATTCACCCTCTTCCAAAAAATAGTCTATTTCACTATCTCTTGTGGCATGTATGTGTCGTCTACCAAACAATAGTTAGTATCACCGTCTCCCTCACTTTCATTCAACCTATTAATCACTAATGTAAGGAAAGGGTGAAGGTGGCATATATGGCGTCTTCTCTGCTACCCCATCACTAGGAGGATCACTGGCTTAGCAACAAGTAAAAAATATTAACACACACATTAGACACAAATAATAGATGTATTAGTAATGTGATGCATGTGTGTTATGGAGCAATATTTCTTGGGAGCAGGAGTGGAAGTGGGAAGCAAGAGTAGAAGAGGGAAGAGGGAAGTGTTGGTAGAAGCAAGAGCGAGGAGTGACATTTTCAAAAGTTCCCAAGTTGGGAGCAATTTTTGGAGTGAATTTTATATAATACATAGTTTTATATATTTTGATGCATATATGTCAACAAAAGCTTGTAGAATGATAAATTTATGATAAAAAACATAAAAACATACATTAAACCATATAACATCATTCATCTAGTAGTTATAATCTTCATCAACCACAAGTACAAAAACTACAAGATCTCATTTATATAGCATGTAAGGTGCACATAACCAAAATAACATCAAGTGTAATCCATATCTTAACCAAAAGTACATCAACAAATAGGATCTGGATATATAATACATATTTTTATATATTTTGATGCATATATGTCAACAAAAGATTGTAGAATGATAAATTTATGATAAAAAACATAAAAACATATATTAAACCTTATAACATCATTCATCTAGTAGTTATAATCTTCATCAACCACAAGCACACAAACTAAAAGATCTCATTTATATAGCATGTAAGGTGCACATAACCAAAATAACATCGAGTGCAATCCATATCTTAACCAAAAATACATCAACAAATAGGCTCTAGATGACCTCTAACATCCAAAAAAATCTTGCTACAACAAATACCTACATATCATCAAAATCATTGCCTATCTTGGGATCTTTGTCATTAATACCACCCTCTAAGCATTAACATAAGATAGAAAAAACGTAGCATGTCAAGTCAAGATTTTGTTTGAGTGATAGGTACATTTTTAGTAGGGTCATTATAGGGGAATTTGAAAACCAATGTCACTAACATCAAGGTACATAGAAGGCTTGGTTATCTTAATTAAATATGAGTTCCATACCCTAGTACATGAAAAAATCCAATGGAAACATTGCAATCCCCACAATAATTAAATCCTGAAAAACTAGTAAGTCTATTGGATTTTGAGTGAGATATAAAATTCTACTTTCTCCATATGAAATCTAATGAGGCCAAAATCACATTCCAACATCCTCAGGCATTTCATGGTAATGTTAAACATTTAAGTAAAAGGATAAAAATGAAAGATAACGGAGAATACCTCTTTTACTTTAAGAATTTAACATTATTATGAAGTACATGTCAATACTAGAGCCATAGGTATGGATATTAGACTGCTATGGACCTAATATTACCATACTCTTTTCTTTCTTTCTCTCACTCGTGATACGCCCACAATACTCATGAGGCTCTATTTCTACAACCCACTTGTTTTTTTCCTCCGCATGGCCAATGTATTGTATAAATATACCTTATAATACAGATATTGATAAAAACCCTTTACCACCCCCACCCCTCCCTCCCGTTATATGCTCAATATATTATTTCATATTTTCCTCACTTGTTATGCCCCAATATGAACGCACATGATTTGGTATTTCTTTTCCAGTGAAACACCAGTGCTACTAGGACTCCAATACTATTGTAACAACTAAAAAAAATCCAACAAACACATTTGTGATTTTCTACCACTTCCTATATGAATATAAAGATATTTTTGAAAATGTAGTCTAAGTTCTTCCTCTAAACTCTTGGTGCATTTGAGTCCCTTCCTACATTAATACAACTTCTTTAGATACATGATCAACTTAAAGTCTCCCAATACTAATAAATATTTTTCTATTGATTTTTTTCATAAAAATATAAAATGCTTAAAACTCAACTATTCCTTTACTAATAACATATTTCAAAATAATATAATATATTGATAAGAAAAAACAGTGTCCCCTCCATTATAAATCTATATAGCTCTTTGGTATGCCCCTAAGTCAACATGCATTTTCATAATTAATTATGTGTTCCTTTAATATTATATAATTTTTTTTCTTTCAAACATTTTTACCTACCTTTAATAGCTAGCTTGATTTTATGATATTAAATATTTTTCTTTCAAACATTTTTACCTACTTTTCAAAGCTAGCTTGATTTTATGGGCAACTCGTGTAGGAGTCATATAAGGTCTTGAAATATCAAGTTGTCAAATAACGTAAAGTAAGGACTTATGCGCATTTATAGATGCATTAGTTATTTAAGAATATAGACAACGAACAAAAGCCAATTGATGTCATTTATTGTATAATTTTTGATATAAATTATTTTAATGCAAAATAGGAATTTCATTGTTTAATCAAACACTTACTGAATCTTAATTTCGTGAATTCAACTATAAAACCTACCTACTTAGAAACTTTAACAATTTTATTTGTTTATATTTTGAAAATTTGTTTTAATATTCTAAATTAGAAACTTAAATTCAAAAGTTGAAGAAGATTTAAACTATTATAATGCCCCTTACAAAATGAAACCTTGCAATCATAAATTTTAATAATTAAAAAATTTGAATATAATTATATATGGACATTTATAATTTACATAAGAAATAAGTACTAAACAACAACCCTTCATATTAAACTTATTTTTCATATTTTTATCGTAATCAAGTAAATGATATATAATTTAAAAAAAAACTATATTCAAAAAAATGATTTTTTTTTTTCAAAGTTACATTTAGACTTCACATATTTTGCAAGAACTTTTTTTTTAACCTACATTTTCACAATCCGTCCCATGCACAACTTAGCACCGGGTGTTTGATGATTCAAATTTCGTTGAAGAAAATATTTCTTCAGTGTTGTAATATCATCTTCATTGCGAATATATTCCCATTGTGCTATATGGTTGATGATGTCAACAACATGATTGGATCCATAAAACAATATAGATTTCTTCATCTCATCATAATATTTCTCTTCGACAATGCTGAATGGATTGAATCCGTCAAAAAGTGAAATTTTTATTATATTACTTTTTAAATGTCCTTCACCATAGTCATTTATCATTATTTCAACTACGACGTTAGGTTCATCATTATTATAGAGGTTTTGTGCATTAGAAAAATTATTTTCAATCGTTGTTGATGGTATGCCTTAAAGTAATTTTTTGCTTTTATGTTTCAAATAAATATTTAGGTGGTAAATTTTTTTTTTAATATTATTAGTTCTTGTTTCTTTTTGTTAGGGATTACCATTCATTAAAGAAAAATGAGTTGCCATTTTCTAGGTTAGTGTTTTGTTAAAGATAATGGCAATGTTTTGTTATTGAGTCTGATGATACAATGACACTGTTATATTATTGTTCTGTTTAATGATACCAGAATTAATAGGCAGATACAAGAATTAATATGGTTGCAGGTCCTTTAGGTAATAGGAGTGAGTTTCTTTGTACATAAAAAGCTTTAGGTAAACCCGGGGCTTTTCATTGTGCGGAGTTTTCACTGTGACGTAGAAAAAGTCCGGATATAGAATCCATGTGATAATTCTCTATGAATTAGCTGCTCGAAAGAATTATCATGCACACGCTCACAATGGCCCTGAATTGAAGCTCAATGAATTCGAAAAAGCTCTACGAGAAGGCTGCGCAAAGCTTCTTCGCTCCGTACAAAGCTTGTTAAGTATTTCAAAAATATTGTTGTTTGCTAGTTGACATTAGACCATCGTTGCAATGCATATGCACGCAATTGGAGTTTATGTGACCGGATAACGCTGAATTGATGCAATACCGGCCTATGAACCCGAAATCTGGTTCCTATATTTTTTTTCAAAATGACAAGAAAATATCCCAAATTTACAGCTGCGGGAGCTGGTATTTGAACATTGCGTTACTTGTGAACAAATGCTATTCATACAAGTTGAAATAACTTATTGCAGCCAGGAGACTTTGGGGCTGAGCTATCGTCGTGGCTGATATCATTGCTTAAATAACGCTGACAAAGAAGATGCGAGAGAGAGGTTTTAACGTCAATTCTAACATTTTAATTTGTCATCAGCGACTGATGTGACGAGCTTTCCGTACAGTGAAATTTTCGCACAAGCAAAACTCCACATAAATCTAGTCGTTTAACTCTAGTGGGAACAATGAAGATCTGGACACTAAATAACCTTAATACTCACTTTCAACTCAAACTCAACCTCAGTTATGCAATGTGAATCATCTAGCTTATCTTTAACCTATTGCACAGAACATTGACAAAAGGCGTTTTCCGTTGCCTCCCTTCCTTATCTTCTTGGTGCTAACTTTTGTTAGCACTCTCACATGACATATTTTGACTGCTGAATCAAAGCCACAATTTCAGTTGACCATTATTATTGAATGTACGTTCAAGCTCTCATGGGTAGAAAACCATTACATAAATTTATAACACTTGTGATATCATAGACTACAACATATAAAAAAATTCTAGTGTACTGTCAACATCTCAAACATATTTTAACCCAGTGAAATAAATAATGCTTTCTTTTACTCCACTCCAAGTATATGAAATTTTCGCCACTCGTTCTGTAATGTTTGTAACCCTCATCTAAACAATTTTTTTTGTTTGGATCTCATTGTTTTTGTCGTTGTTCATTTATACATTCTGTCCCCCTTCCTTACTTCCCAAAATAGCAAAACTGTGGAATTTTTTCCCCTCTTGTAGCTGCGAGGAATCCATTAATAGGGAAGATACCATGTGCAGCTATGCAAGGAGGCAGTTGACTTGGAAATCCAATGAAATAATTAAAAAACAAAAAGAAAAAGAGACTTGTCGAATATAAACAGATTGAGTGTATTATTTCAATCCAAGCTAAAGCTAGTGGATGGAAATAATGATCACCTGCAAGATAGAATCATTTAGGGATAAAAAGAACAAACTCATTTCTATAAGGTAAACAAAAGCACATAACAAGCTCAAGAATTTTATGCCTATAGGTGGTTTTATTACAAGATTGTCTAAGCAAAGTGGTGGCAATCTCAACCGTACATTCATGACGATCTTCACCGTTCATTAGTCAATGTACTTGTCACCATTCCCTGTTGATTTTATTGTTGACTTGTTGTGCATGTAACAACATATACGACTCAACTTGATGTTGTTGTGCATGTAATTATGGCATTCAGAAACGTTGGGATTCGATCTTGGGTTTTAACATAGTACTATACTATTCTTGTATCTCATTGCCTATATTTTTATAGGCCAGATGTGATGGTAGGCATGTTTAAGATCGTAGCTACTGAATTCGGCCGAATCAGAGAAAAAACAAAAATTCAGAAATTCTTAAAATACTATTCGAACGGCGAATTATTTAATGAAATTCGATTCGTCCAGTGTTGTCTATTCGAGCACGTCCATAATGAAAGATTACTAGTAACGTAGGATTGTCTTATAAAGAGTTAGGACTTGTACGTAATTAGAGTGCTAGACTTTCTGGTTAGACATGAAACCGTATGTATGTTTTGGCTTTATGAAGGGATAGATTTATTTAGAATTTGGGGTATAGAATTTAAAGTTCTAAATATATAGATAATTATGTATATTTAAAAGTTTAAAAAAAAATAGAAATAATTGTAATTCTAAAGAAAAGAGAGAATTTCTATTTTTCATTTATATTTTTATTTTTATTTTGAAAAATTTTAAATTAATAAATTTAGAAAGTTAATTTAAAACCATGATTTTTGTATTTATCTATTAGATAAGAATTTTGGAAATGTAAGATTCAAATCTTAAAAACCATGTTAAATTTAAGTTTTTGGAAGGAAAAGAAAATGTGGATTTTTTTTTGTTGAATTATAGTTACAAATTTGTTATATTATCTAAAGTTATTACAAATTATCTAAAACTTTTGGAAGGAAGAGAAAATGTAGGCTTTTTCCTTTTTTTTATTAAACTGTAGTTTTAAAGTTGTTATATTATCTAGAGTTATTAGAATGATTCAAAATTTAAAATGAAATAGAAAAAAAATCATCAAAATATTTCATAGTTAGAAACAAGAAAATATATGTATCCAAATATTTAAAATATATACCATCAATTTTTTTCCAAACAGAAAATTTCTCAATCAATTTTTATCATATCTAATCCTAATAGTAACTATGGTTCAGATTACTCTTCATTTGGTACTGCAATTGCATGCCGTGAAAGAGGTGTCCAGTTATGAAGAAGGTAAAAGAAACATATTGCAATAGGATGACACAACCACTGCTCTTAAGATGACAATAGTTTCGTGATGGATTGTTCCCTCATTTTTCGGATACTAGGTTGATTCCCTTTATGAGTTCATGTTTTCTAAGTTTATCGCTTCACTTAGTTATGGAAAACTCAAAAACTTACATTGATCAAACATAGATTTAATTAATTAATTAATAATGGGATCTGAATTCATTTTATGTTTGTCACATTCACATTAAAAACACTAATAGCTCTGGGAATTTTTTTTGTCTCCCTCTACTACTAATTTCCTATTTCAAAACCGTGTTTTCAGTCTGTCTTTGTCGATTGTCTTAAGTTGCACAGTTCACGTTGATAATGGATGACGTATCTGTTTCAAATATTTAGTTTATTTAATTAAAAACTAGTATCTTGATTCCCAAAACCTTTTATACAATGCTATCAATAGCAATAGTGGGAAACTTGATAAAGTAAATTAAAATTTTGTGGTTGTTTGTTTGTGTCCCAGGAATTCTATGTTGAGAAATTAACCATATAGTTAGATGACAATATATGGTCCATTTTTACACAGTTGGGCAAAGCTTAAGGTCAAATATGGGAGCCTTGATGACAATAAATACCCATCTATACATGATTATTAACACCAAATATAAGTGTTTATATTTAGATATACAGTCTTACTTAGATACATAAATAGTAGTTTGAATATCCTACACATCGGTGTATATCTATTCTTACAACCCTCTCTTAAAACTAAATCCTCTCATGCAAAATCCGTAGATGGAGATGAAAAAAACGTATTTTTTGCTATACGGGTTGTGTACCACTCTTGGAACCAAGTCTAAAGAACATGTGAACGATGCAGTGTTTAGTTAATGCTTGCTTTGAACCGATTCAAGTGTCTCACACTTCTTTTGATCTTTGTTACATGCTATGTTTGATAATATCAGAATTCTGTCTACTATTTTTCATTTTTGAGGAGGACTGCCTTTTTTTGCATTCAAATCTACGAGCCCAAATATTTCGACATCAATCCCAATTCGTAAGTTATGTTCGGAGATGTGGAATGTGCTTTCTCTCCCGTACATGCCTTCTCTGCATAGTAAATTATGTGTGGAGGAGCGGAATGTGCTCATTCTCCTGCACATACCTCCTCTGCACAGTTAAGTATGTGCAGGAGAACAAAAATTGACTAATGATGTTCCCTATTTCGAATAAAGCTAGTGATGAATAGGTGTAAAGGAAAATGTTGATTCTTAAGGATTGGAGTGACTATCGAAACTAGAAGAACTATCAAAGGTGTAACAGTTATAAATGGGAATAAACAACATAACTAGGGCTTAAGATTTTTGTAACGAAGCATTGTAGTTATGTTAGCAAGCGCTTTATTTTAACCTAAAACTTATGCTTAGCAAGTGCCAAGTTGATGGTTGTTTCTATGATGGGAATGGTGGCCGAATGCACAAACAATACGACAAACTCAATTGGAAGTGGAGCCAAAACATGTATAAACCACTTCGTATATTATTAATTTCCACCCATGAATGAATAATGAACGCCGAATTTCCTATATACAGTTACGTATACAATAGTTTTATGGGTGGAATATGAATTGTAATATGTAGGGACGTGTGAGTCGCAGGAGTCGCGCTTGGTATTTGTTATAGAAAAAAAGATGAACGAAGGTGCACGTGCCAATGACCTCCGCAAGAAGGGAACTTCCCTCAGAAAAACTAGGAGATATAGAGTTCCATCCTCTTCTGCTCGAGGCATAGAAGCGTCCCTGAATGCCTCTTGCAAGACAAGTTCCATAAAGAGCACTAGGTATTCTAATTCAATTTACGATGCATCTCGAGGAAGTGATACTTTCTAAGGAGTAAATAGTGCAAACGTTATAAATAGTGCAAACATTATTATATAATTATTGCAAATTATATCGTAGTTATTTAAAAATAATTCAATAGAAGCATATGCAAAATTCGTAATCATGATTGGTTGCAAATGCATTTCTTAAAAAAGAACTTAGGTACATAACATCCATTAATACAACAATTCGATGCCAATGCAGTCACTGTTGTTGTTTATCCGGGCCACACGAACAAGAAATTTCTTGGATGCTTCACAGACGATAAAGGTTTATAGGCCCTTCGCACATTTGAGAAAATGAATGGGATAGGATAAAGTCTTATGAGGCTTATATATTGGAAGCCTAGAACCCTCATATTTATATGTCACAAGAACTAGGAAACTCACTCTTTAGCAAATTTAAGGAAGTTGTTTTAAACAATTGTATTGGTGATATTTAAAAATACCATTTGTATTTAGGTTGTATGTTTGTTATATATATTTTATTCTAAATCATGAAAAGGAACTTTCTTCTATTATTTTTGGGTTTTCTCTCTCACAGAGAACACTTTTTATTGATCTTGTGGATTTTAATGCATTGTTTATCGATTCCAGTGGTAACCATAGACATGTGTCCTATTGAAATAAAATGTCCAGCAAATCCAAGTATCTTTTACTATGGTCTCTTCATCTAGGTGATTCTTGTATTGACGCTAAAACTAGAAAAGTCATTGAACCACTCATTATGACTACCTTTATATGTCCCTGGGCACCAGTAGAGCAACACCATTGTACAATATCACATAAATATCTTTAAATATACTATGGAAATGCATTGGATTGTCATCATTCTTATACTACCTAACAATTATATTTAATTTAAAATGCAACACAGTATGCCATATGCATGCATTTAACATCTAATTAATTGCAAATAATTATTCACAACAGGGTAAATAAATCACATCAACTCATATATATAACTCATTCTCTTCAACAACATTAACATAACAAGTTCATATTAATGCACAATAGTAATTTAAACTCAAAACTACCAAACCTTGGCTACGGTTTGTATACACATCATACAAGTAAATACAACACATGATACTTAAAAACCATGGAAAATACCCACATTAGGGCTTATAACCGAAACCCAAAAATTTACATAATAATACATAGAATAAATATCGAAGAACATGGTACTTATATGTATTAACAAGCTGACTAGTTGTGAGCTCTCTACGTTCCACCCAACCATAGACCTGGTGGTTCGTTAACTCAACAATTGGATCACTACAAGCTCGGACAACAACTCCAAAGGAAACATTAACAAAAAGATATTCATACCTTCATGATCGAGGGGGCCAACCCAACAATCATGCCACTCCAGGGCTCTAGGAACCCTCTAGGCTAAATGCCAAGGTGCCAACCCAATAGTCATGTTGCTCTAGGGATCCAGACACCCTCCAGGCCATAAACACAATGAGTTCCCATGAGAACTCCATGGTAGCAAAGCCATAAATAGGGTCAACAAACCCTCAGAGCACCAAGCTCCCGGAGCTAACATTGGGGCTCACATCATAAACAAGATTCATCCATATGGAATAGTTAACATAATAACCATATCCTAACCAGTCCAGAGTCTAACCACATGACTCACTAGCCATTAGTTAGTCTCAGAGCCTTTCCATGGACTTGCTAACTAATCCCCCCTTATCTCTTACAGGATTTACTACCCATATTCCACAAAAACTACCCTTCTCTCTCTATCTCTCTTTCTGTTTTATATGTATGCATAGCTCTAACTTGCCATGTGCCACCCTGTAGAACCTTCATGGGCCCCAAGTGCACTTTTCACCAAAATATCCAACCATTTCCTTTTTCCTTGGAGTTTTGCCCCCCATATTATTTCCATGGAGTGGGCTCTTTAGCTAGCTTTATTTTATTAATATGTAAGTATATGTATATTTATAATATTTATAATCTTCACATTGTGGTTCCTCTAGCCACTTAGCCAAAAATCGGCATATTAGTATCTTTGTAACGACATGGGCATGCACACCAAAAAAAACTTCCGGATCACGAACCTCATATAAAAGCTACATGTGTTTACATCATTAAAATAAGTGGGGGTATTACATCCCCCCCCTCTTATTATATGCAATGTCCTTAGGTTGTTTAAGGAGTTCTAGGTTGGGGAACATTTGTACCTGTTCATCAAGCCAAAGAAGCGCTCCTTGAGGATTGGATCATGTTCCAAGTTGGCACCTTGTTTTTGCGGACCCTTCAGGAGTCTTAAGAGGATTGAACCAATACCCTATCGACTTGCACTACCTCTGACAATGAAAGTCCATTATGTTTCCCATGTCTCGTTACTTAAGAAGTATGTTAAAGATGTTGATCATGTGATTGAATGGTCTATATTGCAGGTGCAACCAAAAGGAGAATTCTAGCTGGAACCTTAGTGCATTTTGCAGAGAAAGATGCTCATGCTCTGGAACCGAGCAATCAAGTAGGTCAAAGTATAATAGAATCCCTTTGGGCCCAATAAAGCTACATGGAAGATGACGGATCAGATGCGGGTTATGTATCCTTCTTTATTTGTTGCTTGAGCGAATTTTTGGCATATGTTTTGGTGTGATTTTTTGGTATATGTATATATGTGTATGGATGTAAATACCTCCATGATTTGTGTTATAAAGCTCCAATAAGTGGTATGGGTGTCATTTCGTTATAGTTTTCATGTTGTAATGTTTCTCATGTTGGTTTGCTTCTTAGCATGATGATCATTGTAAATACTGCAATGAGCTAAGTTATAAACCTCCATGGGAAGTATGTTTTTCCTTCAATGGTCTTGCTAGTTGTAGGTGTCATTGAACACTGAGGATGCCGTTCCCCTGAGGGGAAGGGTTCTATAACAACCTTGGTGAAAATTCCATGTAAATAAAGTTAATAAAGGAAAAATAATAACCATCGCCATGGGACACGTATTCCAAGCTAAATGTTGGGAAAAAGCATAAGTGATGGGGATAAATTGTGATTAATTAATGGCTATGGAAATTGGAAAAGGAAATAACAAAGGCTTTGGAAAGGCAAAGTGGCATTAATTGACATTTTATTTATGAAAAAACATGGAAATTGGGAGAAAAGGAAGGTGAAAGGTCACAAGTTTCATGTGAGGAGGAAATTGAAGGAAAATAAGGGAAAATGAAGCAAATAGAGGTCTCATTAATAAAAAGGTTCACGAGGATTAGTTTGTAGCTTTTATCAGTTTTGCTTTATGTCAGTTCAATTTTGGAGCTCTAATTTTCTACTCTCTCTCTAATACTCTTGGATGCTCAGATTTTTCTTGGAGCACTCTTGGAGGAGTGTGGCATACTTGGGATTTTGAGTAGGAAGGCAAAGGAAGAGTAAAAAAGCGCAAGAGGACATCAGGATCATCAACTACATCGGTCTTTTCTTGCATGTACTGAGTTGCATGTATGATTTCATGTTGTTTTTGGCATGCATGTGGTTTATTGGTTGTGATTTGTCAATGGCATGGAGGATTGCCTCGATTGATGGTGGATTTTCCTAGCCTTTCCATTTCTTGGATAGCCATGGTGTTCTGGGTGTCCTCCCTTTTGTTTTTTGGTTGGTTTTCATGTTCCTTTGGTTGTGGGTTGAGTTCTTAGTTCCTGGAAGCTTTGGTTTGAAAAATGCTCTGGAAGCCCTGTAACAAATTGGATTGAGTTATTGTCCTAGAAGCCTTAGTTGGACAAACGCTCTGGAATCTTGACAATAACTATTGGTTGAGTCTTTAGTCTAGGAAGCCCTAGTTGGAACAAACGCTCTAGAGCCCTAGATACTTGAGTAGAGTCCAATTTGGTGATGGCTAGTGATGTTCAACTGTGAGGTGGAATCATTGGTTGAGGGTTGAGGTGGTTTGGCCTCTAGAAGCCCTAGTTTGGTTTTATTTGAATTGTTCCATGAGATCTCACATTCATGCTTGGAATATGGCACAAGGTTAACTAAATGAAAGATATATTTGGTTCATCCTAGTCTATGGTCAAATGGTTCATGGGAGACCCAGACTTGGCTGCATTTTGCATATGTTAATAAGAGATCCATTCCTCTTGTATTTGATGGGTAAACATAATTGTTTGTATGTGGTATTTATGGATGATATATATTTGTTATTTATTTTAGTTATACATTGGTTATGAGCATTTTTTATGACAGTCTCAATGTATGGCTCTTGTCATGTTTTGATTTTTAAATGAATAAACAATGAATATATGACCTAACAGATGATAACGAATCAATGCTTCTTAGCAATTCTCTGATAAGTATGAGACCCCTATGCTCAGATTTGTTGTTATGACATGTAACATGCATATTTGTGACATGTTTGACGAAATGCCTATCATGGATAGTAGGGGTCAGATCAAGTATTTATTCAAGTATTTGTGTTCGTATCATTTTTTCGATGTTCGTTTTCATTTATGAAAGTTTCATGAAGTTATTGGCAATGTCCTGAGTCACATCCCTACAAAAGTGGCACAAAATCTAGGGTCGCAGGTTCAGAACTAGCTAAAAAAGTCCTGAGTTGCTAGCATGTCCTAGTTTTGCGAGTGACTGAGGTTCTAGGTCAATAAAATGTCAAGTTACCTCAGGAGTTGTTCACCTGGAAGGGTTGGTTGGCTCCTGAAGGCTTTGTAACATGTGTAGAAGCTTAGATTGGTTGTAGTTTATAGGTTCCACTTCCTTAACTATACATGGGGAGTTGAATCCGATCATAGTAGCCTCTCATCACATGTTTACCCTAGTGGACTGGTTAACTTGGGTAAATGTGGGAGGAGGGTGTTTACACCAAGTTTGCACAAATTTGGTCCCTCTTGGTGCTTCATTGATATGGATTAACATGGATGTAGGCTACTTTATATATTTAATTATATGTTTATATAATGTACTATATTTTTTTCTTTTATTTTTCTTAAATTATGTTTATGCAATGAATAAATTATAATATTGTAATACTTTATTCTTGAAATATTATATGATACTTTTAGTTGTAATAAATAGCATGTTCATAAGAGTGAAATAGATTTTAACTTTTCAATGTTTTTCTAGTTAAAATCAAAGCCAAGATTAAAATGAATTTTCAAAAGCTATTTTCTTAAGAATAGTAAGAATTCAAACTTTTTATTATTCTATTTTGTGCGATTAATTGTTAGTGGTAGAAAAACTTCCCTAAGGATGATATCTATAGATATTCTAGTATCATTATTTTCTTAATCTTTGAATATCCCTTATCCCACAATGTATAATTCTAAAGAAACCCTAAAAAAATAACTACCTTTTGGATTAAAATTGGGAAATTGAGAGTTCATATTTTTCACAATGATCATTGTTGAGTGTACCTAAACACTCACAAGAACAATAATTCATAACTTTAAAAGACAATTGCAAAAAAAATTAACATATCTATCTATCTATCTATCTATCTATCTATATATATATATATATATATATTTCTTCTTAGAAAAGAGAAAATCATTTTTTTACATATATATAGATATAAAATACATATTTGTGTTATAGATGTAAAATAGATTCTTGTACTAGAATATGCAAATACAATTGTATCTATATAAAAATATATTTCATTCATTGACACTCAAGAATAATTTATTTTCTAAACCCATTTACTCATTCCAAAATTTCTCCCTTCAGTTATCCCCAAGATCTCTCAATTTTTTTTTCATTTTCATCAAATATAAAGAAATTTTCTACCTAAATCATGCTCTACCAAATAACTTTAAATTTAAAAAATAAAATTAATGAAACTCACTTCATTTTCTAATTATTTTCCAATGTACTATTATTTATTTGATCTCTCCCAAATGTTTTTATTTCATCAAATATAAAGAAATTTTCTGCATAAATCATGCTTTAGCAAGCAAATAAATAAATGACAGACTCACATTTTTTTTAACAACAGCTTCCTCAAACTAATCTCTAAAACAATTTTTCAATTTACTATTATTTAACACTCACATAACAACTTTCTCAAACTAATCTCTAAAACAATTCTGATGTGGTATTTTCAGATAAATCTTAATATTATTTATAATTTGGTTTTGCTCCTAATTTGTTTCGGATACCACATACAAATAGTTATCTCCAATGATGGAGTATGCAATTCACCAAAGAGTGGCAGTCTCTTTCAATCATGTTTTCTACGTCACTGATGGGAACCGAATACATTTTTTTTAATGGTTGCACGAGGAAAACAGTGTGAAGTTTTGGGTCTCTATGCGCTTAACTGAACAATCACAGAAAATAGGACAAAAATTCTTTTGTGTTTTCTATGTAAAATCCGAACAGTGGATTGGACTACAGTAACATTTGACGCCATTGCTGGCTGAATGTTCTGTGAAGTTTTGAAGAAAAGGATCATAGGATTTGCTTGGCCATTGATCGTATGAAATAAATTATTCCCCAAGTTTAATTCCTGTGAGGAAATTCCTGCTACAAATAATATTAATAATAGTGGATTGATTCTGTTTTTCTAAATTAATGCAAAGAATCAATGCTTGGGCTGTGGCAGTTATGCCTTAACACGTTTGCAGTAACTTCTTGATCTCTATGCGATGGCGACTTCTTGTGATTTCTGAGCATAAGAATTTCAGTCGGAGACATGATATCCGTGGTGGTCGTTTAATTATTTTGCATTGAAAGGTCCGTGATGAGATCTCGATTGATATTTTATGAGTTATTTTTAGAGAGAATTTTTGCAAAATTTTTAAATTTTTTTATTAGTTTTTTTTTTTTTTTTGTTTATTTTCTTTAAAATTTTATAGAATTTATTGAAATTATAAGTTTGACCGATAACTTTTGTATGATAGGAATGCTTTAAACATTTATCACAGTGCTAAATCTATATATACACTAAAAAACCAGTTTAAATAACACAAATTAAAATTTCACTTCAAAATTTTCTACCAAAAAAAATCTAAAAACATCTAAAAAAAATCAGATTAAAAACAACTCCAACATTTTAAAGGCTAATGCATCCATAGGACTTCCTAGCCCAACGTTACATTCTTGTTGTTAGAGACTTGGAAGCTCGAGGTAGTTGATAAGTGGCCCTTTGTGCTTATCCAAATGTGCCCACCCCATCGTACACATCCCACATCCCAATTAGTCCCTAGTAGGTAGTGGCCGACCATATATGTCACCTTCTTCATAGGTTCACAATCTAACGTTAATGGTGTACATTATTTATTTAAATAATAATTTGTGAAGTACATATTTGGAGATAACTGTCCAACTTACAGTTAACAAAATCAACCCAAATGGTTATCACCTTTTTTATAATAACTATCCTAATTTATAGTTAACTAGTCTATTGCTCATCCCAAACTATCTTCCTCTTACACGCTTTCTATCGCCTCGTTTCACCTAAATTGTATTGGCCAGTGGATATCTAAACTTAGGAACATATTCTTTTATTATGAATATATAGTGTCCATCTTCCTCACCCAAATTCAGTTGGGATTATTATGAATATAGATTGTCCATCCTCCTCACCCAAATTCAGTTGGGATTATTATGAATATATTTTGTCCATCCTCCTCACCAAAATAGAGTTGGGAAATAGATATTTAAGCTTATTACAAATGGATTATGTTCATATATTACCCATCTTAAAATATCTTCCTCATGTTATATTATCATGTAAATACCTATTTACTGCACCTTTAACTATCTTTAGAATATATGTTTTCTTTTTCACTTAATTTGGAAGTGTATACTTAAGTTTATCATAATTTATTTTATTTTATTAGCGATATATATTGTTTTTCTTTTATTCAAATAAAATTGCGTTGAAGCATCGAAGCTTTTTTTATCACCAAGATCACAATGTTTTTATGGTTTATTAATTAAAATTTCTCATTATTAATTAATTTAATGAAAAATAATTAATTTCTCTTTATTATTAATTAATTAAAATTCTTCTTCATTGTTAATTAATTAAAATTCTTTTTTCATTGAATTCAAGTGTTTTTTATTGTTTTTAATTCTATCTTGTCTAGATGCTTTTTAATTATTTTGTATTTTTATGAGATATAAAAGGTAGAGGATCTTTCAACTCACATCTTATTGTTTTTCAAGATTCTTATGTATAGATTTTGTTTTTAACTCTATCTTGTCTAGATACTTTTTGATTATTTTGTATTCTTATGAGATATAAAAGGTAGAGGATTTCTCAACTCATATCTTATTGTTTTTCAAGATTCTTATGTATAGATTGTAACTAAATTCAAAAGCTTTTCCACCATTTAATTATTCGATCTTGATATCTCACTATTTATACATTAATTATATTGTTTTTGTTTTTTAATATTAGTTTTATTTAACATTTATTGAATATCTTGTATCTTTTCATATAGAAAATATAGTAAAGTATAATTGGTATTTCTTTTAAGAGAAGGAGCACTTTTAATCAGAGAGAATTCACTACAAAAATTTCTTAACTATATTAATCTTTTTATTATTATTTTAAAATTTCTATTGATTGGGAATTATTTAATATGTAATTCTTTGGTCATGTGTGGCTTTCTTCTCAATGACATATTATATTTTTAGTGAACTCCTATATGTTGTTAGCACAAATCCCAACAACCTCTTATAGTGAGCTTTAGCTAGGGCCATCTTTTTCACCATAAAAAAAAAAACTATATTTTATTGAAAATAAAAGGTAATTACATAATTCATGGTTCTATATCATTTATCGATCCACTCAGATCATTAGTCTAGGTCCATCTTTTACATGCTTACAATGATTAGCTTGTGTTTTCCTATCAAAGTTTGTTTTGATAAAATTTAAATCATGCTTATAATGATTAGTTTGTGTTGTCCTACTAAAGTTTATTTTGATTTGGCAAAATGTAAGTCTGGTCATTTTCATTAGGGTTATTTGATCTCTATTTAATCCATCAATGCATAAAATGAGAATTTTTTTTTTTTTTATTTATTTTTAAAAAAATAAAATAAAATTCTTATTTCTCTTAAACATGATTGAGGTAGTCCCTGGAGGCAACTGAATTGGTGATTGAAGTAATGTGAAATATGTGAAAACTAAAAGATCCAAGGTTCAAATCCCCATGGTTGTGACCCAGTTTACAGAGAGGAAGACATATTGTAAACTCCCAGAGGTTTACTAGTAGTTACCTGTCATGCAGGCTACTGAGTTCCTCTAGGATACAAAAAAAATAAACGTGATTGAGGTCATCTCCCTTTCATCTATTAATTTAATTGACTCTCATATATTTTTGGATATATTTTCTAACATTCACTATAGTAAGTTTTCTTTATCATTCAAAATTGATTATTTTCTCTATTTAAATGTTCCAAACTCCAATTTTTTAAATGATTATTTATAATTTCATTTCTAATCTAAATTCAAAATCACCTTCACATAATTATGTTTAATCATTTTTTTAATAATCTAATATTGTAAAAAATTATATTTATGTAATTTTTTTTTATCACATTATAATTATGCAGTAAGGCATTCCCTCTCGGATGAACTCCCCTCCATACACTCCTATCATCTCTCTGCTTTGTCTGATGAATCGTTAGAAGATTAGAGTGTCTCTAACCATTGATTTAATAATTGAGTTTCAAGGTTTCGAGGTGTGGGCGTTGGTGTACGTGTTGGGCATGCATCTTACTTCAGTTAACCAACTCACCTAGCTATAACTTCATCATTAGATTCCAGATCAGTGACTATGGACAATAGAACCGAATGGTGGTACATGCTTTTGCAGGGAAAAAGCCGAGCCAAGGCCACCTCCATCTCGTGATTTTGGGCCATCCAGGAGGGCCTGTGGAAGAACCTCTTTCATACAAAGTGGCCTCCGCTAGACTCGCAGGTAGCGGTTTTAGGTAGAACTAAAGGATGGTACATGCTTTTGTAGTGGAAAATTTGAACTAAGGGCACCTCCATATCGCACCTTTGGGCCATCCAAAGGACTTGTGGAAGAACCTCTTTCATACAAAGTGGCCTTCACTGGACTTGAAAAGAGTGGTTTCTATCATGACTAAAGAAAGACGTTACAGGAAACTCGATGCTCGCCTCTCAGATGCATTGATTTTGATCAATAAGTCAACTTATTTCAGAGCAGGTTGTTTCTTTGAATCCTTATTTGAAGTTTTAGTTCGGTTCCATGGCGATCATAAGTCCACTAGAGGAAAGGATCCAAGGAAGAAGAATGCCACCAAGGTTAGTGGTTACCTCCATTTGGGTTCAATTTTACTTATTTATGCAAAGGTTGATAGGGCTTTCGTTCTTGACCTTTACAATTTCAACCAATAGATTTTAGGGTTTTAACATTAGGGCTTTTAATGTTTCAGGTTTCCTCATAAGTGTGTTCTAATGGGATTTCCTTTTAGCCATAAAAATGGATTTGTTTATGATATGTGTGGGTATGGATTGATGGACTTGATGGGAATGTATGTCTACTGAATAAGAGGTCCCATGGAGGCATGTCTTAGTTGCTTCTTAGTTGCTTCTGAGGGTAACAAATATTGTAGCTCTAGACATGTAAAGGCCACACCCTACTCTTAGTCTTAACTCTCATGGTTTCCTTATCTAGGTTTGATTTTCCTGTTGAGATCAAGGTGATTTAGACCATCTTGATTTTACTTGATGATTGTGCTCCTTTATATTTAGGTTAAGTATCCTTTGGTTTCTCAAAGCGGCATGCATCAAATCCACATCTTTATCTTTATGCTTGCAGTTCTCCATGTTTTATATAACATTTTAACTCTTGCGCTAGCAAGAAAGTTAAAGAGGAGATTAATTATTTTCTCCAATAACGCCTAGTTGAAATTTTGGCTTGGGTTTTATTGTTTTGATCTCAACATGCAATTATTTCCTATGTTATTACTAATATCTACATGTCTTGCTGATACCTAGGTGAGGCGTTGGAAAGAGTGGTAAAGGGAATCACAAACTTTGGATTATATGTTTTCAAATGGTGAGCTATTTTAGTTCTTCTCCCTTAGTTGGGTTGGTGTGGAATCATAGTTACTTCAGCCTTCGATACTCTTTAAGTTGACAAGTAATAACTAGTTGGTAACCTACAAATAATGCCGAGAAGATAATCCATATAAGGCAACTCCTATATATGGTTCTTCCTGTGTTGAAGAAAATTCAAGATGAGCAGTTTTTGGAACAGGAAGTGGAGGACGAAATTTGAGGTAAATAAATTGATATGTTTCTGAGACAAGTGGGAGTCACAATATTACTTTATACTTCTAGAATTTAACAATCAACCATGTTTACTTACATTTTTGGAAAGGAGTAGCATCAATATTAGAACTTATGAGGGCCAACCTCATTCCAGACGAGAGCTTGTACTGGTATGAAAATTTTCATTGATTAACCCGTCAAATGAAATATTAATATGCACCTGTTTTGATCATGATGTGAATTTATATTTTTTTTTAATAATAAATTCTTGAGAGAACCTGAATTATCCTAGTTATCTAACATATTAATCCAACATCTTTTCTAAGTTTTGCAGTAACAACTGTATTACACCTATTGTTGATTACCATAGAAGATACGCAAATTATTTTTATAATCTCTATCTCATTTGTTGTCGTGAGCTTTGAGAAGGCCATTAGCCTAATGGTGATGAAGTAGAGTATGCTCAACAACAATCTCATTAGAGAGCTAATGCTCTTGTTCGAGACAATCTTGGTGCTTTACCAAGGCGATCTTGCTAGGAAAGCTCGTCCCATGACTTAGATGTTGGCATCGAAGATCCATTGCATTCATTACCTAATTGGAGAGAAAACAATGATGGTACTATACCATTCCCTCCTAATGAACGTGGTGGATGTGGCAGTCAGCTATTACAGTTAAAGCACATTTTAAAGTAAATTGGATTGCAAAACTTGAGAGGAATGTTGTAGAAATGGGTGGTAGCTCTAAAGTTCAAGAGGCCTTAAAAGATTCATAATATTGCTCTTCATGCTTACAGTCTGGTTTTCAAGGAAAGAATGAATTTTCTGACAGCAACCTATGGAAAGAAGCTCTGAGAGAGGGTACAAATGACTATTAATTCTTTAAAAGATGTCTAAGATGAAATAAAGGATCCTGTTTTAGAAGTTGCAAGTCATGGAAATCCCATACTTGATGTCAAAATGAAATAAAGGATCCTATTTTGGAAGTTGCAAGTCATGGAATTCATATACTTGTTGCCACTTAGTAAGTGGGAAATGGTGAAATTGATGAACAATAACTTTTAATGCAGACATTGGAAACAATATTCTTTTTGACAACATTAAACATGAATCTCCCTTTAATCCTATCTTATTTTTGACATCATGTCCAAAGGCCAATTTAGAATCATGATCACAATCCAAGTCACGTTACGGCATATGATGGTCGGATTAAGAGAGAAATATTCAAGAGCCTTGTTGAATATCTAGCGAAAGTAATGTGAATGCAAGGGTTCTCTCTTGTGAATGTAAGTCTTATATTTTCATCTCCAATTTCTTGAATATTGTTGCTAGAAAGTACTTGAAAAAAATCCTCAGATTGGGTTCATTTGGTACCCTAAATAGACTAGAAGGGACATTGAAGAGGCTTTTCTTTTTTGTCCTGGGAATTGTAATTGTAAGGCATGCTTGGGTGAATATGGTTGCCCAAAGGTAATTGATTTTTATATATTTTAACTGTCATTGTAATTGATGTAGATGTTCTTGAAAAAAATGATTTTTTTCCTAATCCATCTGAGGCACCTGTTATATATGGTTCTTCCCATGCTGAAGAAAATTCAGGCTGAGAAGTTGTTGGAATAGGAAGTGGAGGCCAAAATTCGAGGTAAATAAATTAATATGTTTCTGAGACAAGTGGGAGTCATAATATTAGTTTATACTTTTGGAATTTAACAATCAATAATGTTGTAATTACATTTTTGTTCATTAGTAGCATCAATAACAGAACTTTTGAGGGCCAAACTCAATCCAGACGAGAGCCTGTATTGGTATGATTTCATTGATTAACCTGTAAAATGAAATATTAATAAACATCTGTTTTGATCATGATGTTAATTTATATTTTGTTTAATAAGAACTTCTTCAAAGAACCTAGATTATTCTAGTTATCTAACATATTAATCCAACATGTTTGCTAAGTTTTGTAGTAACAACTGTACAACATCTATTGTTGATTACCACAAAAGCTACCCATATTTTTGTTATGATCTCTATCTCATTTGTTGTTGTGGGCTTCGAGAAGGCCATAAGCGTGGTGGTGATGAAGTAGAGTATACTCAACAACAATCTTAAGAGAGAGATAATGCTCTTGTTTGAGACAATCTTTGTGCTTTTATCAAGGAGATCTGGCTAGGAAAGCTTGTCTCATGCCTTAGATGTTGGCATCAAGGATCCATTCCATTTTTTACCTGATTGGAGAGAAAACAATGATGGAACTATACCATGCCCTCCTAAGGAATGTGGTGGATGTGCCAGTTAGTTATTAGAGTTAAAGCACATTTTTAAAGTAAACTGGATTGGAAAAGTTGAGAGGAATGTTGTAGAAATGGGTGGTAGCTCAAAAGTTCAAGAGGCCTTAAAAGATTCAAAATATTTCTCTTCGTGCCTCTAGTATCATTATCAAGAAAGTAGTGAATTTTTTGATAGAAATCTATGAAAAGAAGTTCTAAGAGAGGGTACAAATGACAATTAGTTCTTTAAAAAATGTCTAAGACGAAGGAAAGGAGCTTGTTTTACAAGTTGCAAGTTATGGAATTTGTATACTAGTTTCCAAGATGAAATAAAGGAGCCTGTTTTGGAAGGTGCAAGTCATGGAATTAGTATACTTGTTGCCACTTAGTATGATCAGAATCTGGATTAGGGGAAAAGTTTTCTTAAAAATCAAAGTGCTCAAAATCACTCAAAAACTTAAGGGTTGAGCCTGTCTCGGCGATATAATCCCAACGCAACTTGTTTCACTCAAAACGAAGTTGGGATGAGAAAAACGGAGACTTATGTTCACTTTACCAAATAGAAGAATTTTGAAAAAAGAAATTACAGTCACTGCCACGTGAACAGTAAAGGGTTTGGTAGTGACTATAATTTTTTTTGTTTCAAAATTCTTTTGTTTGGAAAAGGAAACAAAAGTCTCTATCTTTCTCATACGAGCTCCATTTTGAGTGAAACGAGTTGCATTGGGATCGTACCGCCGTGACAAAAATGATCATTTAGGTTTTGAGAAATTCTTAGAACCTTTATTTTTTAGCAAAATTTTGCCCCTAATCCAAATTCTGATCACTCCCTCCCACTGAGAGGCTTTTGGACCCAAAAAATATGGTTATCTAATGAGATCTAAATACTCTTCTCCTTCCCAAGTTTATCAATTGAGTCTACTTGGAAAAATCTCCATGACAACCCCTTGGGTTCACTGACATGCCTTGCCTTGCAAATGGCTTGGTACTTCAACCAATGTTCTCTTTTTGCTACTGACCCAATCCAACACTTGCTGGTTGCGTACTCATTAAACACCCTATTGTACCAAATTGATCCCTCAACGCTTGGAAAGCTGACTAATGGCCTTCCCATTGAGAATCATGTTCCTCCTTTTCAACACATGCTTTCGATGCAAGCTTCTCCTTGGAAACCACTTTTCCAAGTTAAGCCCATCTAAGCGAACTACAACACTGAGTTCCAATATCAGTAATAAAAAGAAAAGAAATGACCATTCTTTTACCTCCACGGTTCCAAATTCCACATCTGGAAGAATGCATTCACCATCTCTTTCGCTTCTTGATTCAACACATCAAATGGTCTACAATGGATGCAATTTATTTTTGGAATTTTTGTCCACTTCCACTTCCTGATTCCATCATCGTCTTGTATTAACATGTTGGTCATGTTATGATCTGAGAATGAAGGTTAATCATGAGCCTGTTTCTCAAGCATGGACCTTCCAAAATCCTGCGACATCTTGTCACAAGAAACACCATTAACCTTGAAAAACACTCATGCAAGAATATAACTTGACGACCTCTTCCTTTTGCTTCTTCAAAGCAATAAATGTCACATCATGTGAACATCACCATGTACTCTTACATATTGGTGTATAAACCATTGACTAAACACAAGTCGACAAAACATGCTTCTTCAAACCACTGACTTTCAAGTCAAGCAAAAGCACGTACAACAACTTGATGATTTACAACAAGAATTCCACATTCTCATGAAATAATTCATCACATCTCCCTTTCATCTTTGGAGATAAAATCAACTATTCCAAGTTGATAAAACAATACATGTAACAATCAATCGACCACACAAGCCAACACTCATGCATGTGCAAATGATAAACATTCTCAAGTTGACAACATACATGTCAGCAAAGAAATCAACCAACACAAGTCAATCACTCATGCATGTTCAAGCACAATGAAACTATTAAAAATTCCACTGTTCACACACACAAACTCTCATGCATGTATAACAATTCTCAACTCTCTTACAAGTACAATCACATGTAGAAGAATCCCATTGGTATGTACGAGCACTTAAAGCGCTGAAATGACCAAATTTGTTGCAATAAAGTGATTCAACATACTCCACTTTCGAACACTTTCCTCGCATAAACATGCAAGTTCAATAATGCAACATGAATGCAAATTTTTAGTTGCAAATTTCCATCTTTGCTGCATCTAAGTGAGTCAACATAACTCTACTTTTCCAACATCTTGCTTCATGCAATATGTAACATACTTTCAAGAGAAAAGAATTGCATCCAAATAACAAGGAAATGCATCAATAAGGCAATATTTGCATCAATTATCAAAATAAATGAAAGGCCTTAACTGGTTAAGAAATCTACCCATCTCTTTCCAAACCTTTTCAATGGTGCTTCTTTTAGCTGCACTTCATCATGTGTATCATCCTGACCCACATCAATTATGGAATCCTCTTTTCCATTCTTGCCAAAATCTCTCTCCACCTTCTTCAAATGTCGTTGATGACTTGTTGGATGCAAAGTCCAACACTTGTCTACAATATGACCCTGCTTATGGCAATGGGTGCAAAATAATTGCATCTTCTTTTCAATATGATTTCCATTATCCAATGGACCTTTGGCTTTCTGTCTATTTTGTTTTTAAAGTTTCCTTTGTATGGTTATCCTCTTCCAATACATCAAAATAGTATGGTTATTCAAACCACAAAAGGAACATGTAAATTTTATCCAATTCTTATGTGAAGATTTACCATGTTTATCATAATCTAAAGAAACTTGATTAAAGGCAAATTTATACCTTCGACATTCACCTTTGTCACCTTCTTGAAGAGGTGAATTTGATGAGGTAGTGGCTCTATTTAGAATACCAACAATGGTTTCAATAATTTGGACCCTATTCTCTAGCGTTTCTTTCAAAAGCACCAAAACATTATTTTTGAGAGGAAATTGAAGATAAACTTGAATTGCATACCCCATTTTCATGCACATACCTGGCTAGGGTTTCCTTGGCATCATAGAGTTGAATCGCCATCTCATGCATGCTTTCAAGAAGCTCTTTCTTCTCCTCCTTCATGGCCATCAACTCCTCTTGAAGTATAGTTTTCTCCTTCCTATCTTCATTCATCTCTTGCACCATATCTCTCATGATGATAAGCTCTTGCAACATCTCTTTATCAAAGAGTCTTGCTAAGGAATATGGATTAGAAATATCACTTGTTGAAGCTTCCATCATGCTTGTAATGCATCAAAAGGATTCACAAACCTTCAAAACATTTCTCAACAAAGAGGCATCTTAGACCATCTCCCTTATTCAACTTACACACATAAACTTGCACACAGTTAAATTCTCCTTTCACAAATACAAAACCAATAGCTAATTTTCTAGCTAACCTTAGAAAACCATCTCATGGTTAAAATGAGCTAACCTCACTTTGATACCAACTTGATCTGAATGTTGGGAAACCTTGTTAATGCTATGCAAGCTCCCTCATCAATATTAATTTTTATTTTTGCTTAGGATCATCTCAAATTAACCAAAATGTGAGGAATTATGTGTCAAGTGTTGAATGTCTTTTATGAGAAATTTATGAGGTTAATTAATTGTTTAAAAAACATATACAACAAGTGAATTGCATAGAAGTAAAACACAAAAACTCATGACACAAAGATGATAAAGGAGTTCACCCCTCCTGGGCTACATGTCCTTGGACCTTCCTCAATGGCCAGGCCCTCTTTGTATTAATGGTCAATCTCTAATTACATGCACCTGCAATGATCCAATGGATTTGTAACATGATCCATTAGATTTAGAAGACCAAAAAACCCAAAAAATGAGTATGAAATCTCTACAATTGGACTTCAGCTGATCTAGGTTTAACCTCCTCTCTTAGTGGCCCTAAGCTTCCTTAAACATCAACGTAGAAAAATCACATATAGAAGTACGTTTCTTCCTCTGCAACCTATTCAATTGCATTTAGAACCTCCAAATCTCTAGGAATGACTCTTTATGAGCCAAAATTGGTCGAATTTTGCAAAAGTTGTGATCTCTTCAATTTTCCCTAGGAAAACTCCACCAAATCTGGAGAAACTCTAGTTAACCGTACCAAAATTGGAGTAGTGCCAAATTTCTCATGCCTCTTAAAACCACCACCAACTGTAGGTTCTTATCCTTCCAAAAGTTTCAAGTATATGGGGTGCACATGGCTGAGAACTGGGGCTAACTATCCTTGGGCATGCTCCCTCCTGGTGCGCTGGCTCTTGGTTATGGAGTAAGGTTGTATGGCGATGTTTCATTGGGGGCCATGGTTAAGCCCTAGACCCTTACTTCCAAACCTTTGATGCTTAACATTTAAATAATCATTCAACCGCATACATGTTAAGTCATGCGGTTGTGGCATAATAGTAGGCCTTGGTTCTTGTGTGGGATGGGTCACAGGTTCAACTCTATCGGCCTGCCGATTAACATTTTTCCACTGCACACCAACTTGCTAGGCCCTTAGGGAGGGACACGTGGTGGCCTCTAGGCTTGCCACATGTCACCTTCTCATTGGTCCTCCGAAGACCACCAAAAAATATCCAACACATAAAACTATTGACCAATCATAAAGTGCCACTTGGTGTGTCCTAATTGACTATTGACCTAATTTTGACCTGCATGGTCACTTTGCAGTCAGTAGCCAGTACTACTAACATCGCAGGTGACTATGCATGTCAAAATTGGGTCAACATTCAATGAGGACATGCCAAGTGGTGCTTGATGATTGGTCGATAGTTTGATGTGTTGGCTTTCTTTTGTTGGCCGTCGGAGGACCAATGAGAAGGTGATGTGTGGCAAGCCCAAAGGCCATCATGTGTCCCTCCCCAAGGGCCTAGCAAGTTAGCATGCAATGGAAAACTATTAATTGGCAAGCCAGTGGAGTCAAACCCGTGACTGCTAACACAAGCACCGAGGCCTATCACTATGCCGCAACCGCATGAATTAACATGTATGTAGTTGAATAAGTATTTAAATTTTAAGCGCCAAAGGTTTGGAGGTAAGGGGCCAAGGCTTAGCCCTGACCCCCAATGAAAAAATTCCATATGACCTTACACCATAACCAAGAGCTAGCGCGCCAGGAGGGAGCCAACACAAGGACATTTACCCACTATTCTCAGCCACATGTGCCCCATATGCCAAAAAATTTCAGAAGGATAAGCACCTATAGTTGGTAGCAATTTTAACAGGCCCGAGAAATCTGGCGCTACCCCAATTTTGGCGGGGCTAACTAGAGTTTCTCCACATTTGGTAGAGTTTTCCTAGGGAAAACTGAAGAGACCATAACTTTTGCCAAATTCAACCAATTTTGGCTCAAAAAGAGTCATTCCTAGATGATTTGGAGGTTCTAAACACAATGGCATAGGTTGTAGAGGCAGAAAGCCACTTTTGTATGTCAAGTTTCTACTTTGATGTTTAAGTAAGCTTAGGGCTAGCAAGAGAGGAGGTCAAGCCTATAGTAACTGAAGTCCAATTGCAGAGCTTGGATATTCATTTTTGGGGGTTTTGGGTCTTATGAATCCAATGGAGTTGGTTTCAAAGCCATTTGAGCACTGCAGGTGCATGTAATCAGAGAATTGACCATTAATTGAAAGAGGGCCTAGCCATTAAAGTAGGTCCAAGGAGATGTAGCCCAGAAGGGGTGAACTTCTTTATTAGATTTGTGTTATGAGTTGTTGTGTCTTAATTCTATGCCATTTACTTGTTTTATATGTGTTTTAAATAGCTAATTATCCTCGTAAATTGCTCATAAAAGACACTCTACACTTGACACATAATTCCTCATTTTGGTTAATTTGAGACGATCCTAAACACATTTTTTTTTTAATATTGATGAGGGAGATTTCATAGAATTAACAAGTTTTCCCAACATTCAGATCATATTATGTCGAAAATGGTGAAAATTATGACCAATAACTTTTGATGTGGACATTGGAAGCAATATGATTTTTGACAACATTAAACATCAAACTCCCTTTAATCCTAGCCTATGTTTGACATCATGTCTAGAGGCCTCTTTAGAATAATGAGCACAATCCAAGTCACATTATGGCATATGATGGTCGGATTAAGAGAGCAATATTTGAGACTAATTGAATATCTATTGAAAGTAATGTGAATACAAGGGTTCTTTCCTATGAATTTAAGGCTTATGTTTTTGTCTCCAATTTCATGAATATTGTTACTAGAAAGTACTTTCAAAAATATGTTTTAAGGGCCATTTGTGAAAGATAATTCAAATCCATTTGAAAGGCTTAGGTGTGAGTCTTCCCCTATTATGTTCCCATCACTATTTTATTTCTGAATGTGTTAATTTTTTAGCCACCATCTTAATTCAAGTTTGTTGCAAATTTTCCATTCCATAGTAGGGAAAAACCTTGGGAAGGTACTGCCAAAAGAATTTCTGCAATATAAAATAATAAATTGAGGTTTCTTGTAGCATGTTTTTGCAGCTTGTCTTTGCCCTGATCAATAATAAGAAACAAAAATAGTGCCCTCATATTGACACTTTGACTCCATATGCCCAATGTGGATAGGCACTAGTCTTGGTTCGTAGATCTATCTATTTCTAAGGTTTGCCATACACTTTATAGAGATAAATCTCAAAGGTTTATCATACACTTTAGAGAGATACATCTCATGTTAGACGATGCTCAGTTGTAACTGTTGGGTGCAGAATAGGGTCTATAAATGTACCAACATTTAATTTGTCAACCCAGAAAGTTCATGAACTTTGAGATGCAACACTCGAAATGCCAGAGAAATCCCCTCACAACCTGCAAAATAAATGCTAGTCTGTCTTGCGTATTCATCTCATCAATAAATGAAATCCTGCACTAAAGAGAATTCAAGAAAACATCAATCCAGGCAATCAAAATCATACAGGAAATACAAGCAATCAATGCAAAAGTAAATTCCAATTACAAGCGAACAGAAGAGAAAACTAAACTAGAAATAAAGTAGTGTCGGCATAATAACAAAAAGACTATAAATGATGGAAGCAATTCAAACCATTTTTCTTCCACTAATTCTACCTACACTAAATTTGTCTGTACTAATTCTGTGTAAAGTTAACTTGAAAGCATCAACAACATAACAAGCAAATTTACTCTGTAAATAAGCTTATGAAGGAAATTAAGTTAATATGAATCTCACCTTCCTTGTACTGAAAATAAATCTTGCAAACTGTCCCGAAGTTAAAGGAAAGTAAATATTATTGTTCGCAATTTGTTTTCATTAATATCGGCTCTGCGACATACAAGTATCATATGGTTTTTGTAAGCATTGTTTAAATGAATATGTCAGTACCTCAAAACCATAATTACTCACATCGTTTTCATGTTTTGGAATATAAATCAATTACAGCTCATCAATGCATAAGCGGATCTTGTAAATAAAAACAACTGGAGGGGCACAATTTGATATGAAGAAATATCCCTAGTGTAAGCACAAATCTCAAGTACAGGAATAATTTCTTAATGCAGCAAATCAATGAAGTTTGGAGCTAAAAGGAAAACATTACACCAAATTAAAAAACATTGACTTGAAGAAGGAAAAGAGACTAAAAGTATTAGAGAGTAAATAATAATATAAATTCTAATAAGTTTAAGAACTATAGAGCATTGTCGAGCTGGTCTAGCGGCCAACCCAACCAGCTCACACCCTTTCTTAACCTGGTTCACACAGTAATTAGATTCATTAGATGCAATGGATGAATAGACAAAGCATGAATAAAAATTTCTTCAATTAATTAAATAAAAAACACAGTCGTTTACATCACGCAAACAATGCTCAGCTGTAGCAAGACAGGAGGAGCGATCCACCAGTTATGAATTGTGTGAGGCTACATTGGGATAGCTCCTTTATCCTTCTGCGCCTTCCTCTCCTACACAATGTGCTTGACTGGATCACTGTCTAATTAATTAACTAAATTTATGACGAATCGTTCTTGCTCCAGGGAATCTCTCATATAACATTAAATTACAATTTAGGATTTTAATTAGACGATTAGAATAGAGGAAGCAGATCACAACATTTTTCCATGAATAAAGTTAGTTTGCAACTGAATGTCGAAACAGGAAAGATTCCAGCGAATCGTTCCTCTTTTCCTGGAACGGTGTTGTTGCTGGACTCCATGTAGGATGGGTGCTATGCTGCATCATAACCACATGGCGTGGATGACGACAGGGCATTGTATTGACTCCAACGTTAATGTGGCTGATCTAATAATTCATACATGATGAAAAAGTTATCTCTCAGAGACTTAGCTCCCCAAAATAGTTCTTGAACACGTCAACGATCTGGTGAAGAAAGAGCAGTATGTTGGCCACATTCAAATCTTGTCTTGAAGCCTTGCCTTCACTACTTTTGCTTCATTAAGATCCAGGTCTCTCTGAATTCGAGTCTTAATAGCATTTTCCATTATATGGTAGCCCTCCTCGAACTTCTTAAGAAAACCAACTACCAATCGCTTTGCACAAATAAACGTTGTTATTTTGAATGAACATGTGAGTAATTCTGTCACACGGAATCTGTCAAGGGTGCGGACACGACTGACCTTCCTAGAAGTCTAAGACATTCTAATGACAAACAAGACAAAATGGAGTGATCTTTCTCTAAATACACCTTTTACAACATGAAAACTACAAGTGTTTAGGCTTACCTTATTCCAAAACGCTGTTGTTGAAGTCCGTTCTTGACGATCCGGATGAGCTCCTCCTTCAAGTCAATTCCTGCAACCACAAACAATCAAACAATTACCAAGCACTTGCATTTCATATAATAAAACATATATTCAACATGCAGACCAAGGAACACATGAAATAACTCATTAACACAAGCTATTGAGAAAAATAAACCAGTTTGTATTAATAACGAAACAAAGAAACTCTTACAACCTGGCCTTGGTGTTGTGCAAGTTCCTCCCAGGGTCCATCAAGGGTTTTCCTCTACTTTGACAAAGCTCACCCTCTTCCAAGTAGAATCAAGTAAAGACAATCTCTCCTTACAAAGGCTCTAATGGAAGACCTAAATCCTGCAGCATTTACCCAAAGAAAATGTATAGCTCCAACCTCTTCTCCTTCTGGCTCAATGCCTTTATTTATAGTGCTGTAAAGAGGTTATTCAGGTCCACTATCAATGGGATCATCCCCCTCTATGGGTGGGATAGCTCCCTTATTGATGGGATAAGTTCCCCCTTAATAGAGATACATGAACCAACTGGAGGCGCATCCATTTCATCAAACCGACCTCTAGAATGTTCTAGAAGTAACCACAAGTAACTTTTTCAAGATAAAACTCGCGCATTTTGCCTTTTACAGAGGGACGCACCTGTCCCTTAACATACAGAGCGTCCATGGACGCAGATTTTGTGAACATGGTCAGCGTCCCCGCAGGTAAGGCTAGAGAGAACCTGCGACCCCAGAGATAAACATAGTTTTTACAAGACTTTCTCTCTTATTTGAGTTTGAGATGGATAACAGAGGCATGAGACTTGCCTAAGAGGGTAGCATGACTGTTGATTTGAGCCATACTAACTGTAAGTAGTCAAGGTGACATTTTTTAGTGTAACAGATTGCCCCCTAAAGTGCGAAGCCTGGAATAGAATAGGGTTTTATAATTCTAGGAAGGGTGAAGCGCTTTATCATTTCAAGGATTGTCTTGTGGATGGCCTGGTTGGAACCTGCAATTTTCAACACAAAATACATGGATAAGATTATATCATCACTGAGGTAGGCATTCCCATACTCAGATTCAAAACTTTAACTAATGGACTAACTATTCTGATACAGGAATGATCTTGCAGTACATCATTTTAATAGACTTTTGTAGACACAGTATGGACGCAGCCATCTGTTTATGATTAGTCTACATAGATAATGAATACAAAACTCCTCGCAGCCTGGATGGTAGAAACTAGATCCAGGGTCTTCACTTCTACTTCCCGAATTGGTACGATTCTAGCCATGTGATTAAATGATTCGATGTCGAACATGGTAGAAACCACTTGATTACCAGTCAATGATGTAAACTGTTAACAAGCGTGAGAGAAACCACCAGTAATGTCAATGGTTCTCAAAGTACCAAGCACAACCCGTGAAATGTGAATAGATGTTTTGATGTCGAACACTTCACGGAATCCTCTGATCGAAAGTCAATGATGTAAACTGACGTCAAAGGCGAGAAACCTGCCATTGATGCATGCAGACTTCAAGGTACTGTCGATTCCTAAGTCATCTTTCTAGATAATGTGTCGATGTCGATAGAAAGCGACCCGTTGCAGGCAAGCCCGCAACACGAAATCATTGTTCAAGTTGAAGAAATGTTGCTGTAAGGACTGACTCAGGGATGGTCAAATGGATGACAAGTATTTTGCAGATGAAAGTTTTTGCTTGCAGACCTCTTGAACACATAACGACACGACAGATGGCTTGGTGACGAATAACTCAAAGTTAATCCCCGAAACGCGGTTAAAGACTTTCAAAGTGATTTGGTCAACTGTGAGGTAAAAGATTTCCCAACCCAGGTGAAATGAAAAGTGTCGTGCTCAAGAGTGGTAATAAAGTTTCTTTTGAGACAAAAGGTAACAAACAGGTTCATTCTTCTCTCTTTTCCCCCACCATTTCTGGCAAGTACCTCTTTATTTTTAACAAGCTTGAGGAGGATAACATATGCTTGATTATAAGCTCATCCTTCAGACAAGTCCAACCTAGTTTAAATTCGAACCCTAGGAAGGAGTGGTTCGTTCCTGTTTGTAATTGAACAGGTCCTTTACTGTAAAAGTTTAACGAGCCCAGTATAGGAGAAACTCGGCGTTTTTCAATTTTAGAGAGTCTGAAAAACTTAAGAAGACTCCAAGTTGAACTTTTTCGTAGATTTGTGTCCCTCAAGCCCGAAAAAGTATAAAATAATACCTGGGGGAACCGCTTGATCTTGCGACCAAGGAGTACTTTCATAATTAGTGCCACTGACCTGAAAAGTAAAAAGTGATCAAGGACACGTCGTTTTATTTCCGTATCGAGTTTGAAACGACAAAAACCCGGCAATCTTTTCCTGATTTTACGGTCATAAAAGAGCTAAAAGGGGACCGTCTTTTAATTCCGTTTTAACGAGTGTAAAAGAAACGCTCGGCGATCTTTTCATATTTTAGGAGTCAGAAAAGAGCTTAAAAGATGACTCTAAGGTTTCACTTTTTCGTAAGTTTTAACGAGTTCGAAAAAATGATAAAAATGTACTCATATGGCCGACTTTCAATTTAATTTACGAGCAGGAAAAGACGGAAAGAACTCGGCATTTTCATTTGTTTTACGAGAATGAAAGATAGCAAAATAATCTCGATATTTTCATGAGTTTAACGAGTCTTGAAAATAACTGAAATTGACTCGAGATAGGTTTCATTTTTACAAAAGCTTGAAACAGAGAAAAACTATGCTTCAGAGTAGTTTCGTTTTTTTTTTACACAAGCTTGAAACAGAGATAAAACTGTGCTTGATGCCCCCTAAGCATAACTGTTAGAGAGCATGCCCCCCTAGCTTCATTTCATTCAACTAAGGTGGATGAAATGAAGGTTCAAGTACGAGATCATTTGAAAGACTTGACCTAAAACTGTAAGAAAATTATGCAAAAAACTGAAATAACTAACCTAAAAACTTAACATCTATAAGATCTCGTCAATCTCTCGACTCAAGTAGAGGAGGATTTGTTTCATTTTTTAACGAGCTTGACACAGGAAAAGAACTATGCTCGGATTCGGTTTCATGTTTACGCAAGCTTGAAACGAAAAACTATGCTTGCTATAAGTTCACATGCCCCCAGCATAAAGATGCAAACCAAGGTACATGCCCCCCAAGCTTCATTGCATTCAATGAGGTGGATGGAATGAAGCTTTACTTTCAAGATCTTGGAAAGAATTGTGGGAGTTGTTTCATTTTTTAGTGAGCTTGACACAAGACAAGGAACTATGCTCATAACTACTCTCTACAATCTACCTAACAAAAACTTAACTCTAAAAACCTTGATTCATTTTTTAACGAGCTTGACACAAGACAAGGAACTATGCTCAAAAAGTTCGCATGCCCCCAGCATAATGATGCGAAATGAGGTACATGCCCCCCAGGCTTCATTGCATTCAACCGGCTGGATGAAATGAAGGTTTACTTTCAATATTTAACTTGAAAAGGGAGTTGTTTCATTTTTAAGGAGGTTGACACAAGAAAAGAACTATCCTCATACCTGATTCATTTTTTTAACGAGGTTGACTCAGTAACAGGAACTGTCCTCATACCTGATTCATTTTTTAATGAGGTTGATTCAGTAACAGGAACTGTCCTCATACCTGATTCATTTTTTAATGAGGTTGACTCAGTAACAGGAACTGTCCTCAAAACCCTACTTTCTACAATCTACTTACATAACCTAACCTTGTTTCATTTTTTAACGAGCTTGACACAAGACAAGGAACTGTGCTCTAAAATCCTTGATTCATTTTTTAATGAGCTTGACACAAGACAAGGAACTATGCTCATGACTACGCTCTACAATCTACCTATTTAACCTACCCTTGTTTCATTTTTTAACGAGCTTGACACAAGATAAGGAACTATGCTCAAAAAGTTCGCATGCCCCCAGCATAATGATGCAAAGCGAGGTACATGCCCCCCAGCCTTCATTGCATTCAATGAGGTGGATGGAATGAAGCTTTACTTTCAAGATCTAGGAAAGACTCGTGGGAGTTGTTTCATTTTTAAGTGAGGTTGACACAGGAAAAGAACTATCCTCAAAACCCTTGTTTCATTTTTTAAACGAGCTTGACACAAGATAAGGAACTATGCTCGTAACTACTCTACAATCTATCTAACAAAAACTCTACCTAAAAGTCCTTGATTCATTTTTTAACGAGCTTGACACAAGATAAGGAACTATGCTCTAAAATCCTTGTTTCATTTTTTAAAACGAGCTTGACACAAGATAAGGAACTATGCTCATAACTACTCTACAATCTACCTACTTAACCTACCCTTGTTTCATTTTTTAGCGAGCTTGACACAAGACAAGGAACTATGCTCAAGAAGTTCGCATGCCCCCAGCATAATGATGCAAAGCGAGGTACATGCCCCCCAGGCTTCATTGCATTCAACCGGCTAGATGAAATGAAGGTTTACTTTCAATATTTAACTTGAAAAGGGAGTTGTTTCATTTTTAAGGAGGTTGACACAAGAAAAGAACTATCCTCATACCTGATTCATTTTTTAACGAGGTTGACTCAGTAACAGGAATTGTCCTCATACCTGATTCATTTTTTAACGAGGTTGACTCAGTAACAGGAACCGTCCTCATAATCCTACTTTCTACAATCTACCTACATATCCTAAAATCTACCTGATTCATTTTTTAATGAGGTTGACTCAGTAAAAGAACTATCCTCATGCACACTGTTTCATTTTTTAACGAGGTCGACACAGTAAAAGGAACTTTCCTCGCTACAGCCTATTTCATTTTTTAACGAGGTTGATACAGGAAAAAACTATCCTCGTACCTGATTCATTTTTTAACGAGGTTGACTCAGTAAAAGAACTGTCCTCATGCTAGCCTATTTCATTTTTTAACGAGGTTGATACAGGAAAAAACTATCCTCGTACTCTTTGTTTCATTTTTTAACGAGGTTGAGACTAGAAGTAAAACTATCCTCGGCCACACTGATTCATTTTTTAATGAGGTTGACACAGTAAAAGGAACTTTCCTCACTGCATCCAGTTTCATTTTTTAACGAGGTTGAGACAGGAACAAACTATCCTCGTCCACACTGATTCATTTTTTAATGAGGTTGACACAGTAAAAGGAACTTTCCTCACGCACACTGATTCATTTTTTAATGAGGTTGACACAGTAAAAGGAACTTTCCTCACCTACACTGATTCATTTTTAAATGAGGTTGACACAGTAAAAGGAACTTTCCTCACACACACTGATTCATTTTTTAACGAGGTTGACACAGTAAAAGGAACTATCCTCGTAACAATGATCATGGCTTCCAACTGGAGGAAAGACATGTCAATGGACACACCTTGATCATGGCTTCCAAGAGGTCTTCATCCGAAGGAAGAATACTTCTTGGGAAGGAACACATGTCAAGGGACTCAAAAGGGATAAGAACATCGTGTTCAAGTAATCCCATAGAGTTTTCCATGTCAATTACCAGAGCTAAATCAAAGGAAGATGAGCAAGCAGTGAGAGGCTCACTTACATCGGTAACTGAAATCATGGGACCGGTTGCCACATAATTAACCCATGGCAGGGTAGATACCACTTTAGAATCAGGAACATTTAGGGGTGTCATATTATTAGTAGTTGAGACAAGACTAGGGAACGAAAGCTGGTCTATAGTCACAATACTGCCATTGTGAGGGAAAGACATCACGCGAAAGAGTGTTGATACGACAGCTTTCATTGCATAAACATAGTCTCGCCCAAGGAGTAAATTGAAATCCAAGGGACCTCGAACTACCATAAGATCAACACAAACAGTTTTACCTTCCAAGGTAATAGAAAACTTAGGAAGGATCCCTAAAGGTTCACTAATTGTTCTGTTAAAAGCTTTCAGATTCTGCGTAATAGGCGCAAGCTGAGGGGAACCCAAAGCTTTCCAAACAGCTGAGGATAAAATACTAACAGAAGCACCTTCATCTACCTGAGTACGATGTATGTCCCTACCACCAGCCTTGACAATGATTTGGAAAGGGATGGAGGAAGGAAGACAAGGTTCTGTCAGTCTATTCCAGTCAAAGGAAAAGACCTCAGTACTTGGAGGGGGTTTTGTAGAAACAGGTGAAATGCCCCCTGGCATAGAAGAATCCGATGTAACAAGAATAACATCAGCGGTATGAAATTTACTCTCGAAAAGGAGAGTGTGATCGACCGAATGTGAAATTGAATCGACCACTTGATCAACTAATGGATCATCAACCTGAGTGACATGAGTTTCACTCTCCAATGGGAGAGTGTGACCGACTGTATTTGAATTTGAATCAATCACTCCGTCAGTTGACGGTAGGTTGGGAGAAAGTTTACGGTAACCAGTTGGAAATTCTTGCTGTGGAACAGTAAGGTTTTCCAATAATTTTGAGGCTTCATCCATGTGAGGGCAAATGTGAGTTTGATGACTCCCTTTGCATAACTTACAAGGAAACCTAACTTTACCCTTTTTCCCAGGAACCTGACTATCACTGGTTGATGGATCAACGGAAAGTTGATGGGATTTTTCTGACCATACTTCCAAGACCTTTGGAATACCAGGACAATTGACAAGGAAGTGGTCACCCTTACAAAGCCTGCAAGGGTATTTGGGTTTACGGTGCATGTCGGAATTTTCCTCAACAAAACTAACACTTACTGCCATGGTTGGTTGGTTGACTTCTTTCTTATCTTGCTTATTCTTCTTCTTCTTCTTCCCTTTCTTCTTCTTCTTAGCCTCCTGGTTACTAGCATCAAGGCTTTTACCAGGCGAAGAGGAAGAAATGGAGGAAGAAAAATTAGGCGAGGAAGGTAAAGGGTCAACAGAAGGTTGGTGATGTTGAGATGGTGAACTCTGTTGAGGTGAAGCATCCAGTTGAGGTGGAACAATTGGAGTATTTTGGGCCAACGAAGTTGAAAATAACCATATCGGTAAACCTATTGTAAATCCAGGTAATGACAAAGTAGCCATATAAGGAGGACCAACATTTCCAAAGTAAGGAAAAGTACTAGGATTCTGATTAGGAGGGGTTCCTAGGTTGATAAATTCCGGAACATTTGCCATTATATTCAACTTCAGTGAATTTTATTAACAATTTAAAACTAAAATTAACAATTCACAATTCACACTTAACAACTAAAATTCACAATTCACACCTATGGTCTCTAAAAGTAAAAACAAACAAATTAACACGCGCTATCAAATCTAGGAGTCAAACCACACACAAATAGTAAGCTCTCCGGACCGAAAACACTAGTTGGTGATGAAGCCCAACCTCGCAGAATTCAGTACAGAAATGGCGGGTGGAACAGTTACCCCGGCAACCTGCTTAATGAATAGACCGGCACAAGTTCCTCCACTTTAACCGTCTCGAAGTGAAGTGAACCCCCCGGAAAATCCAAGTGAGTATAACCGACGTCTGCTCCAGGTACAGTGGGACCTTCCCTCCACCGTCACCTCGGTAGAACCCTAAAGATTATGGTCACTAAGGTCACCAACAGTAACAAATACACCTGGGGGAACAGTCTAAACTCCGATAGCACGCAAGGGCAGAGTAGCAAGCTCAATCCCCTTACCGGCTCCTTGACAACAATCCAAGGTTTACCGACAAGTGACCCCTGGCTCCTCGACAATGGTTAATCCGAGGTTTACCGTTTGTAATACGTACTGTCTGGCGTCGTTCCCAACGAGGGGGGAATGATCCCCTCACTGGTTCGGACACGAGCTCGTGCTTCTCCTTTAAGAGGAGCTTTCCCAGAGTGCAATTGAAACAATTGGATTTATTCTACTCAAGATAAACTATCTGTTTGGTTTTGTAGTCTTGGAGAGTTAAGTACTCACCTACTCCAAGACCCTAGCCTAAGCTATGTTGGTGTATCAGAGCCCTAGAAATGTAAAAATTACTAGATGAATTTTAATTAAGCGCCGTGTTATTAAGGCTGTTATTACTCAAAGGGGTAAATGGAGATGAAACCAATGGTGTTATGACCCGACTCAACTGAATGCAATCGAATATGATAATGTAATCTTTCCAATTCGATGAATCCTAACTAAAGTAAGGAGAGAGTTTCCATTCACTTCCAACAATGCAAAAAATTGATCATTAAGAGAAAATTTATCAAATTCTCTAATGCACTAATTTCATCAAGAAAAACTAATGCAAATCAATTCCAAACCAATTTTTATTTTTATTTTTGTGTAAATTCAAATCAAAGAAAGCTGATCTAAATCTACGATTGATTTTTCAGAATGTAAACTATGCAATTGTAATCTAAGCACAATTCACTCGAAAAGTATGCAAATGTAATCTATGCACATTTTTCAATCATATTCTGAAACTGAGAACTCTAATTATGCAAATGTGATCTATGCAAGAGAATTCTCAAACACAAGATGATTCTAATGTAATCTAAGAACCAATCAAGTGCAAGTCGAGAAAATTGGGTGAGAGTTCCAAAGATCAAAACATAAAAACACTCAAAGGCGATTAACACTCATACACAATTTAGCCCCCCCCGGCGAATGAGGGGGAAATTTTTTTTGCAAAAACAAAAGCAAAAAGATGCAAAATTGTGAAAAGACTGAGAGAAACCTCCAAGTAATGACCAAAGGAAATCAAATTAAGAAATGAGGGGGAAATTTTTTTTGCAAAAACAAAAGCAAAAAGATGCAAAATTGTGAAAAGACTGAGAGAAACCTCCAAGTAATGACCAAAGGAAATCAAATTAAGAAATGAGGGGGAAATTTTTTTTGCAAAAAAAAAAGCAAAAAGATGCAAAATTGTGAAAAGACTGAGAGAAACCTCCAAGTAATGACCAAAGGAAATCAAATTAAGAATTTCTCAAAAAAGAGACTCAAAACACCCAATTGATGAAAGCTAAAGCAGGAATGCCAATGAAACAAGCTTAGGTGAAGATTCTGGGCAAGGGACTAATGAATCTGGGCAGAAAAAACTAAGAAAAAACAAAATCTAAGAGCAAAAAAGGCAAAAAATGGAATTTTCTCAAATTTTGGCAGGGGACGCAGGCAACCCGTTAGCACAAGTGCGGGCCCGCTCTGTGCACACAGCAAAAGTGCGTCCAGGGACGCACTGTGCAGCACTCAGAGGGTGCGTCCGTCTGAAAAACTCAATAAAAACCAAAATAAAACTAATCCTAAGCTAACCCACCCAGAGACAGCATCACAGAGCCAAAACCAGAAAAATAAACCAATTTTCTCAAAGCAAAGTTCACATAAAGGAAAAGACTTTTCACATTAATGGAATTCCCCAGTGGAGTCGCCAATTTGTCACACGGAATCTGTCAAGGGTGCGGACACGACTGACCTTCCTAGAAGTCTAAGACATTCTAATGACAAACAAGACAAAATGGAGTGATCTTTCTCTAAATACACCTTTTACAACATGAAAACTACAAGTGTTTAGGCTTACCTTATTCCAAAACGCTGTTGTTGAAGTCCGTTCTTGACGATCCGGATGAGCTCCTCCTTCAAGTCAATTCCTGCAACCACAAACAATCAAACAATTACCAAGCACTTGCATTTCATATAATAAAACATATATTCAACATGCAGACCAAGGAACACATGAAATAACTCATTAACACAAGCTATTGAGAAAAATAAACCAGTTTGTATTAATAACGAAACAAAGAAACTCTTACAACCTGGCCTTGGTGTTGTGCAAGTTCCTCCCAGGGTCCATCAAGGGTTTTCCTCTACTTTGACAAAGCTCACCCTCTTCCAAGTAGAATCAAGTAAAGACAATCTCTCCTTACAAAGGCTCTAATGGAAGACCTAAATCCTGCAGCATTTACCCAAAGAAAATGTATAGCTCCAACCTCTTCTCCTTCTGGCTCAATGCCTTTATTTATAGTGCTGTAAAGAGGTTATTCAGGTCCACTATCAATGGGATCATCCCCCTCTATGGGTGGGATAGCTCCCTTATTGATGGGATAAGTTCCCCCTTAATAGAGATACATGAACCAACTGGAGGCGCATCCATTTCATCAAACCGACCTCTAGAATGTTCTAGAAGTAACCACAAGTAACTTTTTCAAGATAAAACTCGCGCATTTTGCCTTTTACAGAGGGACGCACCTGTCCCTTAACATACAGAGCGTCCATGGACGCAGATTTTGTGAACATGGTCAGCGTCCCCGCAGGTAAGGCTAGAGAGAACCTGCGACCCCAGAGATAAACATAGTTTTTACAAGACTTTCTCTCTTATTTGAGTTTGAGATGGATAACAGAGGCATGAGACTTGCCTAAGAGGGTAGCATGACTGTTGATTTGAGCCATACTAACTGTAAGTAGTCAAGGTGACATTTTTTAGTGTAACAAATTCTCCTCTGTGTACTCAATCGTAGTAAGAATGTGCTCGAATGCAAGTCCCAGCAAAGCATTGGTGGCCAGAACATCAATCATTGTCCCTTTCACTTTCTCAGAGTTAGCTGTATCCATCACCAATTATTGTTGGATTACGGACAATGTTTTTAGTATTTCCACCGCACGAGCAGTGGGCATGACTAATTCCAGACTTCCCCCGATAAGTTCGCAGCATGAAATACATAGTATTGAAGGCATGAAATTTCTGTCATGACAATAGTTCAAAGCATCCCCAATGCTTGCCACTTCAGGTATGTCGCGTCCAACTTTGGCACATCATCACCATCTACAAAACGCTACAATAGTGACCCTAGCAACAAATTCTTTGATATGAAATATGTGACCAAGCTATAGTGTGTCGAGTCGGGTAATCAAAGGTTTATAACTAGTGAAAATAGTCCCTTTCCTGCAGTAATCAATAATTCATAGAGATAGCAGAAAGATTATCATAGGGTTGCTAATAACATTTGCCACAATTCGAGCCCTGTGAACTAGAGGGTTTAAGTACAGGTACAGAGAATGTAAGTTCAGTCTAGGAATCCTTTGGAGTGTAGGAAGCCCACTGTAACTAGTGTAGGAATCCCAATGCACGGTGCAAGCAGGTAAGTGCAATGGTCCAGGCATGTGAATGCACTGGTGCAGGCACGTCCCAAAGTATAATAAAAATAGTTTTAATCTTGCAACATACAAGCCTTAATTAAACTCTCATTAATGCTATTTTAATCCTGTTAAAACAAAGAAGTAACAAATACTCTTAGAAAATAAGCACTTAGTCAATTGACAACATTAGAGAAATGAATAAAAACAAGACAAAACTGAGACCCAACATCCCCCTATGCTGACCATTTTGCATGTCCTCATGCAAGGAATTCTGGTACTATCACTTCCTTGCAAAAAAAAAATAGAATTAGAAACATTTGTAGGCGTTCAAAATGATGTTCCTACAATTTTTCGTGATCACACTTCCTGTGCTAGTTAAAGCTTGCTCTAAAAACAGAGTGCCTACTGGACTCTTTATTTTCTTAAATTAATTTCAAGAAAACCTAAAATGAAAATTGCTATAAAAACTAAATTGCACGGATGGTGTTATTACTTGGATAAAATAGCTAACTTTCAAAATTTCCAAAAGAATATCTCGTAGGCATCCTTGATCAAAAGTTACACTTTAAAATTCTCATTGTAAATGTGAGTGACATAATTTAAAAGCATGGTGTTAAAAGTAGACATAGTAATACCTTCCCATAGTGACCATTTTACCATTATCCATGTATAGTTGAAGCTCCTCTTTCCTGGGCACAATGAATTACCTGCACTAAGGGTCCCCACGCCCATAAAAATCATTCCAAAAAGATAGAACTCCAAGGTATAACAACAGAAGGATTTTAGAGCCATTCTCAAAGAGATTGATAGTGAGTTCACAAAAAGCAAAAATAACCAAGTAAATTATAGTGTAGAGTGAACTTTAATACCACAGGCATGGCCGTGCTACTTGTAGGCGTCCATAGCCTTGATAGGGATACCTTTTAATCTTATGAAATGCTTTTGTCCCACCTATTAGATATAGATTCAAAGTCATTTAAGAACATTTACTTTTTTTCTTTTTATAAGTTAATTGAGGTCCACTGTCCTATCTTGGTAACCAACTATCGACAGTGCCATTCACAAGAACTAACAAGAATGAATGAGCCAGCTCACGATGAGACCTCTTATCTTCTAGTTTTTCAACTGAAAGCCATTACCCTGGCTTGGTGACCAGTGTGGTAATGTCATTCTCCTTAGGACCCATGATCATAATAGATCGACTCACAATCAAACCTCCTATCCCTCAATTAATTCGTTTATGTTTTTAGGAAAAAAAATCTGATTATGGTTAACCTTAGATGGGTTACTTAATAGGTGGGAAGCAAATATACTCCTTAAGAGTGTAGGATGGTGTGAAATGTTTTTAATTACTATTCTTTACTAGTTGGTCATGCTATCCTTAGAACTTATTTAAAAAAACATCTGAGATAATAACCAAAAATATTCCTTGAGTTTATCATGTCAGGGTTCTTTATGAAATCTTATTGGATTTTTGTAGGCGTGGTCCACCATAGGAGGTTTTTCACTGGTCCCTTAGAAGAGGAATTTGAAAAGATTTTCTGGATGATAGTTTGTTAGAATAGGAAAAAGTATTACATGTAACTTAAAACAATATCCTTGATTGACATGTTGATAAACAATCAAAGTCACTTTAAAATATGTGGTATTAAGTGTAAATTTCTTCTGACAAGTCTTACTGTGAGAGTGCATGATAATAAAAATTTCAAAAGTTTTTCTTTTAGGGAGTCACAAGCTCATGAGTGTTGTTATGCATTTTTATACATTATTCTCCTATTATCCTACCCTATTTTTAAAGAAAGAAATATCACCTTTAAGTGAAGGCATACTTTCAATGAAGCCATGTGCATAACAAAATACTAAATATACTCACACTCAAGCTTAAAATGCAAACTTTAGTGCATATCAAAGTATGAGAAACCAACTTACTTACTTGAAATGGTACCAAGTGTTTTTGAATGATGAGGGAATGGGGTGTACTAACAATTGTTTGGAACCAGGATTCAATAGGACACCCATATTCATGGTTCTCCAACTTGTGTAGGTCTTCTAGAGCTTCAAGATTTCTCTCTTTAGATTGACAATGATGGTTAAGGGAAACTCTAGGGTTTTCTTCTTTGGGAGCTTCAAAAAAAGTTTTCGAACAAGTTCCAATCATGGATTTCTTCTCTAATGGTTTAATGATTAAAGTTTCTTCCCGAGGTAAATGTTGTGTTGTAATAGGGGAATTTTACGAATTCACTCCTCTCGCCTCTCTAAAAGATATGACATTACATTTGATAGGGGAGCGAGTAGGAAAAATAGGTGTTTTAAATTGATGTGAAACTTGATTGTTGAAATTAGGGTTTGGTTGCACAAATGGTTGGGACCATAGAGAGAGATAACATGGTGGTACACTAGACGGGAATTGTAACTGTTGTGGCTTAGGTAATGGAATTTGCATGGGGAATTTCCCTAGACAGGAGGCTTCAAAACATCGTTGAGGTTGTGGGAATATCTGGCTCCAAGGAGAGGGCCATTGTGGGAATATGGCCAGGTATCGAATCAAAGGAGGATTATAAGTCTTCCATGGAATTGTGGGGTTGTATATGTGTTGAGGAACCTATTGGGGACAATAAATATTACTCTAAGTATTAAATGATGATGAGTTTTGAGTTATACATGGCGGTCGATTTATTTCCTTACTTGATTCTTTAAATACATGTTGAAACCCCGAAAATGATGGTAAATAATTTGTTGAATGATCCTCCTTACACTGCTTCTGTTCTTCCTGCAAATCGTCTAATTGTAAATTTAGAAAAGATTTTGTAGCTCCTATTTTTGTAGTAGATTCCAAAAATTGAGAAGAAAGTTCTCTAGAATTCTTGCCGATCTTGGAGATTCCTCTTGAATAACTAATGCATAATTTACAAACATTATCATATGGTAGGTGAGAAACATCATTGTCTCCTATGAGATTTAAAGGTTCTAAAAATTCATCTTTGATTCCTTTGAGTATGAGTGTTTTCAAGGTCTCTTTTACCAAATTCTTATGTTTTGATTTTTGGAGGTTGTACCTAAATCGCTCCACATAATCCTCCAAGCTTTCATTTTACCCTTGTTTTATTCGAAAAATATCTTCACCGGCCTAGAAATAGTCTTGATATTTCTCCAAGAATAAATTCTTCATGTCTTCCCATGTTTGAAAGGAGTTCCCACCAAGGCTCATGAACCATGGGAGAGCTACTCCTTTAAGAGTAATAGGAAACACTTGCAACCTTTGAGAATTAGTACAATAACCATATGCTCTACAAAGTACTTCAAATTCAAATAAGAATGTATTTGGGTCTTCATTTTCCAAACCACGAAATTTTGGTAGTGCAGATGGGGGAATATTATGCATTTGAGCCACTCCTAGATCTTTGATAGGAAATTCAAAAGTAAAAATGTTTTCCATTTCTTACCAAACTAAAAGAGGTTCTCCATGTACTAGTTCGAGATTCCTTATTTGAATGTTCCTGGAAACTAATCAGTGAAATAGGTGCATTGAATGATTAAATTAGCCTCAAAACTCTTCATTAAAAAGAAAATGCCTCGAAATACCATTTCTTTATCTTTACAAGCTAGTTGGTATATATTGTTAGCATGTGGTTGAATAGATAAATGGGGGGTTCTTACAACACCCAAGAAATGAAAAAAAAATTAAAAAGAATGTAGGAAAGAAACAATTTCAAAGAATAAATTCTAAGCAAATGAAGTTTGTAAAAAACTAAGTAAAGAGAAAACCAAACTGCAATAGGTTACCAAGGTCAATCCCATAAGTGCCTCCCTGGCAATGGCGCAAAAATGTTGGGTGTAGTATAGGGTCTATAAATGTACCAACATTTAATTTTTCAATCCGGAAAGTTTGTGAACTTCAAGACGCAGCACTGGAAATGCCAGAGAAAGCCCCTGACAACCTGCAAAATAAATGCTAGTCTATCTTGTGTATTAATCTCATCAATAAATGAAATCCTGCACTAAAGAGAATTCAAGAAAACATCAATCTAGGAAATCAAAATCATATGGGAAATACAAGCAATCAATGCGAAAGGAAATTCTAATTACAAGCGAACAGAAGGGAAAACTGAACCAGAAATAAAATAGTGTTGGCATAATAACAAGAAGACTGTAAATGTTGGAAGCAATTCAAACCATTCTGCTTGCACTAATTCTACCTGTACTAATTCTATGTAAAGTTAACTTGAAAGCATCAGCAACATAACAAGGAAATTTATTGTGTAAAGAAACTTATGAAGGAAACTAATTTAATATGAATCTTACCTTCCTTGTCTTGAAAATAAATCTTGAAAACTGTCTAGAAGTTAAAGGAAAGTAAATGTTATTGTTCACAACTTGTTTTCATTAATACTGGCTCTGCGGCATACAAGTATCATATGGTTTTTGTAAGCATTTTTTAAATGAATATGTCAGTACCTCAAAACCATAATTACTAACATCTTTTTCATGTTTTGGAATACAAATTAATTACATCTTATCAATACATAAGCAGATCTTGTAAATAAAAAAAAATCGAGGGGCACAATTTGATATGAAGAAATATCCCCAGTGTAGGCACAAATCTCAAGTACATGAATAATTTCTTAATGCAGCAAATCGATGAAGTTTGGAGCTAAAAGGAAAACGTAAAAACAAATTAAATAACATTGACTTGAAGAAGGAAAAGAGACTGAAAGTATTACACATTAAATAATAATCTAAATGCTAATAATTTTAAGAAATGTAGAGCAATGTCGAGCTGCTCTGGTGGCAAACCTAGCCAGCTCACACACTCATTTAACCTCGTTCACATAGTAATTAGATTAGTTAGATGCAATGGATGAATAAACAAAGCATGAATAAAAATTGCTTCAATTAATTAAAAAAACTGAGTCTTGTACATCACGCAGACAATGCTTAGCTCCAATGTCAAGACAAGAGGAGCACTAATCCACCAGTTATGAACTACGTGAGGCTACATTGGGACAACTCCTCCACCCTTTTGTGCCTTCCTCTCCTGCGCACTATCCTTGGCTAGATCATTGTCTACTTAATTAACTAAATTTCTGACTAATCGTTCTTGCTCCCGGTAATCTCTTATATAGCATTAAATTACAATTTGGGCTTTTAATTAGCCGATTAGAATAGACGAAGAAAATCTCAACAATTTTCCGTGAATAAAGTTGGTTTGCAACTGAATGTCAAAACATGGATGACTCTGGCGAATCGTTCCTCCTTTCCTTGAACGGTGTTGTTGCTGGACTCCACATAGGATCGGTGCTACACTGCATCATAACCACGTGGCATAGATGAGGATAGGGCATTGTGTTGACACCAGTGTTAATGTGGCTAATCTAATAATTCATGCATGACGAAAATGTTGTCTCTCAGAGACTCAGCTCCCCAAAATAGTGCTTGAACACGTCCATGACCTGGTGAAGAAAGAGCAATAGGTTGGCCGCATTGCAATCTTGTCTTCAAGCCTTTCCTTCACTACTTCTACTTCATTAAGATCTAGGCCTCTGTGAATTCCAGTCATAATAGCATTTTCCATTAAATGCCAACCCTAGTCGAACTTCTTTAGAAAACTAGCTACCAATTGGTCTACACAAATAAACATTGTTATGTTGAATGGACATGTGAGTAATTCTCCACAATGTACTCAATCACAGTAACAATGTGTTTGAGTGCAAGTCCCAGCAAAGTGTTGGTGGCCAGAACGATAGTCGTTGTCCCTTTCATTTTCTCAGAGTTAGTTGTATCCATCACCAATTTTTTTTGGATTACGGACAATGTTTCTAGTAATTCCACCACACGAGCAGTGGGCATGACTAATTCCACATTGCCCTCGACAAGTTCGTAGCATGAAACGCATAGTATTGAAGGCATGAACTTTCTGTCATGACAATAATTCAATGCATCCCTAATGCTTGCCACTTCAGGTATGTTGCGTCCAACTTTGGCACATCATCACCATCTACAAAACGCTGCAATAGTGACCCCAAAAGCAACTACTTCGATATGAAATATGTGACCAAGCTATAGTGTGTTGAGCCGGGTAATCAGAGGTTTATAACCAGTGAAAATAGTCCCTTTCCTGTAGCAATCAATAATGCGCAGAGATAGCAGAAAGATTATCATAGGATTGCTAATAATATTTGCCACAATTCGAGCCCCATGAACTGGAGGGTTTGAGTACAGGTACAGAGAATGTAGGTTTAGTCCAAGAATCTTTCGGAGTGCAAGAATCCCACTGTAACTAGTTCAGGAATCCCAATGCATTATGCAGGCAGGTAAGTGCAATGGTGTAATCATGTGAATGCACTAGTGCGGGCATGTCCCAAAGATTAATACAACCAGTTTTATGTTGGCATTATGTTCTTTGGTATGGCTATATGTTACAGATGTTGTACTTGATGGCAACTCCCATGACAAGGGTCTCATTTTATTGAAAAATAAGAAGGACGCAGGATATCAGTTCAGAAGGTGCGTACCCGCAGGGACCGCGTCCAGAGACGCAGGCCAGCCATTCAGGAGGTGCGTCCACCCAGTGCACACATTTCAAGGCAGAGAAAAGCTCACGTGGGGGTTTCTTGTGTTTTACTCTTGGTATCTAGCCGACGGTATTGTGTTATTATGGTGTCGGCTCGTGGTATTGTTCCATGATTTGAGGAGGAGCTTGCCTATATAAAGCAAAGGAGATCATTTGGTTTAGGCATGGTTTTGGTTGAATATATTATGAGGGCTAGATCTGGTCTAGATCTAAACAAGGCGAATCTACTGATGGACCGAGATCTCTTCGACGCATGTTCAGATCTATAGATTTGACTGTCTGGGTTACTTCTGAAGTCTTGAAATCATCTATGCCCGGAGGGACGCAGGTACAGTAAGGGTTCAGGTGCGCCGGGACGCAGGCGCAGAAGGGTTCAGCTGCACCGGGATGCAAGCGCAGAAGGGTTCAGGTGCGTCGCGACGCAAGAGCAGAAGGGTTCAGGTGCGTCGGGACGCAGGCGCAGAAGGGTTCAGGTGCGTCGGGACGCAGGCAGTTCAATAGACTCGGAGCGAGGGACGCAAGCTATCAGTTGAGCAAGGTGCGTCTGGGACGCAGGCTAGCAGTTAAGCAGGGTGAGTCCGGGAAGCAGGCTAGCAGTTGAGCAGGGTGAGTCCAGGAAGCAGGCTAGCAGTTGAACAGGGTGAGTCCGGAAGCAGGCTAGCACTGGAGCAGGGTGCTTCCTTCTCTTAAAATCTTTGTTTATCATTGTTGTTTTCTGGGATTGGTCCTATTACTATTGATCTAGTTACTACAGTTGATTGGGTGATTCTCTCATACTTGATGATCAATTGATGCTTATGGATCCAGTTTGAAAATTTATGAAAAGTGGTCCTTGTAAGAAAAGAAGTAGGGGGTTGTAGCTCCCTTCCAGGAGAGACTGGAAAACGAGAGAGAGTTGTAGCTCTCTGCAGGTTGCAGCCTGCGTACTGGTAAAGGACTGCACCAGTACAAAACTATTGTAAAAGAAGTTTCTAATTTGAAAGAAGATAGAGACATATTGCAGCAGGTGGTTTTCACCCACATTGGGTTTCCACCTTACATCTTGTGTTCTTTGGTGTGACTATCTGTTTTCTTTGTTCATGCACATTATTTTATGGTACTGACATGCAAATATAATTCAAAGATCAAATAAGGAAGGTTCATTAAAAGAATTAGATAATACTGATTCACCCCCCCCCTCTCAGTATTATTTCCAACAATTGGTATCGGAGCAGGTCCTTCTGAGGAAGCTTGATCGCTTGAAGGAAAAGATCCATCAGAATGGCTAATCCAGAAAGAGAGGCACACATCAGGCCACCAGTCTTTGACGGGAACAATTTTACTCACTGGAAGATAAGAACCACTGCATATCTACAATCACTTGGAGCAGAAGTTTGGGGAATCATAGAAGGAGGATACAAATTCCCATCAGCAACTCCTACAGATCCAGCAGAGAAAAAGCAATATGAGCTCAATGCCAAAGCTGTTACTGTCCTATTGAGTAGTTTGACTCAATCAAAATTTATGAAGATCATGCATTTCAAATCAGCTAAGGAAATATGGGACAAAATCGTCACAAGCTACGAAGGAGATGATCAGGTAAAAAGAGCAAAGCTTCAAACTCTCAGAATCTGGTATGAAACTCTTAAGATGCGTAATAATGAAAGCATAGCTAATTATTTCCTGCGTATGGATGAGATTGTGAATTGTATGAGGGATCTGGGTGAAGAATTTGAGGAAGTTGTCTTAGTTGAAAAATTTTGAGATCTCTGTCTGCTAAATTTGACTCTAAAGTATCTGCCATAGAAGAAAAGGAGAATGTGCAGAAAATCACCATGTCACAACTTCATGGGATCTTAACTTCTTTTGAAATGCGACAAGAGGTACCACCAGAGGCCGCATTCGAAATATCAGAGGAAGAAGATGAGGTAAATTTTGTCAAGAATCTTGAACGGGGAACTGGACGGTTCAAAGGTAAGCTACCTTTCAAATGTTTTCTATGTGGTAGAGTTGGTCACTATGCTGCTAGATGTCCTCATAACAAAGGAAAGATATCTGAAGAAGATGGTAGAAGCTATTATACCCATATTAAAAGTTCATTCAATGATAGTGAAGATATTAGAAGTCTCATGGCACATAAGAAGAAGAATGCTTCATCCAATAATAGCGAATATATTAAAAGTCTCATGGCACATGAAGAGAAGAATGCAGAAACTGAAGAAGTTGCCAAATTAAAAGAACAATTGGAGACAGAAATCAGGGTAAGGGAGCAATTGCAGGATATAGTAAAGGATCAGAGTAAAACTATTCAGAAACTTGAATCAAGGATCCTCTCTCTAAAAGAAGATCTTAAAAAATCAAGAGAACAGAACAGAGAAGATCTTGAAGATCAAGAACATGAAGTGAACAAACTAAAGCGACAAGTGGAAGAAGGAAGAAAAGCTGAAGAAGACCTAAGGAATCAATATCTGAAAAAGGAAGAACAACATCAAGTTGAGGTAAATATCTTGAAAGGTAAAATAGAAGAAAAGGATAAGCTTTTACGATTTCAAGATAGTACTAAAGTCTTGGATGATATTCTTAATAGTCAAAGGTCTCCTGCTATCAAGACTGGTCTTGGTTTTCATGAATATGTTGAAGCTGAATCTAGTTCACAAGGTGAGGCAAGAAACTCTAATGAGAAATCTGAAATGCTCAACGAGGAACAACCAAGGAAAGAAATTCCTCAAAGAAGATCCTTTACTCCTAACTATGATAGACGATTATTTCCTCCACTAAAAAATGTTGAATGTTATGTATGTCATAATCTTGGACATGTTGTAGCCAGATGTAGAAGTAGAATGGTTCACGACAGATCATCGCATCCCAGGTATTTCAGAGGATATTGTTTTGCCTGCAATGCATATGGACACAAAGCAATTGATTGTGATAGAAGGAACATGAAAAATGTAAGATGTTATACATGCAACAACTATGGGCATAAAGCAAGGGAATGCAGGAGCAGATTTCAAAATTCAAAACAAAAGGACCATACATCATCACAGTTGCAGGAATTGAAGAAGACAGAGACAGAAAGGTGTGGCATAATTCAGACAGCGGACATAACAGACACAGGGGAATCTGAAAGTGATGAAATTCAGTATTCCATCTTGCATACGCTGATATAATGAAGACAAGTCGCGTATATACGCGAGTTACAGGCTGCAAAGTCACGTATATGAAGAAAGGGCAGCAGAACATACTCAGGTTCAGTCATGGTTGGCTCAGGCTCAGGGGGAGCAGAACAGACTCAGGAAATGGTTCAGTCATGGTTAGCTCACAGGTTCAGGGGGAGCATATAATGCATTGTTGGCATTATGGAGGATGGTCAGAAGGAGATCTTGCTGCAATATGTCTCTATCTCTTTCATGGTGGATTATGGTTCTTTGTTGCAGATCTGGTTCATTTTCAGGAGGAGCATGATCTTAGGGGGAGCATACCCCTTTGCCCTTGATGTCAAAGGGGGAGAATGAAGCTGAAGATTGTAAGGTTGCCATCAAGTCCAAAGGGGGAGATTGTTGGCATTATGTTCTCTGGTATGGCTATATGTTACAGATGTTGTACTTGATGGCAACTCCCATGACAAGGCTCTCATTTTATTGAAAAATAAGAAGGACGCAGGATATCAGTTCAGAAGGTGCGTACCCGCAGGTACACCTTGCAGGGACCGCGTCCAGAGACGCAGGCCAGCCATTCAGGAGGTGCGTCCACCCAGTGCACACATTTCAAGGCAGAGAAAAGCTCACGTGGGGGTTTCTTGTGTTTTACTCTTGGTATCTAGCCGACGGTATTGTGTTATTATGGTGTCGGCTCGTGGTATTGTTCCATGATTTGAGGAGGAGCTTGCCTATATAAAGCAAAGGAGATCATTTGGTTTAGGCATGGTTTTGGTTGAATATCTTATGAGGGCTAGATCTGGTCTAGATCTAAACAAGGCGAATCTACTGATGGACCGAGATCTCTTCGGCGCATGTTCAGATCTATAGATCTGACTGTCTGGGTTACTTCTGAAGTCTTGAAATCATCTATGCCCGGAGGGACGCAGGTGCAGTAAGGGTTCAGGTGCGCCGGGACGCAGGCGCAAAAGGGTTCAGGTGCGCCAGGACGCAGGCGCAGAAGGGTTCAGGTGCATCAGGACGCAGGAGCAGAAGGGTTCAGGTGCGTCGGGACGCAGGCGCAGAAGGGTTCAGGTGCGTCGGGATGCAGGCAGTTCAATAGACTCAGAGCGAGGGACGCAGGCTATCAGTTGAGCAAGGTGCGTCCGGGACGTAGGCTAGCAGTTAAGCAGGGTGAGTCCGGGAAGCAGGCTAGCAGTTGAGTACGGTGAGTCCGGGAAGCAGGCTAGCAGTTGAACAGGGTGAGTCCGGAAGCAGGCTAGCAGTGGAGCAGGGTGCTTCCTTCTCTTAAAATCTTTGTTTATCATTGTTGTGTTCTGGGTTTGGTCCTATTACTGTTGATCTAGTTACTACAGTTGATTGGGTGATTCTCTCATACTTGATGATCAATTGATGCTTATGGATCCAGTTTGAAAATTTATGAAAAGTGGTCCTTGTAAGAAAAGAAGTAGGGGGTTGTAGCTCCCTTCCAGGAGAGACTGGAAAACGAGAGAGAGTTGTAGCTCTCTGCAGGTTGCAGCCTGCGTACTGGTAAAGGACTGCACCAGTACAAAACCATTGTAAAAGAAGTTTCTAATTTGAAAGAAGATAGAGACATATTGCAGCAGGTGGTTTTCACCCACATTGGGTTTCCACCTTACATCTTGTGTTCTTTGGTGTGACTATCTATTTTCTTTTTTCATGCACATTATTTTATGGTACTGACATACAAATATAATTCAAAGATCAAATAAGGAAGGTTCATTAAAAGAATTAGATAATACTGATTCACCCCCCCCCCCCCCCTCTCAGTATTATTTCCAACATTTTAATCCTGCAACATACAAGCCTTAATTAAACTCTCATTAATTCTATTTTAATCATGTTAAAACAAAGAAGTAACAAATACTCTTAGAAAATAATCATTTAGTCAATTGACAGCATTAGAGAAATGAATAAAAATAAGACAAAACCGAGACCCAACACTAACTTGTTTTCTTTTTCTGGTTTATTCTTGCAAAATAATGCATCAATACTATCATCATGTTTCACGTCAGTTTGGTAACCGATATAAATGATAGAGTTTTCAATTGAACTGAACAAGTTGTCCAAGAGAATGAAAATATTGAATTTTTCATTATATTTTGAGTCAGCTTCTATCAGCTGATCAATTGCTTCCTTTATTTGGTTCACATGTGTCAATAGACTCTTTGTATTTTTAATCAAAACAGGATGTCGATGAAGAGAGGACATCACAATTTATTATTATTTGGTCTCACATACCTTCAATATTTTGTCAAATGTCCCTTTTAAGAATATATCCCTAGTCTAATGAACTCTCAAGATTGAATAAATTCATAATATGATCCTTTTTGGGAATCCACTTTTATATGGAATTGAGCTATGTAAATTTGTCATCAAGCTAATAATCAAAAGAACATACACAATACAAAATAGTAAAAAGGAATATTTATTATATCTAACACATTTTTGTACACAATGAGAGCTCATCTTTATTCTAATGGTCTTAGTATAATACCTAACCATAAAAAATTAATTATAACTTAATGATAATTAAATTTATGTAGTCATAAATCATATTTATTGGAAAATAACATTCCGAGGAAAATGCATTGGAACAATACATTTCTGCCATTAACTCTGACACTCCCCTTAATGGAGAGATGTATTCTCTACAAAGCCTAATTTGATTTAATCTCCGTTAGTTGAAGTCTTCATCAATATGTTCTTATTTACAACACATGATATGAGAACTCTCGATTATGATAAACTACCTCTTGATATAAAATACCTTCTATTTATTACATTAATCATCTAATTTTAATAAATTACTCTTAGGGCTAAATCACGGTATGCCTAGGTCTAACAAATAGCACAAATAATAATGTTGAATACCTAGCTTTATGAAAGAGTCATGTTGAATACCTATCTTCACGCAAGGGTCTTGAGATTCCATTAAATAAAAATACAACAATCCTCATGTTCTTTGAAGACTCTATGTTGTTAATTAGGCAACTTAATAGAGTTCAAATAACCTCAATTTTGAATTACCTTACAAAAGATAAAACACCAAGTTCATGAGTAGGTAGATGCCGAAATTATTTAGGAAAATGGTTGCAATGGTAAATCTTAATCTTAATTAGCGGTAGAGGGGTTAAAAAAGCAAAACCATATGATGACATCTACATTTCCATATTGGGTGGAACATGTTATGCTCTTATACCAATAGGTGGCATATCTCATGATTGACTTGATGAGCTATGAATATGTTCATACCTTTCCTTGTTGCAAAGGTTTTCCATATTTTCAAAAAATCAAAATATTAAAAAAATGTAAAGAGGGTATACCCTAAAAGAAAAATCAAAGGGTGAAAAGAATAAAATGGTCAAGAAAGTGAAAGAAAATGAACCCCACCAAAAGAAAGACCAAGGAAAGTGTGCAAGTCAAAGTGCCACTACTTTTCACTCTTGTGCAATAAACAATTGTGTGCAGCTTGTAACTTATGCCACAATTGATCAACAGTCAAACAGCTTAAGCTTGACTAGTTCCTATCTGAATTTTATGTTTTAGAGATAGAGAATAAAATCTGACCAAACAGTTTAATCTTGGCAGATAAGTAGATAGGTAGAGCGAATAAAAAGAGCTCAACAGTTTAATCTGAGCCCTCGAATGTAATAAGGTTAGACTTAGATAGATATCTACATGTAAAGGAAAAGAAATTGTGATAAGGGTTTTCCAGTCTAAGTGCACCCTAATAAAGAAGAAAAAATGTTAGGTTACAGTAGGTAGGGTAGGTAGTTGATGTTGCAGAATTACATGTGATGGATAATGACTCTAAATGTGTTAATTTTTACTTTCATCACAATTGCAAGGCAGACATTACACTGTACGCATTTCAAGCAAGACAAGGTCAAATAATTAACTCCCCTTCTCATCTTTCCCTAAATTTTCACTAATTACCCCTAAGTACTAAGGCATTTGAAAGTTAGAGGGGCTCAGAGCATTTCTCTGACTTCTGGAGGGACCAGACCCTTGACCCAATAATTTGAAAGCCTAAGTATTTAAAACCATCCATAAGTCATTCATTTACTTTCATAAGTCTTTTCCTAAGTAAAATCCTATTTTACTTAGGAAAATTGAAATAAATCTTCATTAAAAACCCTTTTATACACTTTAGCCTAAGTCAATATGTTATATGATGAAATACATTTGGAAAACATTACATTTAGCGCTTTCCCTTATTCGGTCATATTAATTATTAATGTTTTATTATATAAATCCCAAATAAAAGAAAAGTACCCACTCCCATATTATTATAAATATGTAAAAACCCCAAATTATTATATATCCCGCCCTGATGGTTAAGTATAACCATAAAACAAATAATAATTAGGATTAATTAACTAACCTGTAGTTAATTAAGAACCCAACCCTGCCACCTTTAATGAGGATTAATATAGTCATCTGGGCTAATTAATAACTCTCACCGACCTATCATACCGCCCCCGATATAATTAACTAATACTTAATTATGCTGGGCCTGTCAGTGTTAAACCTCGCCGTTTTGCGCCTCCCGTCAGCCATCCGATCACACTCTCTAGATTTGACGACCTTAATGAATATCGTGCATCCCTTAGTGACCGTGTGTTAGTGCACGATCACTAAGTGGTTTTTTCCCCATACCCCCTCCACGCGTCAAGCGATCTATGGAATCACTGGCCCCCGACTAAATATTGACCATCCCAAAAAGCGGTGCAATGAAACCATTTACTGCCATTTCATATATGATAAAACGTCAATTCATTCCCAGCGCATCTCATCTGCCAAAAAACCAAAAAAACCCCCACCAACCTTGACTTTGTGAATAAAACAAATGAATGTCATTTTCATTGTTTTTTACTGTATACCAATGTTCCCATGCAAAAAACGTCGAGGTCAACTATCGAAGATTTCCAACCGCCACCTTGCTAAGAAATTTGCAGCCGACGCAGCCAAGAACCTGTAAGTTACTACCTGTACTTGTTTTTTCACCATTCACTCCCCAAACACGGGTATTTATCCAATTTCCACCAAAACCTTGCAAATCCATGTTTTACACTGTAATTCCACATAAGAGACCAAAATTTACTGCAAATTCAGTCTTTGTTTCACCATATAAGTTCCCAGACCTGTGAATTTTCCCATTTTTCACTAAAAACCAAAATTCCTCTTTGAAACCACAAGAACTAGAAATGGAAACCCATGTGGCTTTGACTGTTGCACCCATGAATGCTCCTCATAAAGATTTAGACTATATCCCTCTTGTGGATAAAGACTTTCAAATAAAAGACTTATCCACTGATAAAAACCACCTTAAAATCTTTTGCCAAAGTAGTGATAACTATCTGAATGGCTCTGACATCCTACGACTGTGGGAATCTAACCTTCCCATGTATTTTCTCCCCTTGGTCCATGTTTTCCCTGATATAATCCACCAATCCGAATCCAATTATGCCCTAACCGCAGAGCAGTTATGTCTCCAAGCCAAACAGTCCTCTTTGCAATAACTGCTCAATCCATCAACGAAATGTTGCAATTCCATTCCAACCAAGCTCTCACTCCCATTTCCATGGGATATTTACTTGAGAAATCCACTCAATTGTCTTAGTCAAAACTGAAACGCATCTGTCAGACTTTCATGTCACCAAAGCATCAGCCTAATGACCCACCTCCTTACATGCAAACTTTTTTCACAGATATGGGCCAAATCATAATTGATATGATATCTTTGATTATGGGATTCAACACTAGTGAGTTCATTGATGAGATAACCCTAGTGTTGTTGTCAATTTTTACTCCTGGACAGCCCCCTGCTGTTAAGTATGACTATACCTCCTATATTTCTAATAAGATTCATCACCAATTCTTAAGACTAGATAATGAAGGAGTTTTAAATACACTACTTTCATATATCATCTTATGCTATATTATCAGTCAGAGAACTTCCCCTTCCCTGTCATGAAACTTGACACCAGAGGAAATCCAAGGTCTGTAATCTTCTGGTCTGCAGTCTTCCATAGGTACTTTGAAGCCCTTTACTACTACAATGAATTCATTAACCTATTTGTTCATCCGACAACCACCTTATTAATAGGAGTTTCCGCTCCTAGGATCAATGGTAATATGAAGAAGATCCTTCAGCTCTCCAAGCAGTATAGAATAGGTGATTGGTACCTATACAAGAACCATACAGAAATCAGGATATATGGGTGTGAGCTCTGCCCTCTTAAGCTACTAAAGTGTGTTCTAATGAGGCTCTTTGCATTGGAATATTTCAGGTAAATGATAAATTTATACCTGGTCCATTTTTATAATGCCAAGAAGAAAGCTCCACTTAAAATCAAGAATCAGTTAGGCCCTTTTGTCTGTAACACTAGGGATGCATGGAAAGAAGCAGAAAGAATTTTAGAAGATCATCTTAAGTTATAAAAGAGTTTTGGGTGGATACCATATGACCCTAATAGCTTTATTTGTGATAGAATAATGAAGAACAGATTGCCACCATACATTCACCATATGATTCCAGAGATTGAACAATTTGCAAATATGGATGAATGGACGGAAGGGACCCTAGTAGAAAAAGATAGTGAACAGGTCAATATTGAAAATGTTATGAGAGATCTTGAGAAAACACTTGACCTGGATTCTTTTGGGCAGGTACAAAGGTCAGGGATTGGTCCCTCTGCAGTTGGAACTTCTCAGCAACATTCACAAGAAACCAACACACCAGTCATAAGAACATCCAAAGGAAAGGAACTAGAAACCAATACAGAGGCCACCGAGCAATCTACTATGTCAAAGCAACCTAAAACTTCCAAAGAACAGGCCCAAATGCACACTCCTCCCACTCAGGGCAATGTGGGAGAACCACCAATCTTGCAAACTCCTCTAAATGAGGAAAGAAATAAAAAGAGAGACGGGGAAACAGCTACCCCTGCCAGTAGACCTTCAGGACAGCCTGATACCAAAAGGAAAAGAATAAATCCCCTTTCAGAAGAAGAATATGTTGAAGAGACTACTGATATTCAGAGGAGAGAAAGAGTAGATAGCCAACAAACTTTCCTAGTAGGTGGGACATCTACTAGCTCACAGCGAAAGGAGCTAGAGAGACAACAAAGTGCAGAGGTATAATCTTTTAGACCACCAGTGAAGGAAACTTTAGATATCCAAAAGACATTTATTGACATAAAAGCCAGAAATGATCCATTAAGGCTTCAGGTATACAATCAATATTTGAAAATGGCTCCTTCAAATCAAAACAGATTGATGTTGTCCTATGACATCAAAGAAGGGAAAATGATAATGAGTTATTTCAAGCCTAAAGTGAAACAGCCTCAAACAACAGCAGACTATCTTAGAACCAATTTTGAAGTCATGGCAAAGGATATTCATCCTTTGGATCAAGTTGAATTGCACAATCAAGTTGGAGAAATGATTTATTCCACATTGAATAGTAAGGCTATGATGGCCCAAAGGCTGGAAAATTCTTTGGAAAACCCAACTGCCCAACTACATTTGGAGAAAGCTTCCTCCCAGGCGAAAGATAATAGAATAAAGTATTTAGAAGAAATAATTATTGGATTGGGTCATGATCCCAAAGATATAAAAGCAACATAAGCCTTAATAAAAAAGAAATATGAAGATATTGTTGCCTTGAGGAAGTAGCTAAAGTTGCCTCCTCCAAGGCATCCACAGACTGCTGAGTTCATATAGCAAAAATCTGAAGAAGAGATGATGGATTTGCTCTTAAAACTTAATGAATGATTCAATGAGACCGAGCAAGAACTTGAAAAAGCATTGAAGGACAAGCAGGGATAGTCGTCCTCTCAGCCTCCCAATATGATACCAGTAGTCTCAACTGCAGTCCCTTCAACCCTTGGAGCAGCTCTGGCACCAAACATTCCAGCAACCACAGCAGAGGTGGTCATAAGTACAACAACAAAAGGAACACCATGAACAACATAGGATAGTATTGCCAATTTGAGCACAGAGGAATTAATAAAATCAATGGAGGACATGAAACTGCAAGTTTTAGAGCTAAAAAAGGTACAAGAACAATATGCTAACTTGGAACAGAGGTATGATCTCTCAAAGATAAATGTTGCAGAAAAGACAAGAGAGATTAAAGGGTTAGAAAACAGAGTGAAATCATTAGAAAAGGATCTCACATTTGAGAAACCTTTGACCGAAATTAAGAAAATTCTTTGGGCCAACATCACTCAGTTAATAAATGATGTTTGGCCATTAGTTCAAATAATTTTTGAGCAAATTGATTTAGTAAATCTAGCTCAAGAAGAAGTTCAAAAGGCAAGGGCAGAGTTAGGGAATATCCCTGAGGAAGCCAGTAGGCTCATACAGTTTTTGAATACCAAGAATAAGTACCATCTTGAAGAGATGGGCATTCAAGATAGAACAGGAACAATTTTGGAAGTCAAAAGGGTTTTTACTAAAAGGACTCTGATGCAAAATTTAGAGAGAAGGTGCCATGACATGTAGGAAGAGATCAATGTTTTCATGAAGAGATTTGATATTCTTCAAAGTAAAGTGTTTTCAAGTCCTTTAGTTATTCATGATAAACTAATGAGTCATATAGACTATGTGGAGAAATTGAATCAATATGCAAGCAACCAGGCAGGTCCATCAACCAGTGCATCAGCAGCGAAAGCATTTCCTAAAGGCAGAGTTCTCTATGACATCCTAGAGAACTTATTTTGTGTCGAGCATGAGTTAAGGCACTTGTTTCCAATTCAGCCTACATTTTTTAGATACATAGAAACTAATGAGACCCTGAGAGAGCTTCAAAGAACCAGAATACCAGAAAAACAATGGTGGGAAGAAATGTTAGAAATTTTGTAAAATTATCCTTGTGTAAATTTTGGTTATTTGCTGCAGTAAGTAATAGTAAATAGGATAAATAGAGGTCAAACAAGTCGAAGAGTATCAGAACAGGTAAAGAATATTAGTGAAAACAGGGCAGCCAGCACAGAGTTACCAAAGAAGACAACAGCAAGCCAAATCATAGGGCCTACCTCCAGCACATTCACAAGAATAGGAACAACACAACATCAGTTTACCTTTTCTCCTATCTACGAGACCATTTGTCTCTATTTTCTTGTAACTTATTCATAGTCATCCTAGAATATATCTCACTCTGTTATGAGATATTTTTTTTGTATAAATGCTCCCTCAATTGGAGTATTGAGGGTGGATTCTTAGAAATTGCTGTAATACTGATTATTTTGGAATAAAGTGTTGTTGGACAAAATTTTGTATGGCTAGCTGGATGAAGAATTGATGCAAAGGACTTTTCACAGGATTCTTGAGTCAAACATCAGATCAATAAGTCCTTTATATCTCATGTTTTAAGGTTTTCTTGTTTATTATATCAACTGTGTTTCATATCTGAACGATAAATGAAAAAGAATAATTCATAAAGTTCTTGAGTGCAATCTGTTTTCAATCATTGTTATTCTTAATATTTTCCTCTATAACTAGCATAAACAGTGAATTCTTAATTGCTTATATTTTCTATTTTATTCATTTTGATTATTTCGTAAAGAATTCTTAATTTCTCTTTATTGATAATCATTCAAGTTCCCCCTTTCAAATATGATGAAGGATTCTTAATTGCCCTTCATCCCCTTTGAGTCCATTCCATCTTTTTAAGTCTTTATTTGTTCCCTGTTTTACTATATTTCCCTGTGAAACCATCCCTTGTTAAGAAACCAAATCCAGTTAAGCCATCTTCCTTTACTCCATTAGCCCAATGGCCTAAACTACTCAGTTCTACCCCTCTGCTATTGAATTTCACCATCCAAACACAATCAAAATCCCTAAACTTTCATAACTAGCCTAATATCTTTTGAAATAAAATTAAAACTTAAAGAGAAAGCCCTCTCTGGATACAGATTGGCTAGATTTTGTACCAAAAAGTTGGTTTGTGGTTACCTCGAGCCCCTTTCCTCTTCCCAACAACTTCAAGAAAAATCTGAGTGATAACATAGTGGCGACTCCACTAGGAAACAAATAGTTTGTTTGTTACTATTGTTTACTTTATAAACTACAGACGGAGCCTGAAGTTAGCCAGGTAGCCTTTGAACTGCTCTTGCTTTGCAATTGCACAGTAAATGAATGCTGCTTCAGTCTATCTCCGGTCTAGTTTATGGATTGAACATCTAGTTTCAAATACTCCAGCAGTTCCTTTTATCAAATAAGCCTTTAAGAAAGTTCAAATCTCATATCTAAAACCTCTTAAAGAAATTATTGAAGTTGTATTGTTTAGAGAAAAACCAAAAATACACCTAGAAACTTGGCTTCAGAAAGGACTCATTACACCAGAGCTAATCCTGATCCAAATCCATCACCTGTGTTTGAAAATCCTAATCTGATGCCTAGAATCCTTAGGAGACAGGAAAGCCACGAAAGTTCTGCTAGTTCTTGGCCTCTCTATAGATCAAGATCCTGCCCTGTAAAGTGGATCTACCTTGAGGACAAACCCTTTGATGAGCAATTTGAGACCTCTTTATTTGTAACCTTTTCTGACTCTGAGTTGGTCCACTTGGTTCAAGACCCAGCATTTATTAAAGATTTAGAACTTGAAGTTGTTACTTCACATCTTGACAGACATTTGCAGAACTCCATACAATCTGATCTTACCTCTGAAGGAACACCCAACCTTTCTGTGATCACTACTGCCTCTCCAAGTTCATCATCAGTTCCTTAGACATCTCAACCTCAAACCACCCCTTGTACCCCTCCATCCACTACTCCAAAATCCAATCCAACCCCAACTGTTGTTTCATTACTACCTACTGCAATGGCAAACAGATATACTACTTTCGTATTACCAGCCAATCCAGGCGCTATGCCCCAAGACTATCAAAGTAAAATCACTCCATTCGATGGTTCTGGTACATACACTACACAAAAACATAACAAAAAAATGGCTGATTACTTTGAAATATATGAAATAGATGTAGATGATGTAAGAATGAGAATATTTGTTCAAAGTCTGACAGGAGAAGTTAGAACCTGGTTTAGAGCCCTTCCTGAAAATAGTATCAATGACCTAGAAGCTATTTATATATAATTCTTGAACAGATGGGAAAAGAAGAAAGATCCTCTCCAAATCTTATCATAATATGAAAACCTGAAGAGAGGAACACAAGAAATTGTGCAAGATTATTGTACTAGGTTCAATAATGTTTACAATGCTATCCCTCAAAAACTCAGACCTCCTCCAGATTTAGCATTAATCAAATTCCCTGATGGATTTGATTCTGATATGGCATACCCCCTTAGGGAAAGAGCTCCTTGAACTTTAGAAGATATGCAAAGTATAGCTGTCAGTGTTGAAGCCAACCTGATATCTAAATGAGCTAAGGCCGGAAGTGAAAGGAGGATACCAGTGAAAGAAGAACCCTCAACCTTTGAACAGAAACTGGATGCCATTATTAAAGGGATGGATAGGCTAGGAGATAGAGTAGAAACAATTGAAAGGAAATCCCCTTGGGATGGTCAGCCTTCCAATACTAGGAGAAATCCAAATTCCAGGAAAAATCAAAACCAGAACACTTGAAATTTTGATCCTAACCAAAATATTAGGCCCCCATTACAGGAAAATTATGCTGAAGCCTCAGATTTTGATGAACCAACAGAAGATACTCAAATAAACTTGATGGGACTCAATAATGAACAAGAAGTTTTCTTGACCGAAGAGGATCAAGAAGCTCACATTCTCAAACAATTCCAAGCTCAGTCAGGAGAATCATTTGACTTCAGGGAGGGATATGATACAGCCATTTATGAAGTCCACAAGCAATACAATCTGAGAAGCAGAAGAATTGATGTCCTTGAAACCAAAAAACAGAAAGCTACAAAACAACCCAACAAAGGTAAGACCAATACTACACTTGTACATATTCTTTCTAGATCAGATCCTAATCCTGCTAATCCAATTATTGAAGATGTATCCTATAATCAATCTAGTCACAGACAAATTTCCACTTCTCCTCCTCCTAGAGGAAATGTAGAAGAACCTCCAGAAGTTGATTTGGAAACAACTTGAGTTCATAACCCCTCTCTTGAGAAGGAGAAAAACATAGAAAACATAGAAGATAAAGAGAATCCATCTGTTTGAAATACAAGAACTCAAATGAAAAAGCCTTTTAATCTTGAGACTGAAGTAGGCAAATTAAAAATAGTTGTTCCATTGTCTGAGTTAGCCAAACATGATGTCTACTAAAGCCAAATCCATAAATCACTCAACATCACTAGAAGTGAAGACTCAGTAAATGTTTTTGATGACCAAACTGAATTAAACTTTGGCCCTAAAGTAAATGGAAAACCCTTAGATGGAGGAATTCCTCCTTTCTATGTAAGTTTAAACATACATGACAAAGTACTTCATAATGTCGTGTTTGATTCTGGGGCATCTCACAACTCAATGCCCAAGTCTGTAATGGGAAAATTAGACCTAGACATCACCAGGCCATACAAATACCTCTTTTCTTTTGACTGGAGTCAGGTGAGATGTTTAGGATTAGTCAAAGACTTGTGTGTTTCACTGGTTCAATATCCTGCAAAAAAATCCTAATGGACATAGTAGTAGAAGATATTCCACCAAAGTATGGCATGTTATTGTCCAGATCTTACGGTGAAAAACTTCAGGGATCTCTTCAATTAGACATGTCATATGCTACTATTTCAATCTTCAGCCAACGTAAGAAACTATATAGAGAAACTTTGATGAAATATGTAGTAAGTAGTCAAGAGAAACCCTCCAATGAATTAGAAGTTTTAGCAATAGAACCAAAAGAAATTATAAAAGGAAAGTCTAGTGTTCAAATCCAGGAAATATCTGAGAACAATGAAACATTAGATACCCAAGAGAGATGAGAAGAAAGTAAAAAACCAGATCTCACTGTAAAACAAATTCTGAATACTCCTGATACCAATTATGAACATGAAATTCTTTGGCACTTAGAATTTGATGGTTCAATCAACAAATTAGGAGCAAGAGCAGGAGTTTGGGTGTACAATCTTGAAAATGACCATGTTGAAGGCCATGCCTATATATTAAACATTAAATGCACCAATAATATGGTAGAGTATGAAGCTCTCTTGCTAAGTCTTAAACTTGTAAAAATATTAGGGGCAATTAGAGTATCTGTCATAGGAGATTCTGATTTAATCATTCAACAGATCAAAGGGAAGTATCTAACAAATGATCCCAGATTGATATACTACATAGGAACAGTTATAGAGATACTCAATACTTTTCTGGAAACTCAGCTTGCTAAAATTCCAAGAAAACATAACTTGCAAGCTCATAGTCTGGCAATGTTTGCCAGCACCTGCAAATTACCATTTGAAACTAATCATCAGTTCATAGCTGAGATTAGACACAGAATAGCCATACCTGACAATTTAAAGAACTGGCAAGTGTTTGATAGTGATAAGCAGATTAATAATTTTTTGACTTTAGATGAAGAATTTTCTAACAGTCAAATAGATGTAGATATAGTTATTGAATTTGATCAAACAAATGAGGTAGAAACAGACATTTCAGAAGAGAGTACAATTCAAATTCTGCATCCCACAAAGTTCATCAACAAAGAAATGCAGGACCTTAAACAAATGGATATTGATAAGATTATTGAAGGGGAATCTTGAGTCATTAATTTAAAAGACAGTCATTTGCCTAAAGGATTAACTCCTCTAGAATACCTCTTTGATTCTAATGATATTCCAAAGAAACCAAAGATGGAACCACTAAAAGTGGATATTGAGGAATATAACTTGGGGACTAAAGAAAATCCAAAAATGATAAAGTTATCTAAATCTTTACCCTCTAACCAAAAACTAAAATATGTTGAACTAATGAGAGAATTCTAGAATGTCTTTGCCTGGAGCTATGAGGACTTGAAATCATATGACACCTCTATAATTCAACATACAATACCTTTAAAAGAAAATAAAAAACCATTCAAACAAAAACTCAGAAGAATTAACCCTATACTGCTACAGTTAGTTGAAAAAGAAATCAAATGTATGTATGAAGCAGGGATTATTGCCCCTATTAGTTTTTCAGAGTGGGTGTCTAATCTAGTACCTACTAGGAAGAAAACTAGGGAGATAAGATTATGTGTTGAGTTAAGAAATATAAATAAGGTTTCTTTGAAGAATAATTACCCTTTACCCAAGATGGATCATATTTTACAAAGGGTAGTAGGTGCTTCTAGGATTTCACTTTTAGATGGGTTCTTAGGGTATAACCAGATTTTGGTTCATCCTGATGACCAAGAAAAAACTGCTTTACAACACCATGGGGCACATTCATGTATATTAAAATGCCATTTGGACTTAAAAATGTAGGGGCAACCTTCCAAAGAGCAGTGGACATAGCATTTGCAAAAGAAATTCATGATTTTATGGTTATATATCTAGATGACTTAACTATTTTTTCTAAATCAGATCAGTGGCATTTGGCCCATCACAGACAAGTATTCCTAAAATGCAGAAAGTATGGTATCTCTTTGAATCCAAAGAAGTCCTTGTTTTTTCTAAAGGAAGGTAAACTCTTGGGCCATATCATTTCCAAAGATGGCATTAGAATTGATCCTGCTAGAATAGAAGTTATTCTACAGATACCTCACCCAAGAAATATCAAAGAACTTCAAGCTTTCTTAGAAAAGATAAATTTTTTGAGAAGATTCATATCTAACTTAGCTGAACTAATTAGATTGCTTAATTATATGTTAAAAACGGATTCAAGCATTAAATGGACAATAGAAGCCAAACAAGCATTTGAAGAAATTAAAATGGCTTTAACTAGAACATTGGTCCTTACCAGTCCTCAATTTGATAGAGACTTCATAATATTTGCACTCGCATCAGAACACAGGGATGCATCATTAAAATACAAAATCATGGAAAAACAAGCTTTTGCACTTGTAAAAGCCATTAAATACTTTAGAGTCTATATATTGTACTCCCATGTGATAGCCTATGTACCAAATCTTATTGTCAAAGACATCTTAACTCAGGATGGAATTGAGGGCAAAAGAGGTAAATGGATTGCTACCATATTAGAGTATGATATTCAAATAAATCCTACAAAGCTAATAAAGGGATAGGGATTGGCCAAGCTCATGACAGAAACAAATTGTCAAGCCTTGGACATTAATGAACTGGATAACGAAAAGGAGATGGAAACTCCACAAATCAGCTAGGCTTTCTTAGATTCACCTTGGTATGATGATGTAATTTATGTACTATTAAACCTGTAAGCTCCTCCAGGGTTATCCAAAACAAAGAAAAGGTTTTTAAAGATGAAAGCTTCAAAGTTTTGTATTTTAGATAATGCTCTTTTTTGGAAAAACCATGAAGGTATTCGATTGAATTGTTTATTAAAAGAAGAAGCTAACAAGGATCTCCAAGAATTTCATGGAGGAGACTGTGGTGGACACTGGAAATCAACTGTAGATAAGATCTTAAGGGCTGGATTTTATTGACCAACCTTGCTCGCTGATGTAAAGAAGTTTGTCACTACTTGCCATAAATGTCAAATTTTTGAAGGCAAGATAAAATTGTTACCTTTACCCCTGAGACCAATTTCCACTAAAAAACCCTTCCAACAATGGGGCATTGACTTCATTGGAGAAATCCATCCTCCCTCTTTTGGCCAACACAAATGGATTCTCACTACCACAGACTATTTCACCAAATGGATAGAAGCCATTCCTTCCAGGCAAGCCATTGACACAGTGATCATAGGATTCTTAGAAACCAACATATTATCTAGATTTGGTTGTCCTGATAAAATTATAACTGACAATGTTGCTACCTTCAAATCCAAGAAGATGATAAGTTTTTGTAACAAATACCATATCACCTTATGCCATTCCACAGCCTATTACCCCAAGGTAATGGACTGGTTGAGTCTTCCAACAAGAGCCTCATTAATATTATTAAAAAATTATTGGAAGAGAACAAGAAAAATTGGCACAAGAAACTGATAAATGCACTATGGGTAGACAGACTCACCACCAAAAAATATATTGGAACTAGTCCTTATGAGTTAGTCTATGGCATGGAGGTAGTATTCCCTTCATCATTAGGAGTTCCTGTAATGAAATTACTTCAATAATCTCAGGTGGAACCCAATGATATTCAAAGGAGGATCAACCAGACCATCAATCTGTAGCAGACCAGAGAGGAAGTCTATCAAAGATCCCAAGTGTTGCAGGAAAAGCTTAAGAAGATATTTGACAAAAGGACCAAGGCAGATGATTTCTACCTTGGAGACAAAGTGTTAAGATGGGATTCCAGGAGAGAGGATAAGGGAAAACATGGGAAGTTTTAATTCCTATGGAAAGGACCTTATATTATCTATTCCTTACAAGGAAACAATACATATTATCTGAAAAACTTGGATGGCAAAAAATAGAGGAAGGGTTGGTTAATGGTTGGATGTTGAAACATTACTTTGATCCTACTTATTAATGTATCCTAATTTTTTAACATGTAAATACTATATCCTTTGTAATGTCACAGTTTTGATTGGATAGTAACTTGTTAGAGTTGAAGTTTGAAGAGAAGGCGCTAAGCTTCAGAAGTATCACTGTCATACATACAATAAAGAAACAAGCAGAAGAAGATTCTATAGTTCAGCCAAAATCATTCGAAGGCCATCTGACTTGTTGTTCTTGACTTTCCACCAAGAAAAGTCATCCCCAAGTGGAGCCAGTGTTATGCTCCTATACCAATAGGTGTCATATCTCAAGATTGACTTGATGAGCTATGAATATGTTCATACCTTCCCTTGTTCCAAAGGTTTTCCATATTTCCAAAAAATCAAAAAATTAAAAAAATGTAAAGAGGGTATACCCTAAAAGAAAAATCAAAGGGTGAAAGGAATAAAATGGTCAAAAAAGTGAACGAAAATGAACCCCACCAAAAGAAAGACCAAGGAAAGTGTGCAAGTCTAAATGCCACTACTTTTTACTCTTGTGCAATAAAAAATTGTGTGCAGCTTGTAACTTATGCCACAATTGATGAACAGTCAAACAGCTTAAGCTTGACTAGTTCCAAATTGAATTTTATGTTTTAGAGATAGAGAATAAAATTTGACCAAACAGTTTAATCTTAGCAGATAGGTAGATAGGTAGAGTGAATAAAAGGAGCTCAACAGTTTAATCTAAGCCCTTGGATGTAATAAGGTTAGACTTAGATAGATATCTACATGTAAAAGAAAAGAAATTGTGATAAGGGTTTGCCAGTCTAAGTGTGTTGGTCACTTTAATTGCTTATTAATTCAAACAACTAAGTGCTAGATAAATTGTCAACCCGGGGAAGTCTATTTATTTCAAAGGCAACTACGCACTATATGTTCTCAATCTCAAAAGCAATAAAAGTTGTAGTAATAAATAAACTAGTCACACCTTGCTCTAAGCAAACTAAAGCTCCACTTTGAGTTACAGCAAAAACAATTTGTTGCAGACAAATACCAAAGAATGCTTAATTTCATTAAAAGAGAAATCTAATGGAAAAGGAATCAATCGGCAAAGGAAAGCACTAGCTATGTTGTAGAAGAGAACAATTTCACTATTCCCAAAGTAGGAATCTTCAGCACCTGTTTCCGATTACCATGCTTGCCAACTCACTCTGTAAACTCAATTGCCAATGGGACACTCATGAATTAACTGTAGATGAAATAGATAATGCAACAATCAATTGGAAAAAACAGAGTTCAGCAACAATGCATAAGCACATTCAGTAAACAGAACTTTTAACAAGGTATGGATAGGAAACACACTTAACACACTGCAGAAATATAATGGGTGAATCTTGTGATGAAGGTGGGCCCTGTCCTTCTCACAAGATTCCCCAAGAAATGAGAACTAGAAAGAAATGTTCAGAACAATATTTTATTCATCCATCAATATTTCATGTTACAAAAAGATTCCAGTTCTTCTCCTTCAGCTAAAAACCTTCAGCAGTCTGTCCATCCCCCTCTAATGTAGATGTCTCCTATTTTTAAAGAGGAGACATCTATTACAATTGATTACATTGTAACTCCTATATTTAACCCAATATACCAAAATAGGGAAATCAGTTTTCCCATTAACAAAATGCTGTTACAATGGTTATGGTAATGCTGACTCTGGAATGTGGTAGTTACAGCCAATGTAGCAGCTTCTTTGATGATCTTCTTCTGTTACTGTCGAATCTAGAATGCAAATCACGACTGCTTCAACAACGATATTTTCTCCTTGTTCTAACTATTATAGCAACATGACCTGTAATAATAACCCTACAGTCTTCAGGCTATTTTAGCAATGTAGACTGCAATGATAATTGTTTCAGCAACTATCAGTTTCAATCAATAAATTATGAAAGCAATCGAATTGTATGTAAAATAAATTAAATGTATAGTAATGAGAAGAAATATTGTATACCTTTGGAAATGTGGGTTAAAGCAATAACAAGGACTTTAAATATGGGTTGAAAAAGGATGACCTAATAGCAAAATATATGGTCAAAAAGGGACAATGTGAGGTCCTAACATCCCCCCCAACTGAAACGGATACATGTCCTCATGCAACTTTTACTCTGAATTTGAGTCTGAGTACTAGGACTTGCAATGCAAATTACTTAGGCAGTAAGTATAGAAGGTGTTGCCAGCGAAGTCTCTAAAACCATGAACATTCTGTAATCTCTACCATGCTGCTAGCTCCTCCTTTTTGGACAACCTAAAGTAAGCCTGATATTCTTGTGCTGGTAGCCATAGAATAGGGAAATGAAAATGATACTCTAAAGATTTTTCGGCACACTGTTGAATGCATTTGACATAGTTAGGTAGCCATGAAATTGTTGTCTCAAGATTAAGAGGGTTAAAGGGATGATATTCCTTCCTTTCCTTTGAGAACTGTTCCCAAAATAGGTTGTTTTCCTGTAAGGCAAGGGCTCCCTTGGCTTTGACATAATGTTGGAAGTCTTTTAAGACTACTGCCTATAACTATCTAATATGCTTAGTCATTCCTGGTTCCTTAAAAAACTAACGATATTCAACAACAAAAATGGCAGCATTCTGTGGCTCGGATCGAATCCACAGAAGGCGATTATATTCATTGTGTCTTGCTGAAAGGAAGGAATTTTGCCACGTGAGCTGATTGGAAAGGAAAGAGACAAAGGCTCTAATCTAAATGTCACCAACCATAGGGTTCAGATTGAGTTTCCTATCCTCAGGGATTGCTTCATTATGGAGATACAGTTCACAGAGTAAATTTTGTTCACTGGGAGATGCTTCTGTGAAGGTTTTCACAAACTGTTCAGGTGCAGATACCTCATGAGGTCTACCATCTCTAATTGCCTTTATTTGGAAGAACGTTAATCGTTCTGCAAGAAAGAGAGAGTAATTGGAGGATTGTGTCCTGGTGGCTAGTAATCTTTGAACCAAATTAAACATGATGAGCAATCTAGTTTTTAACTATTTATTTTCCCTGTTCTGTGCACGAGACTATTCCAAAACTTCCCAATTTGCATATATATGATTTTGCCATGATAATTTATGCTCCTGAAAGATCTTCTCTTGCGACATAACATATTCTTTCTTCCATTTATCCATTTGTGCTTGAGTGCTTTTGGTCTGAGTGAAGACAGTTTTTTGTAGGCCGGGGTTCAGTCTAAGTAAACACAGTCTTTGTAGGCTAGGGTACAGGACTTTCAATTTTAACAATCACGGTAGGCCGAGGTATTTGTGGTTTAACTTCTTTTTCAAAAATCTTTGAAGCCCCTACTAGTTCTTGTGTGACAGCAGGGCGTTCCTCTTTAATTGCAATAGAAGTAGATGCAGGGGTGGCTCCAGGCAGTGGAACTTCAACTATTTTATAACCAGCTTGATGATAAATATTACCACATTGGCTGTACATATATTCATTATACCGGTATTTCTCTGTACTCTTGCCAGCTGCAGATGCTGCATGAGCTAAAGTATACAAATTAAGTTCTCTGTCATAGGCTTCCCTTGCCATTATTAATTCCTTCTTGTAAGCTTCGAGTTCTGATTTTAGAAACTTGTTTTCCTGTAGAAGGGAAGCCAAGGTGACTGGACTTTGTGTAGCAGTCACAGTCTTAGTAGCTGATTCTGGTGAATGAAAGGCTTGTTTTTTGGTAGCATCTTCATCATTTGGAGCCTCAGCAGGTGGTTCTTGTGTGGCAACTGTTGAATAATCATCAGGTTCTGTAATAGCTACATCATCCTGAGCATCCAAATTTTGCATATCAGTAGATGGTTCTTGTGTGGCAGCTACTGACTCAGTAGATGGTTCTTGTGTAACAGCTACAGTTTGTGCAATATTCTGGTTATATATGTTTTGCTCATCAGCATTTGGTTCTTATCTAGCAACTACTGAATCGATAGCTAGTTCTTGTGGGGCAGCTACACCTAGGTGGTCTGTTTTCTGTTCATCAGCAGTTGGTTCTTGTGTGGAAACTGTTGAATTAGTAGCTGGTTCTTGTGGGGCAGCTACATCTAGGTCATCTGTTTTTTGCTCATCAATAGTTGGTTCTTGTGTGGCAACTGCTGAATCAATAGCTGGTTCCTATGGGGTAGCTACATGCTGTACATCATCTTGGGTATCTAAATTTGGTGGATCAACAGCTGGTTCTTGTGTGGCAGTTGTTGAATCAGTAGCTAGTTCTTGTGTGGCAGCTACATTTTCTGAAAGAAATGATGTCACAAAATCCTGGGCATCTTGCATTTCAATACCCAAGGGTGAGACAGGTAAAGGTTCAAGGCCTTGGGACTGTGGTGGGGTATGGGGTTTTAGGGTAATAGGTGGGGAATTTTGGATGGTGGTAACAGTTGTTGCTTCAGTAGACGTCCTCATTCGTCTTCAACGTAAAAAGGTAGGGAGAGCAATGGTTTTCCTTTTGTGAGTCGTTTTCTTTAGAGGAGGAGGGTCATGAGGGATGGTAGCTTCTTTGGTTGAGGCCCTTTTTCATCTTTTTGGTAGGGAAGCAACCTTTTCTTGTCTTTTTATTTTAAGCTTAACAATGGGAAGGTTATCGTCAGAATCATCACTAGGAATGTGGACAGTGGGACTGGATGATTCTACTAAATTATGAGATGGAGTTGATGTGGTTGGAGGGTCAATTGGATTAGCTGATACGGGTGGTGGAATTTCTGGGGGGTCAAAAATGCTCCTTGGTTGTTGTTCGGAAGGATTTTCAACTTGCTGAGGGATTTGAGGAGTTTGTTGAGGAATTTCAGGGGTGGGCTGAGAAACTTCAGAAGTTTCAGCGACTTCTTGGGGAATTTCCGCTAATGTTTGAGGAATTTCAGCAGCTTCTTGGGGAATTTCAGCTACTGTTTGAGGAATTTCAGTGGCTTCTTGGGGAATTTCAGCTACTGTTTGATGCATTTCAGTGGCTTCTTGGGGTTCTAGGGGTGGGATATTAGGCGGGGGAGGATTCTACTGAGCCAAACCTCTTTGAATTAATAACTGGACGAGACGATGATGGTTGAGGGAAAGGAGTGGGTATTTTTCATGCATACAGTAATGTGACATATTCTTTAGACACCCCAGTAGATAATACGACATATTTAACAGTCGACCATGTCTCAAATGATTTAACAGGACAAAATCATGCTCATAGACTACCTAGTACCGACCTTAGCAGGTGAGATAGTGCTTGACAAATTCGGCAACCATTAGCCATGGAAGTGGTAATGAATGAAGTGTGACACCCCTACTTTTAGGCTCGACCCGCTCTCCTAGCAGAAGAAAGTCCTACTGTGCATTAAGAATGATGTGTTTACGACTAAACCATCAAGTGCCAGCGGCTGGTAGGCCTAAAACCTGTGCTATATCATCCTCTGGAACTATAATTCGGACTCCTTGAACGGTAGAATAGCCATCCCGTAAATTACGTGCAAATTCAAGGACTTGTTGTGGATCAAATCCCTGGAGCCTCTGAAAATAATCTACCCAACCGGTGCGCTGAAAAATTTGATATACCTCTGGGTGTAATTCGAATAAAGCTATCGAGTCAGGCTCATATCAAATAGCAGGTCCTCCCATAGTTACCAACTTCAGTAAAATGCATAGTGACAAACCGAGTTACCACACCTGAGACAGAGTAAATTTGCAAATGAGTTCATGGAATGATAAGATAGAGACGGGGTGATGAGATGTAATCGTGGGTAAAAAAACGATGGTTATTGGCGTGTTGTGAAATGATGGCGTGATGGTTTGATATTTCCCCCAACTACGGCTGGAATAATCAGTTTTAAATGTACAGATATCATGGTAATAATGTCATAATCTTCTCATTTCACTATAGTTTAATAATATTTAGACATACAACTACATACCTCATGTTTACCTTTGATTGATGTTCAGAAAATATATAGTATACATTGCTAATAGATCATCAATGGTTATGGAAAAGGGGTTTTGAAATATGAGGGTAATTGTATGAAAGGACTACATAATGATAGGAGAAGGCAGTGAAAGAACAATGTAATAGATGATTCTCACGAATGAAAGTAATGTATATTCATTCCTTGAGAAGAAATGGTGTTTCAGCAACAGGGAAAATGGTAAAAGTTGGTGTTTCAGCAACGGGAAGATTGGGGGAAAGGTTGGTGTTTTAGCAACGGGAAAATGGATGGAAATTGGTGTTTCAACAATGGGAACAATAAAGAAGAATGTTGTTGTAATAGGGAAAATGCTGCTGAAAAATACTTATGATAAGAATGGGAAAGATGTTGCTGAAAAGTAATGGGGGAATGAATTGTGAATTGGAGTGAGATGACAATGCTTCACAAGATGAAGCTTAAATCTACTTGCAGTAAGATTGTTCTTTTCAACCAGCCTCCCTACATCTAAGATCTACAAAATAATCAATTGTAACATGCCAACCCTTGACAGGGATTATTAGTTAAGAAATCTAATCTAATACTAAAAAGAATACAATGCAGAAATTAAATGCAATGAGGGGTAGCAGGCTCCCACAAAAAGATATAATGTGAATCTGCCATGCAGGTAGCTTTAAAATATTCTTTAGAAATGGGTTGTTGGTGGGGACGTAGCCGATACCCATTTACTAATAATGGTGTTCTAGAATCATCAATTGTTAGGAGCCTTATTATTCCATTGGGAAAAACAGTATCAATTTTGTAAGGTCCCAACTGTCTTGTTCGTAATTTCCCTTGAAAATTTTCAAACCGAGAGTCATACAATAAAGCCCAATTACCTTTTTGGAACTACTTATGCTTAATAGTTTTATCATGCCACCTAGTTCTTTGCTGTTGAATCATAGTTGTTTGGTGGATGGCATCTAACCTCTTTTCATCCAGTTCTTGAAGCTGCTGCAACCTGGTGTTATCGGGAAATCTAGTGTCTTTGCAGAGCTGCTAGTCCCACTAAGACTGGTAGCTATCTTAGAAACAAACAAACTAAAACTACTTTTGTTTTCCTTTATGAGAAGTAGATAGGAGGGGAACAAAGGAGGCCAACCTCTGTCTTGCGCTTGGTTCCTTGCTTGATTCCTCTCCCTTCTGATAGATCTTTGCCACTCTCTTCCTCGTCTACTCGGCTTCAAAGAGCACCTATGGAATCAAAGTAGCATAACACTATCCAAGAACAGAGATCTACTAACATAAACAATATAGGACCAAATATATATTGACCACACAAATGCATATATCATCAATCATACAAGAATGTGGAGAGAAACTTGAATAGATTTATTAATATCAAGAAAAGCAAAGAGGATTACAACCAATTGTTCTGACCCAGCGTCGTCCTCTCAGCAAGAAATCCCTTCTTCACCTCATGAAAAGCTTAGATCACCCAACACTATGATGTTACACCAAGAAACTGGCAGCACTTCTTTAAAAGATACAAAATTCCAGCCTCTGGATCTCTGGGATGACAGATCCATATATAGATGTTTGCAAGGGGGGTGAGTCAGCTTTTGAGATTTGATTAGTGCCCTCTCTCTGATAGTTCTTGATTCTACTTGGATTGATGATCTCTTACTCATCCCTGGGCGAATGCAGAGAGGCAAGTGTTACAGGAGAAGTTTCTAGAAGATTCCATGATCCTCCACCTCGCAAATTGACTCTTGCATTTGTCCACTCTCGCCCATCGCACCCCATAGAAGGTCTTTTCAGTATCCATTGCACCTCTTGTGTGCATTTAGGTGGGATGCAGTGAAATTTGACCATGGAGCAGGTGGGATGGTCCAGTTTTGGCTAGTTCTGAGTAGTTTTTCATGGAGAACTTCTGGGAGATGATGTAATCAACTGACCTTGTTATTTTAGGGGATGGAACAACACTTTTAGGGACTTAGGAGCCCTTTTGTTTATGGACATGTTTGATTGGCGTTGCAGTTCCCAAAAATGTATATAACAGTTTCCCCCTAAAGCATGAGGTCATTAATCTTTTGATGTCAGGTGAAATGCTTTATCATGAGGATCCGAAGTTTTTTTGAGATGGAAGGTGACCTGTAATAAGATACAATACAGTACATTATCTTCATAATATTTTCATGATCTAGCTGAGGTGGGCATTCCCATGCTCAACTTTATAAATTCATTTTCATGTACATAAGACAGACAATCGTCTGAGTGCAGACTAATGATTCTGGTAGATCCATCATCCTTTGATTGGATGATTATCTATGCAGCAATGATGTACATTTGATGTCTTTATTCTCCTAAATATATATTGCAGCCCAGATGGATGAAACTAGATCTGAGGTCTTCAATCTCGTTCGATCTTCACTCAAAGTACAAGTTGATCCATGTGAGAGATGTTCTTGAGTCGAACATGGAAAGACATCACCTGAATACCAGCCAATGATGTAAGTTGTTAACAGGCGCGAGAGGAATCACCGATAATGATGACGACCCTCAAGGTACTACAGTACAATTCACGTGGTGTGAATAAGGGATTTGGCGTCGAACACCATGCAAAATCTTCCGGGCGAAGGCCATTGATGTAAACCTGTCGCCGCAAGTGAGAAACTTGCCATTGAGGCATGCAAGCTTCAAAGTACTAAAAGGGGTGTTCCTAGATCGACTTCCTGGATAATGAGCTGATGTCGACAAGAAGCGAACCGTCATAGGAGGGCCTTAGTGAATCCCACATCTATGACATGGAACGGAGCAAATGATTTTAATGGAGGTGAAAATGATCTGATGATATAAGGTTCAGGGTGGCGGTCATGAAAGAATGGAGCGTGAATGTATTGCGGTGGATGAGACACAGGTGAATTCTCTAAGCGACTTCTCTTGAACATATCGGCAACACTGACATGATGGATTGGTAGCGTTAACCCCAAATGTGGATGGTGTTAGAGTCGGTCTACTAGCCCTTCACCAGAGATCAAAGCTCTTTGTATTTCATGGTTAGGTGTCCCATCAGTGTGATCAGTTGCATTCCGTTAGGCATGCCATAACTCTAGTGGATTAGTTTTGTGTCATTTATTCCCCTCGTGTTTGGCACTGCTGGTTTAGGTCTGTTTAAGTAAATAAAGTCTTCAAGGGTCATTAATCATCTTGTTTTAAATTTCGAGGTCTTAGGTCTACGGTTGAGTCAATTTTGTCTTAAGAAGTCATAAAGGACCAGCAGGCCAGAGGGATGTCCTTCATAGAGCATCATTTTAATAATTCTCATCATTGTACAGCTAAATTTGGACTTTGTTTTCAAAACTCTGTTTTTGAAAAACACAAGTCACCATCTCGTTTTTGTAAAAAATTGTCAAAATTTCAAGTTCTCCAAATGTTGAAGCGCAACCTTGGTTTCCTTTGCCAAAGAATTTCAGAGCTATCCCTACAAAAATCATCAGAAGAAATCATTATTTCAAACAATTTATTTTAAAAAGTGAAACCAGAAGTCAGAGCTTATTAATTCAAAAAAATGTCAATACTCAAACATTACAAAGTGGGTTTTGGTCAAGTAAAAATTAAAAGGGAGCCTATATAAGCACATTCCTCTTCATTAACACCTCATTCATCTCTTACAAGCAAAGTGGATCCTTGCAAAGGCGATTTCACAAATCAGTGAGCGAATCGGGCAGTTCCAAGGGCGCGCTACGCATCAGCAGAGGCGCGCTACGCACCCAGGGCGCGCTACGCATCAGCGCGATTTTCTCAGTGTAATTTTGTTCAGGCGCTACGCACCAGAGGGGCGCTACGCATTGGGCAAGGTGCGCTACGCGTTGGGTTTTTCGCCCAGTGACTTGCCAGCAAGCTCTCAAATTCTCTCTTAACTCAAGAAAAATACAAGTAAGCTTCTTTTCCATGGCTAGTTTCAGTTTTCCAAGATGAATGTGAAAGAAATATGATAAAGATGCCATGAAAATTAGAAGTAAAAACCCTAAATTGCTGTGTGAAATTTAAAGACCTAGTTTGTGCTAGGGTTTCAAGGTGTTATGCTGTCCAAGGTTTTCCCATTTTGATCCTTCTTTTCCCCACATTCACCAGCATTCTCCTTAAAATTTCCCATAAAATTCTATAATATCCCTCCACAAAATCCCAAACCCTACATTATCATAATTTCCTATGCCCTTGCCCTTCCCTAAATTCCTTGTTTATTTTTATTGTCCCTAATTCCCTCATGTTTCCCTTTCCCTAAAAATTCCCTTGTATTTATGTCCCCTTGGTAACAGCATTTGAAAAAGTCAAACGGCAATCAATTGTGTGCACAATCAGCATATACATTTCAGCCATCTTGTCTTCAAAACTATGTCAGAAACCGAATCAGATTATGAGCAGAGTTATGACAGTGATTCAACACTAGAGATAGAAGTGCCAAGGAGGCATTAGAAGGTGGTCGGCATGTTAGGGAGGAGCCCACTTCTTTGGCTCATTTGCAAGCTTGTCCACTTGCAATGAACTGTTTTCAGTACCAGTCATGTTTTGGATATTGTGAGCGGATCTCACAAATTCAACATCACAGAGAACTAGCTCGCTTGTTTGTCCTACATTTGCAGAATGTTATTGTGAACCTTGCAGGAGTGGACTTCACCCTATCACCCGAGATTGTTGCTCAAGCCACTGGGATACCAAATATAGGGGAGGAATGGAATAAGCGCCAGCAGTTAGACAGATCTCACTATGAGCCATATATCAAACCCGGGTGTATGAGACACTTAACTGTTGTTTTTCCTTTCAAATTCCTAAGGGATGAGTATGCACCGTTGATGAGACTCATTATTCGCTATTTCACTTATGAGGGCAGATTTTCACGTCTCTATTCATACCATATTCGTTTGTTGATGCATTTCACAAGGGTACGAATGATGAACATTCCTTTTTTCATGTGTCGCAATATAGAAAGGATGGTGCCCTTGGTACAAAGGAAGAGCCCAGCATAGCAGCACAAGAGTATTTATCATTATGCACTGATTAAAATCATAGTGATGCATCAGTTGGCACAGCAGGGTATTGCTTGGGAGGATTTCATTTCTCGCGACTTTTTCACGGTACCAAGGCCACCTCCTGAGATTTTCCATGATGAGGGAGGGCTTTCACATCAGTTTGACATTCCAGAGCCTGAGCATGTCAGCACTCCAGCATGTATTACATATCAGAGAGGCCACAGGGCCTTATTTGCATCTGCACAGCGAGTATTATCTCCACATCAGGTGGAACGGGTCTCGCCTTCTTCATCAGCACAACGAGTGTTATCTCCACTTCATGTAGAAGGGGCCTTGCTTTCAATAGCAGCACAGGTACAGGTACAGGACAGAGGAAAGCAACCCATGTTTGATGAGGGACCATCAGGAGATCCGGACATAAATATTATCGACCTTGATATCAGCTCTCCTAGCGTAGAGCTAAAGGAGATCATTCAGCAACAAAAGGCTAAAAATCGCTTGTTGCAACAGAAATTGGAAACGGCCAATTGGAAAATCAACTACTTAGAGCAGCGTAACAAGCAGCTAGAAGATGAACACACTCTTGATGAGTTGCGGTGAATCTGAGAAGACCGAAACTTGGCCCGCAAGAGACCCGGTGATTTGACACCTATTGAGCAAGGGTCTATGCTCATCCGAGTGAACACTCATTTAGAGAAATTGTTAGCCAAGGAAAATAGAGACAAAGATATGCTCTGCCATATGAAGAATCATTACTGGGCCCGCATGCATGTTTGCAAAGCGAAAATGAAGATCCTTAAGAGGCGATTGAGCAAGGCATTAAAATGGCGAAAAAGGTCCAATCCACTCTAAATTTTGGCCGAAGCCTCCTTGAAGGATCATGGTACTTGATGATACACCCCCAGCTCAAATCTCAAAAAATTTGGAGAAGTTTTGGTCAATTTTGAAATTTTTGTATTGAAAAGAGGTTTTTGCCCTCAACGCGTAGCACGCCGCGTGTTACCCTGAAGATGGGGAGGCCCAATTCAAGAAAGGTTTGCATTTTTGGATTTTTCATGATAAAATACACCTGCTCAGCCACTGCCAAGACATTTCATCAAGTTTTGGGCCCCCAAAAGGTCAAAAAACATGCAAAAAATGACCTTCTGCCCCTTTTTGGACACACAGGAAGCAGTCTTGGGAGAATTCATTTTTGGAGGAGATCATGGGTGCCAAATTGCGAAATTCTACTTGGGTTGGAAAGTAGACATCTAGACCTTTCCAACAAGCCCACCTGAGCCTCATTTGGATGCTGGGAAGTGCCCCAAAAGTGGGCTGAAAGGCACGCTACGCGTAGAGATTTGGCGCGCTACGCATCAGGGAAATTTTCCAGTTTTTCATCTACAGTACAGGACAACGCAGCTATTTGACCAGTTTTGAATTTTCATGGGATTTTTCACCCTCTTTGATGTAATTAATTTATTTTCATGTTGACATGACACTTTTTACCTATTCTAGAAGATTCATTCATAAAATGGCAAAAAATTAATGAATGAATTGGTTTCCTAGCTTATAGAGGCAAGTTGTTTTGATTGCCTAGATTGTAGTGCTCAGTTTAGAATTGGTTGAAACAGCTCCTAGGATGATGATCTCGACCCCTAGAGGCAATGAAATGTATTAGTTTTCCTATATTATGTATCTTCTTAGTCATTTTCAGGGTTGGACTCTTGAGGGATAAGCTTAGACTTTATTACACATTGTATCTCTGCAATTTTGGCAAAGGAAAGACCAGGGTTTTGCAGCACTATTTGGGATTCCTGTGGTTATTTGTGTTGATGGTGTGTTTCTCTCATGTACTTGTAAGTTTTTTATGTGTATCATTTTCCTACTATTCTCTTCTGCAAATTAAACAAATGAAGTGTTGAGGTAGAATTCATAATCTTGTATGCTCTGCCTTTAAGTTTGTTTAATATCTATGTTTTCATCTGTTTAAGGAGAACTCCTGAAAGTTTCTCGCTCTGCTTAGCTCCTCACTAGTCATATCTATCCATTCAATTCCTTTAAAGACATCAGGACGATTCTCTACCTTGCCCCAAAAAGACCTCTGCAAAAACTATGTCACATCCCCGCACCCAAAATTGCCTTTCCCTGTTTTCCAACAAAACCCTAAAAATCTTAAATCAAACTATCTTTATCAATTTACTAGCCTAAAATCAGTATTCTTTATTGGTCATCTCAGCCCCTTTGAAGACCTTTTGCCGAGATAGACCCGGAGAGAGCCCTCTCCTGTCCTCGTAGGGCTAGCTACGAGGCTGAGCTTGGTTTGATGTTGCCTTGAGTTTTTGCCTTCCTCAGCCTGAGGAAAATTCGAGCGCTAACATATTGGCGACCATACTGGGGAGAACAAATTGTTTGCTGGCTGATGTGTTTATTTCATAAGTCTTAGACGGAGTCTGAAGATATGCCAGGTAGCCTTCGAAACGCTTTTGCTTTGCATAAGCGCAAGTAGATAAACGCTGCTTCAGTCGATCTCCGTGAGCTTGTGAACATAGCACTTCATTTGCATTTTACCCCAGTACATTTGTAAACTCTGAAACTTTTGATGATAAGTTGAGAGTTTTCACAGGCTGATTGGTTATTTGTTCCTTGATATTTTGAGAATAACAAGCTGGCTTCAGATTCTAGTCATATATTTAAATCCCATTCGTGTCCAGCTGTTTTTAAGTATTTTGAAGACATTGATTTTGACGAGAGCTTTGAGTTGTCCCTGTTCAAAACCAAATCTGAAAGTGCACTTGATTCCCTAGTTCTCAATCCTGATTTTGCAGCTGCCCTTGAAATTGAGAGACACAAGAGATTGGTTGAAAATTTCATCCTAAGAACTCTTCAGACAAATATCCAAGCTACTAATCTTGCTGATTTTCTAGAAACTGTATCCGCCCATATTGGATCCACTATCACGGCTCACGAACAGACCGAACCTCCTTTTATCTTCGTTTCTCCTATAATCACATATCCCGAATCTACAGTCGGTTCTCCTTCTTCATCTCATATCGCTTCTCCTCCGCATACACCTCCCCATACACCTGCCCAGCGATAGGCAAAAGCTTAATCGCTTGAAGGAGATCCGTAGAAACAATGGGAAAGAAGCTAAAGAAGAAAGAGCCTAAGAAGAAGAAGACATCTCAAAGGAACAGTGATAGCAGGAGATACAATTGGTTGTTAGGTGGAAGCAAGTATTCAGATTCAGAATCACCTCAAATTGAAGATGAACAAGCAAAAGAAGTACCAGGTACAAATTTTTGGTCTTCTCGTGATACTTTTCTCTGTTCATGCACTGTTGAAAATATTTAAAGTGAGAGTGAAATAAACATAGAGGCATAAGTTAAAAGACTCACAGATAAAATTAGAGATCAACAATACCTATTTAAAAAAGCTGAGTGTGCCTTCAAAGAAGAAGTTACCATATTAAAAGCCCAGTTGGAGGAAGGAAACAAAGTAAGGAAGAAGTACAAGGAAAAGGAAGATCAATTTCAAAATCTACAAGATGAAGTGACATCATTAAGAAATGAAGTAAATGAAAAGAGTACAACAATCAAGAGACTTAAAGATAGATCCAATTATTATGAAAGTGTTGAAGCTGAGATCATCTCTCTAAAATAAAATCTTGAAAATTCAAATAAGCATAATGAAGAACTACCTCAAGCAGATCATGAACAAAAAAATGAGATTCTCAAATTAAGGAAACAAATGGAAGAAGGAAGAAAGGCTGAAGAAATCATGAAGAAGAAATATTGGGAAAAGGAAGAGCAATATCAGGTTAAAGTAACTATCTTAAAAGGTAAATTAGAAGAAAATGATAAAATGTTACGATTTGAAGATAGTACTAAGATTTTGGATAATATTCTTAGTAGTCAAGGGTCTCCTACCGTCAAAACTGTTCTTGGTTTTCATGAAACTGTTGAAGGTGAATCTAGCTCACAAGATGAGGCAAGGAACTCTAATGAAAATTTTGAAACAATCAACCAGGAGATAAGAGGTCAACCCCATCAACAACCAAGGAAAGAAATTATTCAAAGGAAGACATTTACTCCTAACTATGGAAGTGATAATCAGTTCTTTTCTCTAATGAATAATGGGTGATGTTTTAGATGTCATAATTTTGGACATGTTGCAGCTAGATGTAGAAGTAGAATGGTTCAAGCTAATAAACATAACACAAAAATATCATCATTTTCCAGGAACTTTAAGGGATATTGCTTTTCTTGCAATATGTTTGGTCACAAAGATATTGATTACAATAGAAGGAATATGAAACATATAAGATGTTATGCTTGTAACAAGTTTGGGCATATGGAAAAGGAATGCAGGAGAAAATTTCAGCCACGATACCAAAAGGAGAAAACATCATCACAATACAAGGTATTGAAGAAGAAGGAATTGTTGTCAAAAAGATGTGGCATAGCTTAGTATAAAAACATAATAGACCCACCGGGAGCTAAAAGTGGGAAACTTCAATATTCCAATTCTCATACACTGTTATTATGAAGACAAGTTGTATATATACACAAGTTAGAAGCTGCACAATCACGTATATGTTGGATTGATGAAGAAGTAGTGGAACAGACTCAGGAAAATGGGTTTGATATGGCTCAATAAATTATCAATTATCTTTTTTGTTCTGATTGATGATAATTATAGTCTACTAATTATATGTAGAAGTTATTTTGACCCTCATAAGTTGTTAATAACTTGATGAATAACTGGTTGATGATGATGCCTTGATGATTGTTACTGACAAATGCAATGATTAGATCTGAAAATGAACAGTTGGCACAGGTTCAGGGGGGGCATATGCTTCTAATAATGCATTGTTGGCATTATAATAAAAGACCTTGGTACATGATGATACTTATATTGTTTGATTCACATAGTTGCTTTTTGATCATGGACATATACAGGTTGTTGATCTTGATGCTGCTGACAAATGATTATGGTGCAAATCATATATAGTGTATGATAGTTATTGATGACTATCATGGTCTTGTTTAGATCATTGGTTCCTATTATAAATTTCATGTATAGGTAATGTAAAGACCTATGATGCATGGGAAGGATGATGTGATAATTGCACATTTTCAGTCATGTATAAATAATTGGTACATCCCCACTTGGTTGGGTAGATGATTCAAATTTGGTATATCCCCACTTGGTTGGGATATTAATGTATGAGTCATTGGTGATAGGAAGGTCATACTCACATAGTTGAGTTATAGAGTCATGTTATTCTTTTGGAAAATATTTTTGCAGACTCTGCATGTGCTCAGGGGGAGCATGGACGGTTTAGTGCAACTCAACATGTACAAAGGGGGAGTTTAATCAAAGAATTTAGCATGCGCCTAGGGGGAGAGTATCTTGGTTTTATTTGATATATCTAACATGTTCTACAGCTTGTCATAATAAACACCAATATGGTTGCCATCAAGACCAAAGAGGGAGATTATTGGCATTATGGTATAGGTGTTGTCCTTAATGGAAACTCTCATATATGATGAATGATGGCAGTTCACAGTGCAGCAAGTTAACAACAAAGGATTACAGATTAGACTTTAGAGATTGAAGAAAGAGAATAATTTAAGAAGTATATGCTGGTTCACTTTGTCCAAGTAGTGTATACACCCGAGTCCATAAAAAAAGAAGCGTATACATATACATGCACTTTCGCAGAAGGAAAAATGCATATGGGATGGAAAATCAAGGATAATGAATACCAAGGGTCAATACCATGGTATTAGCCCTAAATATTGACCCATGGTAATGAGCGCAACAAAGAATCTTGATACCATCAAAGAATACCAGTAGCATAACTATGGTTTTGGTCCAAATTATGGACAAAGGATCTAAGTATATAAGGAGGAGAAGATCAAAGTCCTAAGGTGTGCAAATAATGAATATCTTTTGATGATTTAGATCAAAAGAAAATATATATGTTATGGGTTTCTGGTTCTTTTTTTGATCTGAACTAAGGATGAACCTAAGTGGTTGATGATGGATGAGATCTAATGATGGATTAGGATCATAAGACCTAAAAATAATTATCATTATGTGGTCTGATAATGGATAGTCCAGATCTATTTTATAACACATGTTTTATCCTTTATATGCTATGATCTAAGTATATGTGAAGTTTGGAATAACTCCAAAGTTATAAGTATTTATCTGTAGATCTATACACTCGTACGCCTTTTAGAAGGCGGGTATGCATGCTGGTTTGGCATTTCGAAGTAGCATATACATTATGAAATATGATGTTTGAAGTTTCAGTTGGTTCTGGTTGTTGATGCAGAGCTCTTGGTTCTGCTCTGTGTTCTCGTGATAATGTTCTGAATGTTCAAATTTATTGATTGTGATTTGTTTAAGTGTTGATGGCTTTTTAGTGATTGGTTGTATTGTAGTGGTGATTGATTTTGAGCTTCAATGTTGGTGATGGGTCTAGTATGAAAATTGGATGAAATGTGGCCTTGATATTGTGTTGTTGTGTACTAGGAGTATCTAGTCTGAAAATTCATGAACCATGGTCCCTAGAGGAAGAGAGAAGGTCGTAACATTCTGTAGGTTGGCACTTATGTACTTGTAAACACATTAGCCAATACAAGATCCATGGGGTTGGATCTCCCTTCCAGTAGCAGCTGGAGAATGAGTGAAGGTAGTAGCTTTCTGTAGGTCAATGCCTATGTACTAGTAAACATATCATCTAGTACAAGAGCTACGGGGTTGTAGCTCCCTTCCAGTAGAAGCTGGAGAATGAGAGAAGGTTGTAGCCTTTTGTAGGTGTGTGCCTGTGTACTGGTATGAGTTTGCGCTAGTACAAAATTGTAAACAGGTTTTTCTTATATTAAAAGAAGATAGAGATGACAACAACAGGTGGTTTTTCTCTCGCATTTGGTTTCCACCTTAAATATTGGTGTTCATGTGTGTTTCTTATGTGTGATGGTTTATTCTATTATTACTGCACATGGTTACTATTTAAATGGTTAATAAAGTATTGATGCACTGATTAAAGATCAACATATGATGAATTAACTGAATCATAAGTTCACTGGATATACGTCGGTTGCCTTAAGAACAGTTGTGTGTACATACGAGTTACCTTCACTGAAGTAGTGTATATAAATATGATTAAGAAATGAAAAATTATTGACTGGTAAATACCGATTCACCCTCCCTCTCAGTATTATTCGCAACAACACGATGAAATCTTGACATCAAATCCATGTCCTCCTTGAAAAGCTCTCGTCATACCCTTTGAGCATTAATTCATTACAATTCAATACACCCTTGATAGAAATTATAACCTTATATAATTGTATTTATACATACATACATATATAAAATTTTATTTATACGTATATGTGTAATGCTCCTTTTGTAGTACACTTCATCATTTTTATTATATATATATATAGATATATATATTGGAGATACTCTCTTATCATTTTATTTTATAAGAATACATTTCGCTCATGGATTTTAGTAAACACTTTGTGACCATAGTCATTCTTCACAATATTTTGTCACTGGGGGTACTTCACCAAGGGTTCCACCACTTGGGTCTGCACCTATGAGGTGAATTAGCCTTGATCCCATGGAAATTCTCCCATAAGCATATTAACAGGGAATTTTTTTGTAACCCCCATAGCTTATATTTCATGAATTTAGCCATTTGTGGCAAAAATTTTCTTAGAAACCTTTAGTTTCTGGTCTGTAACAACCCCCATGTTCCACTAAGTTCCCTTTTTGTGGTACTTATCCCAATATTTTAGGGAAATTTCACCGTTTCTACCACTGTGACTTTCATCTAATAGTTGGTGGGTAACCTATATATTTCTCAATTTCCCTTAAATCTAGTCCAGTTAGGCCCAATGTTGAGAACTTTATGTGATACCAATTGTAATTTCCCTAGACACTAGTTCGGAAACAACACTCTACATTACCGCATCAATATCATTAAATATACCATGGAAGTGCATTGGATTTTTTAATAATTATCATACTAATTGGCAATTATAGTTATTTTAAAATGCAATATAGTATGCCATATGTAGGCATTTAACATCTAATTAATTGCAAATGAATACTCACAACGAGGTAAATACATCACATCAAGCACATATATAAGTCATTCTCTTCAAAAACATTAACATAACAAGTTCACATTAATGTAGAACAAAAATTTAAACTCGAAAATACTAAACCTTGTCTAGGGATTGTGTACACATCATACAAGTAAATACAATACATGATACTTAGCAACCATGGAAAATACCTTAATCAGGGCTTACAGACAAAACCCATAAATTTACATAATAATACATAGACTAATTATCAAACATGGTACCTATCTGTATTAACAAGTCGACTAGATACAAGCTCTCCACATTCTACCAAGCCATAAACCTAATGGTTTGTTAGCTCAACCACTAAGTAACCCCCAAGTTGTGATGTCAACTCCAAAGGAAATGGTAATCAAAAAATATTCGTATCTCCATGACCAAGGGGGCCAACCCAACTATCATGCTACTCCAGGTCTCCAGGAAACTTCCAAGCCATAAATCAACATCAAGTTCCCACCAGAACTCCATGGTCGCCAAGCCATAGATAGGGTCAACAAACACTTAGAGCACAAAACTCCCAGAGCCAGTATTGGGGCTCACACCATAAACAATATGCATCCATATGGCGTAGTTAACTTAATAACCATACCTCGACCAGTCTAGAGTGTAACCCCAGGAATCACTGGCCATGAATCAGTCTCAAAGTTCTTCCTCGAACTCACTGACTAATTCTCCCTTACCTCCTACAATATTAACTACCCAAAATCCCCAAAAAATACCCTTCTCTCTCTCTCTCTCTCCCTCTATATATATGCATGGACCTAACTTCCCATGTGGCACCCTCTATATCCCTGATGGACCCTAGGTGCACTTTTCACCAAAATATCCAATCATTTATTTTTCCCTTGGAGTTTCGCCCCCCTTACTCTTTCCATGGAGTGGGATCTACATCTAGCCTTATTTTATTAATATTCAAGGATATGTATATTTACATTATTTACAATATTCCAATTGTGGCTCCTCTAGCCACTTAGCCAAAAAATGACATATCATTATCTTTGCAACTACATGGGAACAAAAGCCAATAAAGTAATTCTGGCTCACCAGCCTAATATAAAAGGTACATGTATTTACATCATCAAAATAGGTGGGGGTATTACAACCTTCCCAGGTACAGTATTGCATAATTTTTCATATTTCATTGTTTTAATCACTAATGGATGCAAGATACAAGTGTTTGGTAAAATTTGATGCATTTTCCATCTTTTTTATGTGTTTTTTCATTTTCATTATGACATATTCTCTTCAAATATCTTGTAAATTATGGTAACATAATGAGAAATCTCACATACTTCTTGCTAGAAGTAACGTAACATTGAGAAATGCAGTAGAGAACATGGAAACATTTCAATCATCCTGGATATAACCATATGATGCTTGCAAGTGTCAGTCAAGACTGTAGCTTCCAATTTCCCACCTAATCCAAACAATCACTTGCAAAGCACTATATACTTGGGAGGTCCCTTTTGTGCCTGAGGTATCTGAGGATCAAACATGAAGATAATCTATTTTAATGTGTTGAATACAATGCAGTTGGATCCCTGACCTTCCCTCTTGAATTCTCTGTTGCATTTACCAACAATGACTTTTAAATAATTCATTGCATCATTTAAAGGAAGATATTTTAATATAATGGAATGCACATCATCATGCCTTGTCGAAGTGCAGAGGTGTAGGAGTGGGGAGGTTTATGTTCCTTGCTTCATACACCATCTTTCTGCACATATTTTAATGTTTTAATTTTTTTAAGAAATCATGCTTCGTTGAAGTGCAAAGGTGTGTGAGTGAGGAATCTTATGTTCCTTGCTCTACACACCATCCTTTGACACATATTTGAAAGTTTTGTGTTATAATTTTGAAGCAAGAAAACCCACTTTTGAAGTAATTGTAACAACCATTCTTTAATAATGTTAAATCTAATCATTGTTATATATATATATATATATATATATATATATATATATATATATATATATATATATATATATATATATATAGAGAGAGAGAGAGAGAGAGAGAGAGAGAGAGAGAGAGAGAGAGAGAGAAGAGAGAGAGAGAGAGAGAGAGAGAGAGAGAGAGAGAGAGAGAGAGAGAGAGAGAGAGAGAGAGAGAGAGAGAGAGAGAGAGAGAGAGAGAGAGAGAGAGAGAGAGAGAGAGAGAGTTGCGCCCGTTTGCAAAAAAATCAGGTCTTTACATCAATTTATCTGTGCTTATACATTTACCGTTCATCATTTTGATAGAACAAAAACAAAACTAATACAGAGGTGGTTAGATATCCATAGGAGCTGGGATGTTTACATCGAGGGCTAGGGAGGCATCTTCTGAGTCTTTGGAATTCTCTTGGTCTATTAATCCCTCCATGTTTGCCTCCATACCATCCTCCATGGATTCCACCTTGATCTTCAAATTTTCCAGTTGATGGCGCAATGCATCCACTTCATCCTCCAATTGTCTGATGTGTTCCCATTTCTCAATCTCCCTTTCCTGCATGGTCATGTTCTCATGCTTTTGCCAGTGCATGCTATGTTTGAGTTCTGATAGTGCTTCCCGTAGGTCCCAATGATCTTTAACACAGGTGAGACAGGAGGATCTGTATCTACCACCCTGCACCGAGCAGTCAGCACTCAGCCCACTATACCTCGGCTTGTGGATTACCCACATGACCGACCTAGTACTATCTTCCATACCATGCATGTGGGCTTCCAAAACCTTGCTTTTTATTAAGATCTAGAAACTGGCACTGTTTTCCACTATCTCGCACAGCTAGGAACCCTCTCTCGCCCACAAAGAACTGCCCTAATCCTCGACAAGTATGCACTGCCCAACCTTACACCAACTCCAATTCTCCTCTCTCTCCCAGAGAGAATTACAAACCCACCCGGTGTCCCAAATCCATTCTTACTACAAACACTTAGAACCACCCAAGCCTAGCACCCACAACCTTCCAATTATACTCAAAATTTCTTTATTTTCCTTTAAAACCTCAGGCAGACAGACCTTCATACCCTCATTTTGACTCTTCTCAGCATAATTCCTAGCCTCTGTGACACTAAACCTGATACACAACAACCTTGTCTCTAGCCATCTAGCTTTCTCAAAGGCCCCAATCCCACTCTCAAACCTTAAAACAAACAAAATACGTATACCGGTTTTCACTTTATAACTGATTCCTAACTGAGAGGTGATGCAGAGATAACTGAGGAGATTGCTGTAATTGAGATCTCATGATTACTCCATAATAATTCCACCTTCATCCATTAATTTCCCACCATGCTCCTAATCTCCATCAGTCATCCCCACAATTCTCCCATGAGCAAGCCCGACTTCACTGAGGTCTTGAATTAAATTTTTCTCCATGAAACTCAAATCCCTGGAGACGCTCGAGGTGTTGCACCATCCAATTCTCCAAGAACCATGACAAAAACGGTGAGACTGCACACTGTGACTTAATCTTGAAACAAGTGTGGTACAAAATTTCCATAAGACACCACATTTCAAGGGATTTTGGATGTCAAAGTTGCCACGAATCTGCATGGCTAGTAGGAGCTTGGAGAGGGTGATGTGACAAGGGAAGGAGGAACTCAAATTGGTGGTTATAATTTAGAGTGGTTGGTTAGAGAGGGGAGGGGTGATAGGGAAGGGTGAAGGGGGGGATAATGAGCAAAGGGAGGGGGAATCGGAGAATGGGGAAGGGAAGCGGGATGGATGGGGGGGATAGGAAGCCGGGGGGGGAGGAAGATGCCAAGAGGGAGTTAGGGGTAGGAGTGGGGATTCATATCATTATGGTATGCTAGATTCAAATTTTCTACTTCCATAACTATCCTTTGAGATTTTATTACATTATGATACAGGTGTTATCTTTGATGGAAAATCACATATATGATGAATGGTCACAGTTCACAGTGCAATAGGTTAACAACAAAGACTACAGATCAGAATCTAGAGATTAAAGATAGAGAATGGTTTAAGAAGTATACGTTGGTTCACTTTGTCCAAGCAGTGTACACATGAGGGTTAACAAAACAAAAGGAGCATATACATATGCACACACTTTCATAGAAGTAAAAGTGCATATGGGATGGAGAATCAAGGTTTTGGTCTAAGGTATTGGTCCGAGGTTTTGGTTCGAGGTTTCGGTCTAAGGTTTTGGTACGAGGTATTGGTCTGAGGTTTTGGTCTGAGGTATTGGTCTGAGGATTTGGTCTAAGGTTTTGGTACGAGGAATTTGTCTGAGGTTTTGGTTTGAGGTATTGAAAGAGGATCTAAGTATATAAGAAGGAGAAGATCAAAAGGCTAAGTGTGCAAGTAATGAATATCTTATGAAGAGCAAATATGCATGTTATGTGTTTCTAGTGCTTTTCTTGATATGAACTAAGGATGAACCTAAGCGGCTAATGATGGATGAGACCTGATGATGGGTCGGGATCATAAGACCTGAAATGCATTATCATTATGTGATATGATCATGGATAATTTATATCTTGATGCTAATGCATGTTTTATTTTGTAAATGTTATGATCTAGGTATGGCTAAAGTCTGGAATAGCTATGAAGTTATTAGTTAGTATTTGTAGATGTATACACTGGTTCACCTTTGTCAAGGCACATATACATGTTGGTTCAATACTTAAAAGTAGCATATACAGTATGAGATATGATGTTTGAAGTTGAAGTTGGTTTTGGTTGTTGATGCAGAGTTTTGGCTTTTGCTCTGTGTTCTGGTGACGATGTTCTGACTATTCAGATTGGTTGATTGTGATTTGCTTTAGTGTTGATGGGTTTTTAGTTATTGGTTGTATTACAGTGGTGATTGATTTTGAGCTTCAATGTTTTTGATAGGTGCAGTATGAAAATTAGATGAAACATGGCCTTCATATTGTGTTGTTGTGTGCCAGGAGTATCCATTCTGAAAACTAATGAAACGTTGTCCATGGGGGGCAGAGAAGGTCGTAGCCTTTTGTAAGCCAACACCTACATACTGGTAAAAATATCATCCAATACAAGAGCTAGGGGGTTGGAGCTCCCTTCCAGTAGCGGCTTGAGAACGAGTGAAGGTTGGAGCCTTCTGTAGGCTGGTGCCTACGTACTAGTAAACATATCAGTTAATACAAGAGCTAGGTGGTTGTAGCTCCCTTCTAGTAGAAGTTGGAGAATGAGAGAAGGTTGTAGCCTTCTGCGGGTGGGTGCTTGTGTACTGGTATGAGTCTGTGCTAGTACAACATTGTAAACAAGTTTTTCTTATATTAAAAGAAGATAGAGATGACAACAACATGCGATTTTTCTCCTGCATTGGGTTTCCACCTTAAATATTGGTGTTCACATGTGTTTCTTATGTGTGATAGTTTATTATGTTATTACTGCACATGGTTACCATTTAACTGAATCATAAGTTCACTGATCAACATATGATGAATTAACTGAATCATAAGTTCACTAGATATGCGTTGGTTGCCTTAAAGACAGTTGCGTGCACACACGAGTTCCCTTCATTGAAGTAGCATATACAAATCTGAGTATGAAATGAAAATGTTATTTATTTGATAAATATTGATTCATCCCCACTCTCTATATTATTTCCAACAATTAGTATCAATGCTGGTCCTTTGTCAGAAGCTTGATCGCTTGAAGGAGATCCATAGAAACAATGGGACAGAAGCCAAAGAAGAAAGCGTCTCAGAAAAGGAAGACATATCAAAGGAACAATGACAATAGGAGAGACAATTGGCCATCACATGGAAGAAATTATTCAGATTCAGATTCACCTCAGATTAAAGATGAACAAGCAGAAGAAGTATCAGGTACAAATTTGTGGTCTTCTGGTGATTCTTTTCTCTATTCATGCAATGTTGAAGATATTGAAAGTGATAGTGAAAGAAATATAGAGGTAGAAGTTAAAAGACTCATGGATAAAATTAGAGATAAACAAGATCTATTTAACAAAAGGGAGTGTGCCTTCAAAGAAGAAGTTACTAGATTAAAAGCTCAGTTGGAGGAAGGAAACAAAGTAAGGAAGCAGTACAAGGAAAAGGAAGATCAATGTCAAAAGTTGCAGGATGAAGTGACATCATTAAGAAATGAAGTAAATGAAAAGAGTTCAACAATCAAGAGACTTAAAGATAGATCTAGTTACTATGAAAGTCTTGAAGCTGAGATCGCCTCTCTAAAAGAAGATCTTGAAAATTCAAATAAGCAGAATGAAGAACTACCTCAAGCAGATGAAGAACAAGAAAATGAGATTCTCAAATTAAGGTAACAAGTGGAAGAAGGAAGAAAGGCTGAAAAAATCATGAAGAAGCAATATCTTGAAAAGGAAGAGCAATATTAGGTTGAGGTAAATATCCTAAGAGGTAAATTAGAAGAAAAGGATAAACTTTTATGATTTCAAGATAGTACTAAGATTTTGGATGACATTCTTGGTAGTCAAAGGTTTCCTGCCATCATATATGGTCTTGGTTTTCGTGAAATTGTTAAATGTGAATCTAGCTCACAAACTAAAGCAAGGAACTTTGATGCGAAACCTGAAATGATCAACAAGGAGATAAGAGGTCAACCCCATCAAAAACCAAGGAAAGAAAGTCTTCAAAGAAAATAATTTACTCCTAATCGTGGAAGTGATAATCGATTCTTTCCTCTGATGAATAATGTTAAATGTTTTATATGTCATAATTTGGACATGTTGCAACAAGATGCAGAAGTAGAATGGTTGAAGCTACTAACCATCACGCAGAAAGATCATTAGCTTCCATGTACTTTAAGGGATATTTTTTTTCTTACAATATGTTTGGTCACAAATCCATTGACTACTATAGAGGGAATATGAAGCATATAAGATGTTATGCTTGTAACAAGTTCAGGCATATAGTAAAAGAGTGCAGGAGAAATTTTCGACCAACATTTCAAAAGGAGAAAACATCATCACACTCCAAGGTATGGAATAAGAAGGAATTACAGTAAGAAGGATGTGGCATAGCTCAGTATACAGACATAACAGACTCAGGGGGAGATGAAAGTGTGAAACTTCAGTATTCCAATTCTCATACATAGTTATCATGAATACAAGTCGCGTATATATGTGAGTTAAAAGTTGCACAGTCACGTATATGGTGTTTTGAGGAAGAAGAAGTGGGATAGACTTAGGAAAAGGGGTCTAATATGGTTCAACCAATTATCAATTATCATTTTTGTTCTGATTGATGATGATTGCAGTCTGTTGATGATATGTAGAAGTGCTTTTGGTCCTCATAAGTTGTTAATAACTTAATGAATAACTAGTTGATGATGATGCCTTGATGATTCTTACTAACAAATGAAATGATCGGATCTGATAGTGAACAAATGGCATAGGTTCAAGGGGAGAATATGCTTCTAATAATTCATTATTGGCATTATACATGATGATACTTATATTGCTTGATTCACATAGTTGCTTTGATTCAGCTGACTCTTTTGATGATGGAAATATACAGGTTGTTGATCTTGATGCTACTGACAGATACTTATGGTATAGATCATATAAGGTGTATGATAATTGATGATGACTATCATGGTCTTGTTTAGATCATTGGTCCTTGTTATAAATGTCATGTATATCATTTTATGTAAAGGTCATGTAAAGACCTAATTTGGAACCCCACTATGCATGGGAAGGATGATGTAATAATTGTTATTTCAGTCATGCATAAACATTTGGTATATCCCCACTTGGTTGGGTGGATGAGTAAAATTTGGTGTATCCCCACTTGGTTGGGTGGATGAGTCAAATTTAGTGTATCCCCACTTGGTTGGGTGATTGATGTATGTATGAGTCATTGGTCGTAGGGAGGTCATACTCACTTAGTTGTGTTATAGAGTCATGTTATTCTTTTGAAACATCTA